>OW386559.1:25604567-26832974 GCA_936435175.1 Glyphotaelius pellucidus
AAAAACAAGTATTATTTTAAAAACAAGATAAAAGTACCTTTTAGATTTTTGTATTTTTAAATATACTTAAAGCGTTTAAAAGTTGCCGTATTTCACCTTCAAACACGAATGTTGAAGGTGAAATACGGCTGATTGATTGTTTTTTCTATGCTATATATGTAAAAGCCCCGAAAAAGGGCGTTTATTTATAAATAAATAAATGAATGTTGAAAAAAGCTTACTACAAGTATTTTTAACCAAAATGTACAGAAATTTAAAAAAAAATAGAAAATTTAAAAACACAGCTCTTTTAATGTCTTGAGACGCGCGATTTTATGTGATTTATTTCGCCTTTGAATATTTTCGGAAAAGTTTCAAAATATCACAAACAGATTTTAATATTGACCTTTTCATGTCTAAGATCGGTGTTTTCACAAATTGGTGTAGAACGGAAGCGGTGATGAAAGTTTTCTAGTGTTTGGAACCGCAACGGATTTCTGAAAATCTACGGATTAAATATGGAAGAAACTTTAAGAACAAATTAATTAAATTTTGGCTCCAATAGAATGAAAAAAAGAATTAAACAACTTATTGTAAACATCGACATAATTTGTTTTGTACTTCGTCTCATTTGTCCTCTTGTACGTCGTGAGTTTCTTTATAATCTGAGACATCGTAACATTCATCGTCTCAGATATCGTAACATACCTACATCGACTCAGATGTCGTAACTTACATCGTCTCAGATATCGAAATATACCTACATCGACTCAGATGTCGTAACTTATATCGTCTCAGATATCGTAATATACCTACATCGACTCAGATGTCGTAACTTACATCGTCTCAGATATCGTAGCGTACATCGGCTCAAACGTCGTAAATGTAAACGTTAATTTAGATCGTACATCGTCTACATTATGCGAGTTACATAAGCTGTATTTAATTTTTTTTTACATGAGCTTGACGGCCGATTGACGGCCGGCGTAGTCCAGCGGTAAGGCTTTTGACTAGCATTCCGAAGGCCGCGGGATCGAATCCCGGCGTGGCAAATAAATTTTATTTGATTAATTTGTGTTATTTCACAATTTTTCATTTAAAATAATATATAGTTTATTTTCGGCACGTTCCAGAGTGGAAGATACTATTAGTATCGCCCTGGTGTAAGACCACCACTCAGAATTGAAAAGTTGCTTTTTTTTTTTTTTTACAGTTAATACCGCACAAGAGTCCCAACTGCTCCCGTCTGGAGCCAGTGAGACTATGGCATCCCCATTCGGGGTATGTTGTGAGGCTAAAGGTAGTGGGGAGGGGAAGGAGATAGGGAAGAGGAAGGTGGGGGAAGTACCTGGCTATTCAGATCTGGTCACTAAACACGGCTAAAGCCATTTCAAGCAACGTTTCAATTCTGAATGGTGGTCTTACACCAGGGCGATACTGATAGTATCTTCCACTCTGGAACGTGCCGCAAATATACTATATATTATTTTAAATGAATAAATTGTGAAATAACACAAATTAATCAAATAAAATTTATTTGCGCACGCCGGGTTCGAACCCGCGACCTTCGGATTGTGAGTCGAGAGTCTTGCCTCGGGACCACGGAGGCCGTCTTGCTTGAAATGGCTTTGGCCGTGTTTGGTGACCAGATCTGAATAGCCAGGTACTTCCCACCTTCATCTTCCCCATCTCCTTCCCCTCCCCTCTACATTCAGCATCACAACTTACCTCAATTGGGGATGCCATAGTCTCACTGGCTCCAGACGGGAGCAGTTGGGACCCTTGTGCGGTATTCATATAAAAAAAATCATTGTCTCATTCGTCCACAATACAATGCCATTACACAATACCATTTCAGATATCGAAACAAACATCTTCCGGATAATATCGTAACAAACATTATCTCAGATATCGTAACATTCACCGTCTCAAACATCGTTACATACATTGTCACTATAACGGCATATTTCGTACGTCGTCTCATTCGTCCACAATACAATGCCGTTACACAATATCATTTCAGATATCGAAACAAACATCTTCTCAGATAATATTGTAACATACATTATCTCAGATATCGTAACTTACATCGATCGCCTCAAATGTCATAACATACATACATCATCTCAAATAACTTCGAAACATATATTGTTTCAAATATCGTAAAACATGTCGACTTATGTGAGGTTTATTATTTCACCATACATACCGATTTTCATTAATAACTATAACGTGAAATTTCGCAGAATCACCCCAAAACAAGGTGTACGTCCATACGCATGATTTATTAAAAAACAACTAGTAGTTGGGCATATACACAACACAGCTACACGTATCTACATACATTCATCTATACATCATGACCCTGTACTTGTAGTTAGTATTGTTACAATCCTTCCTACCCTTCCCTTTATACCTACCATTTTGGCTTGACCCAAGCCAGTCTTAAATCGACCCTCGCCGCCTAAACACCGCATACCGCATCTCGCGATTAATATAATCATTTTAAGCGCACAATAAACCAACCAGGATTCAAAAAGAAAGTTCCAGCACCGTAAGTCCTTTTCTCCTTTCCTTGTGCATGTTATCTACTTGTGCAGTGGTCTTTACACACCCATTTCACACAAAAAACACGCAACATTCAAGGTCATTTGACACACTCAAAAACCGCATAAAAAACGCATCAACTGGTATAAAAAAGGCTCTTAAGTTACCTCATTTATTTTAATAGTTCAATGTGGTTTTGAACCTTTTCCCTTGGATTTGAGTGGTAAAAAGTGTTGGAGACATTCTAATCCCCTTAACACCCTTTTAGTATTGGCTACGGGTTCCTCTGCTTCCCTTCTCGAAGCTGAAATTTAGTGATATCTTGATTCTGATCTGATTTGCAGAGGCAGCCGATTAATTAGAAATCGGTTGACAGACGACCCATCCCGGATCGTTATACCAATTAGCACAGATGAATTAGTTACACAAGAAGTGGCAATTGATTCAGAATAGAAAGAAAAATTGTTTTGAAAATAAAACGAAATTTTAAACAAACTATGAATTACGTTAACATAAAAGCCAATATATCTATATAGATCCTGCATTATCGATACTGTCACGCCACCGACCCAACCTCAGAGACCATCACTAACATGACTGAGCAGGTCGAAATACGTAATATGTTTTAATAATATGTATATACATTCTCAATGCTCGCACGTCACGTATACTCACCAACACCAACAAAAGAGTGGATGCTCTTTTCATTCCGCGTCCACGGATCAGAAACAAGTGTGATATTTTTGGTATCCGTGCATGCGCTTTTAGTCAAGCCTGCGGCTGAAGTTAGGCCGAATACAGATTTCATAGGAGCATTCAACGCACAGAAAACGACTTTAATGCTTACTGGCGTAGTGCACAGAATAGCTTATCCGAAACGAGCTTACTTTGTACGATTAGAGATTTGTTTGCCTGAACACCTTTCGACAGTTATTTGTTGTCCTGAATAGCCGAATCTGATTGATACATTAAATATCTTTCGGAATATCTATTTAATTAATTTAATTAGGGAACTTTAATATTTAATGTGAAGCATAAAGGTTGTATATATCTAATTTGACAAACTATTTTTATCGATAACTGCATCTTATTCGTGGGCTGGTCATACTAGTATATGCTCTAGCATCCCTTAAACAAAAAGTCACTGACCGCCACTGGTACCTAGTATATTAATTTTACAAAATGATTTTTTTTATTCCATATTTGAAATGAGAGATTGACACAATCCCACATTTTAAATAATAAACTATTTAAATGGAGTGTTTGTATTTTAAATAAAATGTTTTCTGGTTTAACAAAAAATAATTTTTGCTTAGAAATTTTTGCCGAGTATCGGATTTCATCAAAGCCAGAATAAATTCGGATTCCAAGAAGTTGGGTTCGCTTCTGTACAGATTTCAAGTTGGACCCAATGTTTCATTATTTGGTAGGTAATTTGATTTACAAAAATAGACCTTAATACAAGTCCTAATTTATGTGAACATTCTAAGAAGCTTTTTGTACTGAAATTCTTTTTCGACCATGCTTAAGTTTTAAGAAAACAAAAAAGTTTGAGATAGAAAATCTGGTTTACAACCAACCTCTTTACAGAGTGAAAGATTTTCTTAGTATCGCTCTGGTGAGAGACCATGTTTTGATATCGATACGTTACGTTTTCCTCGAAAAGGCTTTATTCTTTTTTTGAAAAACAGATCTGTCGAAATTTTTTAAAATTTTATAAAAAGACACATAAGTTTTACACCGGAAGCCGCGAGGGAAATAATTCCCCTAAACTTTGTCTATGTTTTTTTTTTTTTTACGTGAGCTCCACACAGGAGGCCCTGAGGAAAATAATCTTCCTCAGGGTCTCTGTCATCTTTGGAGATGCTGTGTGGAGGGTTTTTTTAAAGGAAAGGAAGTGGAGGAGAATTGGAAAAGGGTTTAAGGGGTGGGTAGGAATCTGGGGTTCAGTGTGTCCTGGTCATCCGCCTCCAAGACCTAAATAAACCTCACCCATGAACCCGGGCACTCCTGATAAATCACCAAACGTAGTATCAATGTCAAAATAAAAATGGATGAAATTTATCCAAGACACTATCTAGATAGTACTTAATTCGGGTTTGGGTTCGGATCTTGTTAGTGATCTCGTACATAAAGATAGCAGGCAATAATATGCGTTAAGAAAATGAAGATAGTGTTGATAGTTCTTAGTCGAAGTATGATACAAATATGACCGAATAGGATAGGAACCCATTAGCTCAGTTGGTAGAGCTCCGCCCCAGCAATGCCCTGCGTTTGAGTTCTAGATGCGAACATATCTTTTTATGATTTTTCTGTTTTCAGATTTTAGATTGAGTTTTCGCTAATATTGTCTTCATTTAACTAAAATATAAATAAAAAAAAATCAACAGCAAAATTTACTTTGAAACACAAATCATATAAAAATTTAAAATTTCGGTCCAATAGACATTTTTTTAATTTTTAATTTTATTTTAGTTTTTATTTTATCTCCAGAAACTGTGTGAGGAGTGAATGGGACTGCCATGGACGGATGCCGAACAGTCAGCACAAGACAGGAGGAGCCTTGGATGGAGGAGCCTTGTCGGTGCAATGGGTCCCCGACCCGAATAGGAAAAGGGGGTGAAGATGGTGATGAGTTTTTATTTAAGTAGCAGGTTGATAATTTTTTCAATAATGACCAATAACAATAATGAACAACCAATAACACACAAAAAAATGTCGAGGGTGCCTTCAAAATCATGAAAAATTGACATGGCCTATGTTTTATAACTTTAGTGGGGGAATTTTTTTTTCATAAATCGATAGCAGAACTATTAAAAAATATATTCTGAAAATTTAAAACCAAAATTCCAAGCCGTTTAAAAATTGTAAGCGTTTGAGTGATTGTCTACTACTACTACTACTACTTTACTGTCGCTCTTATTTCGAAACGCGTTTTTCTTGAAACTACTTTTTTTAATTTGTGTAACCTATTTTTTTTTGAACAATCATCAAACTCAGCACATATTTTACAAAAATATTAATTTTCGATTTTTTTTGAGAGGAGTGAGTGTTTCGTAACGCTAAATTGAATATCGGTGGGTTTGTTCTGTTTCACACAAAAAAAGCCAGAATTCAAACCTATTGGTGAAATTCGCATACTGGGTACCTACACTGGCTGATAACTGCCCGCTGACAGCCGTCGTCAGGGAGACGAAAAGAGTTGATTTTTGAGTCTTCCCATCGTAATGCTTCTGTCAACATATTATCGTTTTTATCGTGACAAATCGAGACTCGCAAAGTGAAAATACCGCCGCCGTTATTTATCTCAATCGTAAGAAAACTGACCGTGACTACCTGTGGTTCATCCAGACGATAGCTAAATACCGACCACGAGGGTTTCCATTCCGGGCAATATCGCCAGTCTATCGTAAGTACCCTTGTAATATACTTTTGCTATTTTGATTTAGAAAACGTACCATCTCGAGATCCAAAGGCATAGCTCGCATAGAGTGAACATTCAGCTTCACTCTAACTCATATAAGGTGTTGCCGTCATCGCGCCCGTCTTATTCACTGAGAGTTAAATAGAAAAAACACTTACAAAAAAAAATATTTTTTTAAAGTTGATTTCGGATGAAAATTTTAACCTACAGGAGTCACACAAATTGCCCAGCCGGATGGCGACTTACTATGCGCGGCAGATGATATCTCCGTTATTTTTTGAGGAAAATATTTGAAAATTTTAGAATATACTTTCGAATATATGTATAAAATGATCGCAAAGTATAAACAAAATGTCTTTATTCCCTATGTGTTAAAAAATTCACGAAAATCACTAAAAATACGCCGTTCTACACCTATTTTCCCCCTTAAATCACAAATAAACAAAGTAGCACATATCCATACTAGATATTTGCTACACCATTTGATTAAAAAAATAATTGTAAGTAATTAATATATAATTATGATATTTTAAGTAATTAATCACCTCCCCTTTCTAAAATTGTGTCTATGTTCTAATTAGTCTATACTTGTTTTTCTTTTGTTATTTTTTATTAACTTATTATCCTGACGACGAAAACATAGTTTTCGAAACGTTGATATTGTTAATTAAATAGTGGTGTACACAAAGTTATTTGTTTTCATTAAATTAAAAAATAATTATTCAGTAATGTTGACCTCTAATCCAAATTTAAGTATGAAAAAGACTGCACTGCCGGTGAATTTGGAAAAAAACATGTTTATGGATATTAGAAATTTTGTAGCCAATGTAAAATTCCACATAAATTAACCAATTTTTATGAATCTTACAAATATTTATACGTTCACAAAATGTAAAGCATTCATTTCTTTTAAAGGGGCTTTTATGGGTTATCATTGTACGCATAACCCATTCACTCATAAAATTCACAATAGCCTTGTTTGTAGGAAGAAAGCTCCCATTAGCCTACGGTAGGTTCTGTATACAAAATACCTATAATGGACTCCTTGCTGTACACATTGGCCCAATATAAGTGGTACAAATTTAAGCCAAAATCTTGTATAGTTTTTTTAGCATCTCTAATCCCAATCGGGGTACGTTAAGAGGCTTATTTATTTATTTATTTAATTGCAAAAACAGCATAACACGAATACATTGCAAAAACGGTTACAAAAGATACATAATCATTACTTTTACAGTTAAAACATTTATTTAATAAGTGCTATTTCACGCTTAAAATCATTGCAGGAAATGTGGAAAATATACACATTTCCTGCAAGGCAGTTAATTAATCTAGTAAGTCTTCCCAGGGGCATCATCATTGGTAAGTTAGTTCTGCACCTGGGAAGAATCAAAAGCCTGTGTTGGCGACCTCGCGTGAAATTATCCGGGACGTAGAATCCTATTTCAGCCAAAATATCTGGTACCGATATAAAACCATTTAGAAGCTTATAAGCCATCAGCAGTATTGCGACATCTCTTCTGTAACCAAACACGGCTAACGCCATTTGAAGCAACGTTTCAATTCTGAATGTTGGACTTATACCAGGGCGATACTAAGAGTATCTTCCTGAGTAGTATCCTACTGAGAGTAGGTACTCTGGAACGTGCCACAAATATCCTTCATATTATTTTAAATGAATAAATTGTGAAATAACGCAAATTAATAAAATAAAATTTATTTGCCTACGCCGGGATTCGATCCCGCGACCTTCGGATTGCGAGCCAAGAGCCTTGCCGCTGGACTACGCCGGCCATCAAATTGTCATCTTAGGGGATGCTGTGTGGAGGTTTTTTTTTAAGAAAACGAAGGAGAGGAAGTTCTGGGAAGGAAATAAGTATGAGGTGTGGGTAGAAATCTGAGGGTCAGTGTGTCCAGGATTGACGAACGTATTATTCCGTCCCTCCAACCCCGGTTGGCGAGGCGATGGGTCGAGGAATTTTGGCTGGAGAGGTCAAAGGACCTCCTCAACCAGTCTCTCTCGATCCGGCCCTGACCTGGACAAACCTCACCCCATTAAGACGACAATATACTCTAAAATATATTCAGAATCTTAATGACGTAAGTTGGAGCCGTGTACACAAATTGCGGCTCGCGACCCGTGTATTGGACGGACCTACTGTCGAGTTTGCTGTATCAAAGAAAAGAAGAAGAAGACAAAAATATGGGAATCTTAACGACGTAAGTGAAGAAAGCGTGTAAACAAATATACGCCTGCGGCACGGCGTATTAGACGAACGTACGGTTGAATTCGCCCTAGCGGGACTGGAGATTCGACCTTTCCGCCGCGTTCATTTTAATTAATACTGAAGAACGTGTTACAAATATTTAAGATGTGTTTTTATGAATCCCTCCCGAAGTTAGTAATTCATCGTCTAGAAAAATAAAATCTGGTGCTCACCCCTAACTTTGCAGTTGAAAAACTTGTTATAAAGTTTTTAAATAGTTGTGCGTTAAATAAATTAATGGTAAGGTATTGTCATTATTAATTTTAAATATAAAAAACTTACATCCCCAGGGGTCTGCTGGAATAAAAAAGTTATTTTTGTTACGAATTCGCCGAAAATGATTAAAGTGTGAGTTTTGAGCAACCAGAAATTATTAAGGTTGTGTACCGCCTTAACTGAGTCATGCTAAGGCATCAGACGTAGCTAAACACTTGGGACGACCTGACAGAGGTATTGGTTATCCAATAAATGGTTCCTGCATCCTATAATGAAATTTTTCAATAAATTCATTAAATTATTCAAAAAAATAATTTAATTAATTTTATGAGATCTTAACGGTGGTGTGTTCATAATCTAGCCACCGTGTACAAATACATGTTTCAATGTAAAAGGTATAGGAGTCCTTTTAACATACAAGGAATTACCCTCGGGCTTATTAGAGCCAGTGGGGCATTTTACAAAGCAAAAGGAAGGAAATGGTTAGGGTCTCGTGACAGGAAAAGACCACACGACATTGTACTGAATTCGAAGGATACAAGCTTCCTTGAGTTAAAAACCTTCGCCAGAAGAACAGAGTGCGGATTAATTCAGAAATGCTGAGATATTTTGGATTGTATGTAAATGCATAGACTATTCATTACGTGTAAAGGCTCTCATGACAGGACGAAAGGATATTTAAAGATAAGGGGGTTTCAGGCTTCAATCATATTTCTTCAAACGCAGCAAATTTATTATGTGGCACCATTTTAATTCAAAATTAATTGATACTTAACTTTTACTAGGTTTATGGTTTAAAAAGCCAACATATCTCGTAAGCAATGCTTACTTTAATTGCAATTAATAATAGATGTTAATATCAAATTAATTGAAAACATTCTTAACAAAAAATTCAAGAAAATTTTTCTTAAATATAATTTTTTTTTTTTTTACATGAGCTCCACTTAGGAGGCCTTGAGCAAAATAATCGCCTTCAGGGTCATCTTTGGGGATGCGGTGTGGAGGGTTTTTTTAAGGAAAGGAAATGGAGGATAATTCTGGGAAGGAAAAGGGTTTAAGGGGTGGGTAGGAATCTGGGGTTCAATGTGTCCTTGTCATCCAAGACCTAGACAAACCTCACCCCATGAAATCCGGGAACCCCTGCTAAATCACCAAACGTAGCGAACCACTTGGGGTGACCTATGGCAGAGTAGTTGGTCATCCAATAAAGGGCGGCGGTAATATAAGCGAAACTCAATCAAAAATCTGGAAAGAGAAAAATCAGAAAAAGATATTGGGACCTCTGGGACTCGAACCCAGGACCTTTCACTTTCCGGGCAAAGGCGCAGTGGTTAGCGCGTTTGCCCAGAAAGCGAAAGGTCCTGGGTTCAAGTCCCAGAGGTGCCAATATCTTTTTTCTGATTTTTCTTTTTCCAGATTTTCGATTGATTTTCACTTATATTGTCTCCATTTAATTAAACATTACAATTTGAGGTTTTACTCATTAAGTTAAAATAAAAATAAAATCTTTTATTTATCACGAACAAAAAGATCAGGAAGAGAAAGAATGGAGGAAATCAGTGTTTTAAATAATAAAATTTTGCAATTCCATAACAAATAATGTACCAAAGTTCTGCCTGCGTTTTATGCAAATAATAAATTAAAATATTACATTTTAAATAATAAGTGTTAAAAATTGACATATTGCCGGCATCTATGGGTTGCTTGAGCAAACACCTATGGTTTTTATACCTCAACAAATGGTGCGAACCTTGGCTAGTGACTGGGGTCGGTAGATCAGGTAGCAAACTGTTTTGACCACGTCACACTTACAAACGTCAGATACTGTAGTTGTTTATATTTATCATCTGTAAATGTATGCATTTTTTTTATTCTATAAAAAGGCTAGTATTTGAGTATTACTGCTTCTTTTCTAAGCAAAGTTTCAATTAGTAAACAACTGCCAGTTGTTGGCTCGGTGTATTCAGTATTATCACCGTTATTTATACATTTAAAACATGTTACTCTGTGAAAAAATATAAGTGAAATTTATCGCAAAGGAGTTATTTATTAAAAGGATCCTAACAATTTTAACAATAAGCATACAGACTGAAAAACGAAAAAATCTTGGGTCTATAAATTAAATTGTAATGATTGTTGATTATTTTATATAGGCAGGAACTTCGAAAAACTTTAAAATTAGGATAAAAGAACATGTGTTTAAACAATAATAGTTTCTCGGAGTTTGTTAATCATTTATTGGAGACGAATCACACTTTTGATTTTAATTATGGAACGATTAAACAAATTAGAAATCTTACATATTAGAAAGAGCATTAATATGAATTAAAATATTTTAATAATCATAAAATATTTTTAAATGACCCATTTTTAAACTTCTTCCCTTTCTAAATTATGCCCTATTACCTTCCTCCACCTTCCCACTCCTGCCTATACATTGAAGCCTTTAAATCAAATTTACGTCTATTGTAATTAGTTTTAAGTAAACCCTGATGAAACGTGTTAGTTTTTTTAACAATAAACGTGGTTGAAACTAATTATTCTATTAATTTTGAATTTAATCATATTCATTTTGGCGGTTTTGTACTTTTGTGAAATATTAGAAATACAGATTCCAAATGCCCGGAGACAGTGGAAATACGGCATCCGCAATTAACGCAGTAATCACCAGGTTGACGACGTAGGAGAGGAAGTAGTCATAAAAAAGAGAAGTTGGGAAAGTACCTGTGTAGTTGGAATTGCTCACCGAATACGCCATTTTAAGCAACGATCAAATTCTGACGGGTTGTATTGGTGGTATGATAAAATTTTTCACCTGTGGTGCTTTCTGTTTTGCGCTCTGTAAACGTTTTTTTTTTTTTTAATTTCACAGGCCAACAATGAAAAAACTTTTTTGATAATTTTTACTGATTGCTGCGTGCTTTGGTGTCCTGATTACGATTAAAAAAAAATATATTTTTTTTACATGAGCTCCACACAGGAGACCCTGAGGGAAATAATTTTCCTCAGGGCCTGTGTCATCCTTGGAGATGCTGTGTGGAGGGTTTTTTTAAGGAAAAGGGGGAAAGGAGAGTTCTGGGAAGGAAAAGGGTTTAAGGGGTGGATAGGAATCTGGGGTTCAGTGAGTTTTGGTCGTCCGCCTCCAAGACCTAGACAAAACTCACCCCACGAACCCGGGCACCCCTGCTAAATCACCAAACGTAGCGGACCACTTGGAGTGACCTATGACGGAGTTGTTGGTTATCCAATAAAGGTTCCCGGGGCGGTTCCTCCATCCCGCCTCAATTTGGAGTCCTCCATCACAACACAAGCAACATTTTCGGCTTTCTGTGGTGGCAGTAGGAGATTTTCAAACATCGTTGGGTTATTCGTAACCCGGGAATGTTTGTCTTTCTTTAAAAAAAAAAATATAACCTCAAATTGCAGTATTTATCCTATATGCTTCTTATTCAAAGATTAAAATGGTTAAACGTGATTGTAAAAATTCTCGTAACGCTTTTTGTTATATACGTGGTAATTTTGTGATTAAAAAATATCAAAGAAACATTTCTGACTTTGTAAAAAAAAATTATTCGCATATTTTGGTATAAAAATTAGTAATCAAGACAAGTGCAGGGTTCCTAACAAAGAATGGCATAAAAAACATTTTATATGAAACTTTTTTTTTTTTTTGTTATTGTTTTTGGGGTGTTATGCTGTGTTTCGCTACCTCCTTCTTTAGCCAACGTTTCGGACAGCGTTACAGTGTCCATCATCAGGGCAGATGAGTATCATCTACTCATCTGCCCTGATGATGGACACTGTAACGCTGTCCGAAACGTTGGCTAAAGAAGGAGGTAGCGAAACACGGCATAACACCCCAAAAACAATAACAAAAATATTTTTTGGCCGTGAAAACCTAAAAACATACCTATATGAAACTTAGTTGACGTTATTTCGCATGGTTGCTCCACTGATTAAAAGCTTATTTCATCACCTTTCAAAAACAGTTTTTGGTTTTACGATACATTAAGAAATATTCCGTTTATTTGGATTTTATTGCAAAACAGAAATTTTCTCACCTTCCGAAATAATATGCTCGAGATCTGAGTGGTTAATAAAGCAAAGCAGATTTTTGTTTTTATTAAGAATTTTAAATAATGCTATTAAATATTATCTCGTCCTCGTGAAATAGCAAGCAGTAAGTGCCAGAATGGAATAAACTTAGAACAAGTCCATAAACTCGTGGGTGCAGTTTTCCCCGCGGAGATAAGTATAATAAATTATTTTCATAAACTTTTAGTCGAGTCTTCTAAATTTTCACTCGAGGAAAGTAGGGCAAAAGCCAGCGATACAAGTACACTATTTTATTGAGCGTATTCATATTTACAAGGCTAAAATGAAATATATTACAGAATGAAACAAGTTCTTTGTTTAAAACCACTTTATTTAAATTTATATTCGTCGACCGGTTTCGGTCGAACTCGACCTTCTTCAGGACAATAAACATATAAACTAAATTAAAGTACAGAGTTAAGATAATGAGGTAAACACAAAAGAAAGAGAGAGCATATAAGAGGGAGAGAGAGAGAGAGCATCAGATAATGGTTGGGGGCGGGATTACCTTTAATAAAAATACGGGAGTCCAAATAGTCCATATAAATAAAATAGGAATACGCCTTAATAACCTAGAAGCTTTAGAAATATTAAAATCAAAGAAAAATAATTGCCAAATTTTAAACAAACAATTAGAATTAACCAACAGTCCCATTTTAAAGTTATTCCCTTTCTCCCTCTCTAACCCCCACCCTCCCTTGACCCCTCCTCCTACCCCGCCCCCAACCATTATCTGATGCTCTCTCTCTCTCTCCCTCTTATATGCTCTCTCTTTCTTTTGTGTTTACCTCATTATCTTAACTCTGTACTTTAATTTAGTTTATATGTTTATTGTCCTGAAGAAGGTCGAGTTCGACCGAAACCGGTCGACGAATATAAATTTAAATAAAGTGGTTTTAAACAAAGAACTTGTTTCATTCTGTAAAATGTCAAGCCACAAAGTGTTTGCTTTCTTCGATAATGAAATATATTACTTAACAACATGATAAATAGTAAGAAATATACAGTACATAATTGAATTGCTTCAGTAACAATATTTTATATTTGTTAAAGGCAGTATTCTAATCTAGAAAAAAAAAACAATTTTTTTTTCTTCATATTTTCAAAGTTTAAATATTCAAAAATATCTCCTTTAAAGGATTTTTAGAAATTCCCATTATTTTAAAAGTTAAACCCATTGTAATACCGCGGTTTAGACAGAATCTAAGCAAAACGGCTTCCGTGGTCCCGAGGCAAGACTCTCGACTCACAATCCGAAGGTCGCGGGTTCGAACCCGGCGTGTGCAAATAAATTTTATTTGATTAATTTGTGTTATTTCACAATTTATTCATTTAAAATAATAAATAGTGTATTTGCGGCACGTTCCAGAGTGGAAGATACTATCAGTATCGCGCTGGTGTAAGACCACCATTCAGAATTGAAACGTTGCTTGAAATGGCTTTAGCCGTGTTTAGTGACCAGATCTGAATAGCCAGGTACTTCCCCACCTTCCTCTTCCCTATCTCCTTCCCCTCCCTACTACCTTCAGCCTCACAACATACCCGATTGGGGATGCCATAGTCTCACTGGCTCCAGACGGGAGCAGTTGGGACTCTTGTGCGGTATTAACTGTAAAAAAAAAAAAATCTAAATAGGACAAAATTTAAAACGCATTTTTCTCAAAATAGCTTTTTTCGAGACGGTTGACACGAGATCTCAAGTTCTACTTAACCAATTTGCTTGAAATTTGATGTTAGCCTTTTCTATACATTCCTCTATGGCGGAAACTAGAACTATAACAAAATTTCAATTTTTACTATTTTAAAAAAATTGGCAAAGTCCAAAAACTGGTAAAAAAATGTCTTTTTTATTACAGTCAGCCGCCATTTTACGAAAAATTATTATTTTGACTTTTCTTAGTTCGGGCCATAGCCGCATTGTTTAAATTAAGATGTTTTTTAGATTACTAGGAGGGCTGCAATTGTGTCAATCAGGGCGCGCCATTTTTTTAGACCCCCCACTTCAACACCCTGTAACTTTTCCAATTTTGAATTTTTTCGTTTGATTTTTTTAATTTTTTTTTTAATATTTAATCAATATTTAGTAAAATAATGGCTGGTAAACAAAAATATTTTTAAAAGCATCTGAAAAAATACCTACAATTCATGCTTTTAGACAAGAATACCCCCTTACAGATAAATTAAAGATGTCCACTGACTTGGTATAATTATTACCCTCCATTAGTATTCTGGGCAAAGAAGAATACATAGTTAGTCCCAGAATTTCTGCACTGAAATAAATCCTGACTTCTGTATTAATTTGTGGTATCCGGAAGCTTATCAGTTCAAGCGATACCGGACTATCGACTAAAGCATTTAGATTTTTTTATAAAAATACCAAGTCAGTGAAAATTCTTCTGTCTGACAATTTAAGTATATTCATATCATTTAACAGAGTGTCATAGTTTAACATAATTGCTGGAATATCCATTTTAAAATTTAGAAAACGTATGAATTTGTTTTGTATTCATTCAACAGCTTTTACACGAATATTATAATGTGAATTCCAGACGAGAGAATTGTACTCCAGCTGACTTCTAACATAAGCAAAATATAACAGTTTATTACACTTTATACAACGGTGACCCGACAGTTGATCCCCCGGATAGTTAATTCCTCTGCCAATAACACCTCGGACAGTTGATCCCTTGAAGGATTACATCTGCAGTATGACCTCATTGCTAAAGTAAGTTTGCAGAGAGGATACATCTGTTAAGCGCGGCGTCTCGAGTGAAAATTTGCAAAACAAATATTTTTACTAACAATACTACCGCGTCCTTAGAGGAGTATGCAGTGAGGATTTACTTCCGAATGACAACGTAAGACGACGTACTTATATATGCCGTGACGGCCGGCGTGGTCGAGCGGTAAGGCTCTTGACTCACAATCAGAAAGTCACGGGATCGAATCCCGGCGTGGGCAAATACATTTTATTTGTTATTGTAGAAAGCAATCACTTTGTGGTTTGACATATTTAATAAAATAAAATACTTTTTTGTTTAAAACCACGAGATTTATTAATTTTTGAACCGACCGGTTTCGCTTAACTTAAGCATCATCAGGGTACAAATTAATACTAAACAAGAAGTACATAATGTGTGCTTATATATAACAAAATATAGAGGGAGACAAAGTGATACAAATATTACAAACAAATAAACGGTCATAAAATACATTAACATAAGTACTCAAGTAATGGGAAAAACAGAAAGATAATTATGTAGACTAATGGGTTATAATAATAAATTTGGAGAAACAAAGCATTAACTGGCATGGTGATAAGGAGCGCTGGGAATTTTTATTTTTAAGGGTTTATTGGAAACAGACCTAATATAGGACTGCTTGATATGTCTAATTGATTATTAAGTATATGACTTTTGGTTTTTACAGCTTTTTTTATTTAGTTTTTTTATTTTACCATTAGTCTACATAATTATCTTTCTGTTTTTCCCATTACTTGAGTACTTATGTTAATGTATTTTATGACCGTTTATTTGTTTGTAATATTTGTATCACTTTGTCTCCCTCTATATTTTGTTATATATAAGCACACATTATGTACTTCTTGTTTAGTATTAATTTGTACCCTGATGATGCTTAAGTTAAGCGAAACCGGTCGGTTCAAAAATTAATAAATCTCGTGGTTTTAAACAAAAAAGTATTTTATTTTATTACATTTTATTTGATTACTTGTGTTATTTCACAAATCATTCGTTTAACGCTGTGTTCTAGAAGGAGTTTGCAGCAATGATAAACCACCGAACAACTTACTAATTGTATAATTCTGGTAGTGACCGAACAACTTAACATGGTGGCAAATCGAAACATATTTGAAAGGTGATAAAAAAACTACGTTAAGCAATAGTTAGGGTAGGTTATTCAAAAAAATCATCGCTTTTAATGACTTAATATCATAAAAAGGAGTGTAAACTTTACACCGTGTTGAGTTGTAATGAAAATCATTCTTGCACACCTGTAGTCTCTCTAAAATTTGTACATTGTATACATAAAACTATTGAAATGAAAGTAAATATCTACCTATATAAATAATTTGATTTAAGTACTTTAATGAAAAACAAATAACTTTGTGTAACACCACTATTTAATTAACAATATCAACATGTTTCGAAAACTATGTTTTCTTCGTCAGGATAATAAGTTAATAAAAAATAACAAAAGACAAACAAGTATAGACAAATAAGAACATAGACAAAATATTAGAAAGGAGAGGTGATTAATTACCTAAAATATATCATAAAAAACAATTATATAAAATAAAATATAAAAATTATTTTAGAATGGGTAAAAAAAAAATACATTAACATAATAAAAAATCTTTTAAAAACAAAACAAGAAGTCTAAATAACAAAATAAATTATTATAAATATAAGTATTAATACGAAAATAAATTTAAAAGATGGCTTTTTTTAAAAAACGTTTGGTTATTTATAATATTTAATTTACTATGAACACTTTTTCTAATTTCTAAAATTTCTAAATTATCTAATTGTATACCCGTGGTGTTAGTGTGTAAAATTTTTAAACCTTTATTAATATCAAAAGAATGACCTGCTTCCAAAATGTGGTTTACAAATTATGAATAATTATTATTATTTAAACATCTTGGATGTTCCTTAACTCTAATGTTAAAATTTCTAGAAGTCTTCTCAATATAAAAAAAGTTACAATCATTACAAATTAATTTATAAACCCCAGATTTGTTCAAAAACACACCTTTGTCCTTGTTATTTAATATATAATTTTTTAATTTGTTATTGGCGTAAAAAGCTGGTTGGATATTATCTGATAATTGATAATTGTTTATTAAATAGTGGTGTTACACAAAGTTATTTGTTTTTCATTAAATTAATAATGACGCCACAAAGTGATTTTGCGTATTTTGAAGAAATAATTTAAGTACGATTATTCTGCCCAAAATACAGTTACATCTTTTCAGATGCCGATATTTTCCATTTGTCCTCAGACCAATAATTTACAAAACGCGCAATAGCAAAAATTAAAACAAATTGTTAATTACGAACCCTCCACCCTAGCTTTGTGTTGTTTTCTCAATATCATTATGTTGTTTTTCCTTCTTTTTAAAATAATAATATTTCGATGATTTATATAGCGCCGTTTTTGGTAAAAAAATCACCTCAAGGGCGCTGGAAAATGGCTAATCATGTTTATCCTTATTTTTTAAAGAAAAAAGAACGTTATCTTGTGATGTGAAAATGTATTATTTTTATATACTCGTAGGTTCACAGTTTAATTCCGTTTTATCTATCTTACATGCTTTAAACATGCTTGTTTTTTTATTTCTTTCGAATATATTTTTACTACTTTTTCTACCACTTAATCTATGTTTTCATATCATCAAAGCGAACAAATAGAACATACAGATAATGTCAAGTATCTAGGCTTAACAGTGGACCATAAATTAAACTGGGAATGTCATATTAACTTACTCATAAAGAAAATCCGAAAACTATCATTCATTTTTAAAACGATAAGGAACATCATGTCACCAAAACAATTAAAAAATGTTTACTACGCTCTATGTCAAAGCCTTTTAACTAACGGTATTTTGGCCTGGGGGGGAGCCGCTGACAAGTACATTAAGCCGCTTAACTCAACTCACAAAACATTAATTAGGATCATGTTCAAAAAACCCTATCTGCATCCAACGGAAAATCTCCAATTACAAATAATATACTAGATATAAGGAAACTATTCATTAAAAAGATCATTCAAATTAACTGCATAAAATCCTCACCATGCCACGTAACTCACCCACAAAATACAAGAGCAAAAACGCATAATCAACTTCTTGTCCCAAAAATTAATTCAACCTTTGCACCTCTCATTTACAACACATTCCTAAAATAAACCACTTTTTGCTTGAATCAAAAAAACCTAAAAGGGTTCTATAAATATTTCAACACTTGGTTACTACACAAAAAAAGGGAATGCATCACCAAGTTACTAATAATCCCATCTTAGTCTAATCCTGACTCTCTATTTGCATGTATGCGATATTTAAATTTTTAGTGATTTATGCTTTCTTATTAATATTGCTTATGTTTTACCCTTGTCTAGTTTAATACTTTATATTATTTTGTTGAAATGTTATTGTTTTTAGATGCTATCTAAACTCTTAAATTTAATAAAACTGAATACTGCATGCATGCGTATACGTTTGTGTATGTATGTTATGTTTGTGTGTACGTGTTTATAGGATTAATATGTTTTTATATGCTAATTGTGTATTAATATGTTCATGCACGCATATTTATGTACCCGTCTCAGAACAGACATCGTCTAGTGAGGCGGGTTACATACTTTTCTTGTATTATATTGTTACTGTAATAAACGCCCGGGTTGCCGGCAATTAAAAAAAAAAAAAAATATATATATATATATATACCATACATTTTTCCGGAAACTTCGCTGGTTCATGCAACCATGTAATATGTAATTATTTTAATAAAATATGTATAATGGTTTTTTAAAATTATTTTAACCGTGAATTTCATCCGATAATTCCGTAGATAGAAAACCCCGAGCACAGATTATTCAAGACGAAGAAATATTTTCTTACAATTTTGTTTTTTTTTAAAGGTTTTTTTTCATTGGTGTTTTCTTTTTTAGGGTCGCTAATCAATTATAATTATTATACAAATTAATATCATATTAATCTTCATGTTAACGTCATATTAACGTCATGTTTATATGAGATTAATATCATGTTATTATAATAATTTCAAAATGCTGTATGCAAGCCACGCATCTGCGTGAGTAGTGTGTTTGACTTGGCTTTGATTGCGATTGATAACATAATTATTAGGTTAATTCTGATTAACGGTTGCTTTACACGTTTACAGACATATTTTCAGAAATTTCATTTATAAAACACAACCTTTTTTCATCCTCTAGAAAATTAAATGTCTTTCGCAGTTTCACACCATGTACGTATATCAACTCGTAAAAAGGGTCAAAGATTAAATTACTTTCGGGTAGGTACTCGTCATGTTCACTTGGCGCTTTTGATTTGGGTTTGACAGTGTTGACAGGTAGTAGCCAAATAAGAAAATATTTTCGTAATCAAAATATTATTATTTTTATAGGAAGATAAATGATTATAACGGGGCTAAATCCCGTCAATTTTTGTGACGTGAAAATAAGCGTTTTTTAAATCATTATTAAATAATAAAAATTCACAAAATTTATACCGATTTTAAAATACAATATTTCTTAATCGGTCAATATTATTAAAAAAATATCATTTTTTTCATGAGCTCCACGCAGGAGGCCCTGAGGAAAATAATTTCCTTTAGGGATCTTCATCAAGGTCATCTTTGGGGATGCTGTGTGGAGAGTTTTTTTTAAGGAAAAGAAGGGGAGGAGAGTTCTGGAAAGGAAAAGGGTTCAAGGGGTGGGTAGGAATCTGGGATTCAATGTGTCCTGGTAATCCGCCTGCAAGACCTAGACAAACCTCGTTCCATGAAGCCGGGCACCCCTGCTAAATCACCAAACGTAGCGAACCACTTGGGGTGACCTATGGCAGAGGTTATCCAGTAAAGGTTCCCGGGGCGGCGGTACCCATTCCTGCCTCCCGAATTGAAAAAAGATTCATCATTTAAAAAAAGTACGTAAGTTTTTACCTACCAACATTCTATAGTCTTTTCTTATTTTATCGGTTTACATTTCCAGTGTTTGAAATAAGAAGACTTGCGTTCTTAGGCCATTAGTGAAGTATCCGTTTAAAAAATTATACAAAGGAAATTTATACACGGCTCAACGAGAATCATTAAAAAAATAACAAAGGATAAATTGCGCGTACATATGTAGTTTAATAATGCCTATCCAAATCAAATTTATTAAAACGTGTTAAAAAATTTGTCAAAGGCAAATTAAATTTCCTGTCAGCTCATATTTTTTGCGCGATTTTAACAGCCCCTATAAGATACCAATCAATACTCGACGGGTTATTGCTATCAATGTTTTAAATTTTTGTTTTTATTAATTCTACACTGGAGGCTTTGAGAAAAAAATATTATTTGGGGTCCACGTCATCTTTGGGGATGCTTGGTGGAGGGTCTTTTTGAGGAGAGGAAGAATTGTTTGAAGAGACCCATGTTGTAGGAGGGAGAAAATGCAGAGGCCGAAAAATCGTTGTTCCATGGCCAAACTGTTGAACTCAAGAGCGATTCGTAGAAACGACAAAAATGTCGACCGTGTACAAATGTTGGGCGCGCGTTTGGTGTATTTTCCAACTGTGATCTGGTGCTGAGCACATTTATATGTCTCACATTCATATGTCGTCTCATACATATTCTTCTATTATTCTGACTCCTGACATGGCCCGACTCAAGTACCATGTATGGTTCACTTGTCGTCCTCGGGCGTCCCCGGCTTTTTTTACCATTCAAATTTGCGTCGTATACTCTCCTTACACTCCTTTCATTATTCATTTGCTCTACATACCCAAACCATCTGAGCATCCTATTCTTAAATTTACTTACTACGATTGGATCAGTCTTGCACGCTTTGCGGACCTCCACATTTCTCATACGACCCTACATGGTTTTATACACAAACCCCACAGGGATTTCGTTTGAACAGCATTCAGTCTACTTTCATCCTTCTTCTACCAGTTCCATGCCTCACTACCGTACATCAGGGCATATCAGCACTCCATTGTGGACTGCTAACTTCGCTTCTTTCGACTGATTTATGTTAGTGCCAACCGCGTTCAGTCCTCCATTCATGGAGTTAGCTGCATTTACCCATCTTTCAGTAACTCAATTAATCTTCCCTTGTTAAACAGCCCATTTTAAAAAAAAAAATTATTTACGGACAAAGAGTCCATTAAAAATATAACAATAACACGAATAAAAAAAAGAGATGACAATGAAAAGAAAGCACATATAAATGAAGAGCATTGACAAATTATAATATAAAAGAACATATAGAAGACAACTACAAGTCAAAGTTTGAAGATGGATTTAAAAGACTTTAAAAATTACACATTTCGTATCGACTGCCGAAAGTCATTTAGGTTAACACCAAAAAATTCAATGCTTTGACTTGCGTTAACAAGTCTCGACATTTTGGATAAAGGAGA
This sequence comes from Glyphotaelius pellucidus, assembly GCA_936435175.1. Taxonomy (NCBI): domain Eukaryota; kingdom Metazoa; phylum Arthropoda; class Insecta; order Trichoptera; family Limnephilidae; genus Glyphotaelius; species Glyphotaelius pellucidus. The sequence continues at coordinate 25,626,262 of OW386559.1, forward strand.
ATGATATCCATAATTAGTAGAATGTTGATTGAGGAACAGCAATTTATGTTTCGGAGTCTACGGGAAGGGATGTCAAGCTGGATGAGTTGTAACAAAGCAGGTGTTTCAATGATACTGTTGATAATTTTGAACATGCAAATTAGATCAGTGTCCTTTCTACGTTTTTCTAAAAACGAAATGTTTATATTCCTTTACGTGTATAGTTCAGCGTCTTTTAACTTTCATATTGTTTTACTAAGTCTTTAGTGTTGGTAACGATGTGTTTTTTATTCTTGTTTGTTTCCTTAAATATTGCACATCACTTATATTGTTATCAATTTTCAGTATCATTGGAAACTTTGAGCGAACTGCGTTTATATTCAAGCGTTCTAGGAAAGTTGTGCTTCAGTCACCAAGTTTACCAAGTGCAAAGTTTGTCAAATAACTAAACTTATGAAGTTAGGTTCAACATGATAATTTATGAATTTTACTCAGGTGTTTTAAATTCAAATATTTTGTCTATTTTACGATAGAAATTTTTGTTACAGGTTTTGATGATTTGTTTCAGATAAGAAAAAAGATAATATATGTACATTTAATAATGAAACAAATAATAAATAATTAAAGTTATTTTTAAAAGGTTAAAAAATTAGAATTCACAAATTAATCCAATCAATTTACTTGCGTAGGTATCAATTTACTTGCGTAGGTATCAATTTACTTGCGTAGGTATCAATTTACTTGCGTAGGAATATAAAACACGCAACTTCATTTCCGTCATGAACTGTGGAACTTTAAAATCTCAATTTAACTGCAAAAGAGTTATACAACATAAAAAAATACAGTTATTCACTTTCTTGTAAAAAATAAAAAAATTGGACTGGAATTCTCTATTGATTTACAAAATACATAGAACGGAGAAAGATATTGTATCTAGTAATTATTTTGATTTGATGTTTTGAAAGTTCTACTGATCTTTGTTGCCGAGTCAGAAGATATGTTTGTACCTAGGCTAGAGATAATTTAATATGTCCTTTGTTCTATGGGAACTGGTAATCTCTCCAGTCTACGAGAGGACTGACTTTAATTTGCTATTAACTCTTTGAGACCGGGCCTGGGAACGGTTTGCATAATAAACAGTCTTGGCGCTACTTTCAACCCATTGTGACACAGTTTCGTTTGAGTCATATTTGAAGTGGTGAGTGTGTACCTACACGGTGAACCGGCAGATATAATAGAAATATTTTTGTTAATATCTTACTAATAAATAATGCATCATTATTCGTTGGAGTTAAAGATAAATGACATAGATTTAAAACAAAAAGTAAACTTTTTTCAAATTTTCTTCTTTTACTTTTGTACTATTATTATTTTCTTTTACCATGTAAATTTTTTGACGTGATAACGTCTTATAAATCGACGAACACCGGCTGCATGCACGAAAAAGCACGACTCATTGTCACGTTCCGCCTGAGCCGAGCGTACAAGCGAGAACGCGGAACAAGCGTTGGGCTTATGACGCATCTATCTCTCTTCCACTCCATTGTTATTATATGACGTTATCACGTAAAATTATCGTCCGTAAACCGACTTTACAGATAGCCAATTTTTTTCTTTTCATCTTGCAATCTTTTTACTTGATATTTTATATATATGTGTAATATGGAACTCGTGGGACTGCACCACCCTTCCCGAGATCTGGAATAAATATTTTTATTTTTTTTTATTTTTATATATATATATATTTTTTTAATTTTATTTATTTTTTTATTTTATTTTATAAATCAACAAACAAGTTCCGCTAAGCCAATTGCAATTGGCTTGACAGCAGGTGCTTATAATTTACTTACAAATATATTTAAAGATATAATTTACATCTTTTATTTAACATTTTTTCATAAATTTTATCGTAAGTATCAAAATAAATATTCTTTTTCCAATAACCAATTTTTCAGCATATATTTAACTTTATTCATAGAATTAAGTTGCTTTATATTGTCAGGTAATAAATTAAATATCTTCGGTATGTATGATTAAAGAAACAGAAGGGGATGCTATTATGACTAAATCAAAATCTTATTGACAATATGCATCACTGGCATAGGGCAATTAAGATGAATACAAAAACCAAAAATCTGTACATTCGTAGTGTGCCTTATATCACCACGAATATAGGTATTGGGCATTAAAATCGCTTGGCAAACCGAGTAAAGAAATAGTCGATTTTAACGCTTAAATGTTTATTTATTTAGGAATAATTTCATAAAACAGAAAAATGTAAATGAAAAGAAACTGTTAAAGACAATTTTATTATTTATATTTTTTAAGTTGTTTCTTGCATGATTTCATACATTTCTAATGATTTTTTTAATAGTTTACGCTTGTATTTTTAATAAAGTAATAAACAATTTTATTTTAATTCTGCTCAAGCAAAACGATAAAAAAAATTTCAATATATTCAAAACATTCATTTTAATTTTCACAGTATAAACCAATTTGTAGTAAAAATTGATCCAAAATTAGTAAGTTATTTCAAAATAATTAATTTTAAATAAAGCTTCGACTTCAAAAAAAATACTCTTCATAATTGTTTACTTCAGAATTTTAGAGTGCAGGGACTTTTTACACACCGTGTCCCTCATAGCTCTTTCATAATATCTTCTCACAAAACAATCTTAGCATCTATCAATTCTTGAATCACTCCAACTTCCATCTAGCCAAAGTAGCAGAGACGAGACGGCCAGTTAAAGTTGAGGGTGACAGGAAGATAAGGGAGAATAACTAAATTTGCATAGAGAAATTATTTAACTATAAGTCCAGGAAACAAGACATTCGTTTCTTTATCCGGTAGAATAACAACACTAGGAAAAGGGATACTTAATTCGTATGACTAATATTTGGAACAGATACTTAATACAATGACCCTTTACAAGAAATGATGACGAAAATTTAATGTGCAAATAATTGAATACTTTCTTACAGTTAGAATAAAATATGTTCCATTCTCGACTTGAAGAAAAAGGATTACTTCAAGAAAAGGGATTTTATAAATATTTTTATAATATGTAGGTGATATTTGGAGTCATTAAAATAAGGGTCCGGGGTAGAGTATACTAACTTGGGTTACGTGTGCGTACATGCACACGTAAGTGCATATGTAAGTGCATATGTAAGTATTTTTTAATATTTGATACTTCTTGTTTTACACACGCAAATGTAATATAATTTATTATTATTTAAACATATTAAGAATGTTGAGATTAACGGTGTGCTCACCTTTAATTGGAATTGTCACTGTAACCATATTCAATTTGTTAACTTAATATAATAATTGTATGTGATGTATTCTGTAGCGAGCCTACAAACAAAATAAATAAATTAAAAATGTAGGTTCATTTGAATAAATGACTTTTGAAGAATTAAAAATACATTGAACTTTTTGAAGATTCACAATACGCAGTTGTTATGGTTGGAAATAACAAGTTGTTTATTTTTGTCGCTCTAATCTGAAATCACTTCATAAAAAGGTTTCCTTCAATTTCTTAGCAAAAAAGTAGGTTACGTGAAAATGATTTGTAGCTGTTGTTAAATGGAAGTTTTGAAATGAACTTTTGACGGGTTTTAGGGTTGCATTGAAAATGCATTTGGCTGCTGTGCATTTATTAGCATGAAATTAATATAGATGCAGTGGATCTAGAGCCAAGCGAGTGCTTTGAAAGCCGATATCTGTGCAGAAGGAATTGTTTAGATCTTGGCGTTAAGCTCTGCCCCGCTTCTTAGAAATCCGACTTAAACTTTGGTTAATGTCAAAAGATTTAATTAATTTGTTAATTACGCTTGTATAAAAGTAAATTAGATACGAAGAAAGGTCAACTCCTAGAGTCTTTTTGGAGATATTTGCTGGTTAGGCATTGTCACTTGTTTTTTGTTTTGTTTATGTTTGTTTGAAAAAATAATTAAAATATCTATATTGCAAAAGTGGTGATTTTGGCAGTCTCTTTGGAATACAAGAGGCACTGAAATGTATTGTTAAAAAAACTGCTAAATCATCATGTTCGACCAAATCAATCAAGAGATGGCACTCATTTGTCCTTTTGAAGAAATAATGCAGTTCGGAATGTTTTTATTTGAAAGTGTTATTGTGACCAGTGAAATAACTATTACATCATCTTGTGTTTTGAATGTCTTGCATTTATCATGGTTCCTCCTTTAGTAAAGTTGAAAACTGATTTAAACTATATTGGCAAAAATTATACTGAGATTATATTAAGTGGATGGAATTTACTGGAAGGCCTCCCACGTCGCAGAAAGCGACAATCAAGGTTAGTGTATCTGGTTTTTTCATTGAGATTTTGTCAGTTTGCTTATTCGCGCAAGTTAAATTCCCAATCTATTTTTGAGTATTATGCTCCGAGAGTTCTGGGGTTATTTACACCAGACTCGCATGTTTTAATACATATTCGCATATTATAACACTTATACCAGCCTGACGCGCATTCATTAAAGTAATGCTACCTCATTTTGAATAACGGTGAGATGTGTGATTTATTTATTTAAGGCGCGGTGTACCCGCTCAAAAAGAAAAAGATGGAGAGATATGTTAGTACGAATATTAGAGAGAGATAATTAAAATCGATAACATTTTAATGAAAATTGTAAAAATGGCGATTAAGCTGGGACAAAACTTTATGGTTCCACCTCTCGAACGAGATCACTAGCGCTCCGCTACGACATCAACTGACTGAATGGCGCTCATTTTAAAAACGGAAGTTATGCTGCCGCACCCTGTACAAGAGATCCTAGGTTCGAGTCCCAGTTGAGACCAATACCTTTTTATTTTTCTGTGTCTTGTTCTATTTCACACTTTATTTAAGTGTATTAGTATTATCTTCTTCTTTAATGATATATTTAATTGATGGGTATACCCTTCTAAAGTTTTTAAACAGTTATTACAATAAAATTTTAATAATCATTTAGATTTTTAGAAAAAGTCAACAGGTGTCCCATATAAATAAAAAAATAGTTCAGTAAGTATTCTTCTACCTCGACCGGTCGGTGACTGAGTTGGCGTCGCGTTTGGGTCGCACCCAGGCCCTCCATGTTCGATTCGTCGTCTGGCCAAGTCCTCCATCACGTGATGGTAGAAAGAGATTCTCAAATATTGCCAACATTGTTATTCATAACACGGGAATCTTTGTCTTTCTTAAAAAGAAAACAAAAAAATCTTTTTACTATGAGAGTCGCATTGATTGTAATAGAGAATCATAATTAACATGCGTTGCATATGGAGGGAGGCCGTTGGGAGGCGCTTTGAATAGGCGCCCTGTTGAGGGGCCTTGTTGAGGTGATGGGTTTCCAATCCCAATAGGACAGGGGAAAGAAGATGAGATGAGAAAAATCGAAGCCATCATTTTTTTTACAACCTTTTTTGGAATTCCTACAAAAAAGACCATTATCTGTGACAAGTGATTTTGATTCTTTCTTTTTGTCTTTCGTCTAAGATAGCTTCAGCGTGAAATATCACTTTATTTATTATAGTGTAAAATACTTGCTTTTTCAATTTTCCAATACATCGCATCGGCTTTATTTACAGCGGCGCTGGAAAAAAAAAACAACATTCCATTTCGGAGTGATTATTTTTTGTATTTTACTAGTAAATTTACCAAGGTTGAACTCTAGTTTATATAACCTAGAAAAAGGCTAAAATAAATAATAATTTAACCTTTTGACTGGAATACAATTATTAACCTAGAAAATACTTATGGTCTCCGTGGTCGAGGGGTAAGACTCTCTGAAGGTTGCGAGTTCGAACCCGGCGTGTGCAAAAAAAATATTTGATTGATTTGTGTAATGTATCGTAAAGCTAAAGATACAGATGGCGATAACATCAATTATCGCCAGAATCCGCTAGATGGCAAGCCGTAGTGCTTGAGTTCTCCGACAGGAGGTCAGGACAGCTGAGAGGCTGTGTTTTTAATGTTCAGACCACAGAACCATTCTAGCCAGCTCTCAGTTAGGTTGACTAACGAAGTCTCAAACTGTACACGCGAAGTGTAAATAAAACCAGAAAAAGAACCAGAGTCTTTTATTGAACGAAGTAATCTCCATCCAAGGGAGTTGGAGAATCTGACTGTGTGTCTGCAAGTAGCAGAACATTACAATTTGTTAATTAATCAATTAAAAATAATATAAATTGTATTTGAGGCACATTCTACATTCACATTACTGGTGTAAGACCACCATTCAGAAATGAAACGTTGCTTGAAATGGCTTTAGCCGTATTTGGTGACCAGATCTGAATAGCCAAGTACTTCCCACCTTCCTCTTCCCCATCTCCCCCCCCCCTCTCCATTATTTTCAGCCTCTCAACTTATCACAATTGGGGGTGCCATAGTCTTACTGGCTCTAGAGCGGAGCAATTGAGAGTCTTATGCGGTATTCACAAAAAAATGGGGAAAAAAATTTATTAAATTATTACTTCGATAAAAATCTTCCCTCCTTACACCGAAAAACACAAGATTTTTCCCATTCTCCATTAATAAACTTAAATCTAAAGCAGGTTTTCAAATTATAACACTAAAGAATTTTTTTCTTTCTGTTATATCTTGGGTAATATTATAATTCAATTTATAAAAACAATTTATTTGTAAATTCTGCTATGAAATTATTACTACCCCTGACAGCTGTTTCGCCTTCTGAAGGCATTATCAAACTGTGGTCATACCACTTACAGACGATGTACTTATATTATTTCTAGATAGGTATTTACGATGACGAATTTCTAAATTATGAGTAAAATGATTGAAATTATTAGTGGTTATTATCATTTTAAAGTATCCCCAATTACCACATCGTTTTAATTCGACTGAAAGTAGTTATGTATTCTAATCATTAAGTGAGTTATTCTCAAATGATGACTCATGGTTTTATTTTATAGCATAATTGAATACTTATTTGAAATTGGCTTAAAAATATCTAGGAGCGGCGAGTGAATTATATTTTTTTGTTCATTTATCTAAAAAGCTTTAGGATTAAAAAATGTTTGTTAATTTCCAACTGCCCTAAAAGATTGAGTTTGCGTCCTTTATTTTGTATGTGTAAAGGAGTTGGCTTATTATCATCGCTAAGTGAGTAATTCTCATCTAGGAGATGTTTGGCAAATTGTGAATTTATCAATCCAACATGTTCTTTACTTGAACCATTTATTGGATAACCAAAACCTTTGCCGCAGGCCACCCCAAGTAATTCGCTATGTTCGGCAGAGGTGCTTGAGCTCAAGGGGTGAGATTTGTTCAGGTCTTGGCGGTGAATGTGTCTGCCTTCCTACTGCGATCAGGAGCGACTGGCTGCGGGAGACTCATGAAAAAAACATACTTTAATAAAAAATCAGAATGTGCTATTCCCACGCGGTAGAAGTGAAACTAGAAAGTCGCTAGACGTCGCTTTATTTTATTTTGCCTGTTTATTTTAAAGTGGTTTGAAGATTGGATATTATTTCACTAAAATAAAAATGTTTATTTTTTTGGATTTCGTAGGATTCGAACTTCCGTTCACTGGATGTCTGTCTCTCCGGTCGCAATTTTTCAGGCGTCTAAGCCGCTGCGCTATACGAGGCTCGCGCTGAGGCGCGAATTTACAGCATTATATTAGAACCGAGGAGCCGTAAAATAATACATTTTAGAGACGCACTTCCGTTTCATCCGAATTTCAAATCTCTAACAGGACTAAAGGAGTTTCACTTCAAAAACCTTCTATTCGCACGTCGGTATTCGAATCCGCTTCCTCTAGATTCGCAATCGATGATCCAATCCGCTCGACCACGTAGCCCCTCAAAGACAAAGTGTTTTTCGATTAACAAAAGAAGAAACATCGAGTAACAATCGCACTAAGCCATGAATGGAAAATAACAGAGACAACTATATAAATACGAGAGAAACACCATTTTTTGTTATTACAGAAAAAGTCACTTTTCAATCAAAAGAAAGCTACAACTTCTCTGTACATTAATCTTAGTCTCTCCAGTGGCGTACTGGGGAACGCGCGTCCCCCGGGGAAAGATTTTTGAACTTACCCAATCTTCAGATTATATTGAGGCACATAACTGCGGAGATATCAGAAAAATTATCACTAAAATAATTCTTCTTTATTTATAGAAAAAAAAAAAATATTTATTAACTCAATTAAGGCGGGCCTGGGGAAAATAATTCACTCAGTCAGTCAGAAAATAATTTCTCTCAGTCCCTATGTCATCTTTGAAGATGCTGTGAGGAGAGTCTTTTTGAAGAGAGTAAGGAGTAAACAGGAGTCTTGAAGAGAGTATGAGGGAGGAAACACAGATGCCGTCAAATCGTTCCACTGCCAAGCTGTTGAATTCAAGAACGAATCGTAGAAATGACCCATTCTCGTGTGACAAATGTCAACCGTGTACTTATGTTAAGCACGTGTTTGGCGTGTTTCCCGTCTGTGCACCGGTGCCGAGGTGATCAATGACGCTAGTTCCATGGAGCATCTTCCATTGTCATTATTTTTTTTACATGATCTCCACACCCAAACCCACCCAAAAAACTGACCCAAAGAAAAATAATTTCACGGTCTCTGTCATATTTAGGGATTCTGTATGGAGGATTAATTATTTTTTTAAGGAAAAGGAGGATAGGAAAGTTCTGGGAAGGAAAAGGGTTTAAGGGGTGGGTAGGAATCTGGGGCTCAGTGTGTCCTGGTCCCTTGCCTCATGAACCCGGGCACCCCTGCTAAATCACCAAACGTAGCGAACCACTTGGGGTGACTTAACCAAGTACTTAACCTTAATCCATAAATTACGTCACACGAATTTCATGATTTTTTGACCCCCCCCCCCCCTGTCACATTTGTGAGACCCCCTCTCCCCTTGAATTTCATGACTTTTGGACCCCCCCATACCCCTTGTCACACTTCTCTTATCCCCCTTCCTTAAGGTGTGACGTAATTTATGGATGGCCCCTTATGGCAGAGGTGTTGGTTATCCAATAAAGATTCCCGGGGCGGCGGTACCCATTCTCGCCTTCTAAATTGCAAATACCGGTAAAACAAAGACAGCATTTCCACATGACGCCTGTGCCTTAAGGGTCTACTATTCGTATTTCGACCGATTTCTTACATATCTCCCTTAAACATTTGAAGTTTTTAAGCCCTTAAAAAAATATATGTTATTTTTGAAGATAATATCTAGATACGTTCCACGCCGAAACGCGAATTATATGAAATTCCCTCGATAGAAAAAAATCGCAAAGTATGCTCCGAAAATTATTTTAAACAAGTCTATTTCTTTTATTTTACAAGTTATATTTGTGAAAAAATTCACAATGATTCTTTAAATGATACTAAAGATACGTTCAACGAGATTTTTGCTCTATTTTAAACGAGTCGTGTTTTATTAAGCTTTTTCGCAATTTTCACTGCTATTCTACGACTCAACATATTAGCGCGCTCTGTCCAACACTCGTAATTACATATCTCTCCATCTTCTTCTTTTTCAGCGCCGTGCGTTTCAAGAGTGCGGCCTTAAAGATTCCCTGAAACAAGTAACACGCAAAAAACCATTTCTAAAAGCCGATGAATTAAGAGTAATTTCTAATGACAAATGAATGTCGAGTAAGTCGAATATCAAGTAACACGTTCTCCACAGTTCTTCTTCTTCCCCCATCACTTCAGTTATGACAGTTCTTGTTGGTATCCCATTGTATAGGTACATTTTGATTAATTGTTATTGTTTGCATTGTACGGGATCCATCTGCTATATGTTATATTATTATGAAATAGTATTGGTTAATTGGTTAGTAAGAAATTGAATTTTGATCGATTAATTAATATAAAGCATCATTAATTAGAATAACAAAAAGAAAAATCACTAGAATTTGTCAGGATTAAAAAAAAACATTATATTGATATAATCGATACAATAATGAAGTGAGTAATTTCTTTACCAATAGATTTTTTCGAAAAGTTTTAAGCGTAAGTTAGTGAATCGGAAACCAAGCCTAAATAACTTTCAAAAGCATTACGGTTACTCATTAAGTTAAAATAAAAATTAAATAATTTTATTGTAATTCCAACACATATAAAAGCTAGTAGAAGCTTCAATTTATATGTAGCATATTTTGTGATGTTTATAATGTAAACCGATTCGTCGTAAAGATGAATCTAAATAGGATTTCACGTATAACTTCATCTTAAGTTGAAAGTGCCTGAAATCATTTTCGTTGGTTTTTATGCGACGCCACTGTCCTGAGCCTACGGCTCGTCGACTCCAACACTAGAGCCGTCGACTGCAGTGATACCGGTCTGTTCACGCCCTGTGAACCTAAGGTCGAGTCTACGTTCTACGTGTACGTGTTTGCCGCCGGAAACACTACCGGAGCCTGCGGACCGTATTTCTGGAACAATGCTTTAACGCCTTTCAGAATATTGCCTCGTTGTTTTGCCAACGTAAAGTAAATAACTACATCACGAAAGGGTTGATTTTTTGCCGTTGTTTGTGGAATAAGCAGATTTAATATTGCCTATTTCAATCCAATGTCTCGAATGTGTAGATTGTATAATACCATATTGAGGTGTGTAGAAGCAAAGGCAGCAATTTCCAAAATATCGGAAAAAGTTGTAAATGTAGTTTTATAGTGATTCGAATTGAGAACCTAAATTCAATTTGCAAATCTGGTTAGTTACAAACTCAGCTTTCTCCCATCAAAATCAGAGTTTGAAAATATGTATCAAAAACAAAGATATTAATGTGTGTTTGGCCCTTTTTTCCAAAAAAAAAAAGTGGAGATTGCTGCCTTTGCTTGTACACACCTCATAATGTAACGATAGATACATCTTTTTAACTAACTAACTAACTAACCATCACGCCATTTTCTGCAGGGGAAGCCAGAGAAGACGGACCGCCAAACAACTCGATTTTGGCACACACTCCTTGCCTCGTTCGCATTAATACATCGTCTCATACATGCTCTTCTATTATTCTGAATTTTAATATGGCCCAATTCAAGTATTTGTTCACATGGTCATGCCATGCCTTTCTCAGGGGTTCCCGACTTCTTCTACCATTCACATTTGCGTCATATATTCTTCTTAGACTCCTTTCCTCGTTCATTCGCTCTACATGCCCAAACCATCTGTGTGTCCCTTGCTTAATCTTACTCATTAATAGGAGGCGGAATACGGAGGCAAAACGTTGGGAATGTATGGCGAGCGATATGCTGAAATAGGCCAAACCAAATGATCTTTTATAGCTAAGTCTGTTGGCCCCATAAAACAAATTAGACCGGTCAAATAACGATAGTTTAATTGTTTTTTGCCTTTAATAATTATCGGCTCTGGAATTTTCGTTTTGCCTCCGCATTGCGCCTCCTACTCATTACGCTTACATCAGACTTGCATTATTTGCAGATCTCCACGTTTCTCACACGATCGTACATGGTTTTACCACACATACATCTCAGGGATCTCATTTCTACAGCGTTCAGTATACTTCCATCCTTCCTCTGCCAGTTCCAAGCCTCACTGCCATACATAAGCGTAGGTACCAGCACTCCATTATGGACGGCTAACTTCGCTTCTTTGGACAGTTTTTTTGGCGCCAACGTCTTTTTAACCACTGGAGCGACGGCGCAATTTAATTTTTTTTTCTCCGATTGCTCGACATTTTTTTGGTGATCATTTTGAATATTTTCCGCCCAAATAATTTTAAAGTTTGTATACATACCAAACGGCAGAACATATGTTCTAGCACAGCATAGCATAACAAGTGGAATGGTACTGTTGAACGAAATATCAAAAACACTAGATATATACAACTCTTCTTTAGATAGCCTTAAGATTATTTTGTTTAGTGATCATCTTCTTAGGGTTTTCTACAAACATAATTTTTAAAATTATAAACTCATGATGAAAGAGAAAGGGGCCTTTTTTGGCCCGGAGCTCTGTATGCCAGTATTTCAAAAGTCAAAAGTCATCTTCTTAGGTGTTAAGATCGTCAAAATGAGAAAATTGTACGGTAATTGGATTATTTATCTGTTGTACAAAAAAAAAAAGATGTCTCCGAATTTTAATATGGAGACATACAAACCAATTACAGTTCTATATAGCCAATGAATTCACCTATCTTTTGTCGATTATCATATAGGTATTCGTAAGTAAGATTTATAAAAGCATAACAAATCGTTGTCGTGGAAACGATTTTGATATATTTGCGGGAAATTTTATTTTAGGCGTTGTTGTCAATATCTATCTCGCATAACTTCCGAACGACTGCACCAAATTGGATATTTTTTTTTACGTATAACTGCTGGTGGGCTCTGGCATTATGAAATTTGCAATGGGTGGCACGCGAGCTGTTTGAAAGCTGAATGTACCGGGGCTGAATGTATGGAAAGCGGGAGGGAGGAGGGGAACTCGGGAAGAGGGTTCGCGAGCCGGGGGAAGGGGTTTTTTTTTTTTTTTACATTAACTCCACACAGGAGGCCTTGAGGAAAATAATTCCCCTCAGGGCCTATGTCATCTGGGATGCTGTGTGGAGGGTCTTTTTGAGGAGAGGAAGGAATGAACATTGGTCTTGAAGAGACCCATGTTGTAGGAGGGAGGAAACACAGATGCCGGCAAATCGTTCCATAGCCGAGCTGTTGAACTCAAGAACGAGTCGAAAAACGACCCGTTCTCATGTGACAAATGTCAACCGTGTACATATGTTGGGCGCGCGTTTGGCGTGTCTCCCGACTATGCACCGGTGCCGAAGGGATCAATGACGCTAGTTCCTCAGAGCATCTTCCATTGAAATACCGGTAGAACATGGATAGCATTCCCACCCGACGCCTGTGCTCTGAAGATTGCAACCCGTTCGTTAAGATGGGAGAATCTATCAAACGGACCGCCCGTTTCTGCACAGAGTCGAGGGTATTTTTCAAGTATTTTGGAGCTCCAGACCAGAGGTGGCTGCCAAATTCAACCGCGGGGCGCACTTGCGATTTGCACAGGGTAAGCAGTTGTGTACTATTAAAGTATCTGCGGGCCCTGTACAGTACGCCCAGTTTTTGAGACGCTAACTTTACTCTGGCTTCGATGGAGCCCCCATACCTGAGCTGGTCACTTATAGTTACACCAAGCATATCAATGGAAGGTCTGTTCGGAAGATTGCTTCCGTTGAAGGAGACTAGATTTTCATTTCGATCCCTTTTAGACGTAGACATGATTGGGTCTTTGAAACGTTGAATTCGATGAGGTTATTCTTACCCCAAGAGAAAACACTCTCGAGGTAACCATCCATTCTTTGCTTCAAAGCCCTCCGAGGAGTGGAGTAGGGAGAGGGAAGGTGGAGGAAGCCGAGTGGAAACGCGAGAGGGGAAGGGGAGGCGGAAGGGGAACGGGACGAATGGGAAAAGACACGCAGGGAGAAACAATTTCTTTATGAAATGGCATAGCAACGCATGACGGGTACCAGCTAATAAATAAATAAAATGCAAAATTTCCTATAATTTTAGCGAGAAAAATTGCGATTTCAGATTTTTTTAAATTCAAATCCTGGTTAAATAGGTCAAAAATAATATGACGACATATCGAAACTTTTTAAAAATGGTACAATTTTAATACTGTTATTATGAGGTTCTGTAAGTATAAAGTTTTGTTATTATTTTGAAAGCCGTTTCGGAGTTTGGTGATATTATCAAAGTTTAATAATGGGTCCGTATGCCGAAACAGCTGTCACAATAATTACTAATAACAATACTAAAATACTCGCAGAAGCTAATAATGACTTAATTTGACGGCCTGCGTGGTCGGCGGGTAAGGCTCTCGACTAGCAATCCCGGATTCAAATCCAGTACGCAAGTAAATTTTATTGTTATTTCCTTATTTAATCATTCAAAATGATGTACATAGATTATGGTGACCCGACAATTAATCCCCCGAAAATTGATCCCCCGACAATTGATCCCCCGAAATGATATTTGATATAAAATTATAATTTTTAATGCATTATTTACCAATTTTAAACGTAAAATATATTCAGTTCGACTTCAAAAATACCCTTATGCTTAGTTCACACTGAGCTATATATCTGCGAGCAGATATCGGTTGATTCGCGAGCGCTTATCTTTTGTCCTTTCACACGAGGCTATCAAATATTTCTTCCTGTGGTAGGAGAGGGGGTCAGTCGAATTAGGGAGCGGCAACGGAACGCATATTTTTTGTACTGAAATCAGTCAACTTGACATCTGTCATCCACAGGTCTAGGCAGCTCCGTAATTACAATGACCCCCTCTCCTGTTTTAGTCGGAGAAGGGGAGAGTTATCTTCTGGGATATCGCGTCTGGAGCGGTTACGTCTGAGATGTGCATTGTCTATGATTGATCTGCGCTTAAAAACGCTTAGGTGTGAACGGTCTGAAGGGATTGAATGAGAGCGTTATTTGGCGTGCTATGATCTTTTATATTTGATAGCTGAGTGTGAACCAGCTCTTAATAATAAGTTGGTATGAATATCAAAGGAATTTATACACAGTGTCGATTTTTTGTACTTATGTGCTGGTACAAACAGTAAATAGAGAAGCAGATTTTTCTTTGGTGCATTTGAATGAAAATATGTTTTATTCTTTTGTTATTCAGCGGTAACCCTCTCTGCACATCCCTACGGGGTCACTTATTCCCTAAACCGACAGCCCATTGTATATAAGTACGCCGGGGGACCAATTGTCGGCGGACCAACTGCGATGGAACCATACATTATATTTGCCTCACGTTCCAGAGTGGAAGATACTCTCACCATTACCTTGGTGTAAGACCACGATTCACAATTGAAATTTTGCTTGAAATGGCTTTAGCCGTATTTGGTGATCAGATCTGTATAGCCAGGTACTTCCTCACCTTTCTCTTACCCATCTAACTCCACCACCACTCCACTCCACCACCACCCCACTACCTTCAACCTCACAACATTCGGGATGCCATAGTCTAATTGGCTCCAGACGGGAGCAGTTGGAACTCTAGTGAGGTATATTCACATATTCATATAAGTTTCAATGATACTTCAGGTCTTCATGTTACGGGTTCATTATTGTCTTATTTCCAACGAATATTCAACTGGACTTAACAACCGTTCTAAATAATAATAATAAAAGTTTGATAGTTTGTAGAGCGCCGTTTTTGTGAAAAATCACCTCAAGGGCGCTAAAGAATGCTCTGAGTAGATCTGCGGTAGGAGAAACGGTCACTGAAGGCGCCCATCTGTCGATTGGATACCATCGGCTAACTTCGTAACCTGTAATAGACCGAACAGGCTATAACTTATAAAGTACATCTTTACTGACCTCTGTTGAGTCACATTGAAACTACCTACAAGCAACTACAGAGTTAAGTTAGCCTCTCAGAAACTGGGCGTACTGTACAGGGCCCGCAGATACTTTAATAGTACACAACTGCTAACCCTGTACAAATCGCAAGTGTGCCACACGGTTGAATTTGGAAACCACCTCTGGTCTGGAGCCCCAAAATATCTTAAAAAAAACCTCGACTCTGTGCAGAAATGGGCGGTCCGTTTGATAGATTCTCCTAACTTATCAAACGAATTGCAATCTTTAGAGCACGTCGGGTGGGAATGCTGTCCATGTTCTACCGGTATTACAATAGAAGATGTTCCGAGGAACTAGCGTCATTGATCCCCTCAGCACCAGTGCATGGTCAGGAAACACGCCAAACACGCGCCCAACATTTGTATACGGTTGACATTAGTCACTGAGAACGGGTCGCTTCTACGACTCGTTCTTGTGTTCAACAGCTCGGCTGTGGAACGATTTGCCGGCCTCAGTGTTTTCTCCCTTTTCCGGTTCTCTTCAAGACCCATGTTCACTCCTTCTTTTCCTCAAAAACACCCCCTGTCGGGGCGTGTAAATAGCCCCAGACACGAGGGAATATGTAAATTAAGGAAGGTTGAATTCTTCCCTATGTCACACAAAAACAGTTTACCCAGCAATTCCAAAATCCTAAGTGAAAACAAAACAATACTCACACAGAGAATGCAGCTCAGGCACAATATCCAGCACAAAACGACACTAGTTTTCATTCAAACTAATGATTCTTTGCCAAGGCGGTAAATGCACAATGTCAACATGTGTATCACAGGAGGAAGTTCAAACAATGAATATAAATTATTAAATAATATTAAATAATACGTGCCAGAATCAAATCAAAATCAAATCTTAGATACGACAATAATTCAGTTATGTGAATTATTTTAATATGATTTGACTAGGACTGACATCTCTTGGCTTTCACTAACACTCACGTCGGAAGAAATTGCCTGCTTCACAGAGGTAAGAAAAATGCATGAATACACTGTATCACAATGTCACATAGGTGAATTCAATATAATACAACCAACATAGATGGCGCGTATCTACCCCCCTCACAGCATCTTCAAGGATGACGTAGGCCCTGAGGGAAATTATTTTCCTCAGGGTCTCCTGAAGAAATAAAATTCAAGATAAAATTTATTATAAATATTTAAAATTTGGTGCTGTCGATCTTTTTGTCATTTGAACACGTTGAATGGTATTTTTTCGTTCCAACCACAATATTTAACTCAACAAACGAGATTATTACGCAAATAACAATGTTTTTTTAAATGATTCCGGTTAAATATCATTACAATTAAACTTTTAATTGTGGTGAGTTGTTTAAAAAAAGGTTTTAATACATGCATTAGTAATTCAATGGAAACCCAAATTGAAAATTGTTAGTTATTTATTTAGGGATATCTCGGGTTTGTTGAAAGGTTGATGGCATTTTCATTATGATGATAAAATCGTTATTTCATTTTACTTTACTAAGAGAAAACCCGGTCGCCGAGAAATCTAATAATTAAACACTTTTTTTACGTTAGCTATACTCAGAAGAATAATTTTTTTTTTTCAAGGCTTAATTTATTTATTACTAGCTTTTCCCCGCGGCTTCGATCGCAAGGTATTTCGGGAAATTACTGTAGCGCTTGCATTTATCAATTATCTCCCCCCACCCAACCCCCATCCCCTCCCGCATTCCATATATTCATTCCCTTACATTCAGTTTTCAAACATCTCGCCTACCATCTAAATTTCATAATGCTATAGCTCAAAGAAAAAAAGAATTACTTATCCAATTTTGTTCATTCGTTCTGAATTTATGCGCTTACAAACATTTCGGGTGTTTATTTTTATTTAAATATTTGGAAGTTAATATAATAAAAAATACTCTTTTTATCATTCAGTCTTTATAATCGTTACGAATTATATTTTTAATATAGGAACTCTCATCTGACATTTATTCCAAGCTTGTCCAAAAAAAAAACGAATTTTAATATTTGAATTTTCTGTAGTAGTAGCTGACCAGTAGACTGAGTACCTACCAGCATAGAGCCCAAAAATATATCAACATGGTTTCCATTGAAAAGATTTTTTTCTGACGTTAGCAAAAACTCGCTTTTGTTAGCGACAGAAAACGTATAACAAATATAATATATTAATATTTATAATTTCATAACGCCAGAGCTTACCATCATATACAACCTGTAGTCTGCGCAAATAATTTAGCTTTATATTGGTGAAAGAATTATTAAAGTTTTTATTTTGTGTTATGCGTGAAAAGGTCATAAACAAACTCGAGCAGTTTCGCATTTATAATATTAGTATGGAAGTATGGATAAATACAAAGTAATACAATATGACAGCAAAAAATAAAATACTATACAGAAAAAAGAAAAGTCCCAATAAACTACTTTTTAGCAGTTTGTCGATGGGTACTTTTACTTTGGAGATAAAAATAAACTTATTTTACATAATTAAATGCAGTTAGAATTTTTGTGTTAGTCTAATACAAATTATCAATGAAAAATAATAATTATTCTCAGTGCCTATGTCATCTTAGGGATGCTGTATGGAGGGTTTTTTGAGGAGAGGAAGTTATGGGAAGGAAAAAGGTTCTAGGGGTGGGTAGGAATCTGATAGTCAATGCCTCCAGGAGTGACGGACGTAGGAATCCATCCGCAGTGCAGTGCAAGGCGATGTTCCGAGAGGTCAAAAGGTCTGTTGGAGAGGTCAAAAGGTCTCCCTCAACCAGACTTTCCTGATCCGGCCTGCCACGCAGCGGGAATCTACCGCCAACAACCGACGGCCGGCGTAATCCAGCGGTAAGGCTCTTGACTCGCATTCCGAACGTCGCGGGATCGAGTCCCGGCGTGGCAAATAAATTTTATTTGATTAATTTGTGTTATTTCACAATTTACTCATTTAAAATAATATATAGTATATTTGCGGCACGTTCCAGGGTGGAAGATACTCTCAGTATCGCCCTGGTGTAAGACCACCACTCAGAATTGAAGCGTTGCCTGAAATGGCTTAGGCCGTGTTTGGTGACCAGATCCGAATAGCCAGGTACTTCCCACCTTCCTCTTCCCCATCTCCTTCCCCCCCCCCCTACTACCTTCAGCCTCACAACAAACCCCAATTGGGGATGCCATAGTCTCACTGGCTCCAGACGGGAGCAGTTGGGACTCTTGTGCGGTATTCATATAAAAAAAAACTGACAAACGTCACCCCATGAACCCGGGCACCCCTGCTAAGTTACCAAGTAACCCATGTTGGTTATCCAACAAATGGTTCGCGTGGCGGCGGTACCCATATCCGCTTCCCAAATTGATATTACCGAATTGTTGCTGTCACTACCATTCTTACTCCTCCGAATGCTGAGCGAAAGGAACAACGGCACCTCAAGCTGATAATACCTAAATGAAATCATCAAAGTCAAGATTTTGAATTCCCTATTTTCCTTTTCTAAAAGTGGACCGATTTTTAAGATTGTTTTATTAATTATATTGGAAGAAAATACTCTATTTTTGTACTTTTTGATTTAAAAAAAATATATTGTCTAGTTTGTACACTGAACTTCTGTTGGGGGCGTTCAAATCAGGCAATTTTAACTGTTTCTGGTGGGTCCTAACTCATACAAGAAATAACTTGTCTATAAAAGCAAAACGTACTGACACGCTAGTGGTTAATATCTATAATACATTAAAAAATGTTTACAGAAGTGTCAAAACTCATAGAGGAAAACATTAGTATGACGAAACACCGCCTGGCTTTCTTTTAAGAGAATAATTTAAAAGCTTTCCAAACTTAATTAGAAAATGTATAAAACTTTTATTAAATTGTTTTTATAATATAGTCCATTAAAAAAATTAAGAAAATTTTAGCATTTATGGGGAAAACAATTTTCAAAGTACCCCAAAGAACAGAGCATCTATTGTCACAATTATTTTGTCAGTTAGTCGGTTTAACGGGTAATAAATCATTTTACGCACCATAAAAAAATTGGTGTTGGGCGGGGTTAAATATAATCTTATAAATAAGTCGTCTCAAAGTGGTCTAACCACAGTTTAAAAATAGCGTTGAATGCCGAAATAGCTGCAGCAATAATAAAAAAACTGAAATACTTGCAGAAATCAACAATTGCATTATTAAATTATATTTACCGTAACTTTAAAAATAAAACACGTGTGCAGTACACACGCGGTAGAAGTGAAACCATCAAAATTCTAAACTTAGAGAAATGGGACGAATGCAGTGTATCAGGACTAACCAAGATTTTTTTTTATTAGGTTTTATTTATTATAACTGAGTTTAAAAATTACTTTCATTTTATTCTACCAAGCACCGCACGAAACACAAAGAGGAGTCCGATTAGTCTATCTCATTTTCGTGCAGGCTTAATCCTATAGATGTACAAGTTTGTCTCTTTTTAGTGTCGCACGTTTACGTTTCATCGAGTTTCAAATCACAATCGGAATTTGCGGCTCGCGAACCACATGCGGCTCTTTGCATAGGCGTCTGCGGCTCTTCGGCTCTTCAGATATCAATTGCAGTTTCACCTCTACTCAACCAGCCTTATGAGATGGACCCGCCGAACGATCATTTTTGCATCCCGAACACAATACTGGTTTTAATTTAATAAGAAATCTATGCGCGAGTGTGTTTATAGAAACAATTAAACGGGCAGAAGTATGATATTACAGTAAGAATGTAGATAACACAAAGCAATTATTATCGTTTCACCACATTTTACCACAGTTCAATTACAACCCCCCCCCCGTTATAATATGTTCTCTGATACATTTGTTATACTATTTCTTTGATAAATTGACTCTTATCACTTGACAAACTACCGACCCCTGCACTAGACCAAAGGAGACTTGCGTGGGACCGCGGATTTATCGTATTACATTGGAACCGAGTACCCGTGAATTAAATAAATATTTTATTACTATCTCATTAACCCTGTATATGTATGTGTTTGTCTCTTTTTAGTGTCGCTAAAAAAGTGTTCACTTCAATAAAATGATATTCGGCCAATCCGAAGATCTATTCTCTAAGAGATCGTTCTCCCGCGAGATGTCCTGTCAGATTTGTGTGATTTTCTACAGCTGTTAATTGAATAAATAATCATGCATACTTGCAAGAATTCGTGTTAAAACGACCCAAACTAAAATACGTGACAGCTCAAAGCTGAAATTTTGACATCGGCCGATAGAAAAAGCAAATAACAGCCGTAGAAAATCACACAAATCTGACAGCACTTCTCGCGTGAGAACGATTTCTTATCACAAATTTTAGGGAATAGCCTTTCTGGTTTGCTGACCATGCTTTTAGGTATTTTCTGCTCAGTGATCGCAATGAACCTAACCTATCTCAACCACAAGATTTCCTGATGAATAATTCTAATATGCATAGCTAACTCATCTAACATGTCCATCAATAACGTGTTCCAACAGATGATTAAGTAAACGTCTAATTACCTCCCAGTCATAATATTATGCCGCGAGTCGCTCAAGAATTGCAAACATTATTAATTAGTGGCGTGGATTTCTGGGCAGAAATATTAATTCTTCGGCCACTATGTTCAAAACAACACTACATCATCGGATGATTTGTTTAAACGAAAATCTTCTAAAATACTAACTCCGTCTGTCTACCTGTATTCGTTTATTCGCCCCGGGCAAATAGTGAGTAACTCGCTACTTGATTGGCCGAAAAGCGTTCGCATTACGGTCAAGTAGAGTACATTAGTAAGCGGCGCGTTGCAAGACGACGTGCTGCTAGGCAACAAAGTAAATAAGCTAATTAAGCTGATTGTATTGCTTATTTTAGAAGAGGTGAAAGAATAAATTAGTGAGATGAAAGTAAATAAACTATGGACACGAATAAAAAGATCAATAGCAGCAAAAATAAAGTAAATTAGAGTATTTAATTAAATGAAGACATTATGAGCGAAACTCAATCGAAAATCTGGAAACAGAAAAATCAGAAAAAGATATTTACACCTCTGGGACTCGAACTCAGGACCTCCCTACTTTCCGGGTCGGGTGCTCTTATCCACTGAGCTAAGGTGTCGAAATCCAATTCGGTCACCTTTAACTGTACCATACTTTGACTAAGAACCACCCATATTATCTGCATTTTTCTTAACGCATATTTTTATTGGCTGCCATCTTTATGAATGATTGCAAGATTCAACTCGAACTAAATACAATCTAGATGGTGTCTGGATAAATTTTTATCCATTTTATTTAATGTGCGACATCTATTGACTCTTCTGCAAGTCTAGGATGAATATTATTATTTTTTTATTTTAACTTTTTATGAGTAAAATCTCAAACTGTAATATTTAATTAAATGAAGACATTATGAGCGAAACTCAATCGAATCGACATCTAGATGTCGCACATTAAATAAAATGGATAAAAATTTATCCATATGTCGATCCGATTGAGTTTCGCTAATAATGTCTCCATTTAATTAAATATTACAGTTTGAGATTTTACTCATAAAAAGTTAAAATAAAAATTTAGAGTAGCATCCTCGCTCTACGGGACGACATATGAGTCGTTTAATTTCTATATCTGCTATGTCAACTTTCACCGATTCGGAGAAAACCTCAAAAAAATGTCACACCTCTACGGTAAATAAATAATTGCATTTTAATTTATTATATTATGAATTGAAGTAACATAAATTTGAAAAGTTTTTATTTTAGGTTAAGCAATATTTAAGTAATTTCGATAAATAAAATGGATATAGCGGATTTATACAAATGGTCATCTAATTATTATTTGTGTTTTCTTCTTCAGAAGTCGCTAGATGTCGCTTTCTTTTGTGTTTTCTTATGCCTGCTCATTTTGAAGTGGTTTGAAGATTGGATTATGATTTAAATTATTTTTTTTGGATTTCATAGGATTCGATTCTTGGTCTGCTAATGTTTGGCCGCTGAGATTTGTCAAGCGCTTTATACCACTAAAACAAAGGAGACTTGCGTGGGACCACGGATTTATCGTATTGTATTGAAACCGAGTACCCGTGAATTAAATAAATATTTTATTACCATCTCATTAATCCAATACATGTATACGTGTGTGTTTGTCTCTTTTTAGTATCGCTTTTTCGTTTCATCGAGTTTCAAATCACAACGATGCTAAAAAAGTTTTCACTTCAAAAAATTGAAATAAATTGTCCAATGCTCATTACTTAGTCTATTAAACGATGACAAAATTTTGTTTCCTATTATGACTATAATTACCGAAGGCAAAGACAACGTAAAGGCTTCAGCACAGGCTAGTTCCATGTATACTTACTACTTGTACGTGGTAATATGCTTGTTTCAAAGGCTTCTCGCTTTCATGGCGTAATGCCATTTAGTTCACTTCATTACAGCCTTCCTCCGTCTCCTTGTATAGAGTCATTCCACTGATAACTAGGCATTATCTCTTCTTCTTTTACATTAACGACACATGTAACAGAAAGAGAGGTTTCGACGTAGTTCTAAGGGATGACCACACTCTTAGCACGGTATAAGCAAAAGAGGAAACACGGTCGCCGAGAAGTTTGAATAATTATTTTTAAATAATAGTTTTTGAAGTGAAAACTTCTTTAGAATCATAGGAAACTTGATAAAACGGAAACGAGCGACACTAAAAAGAGACAAACGCATACACTAATAGGACTAAGCCGTGGAGAGGAGGAGTTAGCAATAAAATATTTATTTTATTCACGTCAAATATTTATTTTATTCAAGTCCCCTTTAGTGTTGCGGGATAAAGGGGCTGATGAAGCTTTGCAGACATTCAGCCGACCAGCGATCAAATCCTATGAAATCAAAAAAAAAATATTATTCTTGTAAAATCTATATCCAATCTTCAAACCACTCGAAAATGAGAAGAAAAACACAAAAGAAAGCGACTTCTAGCGACTCCGAAGAAGAAAATGCAAATACTATTAAGATGACCAAATGTATCGGAAAAGGTTCACTGGAATTCAAATTGATAAAAAAGTGCTTCGTAATCTCCTCACTCTTGTACTTGTTAGTTTTCTGAAGGTTTCACTTCTACCGCGTGTGAAGTGCATTCGATTTTTTTTTTCATGGATTTCCTTATTTTCTAAGACGAATGCGGAATAATTCTAAACAAAAGAACATGACTGACTCCTTTCCACTCCCAACATAACACACACGTTTTACATATAGCCACATTAGACTATCGCTGGTTGCTGGCCGTTGATGAAAACATGCAATTTTAGTAGTAGTGGTAACAATTTTTCTCTACCGAGAATTTTTTTTGTATTCTAGTAAAAAGAAAATTACATTTTCACTTATTTATCCAGAAATGATTAAATACATTAAACCAAACTAAACACCATAATACATCGCTACTCCATTTCATTACTCTGTTTATCAAGAATAAAAATTAACAATTTTTTTTTTTTAATTTACCCATCTTCTTTCCATTTTTAATGTTATTTGGGAGGCAATTATATAAGTTGCCCCCCTCGTAACCAATGGATTGTTTACCATAGTTAGTGTGGATGGTGGGTGTTTAAATGTATATTATCGTGTTGTCGTGTAAAGTGTTTGTGTACTTGGGATGTTTAAATGAATTTTGTGTTTTTGTGTATGAGTTAATTGTTTATTTTGTGTATAAGGAGACATGTATTGTATTCGTATAGTTTTTTTAATGTTAATAATTTGTTTTCTATATATACTTTTTTGAGGATGTTCTGGGCTTGTAGTGAAATAGTTTTTTGATTACCTTGTTTTGTATTGCTTGTAACTAGCAGTTCAAAACGCGCTCCACAGGTTTTTGCGGCTAGGCCCTGTGGGCGGCTTTTGGTTGGGCTTCGCCCAGTTAGTGATTGACCATTTTATTCCAATAGGAACTGGTTTCAAAAATACCCTGTTCCTCTGATCTCTGATCCACTTTCATCGAGTGATAGTTACCGGTACAAAGTAACCGAGAGAGGCAATGACGTCATATGTAATGTGTAGCTGCAAGATGCATTAAGTCTATTAATCCGTAGTACATATACATAGGGGGGAATTTTCCACATGTGAGCTGCTGACGGAAGCAGCGACATCTTGTGACAGATTCTTGAATTAAAAACCGACAGATGTTATTTTGGCGCGGCGAGTAAGGCGTGGCCTCAGATATGCTATCGAAGTGGGGTTCTGAAATTCAACCACGCAGATCGAAGAGTATTAATATTGTTTCATTCGTTTATGTATGTTTCACATTTGTTTCCCCAGATTTCAATCAAATAATTTAAATGTGAATGAGCGAAACTATAATATAAACCCTTTTTAAATTTATTTGATAGCCGGCTAAATACGCTAATTAAGGGGATGATTTTGTCTTTAATACCTTGTATATGATGAGTTTGTGTATCTGGGTAGTATGTTTACGAGAGATGGGAAGGCTGATAGAGATATCGAAAGAAGGGTAAATGCCGGTAACTCCATTAATGGATGACTGAATGCAGTTGGCGCTAATAAAAAACTATCAAAAGAAGCAAAGCTAGCAGTCCACAATGGAGTCCTGGTACCTACCCTGATGTATGGCAGTGAGGCATGGAACTGGCAGAGGAAGGATGAAAGTATACTGAATGCTGTAGAAATGAGATCCCTGAGGCGCATGTGTGATAAAACCATGTATGATCGTGTGAGAAATGTGGAGATCCGCAGAGAAGGTAAGGCTGATGTAAGCGTAATGAGTAAGATTAAGAAAGGGACCCTCAGATGGTTTGGGCATGTAGAGCGAATGAACGAAGAAAGTAGTGTAAGAAGAATATATGATGCAAATGTGAATGGTAAAAGAAGGGGACGCCCGATGAAGACATGGCACGATCAAGTGAATCAGATACTTGAGTCGGGCCATGTCAAAAGTCAGAATAATAGAAGAGTATGGATGAGACGATGTATGAATGTGAGTGAAGCAAAGAGTGTGTGCCAGGACCGAGTTGTTCGGCGGTCTGTCCTCTGTGCCTACTCCTGCGGGGAAACGGCGTGATGGTTAGTTAGTTAGTTACCTTGTATATGCTGTTTAAATGTCAAATACAGTTCAACCCAAGATATATTTCCAAATACAAGGCCTCTAAGTCTGTAATAGCCAGGTAACAATTTAAATACTTGAATTTGTCTTTAGTCTGAACTAAACCTCAAGTTACCAAAGCAACTATTCTTGAAAGTTTACCACAGGTGCGTTATTAATATTGAACTGCTATATAGCTAATAATGCCTGTGAATAGCTGAGAGTGGCTAGTACGGAGTTGGCGGTACCTTTCCAAGGCAAACCATACCAATAATCGAGCTTCGCAATGAAAATGTTCCCAAACTGTTCGCCGTCTCGCCGGATACAGCCATATTATATTTTAGAATAGACCTTATCAAACCACTCTGCCAACGCTTCCCAAGTGATTTTATTAACCCCTGGCCTACTTTGTCGAAAGTTCAAAATATTTCCGATTTGCAACGGATTTCATTAAAGTAATGTATAATCTTTTAATTATTAGAAGGGCGAAACAAAAAAAAATATTTTTGAAAAAATGGCGGCTTCTCCAAAAAAATTAATTTTTGACCTTAAATTGTTTATAAAATAATTTATTTATCGGTAAGAACTGACTTTCAATTATAACTAAATAATATACTTAATAACTAAAAAATATACTTAAAAAAAACTTGTGTTAAAATTTAAGACTGATCGATTCAGTTTCGTTTCTCAGACATCTTGGTCACCGATTTTAAAAACACAGTTTTGAGAAAAGCGCGTTTAAAGTTTGCCTCCTACTTTCAAATGCTCTGACACGTCTTTACAAATATGCGTGTAACTTCTAAAATAATCGCCGGATTGACTTGAAATTTTCTGTGTGGATACTTAAATATATGTACGTACATTACGAAAATGTAATAAAAAAATTGATTTTTTGAGAATTTTAACTGTATAAAATAACCCCTTAAACGCCGATTCTAGGTGCATTTCAGCTTTCCATCAAATTTTAATTAGCCAATAAGCTTAAGGCGGTACACAACCCTAAAAAATTTTGTTTGCTCAAAACTCTTATTCCAATAGACCCCTGGGGATGTAAGTTCTTTATATTTAAAATTAATAAAAACAATACCTTACCATTAATATATTTTACCTACAACTATTTTAAAACTTTATAACAAGTTTTTCAACTAAAAAGTTAGCGGTGAGCACCAGATTTTATTTTTTTTTAAACGATGAATTAATAACTTCGGGAGGGATTCAACACAAGTAACACATTCTTCAGTATTAATTAAAATGAACGCGGCGGAAAGGTCGAATCTCCAAGCCCGCTACGGCGAATTCGACCGTACGTTCGTCTAATACACCGTGCCGCGGCGTACATTTGTTTACACGCTTTCTTCACTTACGTCTTTCAAGATTCCCACATTATTTGTCTTATTCTTCTTTTCTTTGATAGAGCAAATTCGACAGTAGGTCCGTCCAATACACGGGTCGCGAGTCGCAATTTGTGTACACGGCTCTTTTACTTACGTCATTAAGATTCTGAATATATTTTAGGGTATATTGTCGTCTTAACAACGTGATAATTTTCTTCTTCTGCTGATCACAATCTGTTCAAAAGCTAAATCAGCATTTAATGGGACCTTTCAACTGTCAAACAAACAAAATCGCCATGAATGCATTTGATGAAAATGTTACATATGAAATTCTGTGAAATACAATAGATGTAGTATTGGTTAGGTTAGGAAAATTCAAGAGATGGTCTGTAATTAACTGTTTAAAATGTATTTAAATTCGTGCCGTTATTTGCCTACGTGTCATTAATCTTTGTTGCTAGCTGTCGCATTTACCAAACTGTCACATTTCACGTGTGCGAGCTTGCAAAAGACATTACTCGAATAAAAAAATTACGTCCATCTTTCCAGAGCTCATAAAAGCAATTTCAAAAACCAACAAAAGCGTTAAAAAACACCAGTTTTTGTATCAGTTTCTGGGCAGGCCATTAAAACGGCGATCCATCAATTAGTTCCCTACGGAAATATTCAAAACAGGGCCGGTAATGGACACACTGTTATTATTGGCACCATCTCTAAAATTTCAACCATTTCTATCGTGAATCCAGTGGTACGGAATATGTTGAACGGTCCTACACCTTTTTTAAAATACATCTATTTAATCACTGATGACAATATTAGCGAATATTACAATTTTTTTATTTTAACTTTTATGGGATATCGATACCTTGGCGCAGTGGTCAGTGCGCTCGCCCGGAAAGAGAGAGGTTCTGGGTTCGAGGCCCAGAGGTGCCAATATCTTTTTCTGATTTTTCTGTTTTCAGATTTTCGATTGAGTTTCGCTCATGTGTGTCTTCATTTAATTAAACAAAGTTCCAGAGTTAAGTTAGCTTCTCAAAAACTGAGCGTACTGTACAGGGCCCGCAGGTACTTTAATAGTACACAACTGCTTACCTTGTACAAATCGCAAGTGCGCCCCACGGTTGAATTTGGCAGCCACATCTGGTCTGGAGCTCCAAAATACTTGAAAAATACCCTCGAATTTGTGCAGAAACGGGCGGTCCGATTGATAGATTCTCTCATCTTAACGAACGGATTGCAATCTTTAGAGCACAGGCGTCGGGTGGGAATGCTATCCATGTTCTACCGGTATTTCAATGGAAGATGCTCTGAGGAACTAGCGTCATTGATCCCTTCGGCACCGGTGAATAGTCGGGAGACATGCCAAACGCGCGCGCAACATATGTACACGGTTGACATTTTGTCATAAGAGAACGGGTCGTTTTTTCGACTCGTTCTTGAGTTCAACAGCTCAGCTATGGAATGATTTGCCGGCATCTGTGTTTCCTCCTTCCTACAACATGGGTCTCTTCAAGACCAATGTTCATTCCTTCCTCTCCTCAAAAAGACCCTCCACACAGCATCCCAGATGACATAGGCCCTGAGGGAATTATTTTCCTCAGGGCCTCCTGTGTAGAGTTAACGTAAAAAAAAACAATATTGGCGACTCTCAATCGAAAGTTTTAACCCTTAGGGCTAATTTGTTCGTTTTTCGGAACAAATCATATAGGTCTCGTAAAAATCGTCGTGTCTCCCTTATTATCATAATTAGACATATGATTTAAACGGTTTTAGAAAGAGAAAATACCCCGCTTTATATTGAAATGTAAAAGTTAACCGCTTGATAGTTAAAATATTTACCTTTATGAAACCAAAGTTTTTTACCGCAATTTGAAAAAAATTATAAACTATGGGAATTTCCATGAATTATTTTTACATTAAACGACAAAAAAGTGAGTTGGCGATAATGTTTATAATACACTAGCAGACCCGGCCACACGTTGCTGTAGCTTACGAAACACAACGCCATTACCCAACCTTTATAACCAACGCCATCTGTTAATTTGAATACATATCAAATCCACACCGCCCGCTGCCTGAATCGAATCTTTGAATTTATCGGCTTTTCTCAACTAAAATATGCATGTATTATACAAATTAACCTTTCTCTTGAATTACTCTATCTATTGGTGAAAACCGCATGAAAATCCGTTGCGTAGTTTTAAAGATCTAAGCGTACAGACAGCGAGAGCGACTTCGTTTTATACAATGTAATGATTTGCCTAGTGTGTGTTTTTTTCTGAGTAATTTTAGTTAGAAAAAAGCGTCACTTGACGTGAGCCATTTTAAACACTTTTTTCGTGTTAAGGTACGTTAAAAAAAAGTGTATTTCTAAAATTATGACTTTATTTCGAATTATAAAACTTGAAAGCGTATTTCATCATCTTCCAAAAAAAGTTTATAGTTTTCGGACGCGTTAAGAAATATTTCGTTTATTATGATTTTATTGCAAAGCGGAAATATATTGAACTTTCGACAGGAACAGGAAATTAACTCACTTCTTGACTTTCGACCGAGCTGAAACTCGGCAGATAGACACGTTGTGTATGACAATGCCTTCTATAAACTTTTGGTTGGTAGCAACTGGATGGCAATTAGATGACATTACATCAGTTAATATACGAAATAATTGTTGGTCCTGTCCAATTGGGATTTGGCTCAGTTGTTTTCAGTTGTTGATTCCAGTTCAGAGGTGGAAGATTCAATCCTCAGTAAATTATTTTTTTTCTATTTTGTTTTAAAAGACATTCGAAGATATATATATATCGTAGTAAAACAAATATCTGTTTTTACGTGTTGATTTATTTTAATAATTTTAACACAATTTTTCCACAGAGGAGACCCCGAGGAAAAAATCCCTCTGGGTCTATGTTACCTTTGAGAATGTGTATGGAGGGTAGGAGAGGAAGGAGTGATCATTAGCTTGTGTCGCTCTCCAGAGAGAAAAAAACTTAATTTTTAAACGCCTGGGTTGCGTATGATCTGTAGCTATTCGAAAACGTAAAAATAAATGAAAATGGGTGTCTCTATTGGCTCGCTAAAATGGCTGGAAGTTTTGAAAAAAAACCAACAGATTTCGAGATTTGGAACAAAATAAAACAAAGGTCCATATTTTATATTTTGTAGCAAACTTAATTTTTATTCCGTAACTGCAGTACAAAGAATAACAGCAGTACACATACGTTTCAAATATATATGTATTTGTTAAATATATAAAAGGGGAAAATAACAATTTTTCTGGATAAAATCAGTATTCTTGGAGACTTACTTGTATTCATAAATTTGATTTATTTAACATTTTTTCAGCTTTACCCAGTTTTTAATAACAAACAAACGTTAAAAGGTAAATCATTGTAAAAAAATATTCATTACCATGATTTAAAAATACATGTTTTAGGTTTTTTTTTTCTGATTTTCAATGCATTTTAGCGAGCTAATAACCTTTTCTTTAAACTAAATTTAAATGCAGTTCTCATTTTCTTTGTAAAACGCAACTTTTGATTGCATTTCTGCATCCGGGCATTTCTGAATTCAAAAGTAGAAATAATTGAATACCCTAGTGAGCATGGATCTTGATAAAAGGAAGGAGGAATCACAGAGTAACACAAAAAAACATTGCCTATTTGAGTGTGCATCAAACAATTCATCTTAATATTGTAGGGGATGGAAAATGGATTTTTTCTAAAATAATTTAATTACCGATATCTATGAACGACCAGATTATGAATTGTTTAAAGTTTCCCTCAACCCGTCACTGCAAAAGAGTAAGAATATGTACGAGTACATGTGTTTAATGACTCTGTTTATATTCCCTTCCTGTCTATAATCCTAACATTACGCTAACAAATCATTTCCAAATCAAATTCACTCTAACCTCCCATCAATCTTAACTCCCTCTCTACCATTTTTTTCCCTCCAATCACCCGTCTATTAAACAGACTTATTTTATTTACTTTCTCCCCAAAGGAGAATGGATGACTGAATGCCGGTGGCGCTAATAAAAAACTGCCAAAAGAAGCGAAGCTAGCAATCCACAATGGAGTGCTGGTACCTACACTGGTGTATGGCATTGAGGCATGAAACTGCCAAAGGAAGGATGGACACAGACTGAATGCTGATTCGTTTTTAGATTTTCATGGCCAAAAGTATTTTCGTTATTTGTTTTTGGGGTGTTATGCCGTTACACCTCCTTCTTTAGCCAACGTTTCGGACAGCGTTACAGTGTCCATCATCAGGGCAGATGTGTAATTGTTAGTGGTGAAATGTGTGTAGTAGAAGTAGTGGATTCGAGGAACAAGCTACTTTGGAACCAGTTTTTTTATTTTATTTTATTTTATTTTATTTTATTTTTTTTTATTTTTTTTTATTTAATATAGATATATACGTTTACAGTGGGTTAATATAAATTACATATTGGTTCAGAAATTCTTTAAAATTGCAGTCTCACCAAAGAAGAAGCTAGTTCTTGTGCTTGATGAGCGAGTTACACTAATTATGACAGAAATAGAATGACATTATGCAATAGGTAAGTATATAAGGGAACAATTGAAACTTCTGGATCATCTATATGTGAAGATGTACATACAATGGGATATAGTTACATACTAAAATATTGTGCACTTTAGAGAAATTAGAAAAATCTAAATTAAATAGAAATAAATATAGATTGCCAATAAATAGAAAGAAAGAAAAAAACAGGTAATTATTTAATTAATTATTCCTGATGAAGTGTTGCTTCAGTTTGAGTTTCAGTTTATTGATGTCTTTGATTTTTTTTATTTCAATCGGAAGATTGTTGAAATACTTTATTCCTAAATAGATGTAATTGTTTTGCATTAGTTTGGTATTAAATTTTGGTATTTTGATGTTGTCTTGATATCTTTTTGATTGGTGGGTTTCAAATTTTTTGATGATATTATCTTTGTAAATTTGGATAATTGCATTTTTCTTGAAGATATTCTCCACTCGAGGCACCGTGAAATCTGCGATTTCCTACGCCATTGCCGGTCTCGGCTACGTAGTAACTAGGGATCACTAGATGACAGTGGATTCGAGGAATTCAGTACACAATTACACATCTGCCGTGATGATGGACACTGTAACGCTGTCCGAAACGTTGGATAAAGAAGAGGTAGCGCAACACGGCATAACACCCCAAAAACAAATAACGAAAATATTACTTAAATTTGAGGGCTGTCCGTAAAATACGGTTTTCAAGGTGCTGCGGTCGTGAGGAGCTCCCACAAAAAAATGCTCACCAAGCTGCCCTCTCTGTGATGCTTAGTCTCGGCGTGGCAACCGTTCGCGATGGGGCTTCCGCTTGTCGCACATGCGGCGCACGACAGTTTAAAACGGGCTCCATCTTAAACCGGAACCGGAACGTAGCAGACAAATTTACACAAAGAAATGCAAAACGCTCAAAACACAAAATCCGAATTAAAATAAGACCGCTACGCTTAATCAATTACTAACGAATAATGTTTTGACAAATGATAAATTTATTTATTATGAATTAACGCCGATAAACGGCTTTTACATAGGAATAACAATAATTAGAAATGGATACAGAATATGCATAGTTAAGAAAAAATATTCATATGACAAAAAATTAAAAAGTACATATTGAAGTGACAGCATAAAGTAGAAACAGAAAACCTCATATACATGTTTACCTACAAGGTATTATGAACTAAAAAAATAACTAAGTATACTAAGTAAATAACTAAGTACGTATCAAAAATAAATTTAGAAATCCAAATCCAAAACAATAATAAATTTAAAAAAGAAGTAAACATCGATGAAGAATATAAAGTAAATTTGATTATAATCCAACTGAGAAGCGCTGACAAATCGCTTTAATTAAATAATGTTTGTATGTTGATAATTTTTCAATATTTATTACATCATCAACAACATATTTTTTACCAAATATATGCATGTGATTTAT
Source organism: Glyphotaelius pellucidus (assembly GCA_936435175.1). Taxonomy (NCBI): domain Eukaryota; kingdom Metazoa; phylum Arthropoda; class Insecta; order Trichoptera; family Limnephilidae; genus Glyphotaelius; species Glyphotaelius pellucidus. The sequence continues at coordinate 25,658,965 of OW386559.1, forward strand.
TATTGAAAATAATTCAGCATTAGGTCTTGTATTATTACAATGATAAGGTAATTTGTGACGAACTGATCTACTCGGTACATGAAAACATATCAACGAAAGAAGTTCACGGGAGTTCAATAAATTATTAACAATTTTAAATACATAAAATAAGTCAGAACAAATTCGTCTTTCTTTTAAAGTAATTATTTATTTACATTAGAATTTGACGTTTTCACCAGGGTGATACTGAAAACATCTTCCACTCTGCAGTAATCAACATCAATGCTTAACAACTCTATAATAATATTCCAGCAGCCATGACACGTGACAGTTGTAAATTCAAATACCACGGTAATGTGAATTCCTATGGAAACACAGATTCAATTACCGCAGCATCGTTATGTAAGGATTTAATTGGTTTCAACGCAGTGACTGATGCGTTATGAGATTTTGCATTTTAATTTTGTATGGATCTGGTAATACTAAAAAGCATATATCGTCGGTCTACTAGCAAAGTCCACTAAGTCACTAAAACACAATCCTGAGGTTTTTTTGTTATTTTTTTTGGAGTGTTTTGCCGTGTTTCGCTACCTCCTTCTTTAGCCAACGTTTCGGACAGCGTTACAGTATCCATCATCAGGGCAGATGAGCAAATGATATTGGTCAGAGTGTTTACTTATGTGTGTCGAAGCGATACCGTACTGCCAGCTCCATTTCTCTACGAGCTGGTGTTATAAAAAATTCAGCATGGTTTTTTGCGTTTAGCTTTGGTGTAGCCGTCAATTACTGGATATCAAGAACTATTGAGCTTAGCTCCGTCGTCTCTGTTAATATTGATGGGGTTTTTATGGATTTCAATTGCCTCCGTAATTAGGCCAGACCAGAATATGTGAGGAGCCAAAACTCGGATTAGAACTGACCAAACTACCTTATCAGTACACAATATTAGTGGGTAGCCTTAATAGCAACCTTTAATCAAAGATTTACAAAAAAATGAGCCTGAACTAGTGGGTTTTACCAGTCAATAATGACTTAGTGTGCTTTGCTTGTTAAGATTACTTTTAAATTGTTGACTGTAATGCCGCAAAATGGCTGACTTAGTGGATTTTGAAGGATTAGTGGATTTAAAAGCTGACTTAGTGGATTTTGCTTGTAATTTAACGTCAAAATCGACGTATTATTGTCATTTGTCTTTGACTTAATGTGTTTTGTTTGACTTAGTGTGTTTTGTTTGACTTAGTGTGTTTTGTTTGACTTAATATGTTTTGTTTTACTTAATATGTTTTGTTTGACTTAATATGTTTTGTTTGACTTAATCTGTTTTGCTTGATAATAATATCGGATTTATGACTTATGGTGAATTTAAAAACACGTTTAAATCGAAAACGATTAAATATACGACTTAATGGAGTATGCCAGTCGAAAGAGGAAGATTTTTTACATAAGACCTCATACTTAAGTCATTTCATGAAAAAACGTGACTTAATGGACTTTGCCAGTAGACCGACGATATGTTCCCCAGAAATGCAAGAATTTTTTTCTTCAAAATAGATAAAGTTCTTTATATTTGTCTCTAATTGGATTGCGACACCTGCCATAGAAAAGGGCTCGAGTGTCAGTGCAGGTATCGAGGAATGACTGCGCAGCCCTTTTCATACAAAATTTAAATTTGGGTTTGAGGCCAAAATACTTAACCAAACTGAAAAATAATTTTGTCAATCATAAATACGGTGTAGCAATTTATCTAGTATGGATATGTACTATTTTATTTGTTATCGTAAAGTTTAAAACGAAGATTTTACTGGACCAGACGTCCGTATTATATATAGACAGCTCTATTGTCTGTCAAATAAGAGTAGAAAATATAAAAAATGGAAATATAAAATTTGAAGGTTGGCAACACCAATCTACCTGTCAAATATTCTTTTAAAGTGCAATGACACTGAAAATACAGAACACTTAAAAAAAAGATAATTTCTTTAAAAATAATAATCAAAATCGAAGAAGCACTGTTGTTAAGGTACCTACTTAATGACATAAATTTGATTAAATTGTGTTTAACAAAGTGATTGGCTTTCATTTAATATAATATAAATTTGAATTTAACAATAGGTAGAAAGGAAGAATTAGCAATGGTGAGTTTAGCTTGTTATTTTAACTGACGGTTAAAACTTAAATTTAGTTCATGATTTAGCTCTCTGTAGAAACAGACGGCTCCAAGACAAACTGTTTTAATTGAATAAAGACATTATTAGTGAAATCAGAAAAATCAGAAATTATTTTAACGGTAGGACTCGAACCCAGGACCTATGCCAGAAGCTCTACCAACTGAGCTTATGTGTCTCTATTCGATTCGGTCATATTTAACTGTATCGAAAGAACTACCAACATTATCATCATATTTTTAAAGCATATTTTTATTGGCTACTATTTTTTGTATGATTGTAAGATTCAAACCAAAATTGAATATTCATATAGACTTTTATAAAGTCAATAGTTCCATATGAATAAATTCGGATACATTTATCCGAGACGCTATTCAGGTCACAAACCAATTCTTAGAATGATTGTTTCCAATAAAAAGAGTGGTTGCCCATAATATGGAAAAAAACAATTAGTTGAAGATAATATTGTTAATTCTAAAATTTGAAATATGAGATTGACAAATATATCGGTTTGAGAGAAGTTGGAAAATTGGTTAACGCGCACGTCCCGGTTAGACGAGAGGTCTGGGTTCGAGTCCCAGTTGCTACCATTGTCTTTTCATATTTTTCTATGCCTCGTTTTCTTTCATATTTTCGTTTAAATTATTATTGCTACCTTCTTCTTCAATGATATATTACAAAAAATTGTCTACATTTAATTAAAATATTAAAATTTTGGGGATTTACTAAGTTAAAAATAATCAATTCAAATCAGTTATAAATAAATAAAAAAAACAAACGGCTGACGTAGTCCAGCGGTGAGTCTCTTGACTCGCATTCCAAATTTTATTTGATTAATTTGTGTTATTTCACTATTTATTCATTTAAAATAATAAATAGTTTTTTCTTCAAAATTCGCAAATTCACCTTGTGGCGCCATTATTAATTTAATGAAAACAAATACCTTGTGTACACCACTATTTAATTAACAATATCAACATGTTTCGAAAACTATGTTTTCTTCGTCAGGAATAGTTTTCGAAGTATGTTGATATTATTTAATTAACAATCTCAACATGTTTCGAAAACTATGTTTTCTTCGTCAGGAATAGTTTTCGAAACATGTTGATATTATTTAATTAACAATCTCAACATGTTTCGAAAACTATGTTTTCTTCGTCAGGAATAGTTTTCGAAACATGTTGATATTGTTAATTAAATAGTGGTGTACACAAAGTTATTTGTTTTCATTAAAATAAATAGTTAATTTGCGGCACGTTCCAGAGTGGAAGATACTCTCAGTATCCCCCTGGTGTAAGACCACAATTCAGAATTGAAACGTTGCTTGAAATGGCTTTAGCCGTGTTTGGTGACCAGATCTGAATAGCCAGGTACTTCCCACCTTACTATTCCCCATTTCCTTCCCCTCTCCACTACCTTCAGCCTTACGACATACCCCAATTGTGGATGCCATAGTCTCACTGGCTCCAGACGGGAGCAGTTAGGACTCTTGTGCGGTATTCATATTAAAAAAAAAATCAAAGATTTTGAAACTTGTAGGTGGAACGTGTACCAGACATTCGACTCTCCTCGTTAGAAAAAAAATAAACAAAAAACATTCAAAGCAAAAGTAATATTCAAACACCAAATTTGAAAAATTTCGATCTGAAAATTTTATCGCCATGCACACCTGAATGGTAAAAAAAAATCGGCCTTCACTCGGTGGTCAATCGATTATGAGTTCCCGAACAACAGGCAATTAAGCGTTTAAAAGGACAAATAAATTACATAAATATCCCTAGAATAATTCATTCCACCCTTAACGACCCTAAGTAATGCCAATGTACACGCGGCGGTTTGTCCGCTTCTGGCCGGAACCGTGTAATTTCGCCTGCGGTTGGAGCTAAAGAGACAATGTATACTGAGCTTAATGATGCATGGGGAGTACAGGCCGGCTCGACCTACAACTTCTCGATTAAATTAACTTTTATCGGGTTTAAGGGTTAAAATTTAATTACAATTATTTTAATCTAATAATACAACATATCAGAATACTTCTCTGCTAAACATTAATACTCAAACAGGGCAATTAAGAGGAAATTCGGTCGCCGAGAAATTTGAACAATAGGTATGTTATCAGTTGTTGCAGTCACTGTCACATATAAAAATGAAAATATAATTGCTTCTGTGCACCCTCGACTCTGTGCGGGCGGTCCGACTGATAGACTCTCCCAAACTAACAAACGGATTGCATTTTTTTTATTTATTGTTATCAAGTTTAATTTGTAGAACTCCATTTTAATTTTTTTATTTCTTTTATATATTTAATAATATTTTTATTCGATTTATAAAAAACAGTTTATTTATAAACAAGTTCTGCTATGTAATTATTATTACACGTGACAGCTGTTTCGCCTTCTGAAGGCATTATCAAACTGTGGTCATGCCACATACAGACGAGTCTGATGTGGGAATGTCAGGTGGGAATGCTGTCCTTGTTCTACCGGTATAACAATGGAAGATGCTCCAAGGAACTAGCGTCATTGATCCCTCAGGGCCTATGTCATCTTTGAAGGAACTAGCGTCATTGACCCCTCAGGGCCTATGTCATCATGCTGTGTGGAGGGTGTTTTTGAGGAGAGGAAGGAGTGAACATGGGTCTTGAAGAGACCCATGTTGTAGGAGGGAGGAAACACAGGGGCCGGCAAATCATTCCACAGCCGAGCTGTTGAACTCAAGAACGAGTCGAAGAAGCGACCGGTTCTCATGTGACAAATGTCAACCGTGTAGATATGTTGGGCACGCGTTTGGCGTGTTTCCTGACTATGCACCGGTGCCGAAGGGATCAATGACGCTAGTTCCTCGGAGCATCTTCTATTGAAATACCGGTAGAACAAGGATAGCATTCCCACCCGACGCCTGTGCTCTAAAGATTGCAATCCGTCTGTTTAGATAGGAAAATCTATCAAACAGACCGCCCGTTTCTGCACAGAGTCGAGGGTATTTTTCAGGTATTTTGGAGCTCCAGACCAGAGGTGGCTGCAAATTCAGCCGTGGGGCGCACTTGCTATTTGTACAGTGATTGTGTACCAAGTACAAAACTGCTCAAAGTATCTGCGGGCCCTATACAGTACGCCCAGTTTTTGAGAGGCTAACATTACTCTGGTTTCGATTGAACCCTCATATCTGAGTTGGTCACTTAGAGTTACACCAAGCATATCAACGGAGGGCCTGTTCGGAAGATTTCTTCCGTTGAAGGAGACTAGATTTTCATTTCTTTTTAGACGTAATCAGACATGGTTGGGTCTTTGAAACATTGAATTCAACGAGATCTAATCAGTAATACAAAAAATTCACATTACAATCCATCAACTTTTGGACTCTATGTATTGTTTCACCCCAGCGTATAGAACCGCCTAATTTAAAGATTGAATTATGGAAAGGAACACGAAACCTGTACCGCGTGACCTTTCACCCCTATACCCACCCCTATTTTCTTAGTTGAAAGTTTCTGGGGAAAAATTTACCATTTTGGAGGGTGCAGGAAATTATTAATAATTTAAATTAAGCACTTTAAAACCTCAGCGTAGTACGGGGAAACGTTTTATCAGAGGGGTTGAAGGACTTGGAGTGGGTAGAAATTCAGCAATAGCGAACATACAAAATATGTACAACGGTTTTATTATATTTTTGTGGCTACACAAAACATTTTTTTGCTGTTTCTCTAAAAGCAGGGAAATATATTATGAATCACGGTACATTATTTTTGCAAACTCCAATTGAAATTTTATTTTTGATTTTAATGATTGAAATTTTATTTTTTGAATTATATTCGTTTACTGAAAGACCTTCCGTGAATTTCACCTATTAAAATAATTATTCAATTGGAAATGTATTACGATTTTAAACACAAATCGCACATGAATTTTGAGGATCGGCTGTAAGTACTTGTTGGTTAAATTGCGAGAAGGTAAAATTATGAACGTATTTGATTTTGTAGAAATATTTGAAAGTTTTTTTGGCTGTAAAGGAAAATTTTACTTTCTACGAAGTCATCTCATCTCATGTCATCAATAGGTAAGGTTCTTGACTACGAATACGGAAATTGCGGGTTCAAATCACAATTAATTAATTAAAAATAATTAATTTATGTTAAATTTGCGGCACGTTCCTGAGTGTTAGATTCTTACTTTTAGTACCGCCCTGGTGAAAGGCCACAATTCAGAATTAATGTTGTTTTTTCTACATTATCTCCACATTACCTTCTCCACATTACCTTCTCCACATTACCTTCTCCACCTAACCTTATCTTCCTCTCCGAAACGCAGATAGCCGAGCCTCCAGACGCCTCCTATCTGGACTGCCCGGGCTTCATCCTCGTAGGCAAATTTAGACCCAAGGGAGGTGTGTGTCTCTACAGTCGAGCTGACGTCAACTGTGTGCGTCTGTTGAATCTGGAAATCTCCAGATTCGACGTAATGTGGGTGCGCGTCAATCTTGCCAGTACGGTAAGGTTTTATGCGTGTTTATACCGCTCACCTAACCTTAGCGAATCAGACACGTCCGAGCTCTTCAAACATTTAAGCAACACTATTGATGACCTCTTGCCCCGCTTCCCTACGGCAGAGTTTGTGGTCCTGGGGGACTTCAATGTTCATAACGAACCTTGGTTGAAGTTCTCGGGATCAACAGACTCGGCTGGACGACAAGCGGAGTCCTTTGCCCTTTGCCACGGACTGGAGCAAATGGTTCAGGAGCCTACAAGGGTTCCTGATGTCCAGTCTCACCGCTCTAATCTGTTAGACCTGTTTTTAACCACTGTGCCACACGGTTACAAGATTGACGTCACAGCGCCTTTAGGATCGTCGGACCACTGCCTGGTGACGTCATCAATCCCCGTAACCTTCAGACCGCCAAACGAGAGGCTGAAAAGAAAAGTGTGGCACTATAGGTCTGCAGATTGGTTCGGTCTGCGGGCACATTTTAATGCTTTCCCGTGGTCAGCTGTCTGTTTTCGGACTTCGGATCCCTCAAGATGTGCCCAGGAAATTGGTGAAGTCATCACGTCCGCGATGGATGGCTTCATCCAATCCACTATTAAGGAAACTGGTGTGGGCTCAAAGCCGTGGTTCAGTCGACAATGCTCTGAAGCAGTGCGACGAAAAAACGCGGCTTACCGAGCCTACAACACATCTCGAACGTCCGAAAACAGAATATTATACAACCAAATTGCAAAGGAAAGTAAGAGAATCATCAATAGGTCGAAATTCGAGCACGACCTGAAGGTCAGCAGAAAGCTGGCTGCCTGCCCGCATGGTAGCAGAGCATTCTGGTCGCTTGCGGGCTCTATAGGTCGCAATTTCTGCAAACCCAGTCTGCCACCTCTTACCAGACCTGACGGCTCTCTAGCAAATACCGCCGCCGAAAAGGCTAACTTATTAGGCAAAATGTTCGCGGAAAACTCGACCCTCGATGACCAAGGTGCTATCCCGCCGTCGGTTCCTCACTGCGGTTTTCGTATGAAAAAGCTGAGGATTCGGCATCGGGATGTACTCCAAGTCTTACGAGGGCTTGATGTTAATAAAGCTAGTGGGCCTGACGGAATACCTGCCCTGGTATTGAAGAGGTGCGCTGCAGAAATAGCTCCAATTTTGACGAAGCTTTTCAAAATGTCCCTGAAGTCTGGGTCTGTGCCCTCTGGTTGGAAAAAAGCGATCATTCACCCTATTCCAAAGAAAGGTGACCGCTCTAACCCGGCCAACTACCGCCCCATAGCGATCACATCTGTTCTGTCAAAAGTGATGGAACGTGTGGTCAACGACAAACTACTCACATACCTCGAGAAGAACAAAATTATTAACGACCGTCAATACGGATTCCGGCGGAACCGCTCGTGCGGTGATCTTCTCGCGTATGTGACACATGTTTGGGGGCGGTGCCTGGAACGCTTTGGTGAGACCCAAACCGTTGCACTGGATATTTCCAAGGCCTTTGACCGGGTTTGGCACCGAGGGCTTGTCAACAAACTGCCTTCTTACGGACTTCCCGCTTCCTTGTGTACGTGGATTGCCGACTTTTTGAGGGAGAGGTCGATTCAGGCGGTTGCTGATGGTTTCACCTCTTCCTCGCATTCGATAAATGCTGGCGTCCCACAGGGATCGGTTCTGTCTCCGACTTTGTTTCTGTTGCACATCAATGACCTCTTGACATGTGCACCGATTCATTGTTACGCGGATGACAGTACAGTCCATGATAGCTTTTTGTTTGACAAGCCCCCAAAGGGCTCACAAATCCCAATGGCTCGGAGGGCTTTGAAACAAAGAATGGACGGTTACCTCGAGAGTGTTTTCTCTTGGGGTAAGAATAACCTCGTCGAATTTAATGTTTCAAAGACCCAATCATGTCTGATTACGTCTAAAAGGGATCGGAATGATAATCTAGTCTCCTTCAACGGAAGCAATCTCCCGAACAGGCCTTCCATTGATATGCTTGGTGTAACTCTAAGTGACCAGCTCAGGTACGGGGGCTCCATCGAGGCCAGAGTTAAGTTAGCCTCTCAGAAACTGAGCGTACTGTACAGGGCCCGCAGATACTTTAATAGTACACAACTGCTAACCCTGTACAAATCGCAAGTGCGCCCCACGGTTGAATTTGGCAGCCACCTCTGGTCTGGAGTCCCAAAATACCTGAAAAAAACCCTCGACTCTGTGCAGAAACGGGCGGTCCGTTTGATAGATTCTCCTAACTTAACAAATGGACTGCAATCTTTAGAGCACAGGCGTCAGGTGGGAATGCTGTCCTTGTTCTACCGGTATTACAATGGAAGATGCTCCGAGGAACTAGCGTCACTGATCCCCCCGGCACCGGTGCATAGTCGGGAAACACGCCAAACACGCGCTCAACATTTGTACACGGTTGACATTAGTCACATGAGAACGGGTCGTTTCTACGACTCGTTCTTGAGTTCAACAGCCCGGCTGTGGAACGATTTGCCGGCTTCTGTGTTTCTTCCCTCCTACAATATGGGTCTCTTCAAGACCCATGTTCACTCCTTCCTCTCCTCAACAGCACCCTCCACACAGCATCTCCAAAGATGACATAGGCCCTGAGGGAAATTATTTCCCTCAGGGCCTCCTGTGTGGAGTTAATATAAAAAAAAATAAAAAAAAATTTGAGGTAATGAGGAAAATTATTTCCCTCAGGGCCTATGTCAACTTTCGGGATGCTGTATGGAGGGTCTTTTTAAGGAAAGGAAATTCCAGGAAGGTGTCCAGGTTATCCGCTGCCAAGACCTAGACAAACTTTTCCTCATGAACCCGGTCATCCCTGCTAAGTCATCAAATGTAGCGAATCATTTGAGGGGACCTGTGGAAGGGGTGTTGGTTATCCAATCCAAATTATATCATGTTGATTTGGGAGGTGGGAGCTTGAAATGTCTGTAGCCTGGTTCGGTGAGCAGATGTGATTAGCTAGGTTGAGTAGGCATCGCGTTTGGGTCACACATGGGCGTCGCGTGTTCGATTCCTCGGCTGACTAAGTCCTCCATCACGACTCAAGCAACAAGCATTTTCGGCTTACTATGGTGGTAGTAGGGTTACCATTTAGAAAATTGAAAAGTCCTGGCAAAAAGCCGGACAGTCCAAATAAAGTCCGGACATTTTAATCACATAATGCAAATATCAGATACGCACTTAATAACGGTATGGATCTCCATGAGTTGATTGTTAAAGAAGATTTATATTTTTTAGATGAGTGGGAAATTAATAAAGATTTAAGACTTACTAACTTACTAATACTCTATTTAAGACTTATTTGATACTAGCTTTTCCCCGCGGCTTCGCTCGCATGGTATTACGGGAAATTACTGTAGCGCTTACACTTATCAATTATCTTCCCCCCTCCCACCCCACCCCCATCCCCTCCCGCATTCCATGTATTCATTCCCTTACATTCAGTTTTCAAACATCTCGCCTACCACCTAAATTTCATAATGCTATAGATCAAAGAAAAAAATAATTACTTATCCAATTTTGTTCATTCGTTCGGAATTTATGCGCTTACAAACATTTCGGATGTTTATTTTTATTTAAATAAATATTTGGAAGGTCGTTAATATAATAAAAAAATACTCTATTTATCATTCAGTCTTTATAATCGTTACGAATTATATTTTTAATATAGGAACTCTCATCTGACATTTATTCCAAGCTTGTCCAAAAAAAAACGAATTCTATTATTTGAATTTTCTGCAGTAGTAGCTGACCATTAGACTGAGTACCTACCAGCATAGAGTCCAAAAATATATCAACATGGTTTCCATAGAAAAGATTTTTTTCTGACGTTAGCAAAAACTCGCTTTTGTTAGCGACAGAAAACGTATAACAAATATAATATATTAATATTTATAATTTCATAACGCCAGAGCTTACCATCATATACAACCTGTAGTCTGCGCATATAATTTAGATTTATATAGGTGAAAGAATTATTAAAGTCTTTATATTGTGTTATGCGTGAAAAGGTCATAAACAAACTCGAGCAGTTTCGCATTTATAATATTAGTATGGATTACTATTATTTGTAAGTTTAATTACTCATTTTCTATCTAAACCAAAAAATCCGGACAAATTAAAGGGCCGGACAAAGTCCGGACAAAAGGCTAGAAGTCCGGATTAATCCGGACGGATATCCTAGGTGGTAGTAAGGGATTTTCAAACGTTGTTGGGTGATTCGTAACCCGGGAATGTTTGTCTTTCTTAAAAAAAAAATGAAGTGAAGATATCACCAGCCGTATCCACAGTAGGTATCACAAATTCAAACGGCCTAGGTAACTGAATTAGCAACTCTAAACTACAAGCGCCCATAAATTAATTCTGATTGTTCGCTGAGAGTTACCAACAGACTATACCGGACAATAGACGGTCGGCCACCATTATTGTAAACTAACGCAGACCCGTCAAAATCAGGGAATATAATAATTGTAGAATAGAATTGTAGAATATAATTGTTTTGCTGAAGGTATTTATAAAATTTTTGCCTCATATTCACTGCCTCTCAAAAGAAGAAATCTAATTAATCACCACTCCCTATAATATTTTTGTCTATGGTTCTTATTTGTCTATACTTGTTTGTATTTTGACATGATTCTTAAAAATCGATGAACGCCGGCCGCAATCACGAAAAACATGACTCATTGTCATGTAGTCACGTTCCGCCTGAGCCGAGCGTGCAAACGAGGGCGTGGAACAAGCGTTCGGATTAAGCGTTCGGCGAGAGCGCGGAACAAGCGATAGAGAGGCACGATCAGACTAAGCGTTCGGCTTGTGACGGTAAAATTCTATGTAAAAGTTTTCTTATGACGTTATCACGTAAAATTATTTTTTTTTTTTGTTATTATTATTATTAAAAAAAAAAATTTCCTGACAAAGAAAATTAAGGTTTCGAAACATGTTGATAATTTTGAAGAAATAGTGGTGTTTTACAAAGTTATTTGTTTACATTTAATTAATAAAAAAATTAACTAACAAATGTCGAACTTGAAAAATTAAAAACAAATGTTGTCAAACGAGTACCCGGCGTGCACTATTTCTCCTTGCGTGTTCTTTCCCAAGCCTCCCCTTTTCCTTTCCACGTCCCCTTTTCATCCCGCGTTTCCCTCCCACCTTCCCAGTCTTCCATCATCCCCCGTCCCAGAAACTCCGTCTCCTGCGTTCCCCTTCTCCTAGTGGTTTCCTCTCCACCTCACTCCTTCCAAACCTGCCGCTAAACCACATGAATACACACATTTTTCAAACGACTTGCGCGCCACCCAGTGTAATGTTTTTTATTCAAATTTCATTATGCCAGAGCTCACCAGTCTATATAAAAACCTTCGCGGGCATGTGTACAACAAATTACAAAAGTTTCTTTGCAATCAGTTAAATGGTTTAGGAAAGCCTAAACAAAGAAACATTAATTTGTATACATTAACTTACATATTATATCTCCGTAAAATGGTTATACACCAATTTATCACGGAGAAGATTACAAATTAAAAAGGTATGGGGACAGTTTTACTATTTTGCGATCAAAAGATAGTGGCTGAATTGTGTGTAAATGGCATAGAAAAAGTCAATGGTCAAGCAGAATCACAACAGTTTGTGGCATCATTCAAAACAAATCACTTACTTTATCAAAATTATCAACATATGAAAACTAACAAATGAAACTAACAAAAATTACAATAGTCAAACAAGTATATTATCTATGCTTATTTGTAGACTAAACTACACTTATTTGTAAGTACCTGTAGACTAAGCGGTACTTTTTTATTTATTTATTTATTTATTTATTTATTTATTTGAACAAAAATACATACACATTATAAGAAAACTTTGACTGTCCAACTAAGAGATCTCCCGTTTTAGGACAGTCGAATTGCCTGGTTTAGTTCACATTAGGTAGTTAGTAAATACTAGTAAATGAATGAGGGCATAAGTGCTGATTACATTTGTATTTGTTAAATCTACAGTCAAGTGCAAGATTAAAAGCAATAAAACAATTAAATTTAATATTAATAGTAAAAAGCTACTGAGAAGAGTTACCAAGTACAAAAAATTTGAATGATAATATATTAAAGCTACAAAGAAAAAAATAAAAATAAGAACTCATTGGTTTGTGAAACAGAAAAATAAAAACTAAATCTTTCTTCGATGTACAATTTTTGATAGTACATAATATTTTACTCATAATTTAATTTTATCAATACTACAACTTTTAAAATATTTTTTGTACCTATTTTTGTAACCTAGTAACTTTTAGTTTGAAGATAACAATATAAAAAAATAAAGATAATATTATACAACCTATATTATACCAGCTAATTAGATGAGTACTTATAAGATTCTTATGGATTAACGTAAACCTGATAGTACATATTATTAGGTAAGTGAGTTTGTGTGAGCATGTGTTCGCTCTCGAGTCTCCCCATGTCCAGAAGCCAATTGCTAACCCATTTGCGCAGAGTGCTTGCACTTTTCAATTTCCATGCATCGGGTACGAGGTTGAACAATTTTGGCCCTAAGTAAGAGTATTGTCTTTGTGCATGTGATGTGTTGGTATTTGGTGGAACTACTGGATTCCTCCTTGCATGACGGGTGTTGTGGAGATGATCAATGGATGAATAGTGGTGTCGATGTTTTTGAGTATGTAGAATAGTTTTTCTTATGTAAAGTTGCCGTACGTCAAGAACTCGTAACTCTTCAAATAATAGATCACTGAGATACCTGAAAGGTTTCTTAAGGATGACCCTTAGAAGCGATTTTTGTGCTTTTGCTAAGGGATCAAGAATTGTTTTCGAACAGCCGCCCCATCCTAAGGATGCATATTCTAGCAAAGAATTACACATGGCATGGTACATTTGTTTCAGATCTTTTACGCAAAGAATATTTCTAACAGACATAAAAAGATGAGTAAGTTTTCTGATCTTTGTGGTGGTAGAGTCTATGTGTTCCTCCCATCTCAGAGATTTATCTATTATGATTCCTAGATATTTTATGCTATCGACACATTCTAAGTTATTGCAATTACAAGTGGTTAGGTCATTACAGTGGTGTATAATGATGTTGTGTGTTTCTTTTGGTTTTCCTGCTTGTGTTGCACTGAAACGGATGTATTTAGTTTTATCTAAGTTGAGGGTGAGGAGATTATTGTCTAGCCATTGTTTGACCTTGTTTAAACCTATTTCTGCTTTATTATGAACAATATTCCAGCTTTTGTCTTCATATAGTAAAACTGTATCATCGGCGAAGGTAATAATGTGGTCGGCAAAGGAACTGTTGCATAGTTCATTAATATATATGTTGAATAAGAGTGGTCCTAGAGTACTTCCTTGGGGTACACCGAATTTAATATTAGCTGGATCGCTTATAGTGTCGTTGATAAGTACTCTTTGGCTCCTGTTATCTAAATAGCTACACAACCATTTGAAGAGCTGACCTTGTATACCAATACGCTGTAATTTATTCAACAGAATTTTGTGAGAGATAGTGTCGAACGCTTTGGCTAGATCCAGGAAGAGAGCAATGCATTTTGTACCTCTATCGATGTTATTAGAGATAATTTTTGTTAAATTAGCAATGGCATTTTCAGTCCCTAAACCTGGACGGAAACCGTATTGTCTATTGGAAAGGATGTTATTGTTTTCTAGATATAGACTGAGCCGATTCTTAACAATTTTCTCAATAATTTTAGATACAGAATTGATCAAAGAAACCGGTCGGTAGTTGTTAATCTGAGATTTATCCCCATTTTTGTGCAGTAGAATAACATTTGATTGTTTTAAATTATTAGGGAAATTTCCAGAGTTAAAGCTCAGATTGCATATGAACGATATCGGTGATGCTATGACGGATTTAATATTTTTTAATAGATTTGATGAGACCTTATCAGGACCGCATGCATTGGATGACTTAAGCTCGTCAATTATTTTCATCACTTCGTGTGACGTAGTTCGAATGTTATCTATTTTGTGACGGAAATAACAGCCAGTTTGCTTCGCGAGATCTTTTTCAGTTGTGTTGTTTTTATCTAGGATTTTTTTTGCCAGTGTGTTTCCCACCGACGTGAAGTAGTTATTTGCAAAATTTGCCATCTTTTTTGGATCTGACGTAATAGTGTTATCAATGTACAGTGATTTGATATCGGAAGTTTTATTAGTTTTAGTTTTAGTTATATTACGGAATGCTTCCCATAGCAGTTTTGGCGTATAGTTATTTTCGTAAATAATTTTTTTAAAATAGCTTTCTTTAGTTGATACGATTAAATTTTTGCACAAGTTCCTATACTTTTTATAGCGAGTTTGTAATATTATATTATCTGGGCTCCTATTTGCCTTTTTGTGGAGTTGGTTCCGTTTGTGAATTGACTTAACTAGACCAGGAGTGATCCATGGCGTGATTTTTAATTGCTTATTAGGTATGAGTTTGTTACTCGTGTGTTTAAATATATAATCATGTAACTTTGAGATGAATTCCGTCATTGCTGAATCAGTATCCCTTTGGTCTAAAACATTTCCCCATTTTTCTGAACTTAAGTCCTGAAGTAAGTTAATGTAGTTTATTCGAGGTATGTATTTAGTTTTGGCAGCGGTGGGAGGCTTATTTCTAAGGCAGAGAGCTGTGGTGTAGTGGTCAGAAATTGTGGTGTGGATAACAAATGAGTCGATATGTTTGATTTTTTTAACGTTGATGTGGTCTAGACAAGATTTACTTGTACCCTGTTCTCGAGTAGGACTGTGAATTGTCTGCATGAACCCATTTTCCGTAAGCATACATAAATAATCTTCGCATTGACGGTGGTACTCAGGGATCGTGTTTATATTTAAATCACCTAAAATAATTTGTCGTTCAACTTGTTTTGAACTGTTGATGAATGTTTGTAGAGAATTCAAAAAAGTGTCAATATTTTGGAAAGAAGGTGACCTGTAGATTGCAAAAATACATAAATTATTGTTCAATACAATTTTCATACAGTTAGCTTGTGATAGTGAAATTTCGTCAACTTGTGCATGTAGACCGTCTCTGATATAAACTACGATTCCACTGGATTTATTTAAATTTATGTTTGTGTGATGTTCTGAGTAATTGTGAATTACTTTGGAGGTGTACTCTTTATTTATCCAGCATTCCGACAAAATTATGACATCGAATGCGTAATCAAATTGATCTAGGAAAATTAAGAAATCGTCAAGTTTAGATATACTTCTTATGTTTTGATGGATAATTTTTAGGTTGTAAGAGCCCCAATTATAATTTTTTATTTTATTCAGATCATCAATAGTATTCATGTTGCAGAATATATCTGAATGGTTACCAATATCACAAGTTAAATCAAACATAATTAAATATTAGTTGAGTGTGGAAAAGCGAACAGTTTACCAATAATATATTATTAAATCCATTACTAACGTTGATGCAATTAGGTGTGTATGGAAATAAATTGACGGTGATTTGATAATATAAAGCAGAATGTTTAAGGACGCTGAAACGCCGTGCAAACAAAATATTATGTATAAATGATAACAATTTAATATTTGTGAATGATAACAAACTATTAAACGTAAATGTAAACAAAATATTATATATTAATAATAATAAAATTTTATATATAAATGTTAGCCAAGTATCATATGTAAATGAGCGAGACAGGGTGTACTCGTACCTTCTTAATATAGTGAAATATGAAATTAACGCTAATCGATTTAAACCTTGGTAAATAGTATAATAAAGACAGATAAATTCGCTGGTTCGCCGTGTTAACAATTTCATGCATATACCTGAAAACGAGTGAGACGGTACATACCTAGGTAGTGTAATTTGTTCAATTGTATCACATAGATTCAAGTTTTGTTTCATCGGATATACAAATAGCATTAGTTCCCGTAGCTCGTCTGACGTATATCTGTCCTTAAGTTGATAAGATATATGTTTGTGTGGTGTTCAGAGTAGTTGTAAATAACTTTTGGTTCCCGAGTAAAAAATGATTAAATGCGATTCCAAATGTAGTTACAATGGTAAATGTGCTTAATATAGATAATATAGTATAAATGATGTAGTTAGATGTAGTACTATGAATGAGATAGCAAGGAGTAAAAACAAAATGGCAGCAAGAATTGCGCGATATCAAATGAATTTGAAAACGGTAGAAAATGATACAAATATGAATAATATATAATAAAGTATAGATAATATAATTAGATATAGTAGTAAGAAAGAGATAGCAAGAAGCCAAAACAATAATAAAAATAAAAATAATGTAGCAAGAACTGCGTGATAACAAATAAATTCCAGAAAGGTAGTAAATGAAACAAATATGAGATAGAGACATAAATGCACGGGTCAAGACATACCTCGAAAGAATGGCCATTAATTCAAATATATCAAAGCTCAGCCAATTTGCTTTCGTCTGAGATAACAATGGCATTAGTTCCCTCGTTTTTACGAAGATAAATTTGCCCCCGTTTAATCCAAGCAAAGCGAAATTGTTTGTCCTTCGCCGCTGTTCGTGTCTTGTACCATAGCTGTTTACCGCGAAATGTTAGTTGTTCTGAAATGAAGATCGGAGAGCAGGAACCAGCTATACCGATGTTTGAGGTGTTCAATTTGTCTTCTAGATTTTGTTTGTTTTTGTTGAAAGTTTTTACGTCTGTTAACAGATGTTCTCTTGCTATGTTCGTTTTGAATTTAACAATGATTTCTCTCTGATGACTATTGTTGTTTTTTTTTGTTGCGCGATGAATGGCATCAATGTCCTTTGTATCGGTGGAGGACTTTGTTGTTTTGCAGATATTGAAAAAAACGTCTTGCAGATTTTCTCCTTTGATTTCTGGGATGCCTCTTATTTCTATGTTGTTCGCTTTGAGTTCCCTTTCCTGCATGTCCACACATTTTTCCAAGACATAAATCCTAGCTTCCAAGGTTGAGTTCTTTTTAGTGAGTTCATCATTCTTTAGTTCGATGTCACGGATTCTAGCCATGAAATCCTCATATTGAGAACTCATAAATTGAATACTTTCAAGTATTTTGTTATTTTGCTCTAGAATATCATTTTGTGTTTTTTCCAGATTAGACGTCTTGTTCATGACTAGATCTTGAATATCTTATTTGTAAGAACCCACCGAAATGTCGTGATTAATTAGTCGTTAAAAGTATCAACACTTTATAAATTACATATTTTATAAATTAACTCAAAAGAATCATAGAGTAACCAAGATGTCTCAATGGTGTGTTCTGATAGGCAGAAGTCCTCATCTTCAGAGCATAAAAATTACAAGGGATCTCCCAATGTATACTTTTTTTTATATTAACTCCACACAGGAGGCCCTGAGGGAAATAATTTCCCGCAGGGCCTATGTCATCTTTGAAGATGCTGTGTGGAGGGTGCTGTTGAGGAGAGGAAGGAGTGAACATGGGTCTTGAAGAGACCCATATTGTAGGAGGGAGGAAACACAGAATACTTATTAGGGACATATAAGTTAATCTCTTTCAACTTAGGTGGATGGAGCATAATTCTAGAGATTAAATTTATAAAAAATATTAATGATATTATAAAAACACAAGACAAGTTGTATTTAGCCTCACAACATAACCCAATCTCGGATGTCATAAACCCACCGTCATTAGGCAGTTTTGCCTTAGTAGTTAGTTATTATTATATTATATCCTGATGAAGCTTGGTCGAAGCGAAACCGGTAGATATACAAAATAATAAATTCGTGGTTTAAATACAAAGTGTTTTAATTCTTTTAAACTATTGTTATTGGGGCAGTTCAGTTATGTACAATAAATATGTATTTTTTTAACTATACTATATACGTAAAAGCCCCGAAAAAACGGCGTTTATTAATAAATAAATAAATCGCAAAACGGTAAGAACCTTGGCCCTTTACTCAAAGGTCGCAGGTTCAACGCCCTATGAAACGTGGAAATGCAAACACAAATGTAATTAAATTGATTTCCTTTGTTATGTAACAGAACAATGGACTTATTCGAGAGGTGACAAATAACCCAACAATCTACAAAGGACTTGTTTTCCTTTACGCCTTCGAGTCGACGACATTGAAAGCAAACCCAATTAATAATATTGACAATTAGAAACGTAGATGTAGTTACAACAGAATTGTGTAGATATCATAGACAATACTCAGTCACAATAAGAAGATGCTAAGGGAACTCAACAATCCTCAAAAATATAAGATAGAATGGGAAAAGTTATAAACCTTACCTACTGGTCTGGCGTGGACCATCGATAAAACCCTATATCAATACGATATTTATCACATTCTTCATCAAAGCTTAGAATTAGTTACGGAATATGTGTATCTTGGTGTTACAGTAGATTGTCTTTTGAAATGGGACAAACACATTAAAAAACCTGTAAAAGACTCAGATCAATTGCTAGCAGAATGTTCACATTATTTTTTTTCCTATCAATTGAAATACTTAAAATAATTTATATGTCACTGGCAGATTCTATTTTTTTATTTTTTTTATTAGTATCTATAGCAAAATTTGTACATAATATATTTATAAATTGTATTATATTAAGGTATTATAAAGTTTTTTTTTCACAGTCCTCCTCACTAGGGTTCCCTGTTCTGAGGCGGCCTGTAGTTTTTCCACATTTGTATTTAGTATCCAGTTGTCTTTACATGGTCTTCAGTATGTTTCATAGTTCATTTTCACTTTGTTCTCTCAACCATATTTTTACTTTTGTTTTAAATTTTTTTTATTTCTGTTATTTCTTTTGTTTGAGTTGGTAGAGCGTTGTATAGTTTTGTCGCATTGAATTTCATATTTCTTTGTCCAAAAGATGTTTTCAAACTGGCTGTAGCTAGAATATTTTGGTTTATTGCCCTGGTTGTGTATCTATGTTGGACAGTGGAGTATTCTGATATGTTTTTTTTTAAATTTTAAATAAAATATTTTTTGCATAAAGTTTTTGTATGTTGTAGACTTGAATGCTTTGAAATAATATGAGATATGGATTAACAATAAGGGGAAATACTACCGTAACCAATCTGAAACAAGTCCAAGTTGTACAAAACGCAATTGTAAAATTATTAGTCGTCCTTAATATTTTTAAACAGAGACACAATACTCCGTTGCTGTTTCAGAGTGCAAACATTTTACCTGTTAAGGCAATACTATGGTACAAAATTATAATTCAGCATATATTTACCCCGCAGCATAAAGAGAAACTAGAACATAAATATAGCACTAGATTCACGCGCAAATACGGATTAATAATTCCGAAATACAATAATAAGTACGAACAGAGAACGTTTGAATATAACATACCGAAGATATTTAATTTATTACCTGACACTATAAAGCAATGTAATTCTATGAATAACGTTAAATATATAGTGAAAAATTGGATATCGGAAAAAAAAGATTTATTTTGATATTTATGAAAAAATGTGAATCTGTAGACTGTAGATATAAGATGGAAATTATAACTTATAAAATGTATATGTAATTGAATCATAAGCACCTGTTGACAAGCCAATGTAATTGGCTTAGCAGGACTTGTTTGTTGATGTATAAAAAAAAAAAATGGCCAGTTATCAATATCTGCGAGCATGGTTAACGATTGCATACAGATATTCCGATTGAGTGTAAGAACTTCTGCTCGTTTACCAGAGCTTTTATATTCTCACGATCTTCGTAACTCAAGGTTCTCAGAAAATGCTTTTAACAAGCATTTTCACGAACCTTGATCGTAACTTGTATCACCATCGTATCTATTGTCAACATAATCATTTTACTTAAATCTACGTGTCTGCCATAATGATGAACATTGCAAGGCCACTGAAACCTTGTCTTAAGGAGAAGGAAGTGTACCACGGCGTCGTACCCCTAAAATTCACGATAAAGGGAGAATACTTTTTCAGATGCAACGAAACAATTCGTAGTGCATTCCAAAAATATGTCACCTTTGAGAAATCAACAATTGAATTTGATATATTTTACATTATGGCAAAAATACAAACAATTAATGATTTCCTCTTCGTTTCAATAAAGGAAAAGAATTAACAGAATAGAATTATGTAAGAGTATATCTGTCTATACTTATATTATAAATGCGAAACTGCGTGTATTTGTTTGTTAAGCCTTCACGCACAAAACAATAAAACGATTTTAATAATTCTTTGACTAATAGAAAACTAAATTATATGCGAGTACTATAGGCCATATATATTGGTAAGTACTGGCGTTATGAAATTATAAATATTAATATGTTATATTTATTATACGTTTTCTGCCGCTAACAAAAGCGAGTCATTGCTAACGTCAGAAAACAAATCGATGCTGTGGAAACGATGTTGATATATTTGCGGGAAAACGTAGTTAATATCTATCCATAGATAAATAAAAATGAATCTCCGAAATGTTTAGACATGCATAACTTCCGAACGGCTGTATCAAATTTGAAATTTTTCTACTGGTGTGCTCTGGCATTGTGAAATTTAGGTGGAACGCGGGCTGTTTGAAAACTAAACTAATTATTAACATCTTTCCCCAAGACATAAAATTAATAAAAAATTCTAATGAGTACAAATCAAGAATAAAAATATGGCTGAAAGAGGTCAATGAAAAAACCCTAATGAAGACACTAAAAATGACATAGAAGACAAATAAACTACATTAAAATAATTTTAGTCCATCCGGGCGCAGGACCCCCTAGTGAGGAGAACTAAAAAATACAATATCTATAATTAATTTGAATTCACCATTATATTTTGTATATTATAATTATTTTACGTGGTCGCTAAAATAAACAAAAATCTAATTTATGAATCGATTGCTGTTGAAAATTTTCCAAAACAACACCTAGTTCGATACGCAATACTTCTTATTTTGGTGAAATTGTTGATAGCTAACAATTCCAACCCCAAAGTAAAAGAAACAACCTCGTTCAGAATGCCCGAATCGTCTCGGAACTTTTACAATTATGTCCGAAGTTGGGCGAAGTTTAAAATAGATAATAACGATTATTCACCCAGAGCTAAGTTTTTGAATGGTAACCAACATTGTTCGAGTTTATTCGGGCGAATTGAACAAGAACGGATCGATGCGCAGACAATACAAATGTGCCACTGTCGTCGTTCGCCAGGAATGCAAATTAACCACCTACCCTTTCGACCCACTACGCAGATACGTTTCGAAACACCACTTCAACACAGCAACAAGTCCAAAAAACGACATTTTATGAGATGTTTTATTTTATTGAAGAGGAAGATAACATTATTAAATTTAAACGAAACATTGAGGGGACCCGGTGGTCTAGAAATTAAAAAAAATAATTTTTTTGTTCAATATTTCGAAAGCACAATCCTTTATGAATATACCGTAAATTTTTTGTAATGTTTTTGATGATATTTAAAGTTCTACAGCCCATTTAGCAGGTCAACGCAGAAGCAGGTAAAAGGGCCGGGCGAAACTTTAAAGTCATTTATTTCAAAACTGCTTTCCAAAAAAAAATTTTTTTTTCAATATTTCGAAAATATAATCCTTTAAAAATATACTGCAAAATTTTTCAATGGTATTGACAATATTTAAAGTTCTACAGCTCATTTAGCAGGCCACCGCAGAAGCAGGTAAAAGGGCCGGGCGAAACTTCAAACTCATTTATTTAAAAACTACTTTTTTCTGCATGGTGTGAGGCAAAAAAAACTACTCTGCCAATTTGTCTCAAATTTTACTATGTTATTTCGTACACCAGTACCTATCGCAGGAACTAGAACAAAGTTTTTACATAGAATACTTCTATTTTTACATGAAAATATAATGAAAAAACAGTCTGTTTTCTGTATTTAAATTTCAACAACGTGCCATTGTCAATTTTTTTATATATTTTTATTATAGTCCCTGCGATAACTACACTCATTTTTTTTTTTTTTTTTTTTTTTTACATGAGCTCCACACAGGAGGCGATGAGGAAAATAATTTCCCTCAGGGCCTATGTCATCTTTGGGGATGCTGTGTGGAGTGTTTTTTTAAGGAAAGGAAGGGAAGGAGAGTTCTGGGAAGGAAAAAGGTTTAAGGGGTGGGTAGGAATCTGGGGTTCAGTGTGTCCTGGTCATCCGCCTCCAAGACCTAGACAAACTTCACCCCATGAACCCGGGCACCCCTGCTAAAACTCATACTGATAATAAATATATTTTTGTTTTTATTTACCAAGTTTTGTATTTATAAGAAGGGTAACTTCAGCGCAGTTCCTTAACTACTTCGAATTATTATTTTTTTAATAACAATATTTTTGTATACTATTTAAGTCATTTAATATATCTATAAAGTTTGAATGGCGTTGTTAACTGTTTCATTTAAAAAAAAAATCCTAAAAACTCGTCGAAAATATGGGGTCTAGACCACCGCATCCCCTCAAATAGAACAAGACACAGAAATATGACAAGGCAATGATCGCAAGAAGGAATCGAAACCAGGATCTTCTGTCTTACCGGGACAGCTGCCATTTATCTTCGGCTACTTTTGTTCTCTCGTATTATTTTAATTATTTTATTTTATCGACTATCTATACTAATATTATAAATGCTAAACTGCGTGTGTTTGTTTGTTACGCTTTCACGCATAAACCAATAAACCGATATTAAAAATCCTTTCACCAATAGAAAACTACATTATATGCGAGTAATTTAGGTTGTAAATAATGGTAAGCTCTGGCGTTCTGAAATTATAAATATTAATATATTATTTTTATTATACGTTGTCTGTCGCTAACGAAAGCGAGTTTTTGCTAACGTCAGAAAACAAATCTTTGCAATGGAAACGATGCTGATATATTTGCTTCAGTTGTTAATATCTATCTTCTGTTGTTAATATCTATCTATATAAATAAAAATGAATAACTTCCGAACGACTGCACCAAATTGGATAATTCTTTTTTTTACTGCTGGTGAGCTCTGGCATTATGAAATTTAGGTGGCAAGCGAGCTGTTTGAAAACTGAATGTATCGGGAATGAACGTATGGAATGCGGGAGGGGGGGAGGAGGGGGATAATTTATAAGTGGAAGCGCTACAGTAAGTTTTTTTTAATTTTTTTTTTTTTTAAAAGAAAGACAAACATTCCCGGGTTACGAATAACCCAACTATGTTTGAAAATCTCCTACTACCACCACAGAAAGCCGAAAATGTTGCTTGTGTTGTGATGAAGGACTTAGCCAGTCGAGGAATGAACGCGGGACGCCCGGGTGGGACCCAAACGCGATGCCCACTCAACCCAGTCAAATACCATACCATGTCCCCCTAATACCATGCGAGCGAAGCCGCGGCTAAAAGCTATTAAAAAAGAATACGTATATATAAAATAAAATGGTGAATTTAAGTAATTATAGATATTGTATATCTTACAGGAGGCCCTGCGGATAAATAATTCTCTCAGGGCTCGTACCATCTTTGGCAAAGCTCAAAGGAGGGTGAGGAAGTTCGTGGAAGAAAAAAGATATGAGAGGCTGGTATGAATCATTGGGTTGTGTTTCCAGGAGTGACGGACGTATGAATCTATTCCTCCCACTGCGGAGCAAGGTGATGGGTTGAGAGAGCCCGGTTGAAGAAGTCTAGTTTAGGTCAGTCCAGTCTCTCCTGATCCGGCACGCCACCCAGTAGGTGGACAAACGCATCGAACAAAACGTGTCCGAACTTCAATATTCGAAAAGGTAATACAATTTTTCAGATAAAGTATATTTTGCATTTATTACTTTCGAATGTATTGGTGATGTACGATTGCAGATAGTGAAAGAGATTCAGAGCGCATGATTATTAGTGATATTTAAGTGGCTATCCCTATCTTATAGTCAAAAGGCTAAATTCTATCGTTTGGCGACATTGGTTGTAATACAAATCTACATGGAACGGTCTTCTATTTTGCAATACCTGAAGAGTATATAACCATACCACAACTATTTGTATACTAGCACAGACTAATGAAATATCACAGGATAGTCTGAAATCTTAATAAATCAGTTCCGATTTTTTAAAAAAAATGTGTTCA
This sequence comes from Glyphotaelius pellucidus, assembly GCA_936435175.1. Lineage (NCBI taxonomy): Eukaryota > Metazoa > Arthropoda > Insecta > Trichoptera > Limnephilidae > Glyphotaelius > Glyphotaelius pellucidus. The sequence goes on from OW386559.1 coordinate 25,683,640, forward strand.
GGGGCTCTCAACTAGCGATCAAATATCAACTAGAGTTAGGGTTCAAATCCCGGCGTTCGCAAGCAAATTTAAATTTATTGTTTTATGTAATCTCACAATTCGATCATTTAAAAATAATGTTAGGTATATTTACGGCACGTTCCAGAGTGGAAGATATTCGCAGTTTCTCCATGGTGTAAGACCACAATTTAGAATTGAAGCGTTGCTTGAAATGGCTTTAGTCGTATTTGGTGACTAGATCTGAATAGACCACCTTATTCATACCAATCTTCGTCCTCTTCCCACTACATTCAGCCTCACAACTCACCCCAACTGAGGCAGTCTCACAACATACCCCAATTTTATCATTGGCTCCAAGCTGTTTGGAGCATTGGGACTCTCATGTGTTATTCATTTAAAAAACTCCTACGTTATAGGTAGGTATCTACTTACTATATCGCTTATCTGAATGCTTGGCACATCAGTAGGTACCAATTTTGAAAATGACACTTCAATTCAAAGCAAATTTGAATGAATCAATAAACCAGATTTCACCCAAAACAAACGCAGAGCAACCGATTTTATTGTTTTCGATAATTTCTTTACGTTTTCAAATTTTATTACAAGTGTAAAACGTTCAATATCACTTATTTGGACTTGTTACAATCTTGAAACGGGCGGTGTATCGATTTATCTGTATGTATTGTGTGCGTACATGTACATATCTGATCTTATTTGCTATGTGTCGTGTGGTGTGAGACCATGGCAGGAATGTACAAAGACAGAGACGCAAAAAGCACAAACTGCAGAACTTCGGAGATAGAACTTGAATGGACTACTACTTGAACTCAGACCGATAAAACACTCAAAGCGAAACAGATCTGCTGAAAGTGTCTATAAATATATGATTAAATTGAAAACTTTCAATGAAGTAGACCCTTATTCCCAAGTTACTTTATACAATGACGATTTCCTTGGCTGTGGGATTCCAATAGTCACGGATTCGAATCCCGGCGCGCGTAAATTAGTCCTATTAATTTATTTGTATTGTGTTATTCAAATAATATAAAGTAAAAAAAAGCAAATTTGTGGCTTCGGAGTGGTAGAAAATAATACGAAACGTATTTGTGGTAGGTTTTGGGTGCCAGCAAATAAAACAAAGCATATTTGTGGTAGGTTTAACCATGGTTGGAAATGATATAAAGCATATTTGTGGCATGCTTCACAGAGTGGCAGAAAAAAATACAAGACATGTTTGTGGCATGTTTCAGAGTAATAAAAAATAATATAAAGCACATCTGTGGCTTGTTTAAGAGTGCTAGAAAATAAGAAGACATACTTGCGCCACGTTTCAGAGTGGTAGAAAATAATACCAAGCACGTTTGTGGTATGTTTCGGGGTGGTAAAAAATAATACAAAGCACATTTGTGGCACGTTTTAGAGTGGCAGAAAATAATACAAGGCTTATTTTGTCACGTTTCAGAGTGGTAAAAAATAATACAAGGCTTATTTGCGGAACGTTTCAGAGTGGTGGAAAATAATACAAAGCACATTTGTGGCACATTTTAGAGTGGTAGAAAATAATACAAGGCATATTTTGGCACGTTTCAGAGTGGTAAAAAATAATACAAAGCACATTTGAAGCACGTTTCGGAGTGGCAGTAAACAACACAAGGAATATTTTGGCACGTTTCGGTGTGGTGGAAAGTAATACAAAGCACATTTGAGGCATGTTTCAGAGTGGTAGAAAATAATAAAACAACTTGTTATATTTTCTTTTTTTTTCGAGTGCTTTTAAAACGAAGCATTCCTCGGAGGCCTCAGGCAAAATGCAGAACTTACTCATCTCTAGTTAGGAGACCGACATTGGTTTATCACCAGTCCAGCCTTCATAACACTAGAATACACTTGCCCCATCACAACTACAAGATAGTGGTCCTTTGTGGAAACTAACTCGCAAAGGAAAGCGTTTTATCAACTAACTTGCAAACAGAAACGATTGTTAACTTTAAGGTGAAACAATATTTTAAACACCAACTTCAACATAATGTTAATTTACTGTATTTCGGTTGAATACAACCTTCTGCAGAGTTGTAGATGTTTTCAGTCTTGCCCTGGTGGAAGACAATTACTCAGAAGCAAAAAATAGACAAAAAAATCACATAAATTTGTTGTAGACCACTTTTATTTTATTAATAAGATGTCGTACCTTTACTATATTCAAGACAGTTAAGGCGGCACTCTTGAAACGCACGGCGCTGAAAAAGAAGAAGTTGGAGAGATATTTAATTACGAATGTTGGACAGAGCGCGCTTATATTTTAGGTCGTAAAAGAGCAGCGAAAATTGCGAAAAAGCTTAATAAAACATGACTCGTTTAAAATAGAACAAAAATATCGTGGAAAGTATCTTAAATATCATTTAAAGAAACATTGTGAATTTTTTCACAAATATAACTTGTAAAATAAAAGGAATATACTTGTTTAACATAATTTTCGGAGCATACTTTGCGATTTTTTCTATCGAGGGAATTTCATATAATTTGCGTTTCGGCGGGAAACGTACCTAGATATTATCTTCAAAAATGAACATTTAGGATACAGGCAGGTTCAATATATAGGTATGTAGTGTCATTATGATGAAAAGTTGTACAAAGGAGTTAATTAGTTTAGTATAAAATGGTAAAGCAGAAAACTTAAGGTATTGTGAAATTTGTTATAGAGGAAAATAAATTTAAAATATTAATTTTGTTATTAACTTAAACATGAATGTTTTAAAGCAGTTTTAGAGAACAATGGAAAATTAAAAGAGCGATAAATAGTTCATATTTATAGAAAAATAAAAATACATGAGTTGCATTATCGTAAAAAGTTATACAATTCGATAAATTTATAATAAAAATATAACTCATATAATTATAGAAAATATTTAAGAAATGTTTATCGCGTGGTGGTCAACGGTGAAGAGGGCACTCTCATACAAGACATTACCTTTTATACCTTAATTCATGTCCAAACAAAGAAAGCCAAACATTATTATTTTGTGTATGTTTTTAGGTTTTCACGGCCAAAAAGTATTTTTGTTATTGTTTTTGGGGTGTTATGCCGTGTTTCGCTACCTCCTTCTTTAGCCAACGTTTCGGACAGCGTTACAGTGTCCATCATCAGGGCAGATGAGTAAATGATATTGGTGAGAGTGTTTACTTATGTGTGTCGAAGCGATACCGTGCTGCCAGCTCCATTTCTCTACGAGCTGGTGTTAGAAAAATTCAGCATGGTTTTTTGCGTTTAGCTTTGGTGTAGCCGTCAATTACTAGATACCAAGAACTATTGAGCTTAGCTCCGTCAAAAAACCATGCTGAATTTTTCTAACACCAGCTCGTAGGGAAATGGAGCTGGCAGCACGGTATCGCTTCGACACACATAAGTAAACACTCTCACCAATATCATTTACTCATCTGCCCTGATGATGGACACTGTAACGCTGTCCGAAACGTTGGCTAAAGAAGGAGGTAGCGAAACACGGCATAACACCCCAAAAACAATAACAAAAAAAAAATTATTATTTTCTTCCTAATTAAAATTGAATCCACATTCATTACAATCGGTTTCGCAAGCACCCTTCCTTCGTCAGGAGAATATTGTAACTGTTACTGTAGCAGTTACAATATTCTCCTGACGTAGGAAGGGTGCTTCCGAAACCGGTAGAGTGTTTATAAAGTAAAAGTAGTCTAAAACAAATTTATCTGTTTTGTTTATTGTAAATTATGGTCAGCCACAAAGTTTGTTTTTACAAATATTAAAAAAGAAATTGAACTATTGGAATAAGAATTCAAACATCAAATTAATTCCCAAAATTCGGATAATGATACGCACTACCTTAAAAGCTTTAAGTACTAATAAAAAAACATTTAATGAAATAAAAGAATTTTTCATTATTTATTATTTTAACTTTATGAGTAAAACCTCAAACTGTAATATTTAATTAAATGAAGACATTATGAGCGAAACTCAATCGAAAATCTGGAAACAGAAAAATCAGAAAAAGATATTGGCACCTCTGGGACTCGAACCCAGGACCTCCCTACTTTCCGGGTTTCTTTTTCTGTTTCCAGATTTTCGATTGAGTTTCGCTCATAATGTCTTCATTTAATTAAATATTACAGTTTGAGGTTTTACTCATAAAGTTAAAATAATAAATAATAATATTCATTCCAGACTTGCAGAAGAGTCAATAGATGTCGTACATTAAATAAAATGGATAATAATTTATCCAGACACCATCTAGATTGCATTTAGTTCGAGTTGAATCTTGCAATCATTCATAAAGATGGCAGCCAATAAAAATATGCGTTAAGAAAAATGAAGATAATATGGGTGGTTCTTAGTCGAAGTATGGTACAGTTAAAAGTGACCGAATTGGATATCGACACCTTAGCTCAATAATAATTAGCTGGATAAGAGCCCCAACCCGGAAAGTAGGGAGGTCCTGGGTTCGAGTCCCAGAGGTGCCAATATCTTTTTCTTATTTTTCTGTTTCCAGATTTTCGATTGAGTTTCGCTCATAATGTCTTCATTTAATTAAAGAATTTTTCGTTTGTAACCGCGATTTATTAATTTAATTATTTTTTAATACCGACCGGTTTCGCTTAACACACGCATTTTCAGGGTATAAAATTAAACTGATCAATAATACATTGTGTGAGCTTGTGTATACATAAAGGAAGATACAAAGCATTAAATAAAGTAACAGAGAGAAAGTATGAAATAAAAATCATATGTACTAATAGAGAGAAAGAGATGTAAATTCTTTTTTCTTCAAACCGTAAAAAAAACTTTCTTCCACATATCATTGCTGGTCACTCAGCCGAGTAATCCTCCAAGTCCTCATCTCCAATCCTACTGTCCAATACCTACTGATTTTTTTAGTTTTATGTTGAAAAAAAAAATCAAAAATGTCCTTGGTGACCATAATTTTTTACTCCAAATATAGTCAGGAATACTTGTGAAATAAAGTACGTCCTGTAACACGCTCTCCAACATTATTTTCTGTAACAAAAATGTTCGTGCAATTTAAAAAAATATAATATTTAAATACTGCACAAGAATTTCAGAAGCTGCTCCCAACCGTCTAGAGTCAGTGAGACTATGGCTTCCCCAATTGTGGTATGTTGTGAGACTGTAGGTAGTGGAGAAGGGCCTGGTTATTCAGATATGATAACTAAACACGTTTACTAACTAACCAACTAACTAACCATCACGCCGTTTCCCCGCAGGGTTAGCAGAGAGGACGGAACAACTCGATCTTGGCACACACTCCTTGCCTCGTTCATATTCATACATCGTCTCATACATGCTCTTCTATTATTCTGACTCTTGACATCGCCCGACTTAAGTATTTGATTCACTTGGTCGTGTCATGTCTTCCTCGGGCGTCCCCGACTTCGTCTACCATTCACATTTGCGTCATATATTTTCCTTACACTCCATTCCTAATTCATTCGTTCTACATGCCCAAACCATCTGAAAGTTCCGTTCTTAATCTTACTCATTACGCTTACATCAGCCTTGCATTCTTTGCGGATCTCCACATTTCTCACACGATCATACATGGTTTTACCACACATACGCCTCAGGGATTTCATTTCTACAGCATTCAGTCTACTGTATTTTTTTCTCTGCTAGTTCCATGCCTCACTGCCATACATCAGGGTAGGTACCAGCACTCCATCATAGGCGGCTAGCTTCGCTTCTTTTGACAGTTTTTTTGTTGGCGCCAACGGCGTTCAGTCCTCCATTAATGGAGTTACAGGCATTATTTACCCTGACACGATTAAAGCCATTTCAAACGTTTCTAACGTGAATGTGGTGTTATACCAGGGTGATATTGATAGTATTTATGGGAAAGTAATAAATCAGTGATTTTTTATAGATAAGTACCTACTTACCTTACGCAGGTTATCACTGAGTGTGGACACAATATCAAGTGGTCTATTCGCGATAGTTAATAGTGTCCCTGACGCCACTGGGGAGATACAATAGATAGTGCATTTAATTATTGATAAAGATCCATTCATTTGGTAGGCATTAAATATGGTATCCATGGAAAATGTAGATGCTCAAAGTAGTTCAGTAAATAGTTGATTTCACTTTAAAAATGATGTTTTGACGGTTAAAAAATATATAATACCACTATTGGGTGTTAATGGAGCTGTTTGGGCATTTAAAACAATACACAGCTACACCTACATACATACATCTACACATCATAGACCCTGTGCTTGTAGTTAGTTTTGTCACTTATCCTTTCTACCCTTCCCTTTTGACCCATCATTTTTGCTTTACCCACGTCAGTCATTAATCGACCCTCGCCGCCTAAACATCTCTGCATACCGCTCACATATCGCTTACCGCATATCGCGAACCGAAATAATTATTCCTCCAAGGATAAATTTACCTAATATATTCATAGCATATCTCTACGTATCGTGTTAATGCATCTTATTAATTAATTGTATGATTTATAGTAATTTCATAAACAACACAAATATTAAAAAAAAAAAATTAAGCCTTTTTTTTGTTTTCATCATTGTTACCAACTTACAAATATTGGTACTGCCTTACAATAGTGGCTATTCTTATATTATTTTGTTCACAGATTTTCTTAATTTTATTGTTTCATTGGAAATTGGTTTGTTTCCTAGCTTGTAATATTTTTTACTTATTATTTACCTACCATTAAACATTTTCAACGTACTTCTTAAGTTAAGTTATTTGCAAACATATCATTTTAAATATATTTTTTCATTCTTGCATTATTGTAATTGTAATATTTAAATCTGCAAGTCTCTTGAGCTTTTTTTCATGTTGTTGCTATACCTTGTATATGTTATTATATAAAAGCCAAATGGCGTTAATTTTATAAATAAATAAATAAATGATTTCATCAAATCGTCAAATTAGTGCAATGAAAACAGACTTTAAGTAAATATCTGAAATTTTCAGATTTTTCTGAATTAAAAATTCAATGATCTTCAATTACAACATTGTTAACAACGCTCTTGAGACGTTCACACAAATTAAATACTTGCGAATCACTTTACAATGAAATCTTTCATTTGTTAAACACTGACGACTAGCAATCCGAAAGGTTCTAATCCCTGCGTGTGCAAAAAAAAATTATGTGATTAACTTGTGTTGTTTCACAATTAAATCATTTAAGTGAATAAATATATCGCATATTTGCGGCACATTCCATAGTGGGAGATACTCTCAGTATCGCCCAGGTGCAAGACCACCAATCAGAGTTGAAACGTTACGTGAAATGACTTTATCCGTGTTTGGTAACCAGATCTGAATAGCCAGGTACTTTCATCTCTCTTTCCACCACACTACTTTAAGCCTCACAGCATACCCCAATTGGAGATGCTATAGTTTCACGGGCTCCAGATGGGTGCAGTCGGGACTCTTGAGCATTTTTCACATAAAAAGTAACATAACGGAAATCTCTAATAAGGGCTTTGGAATTTTTGACTTGGTTAACTCAAAATTTCAACAAAATTAAGTGTACTAAACTGTTATATTTTGCTTTTGTTAGAAGTCAACTTGAGTACAATTATTCCGTCTGGAACCCACTTTACAATATAGAATATTAATGGTGGGAAATAATTATGCAGAGTCCGTGAACATCTTCAATGTATCATTAAAAAATACAAACGATTGTTAATGAGGCAGTTCAGTTAGGTATAATACTAATACTATTAAAATACATATAATAATGTTAAAAAACTTCTGAAAAAGCCGTTAATAAATTAATAAATATTTTTTGATTCAAACCGCAAATTCAAATATTTAATTAAATGAAGACAAAATTTTCGAATTTGTAATTATATAAATTTATTGTTATTATATATATAAGAAAATGATTGAAAGGGTTTGAATCTTGCAATCATACATAAAGATAGCCGCCAATAAAAAATGCATTAAGAAATTGAAGATAATGACAGGAGTTGTAGTCGAAGTATGATACAGTTAAATATGACCGAATCTGATAGGGACTACGAGTAGCTCAGTTGGCAGAGTTGCGCCCCGGCAAGGCGAAGGCCCTGGATTCGAGTCCCGTATCTTTTTCTGATTTTCGATTGAGTTTCGCTAAAACTGTCTTCATTCAGTCACCTGGCCGGCGCTCGCACCGGAACCACCTGTCATCGCGTGTATGAGATGCCCGCCACATTACGAAAACTGATGGTGGAACAGGAGAAAGTGTTCGTTAACTGGACTGTGTGCCGCGTCAGGGACTTTATTGGCCTCACTGTATGTACTAAGTGCCAAATGATTGGACACTCGTACAAGTACTGCAGAGATACCCTTAGATGTGGACACTGCGCAAAAGAGAATCACGCCACCGAATCCTGTCCTAATGCCGCGGCCGAACCAGTCTGCGCTACATGTACTAGATTTGGAAAGCCCGCTACACATTCGACTGGAGACAGGGACAACTGCCCGGCCTACAAAGCTGCACTTAAAAAGGACCTTGCTACGATCGATTATGGCGTCTAATGATTATTATTTTGAGGAGGACAATGAGGTTGATTTTCTCAAAACCAGTGATCTTCAAAAATGGTTTGAGGATAAAACACACAATTTTTATAAGGATTGTAAAAAGGAACAAGTAAATATTGTGCAACTAAACGTAAGATCCATTTACAAATACTGGGACACTCTTAACATCTATCTTAATACCTGCTGGAAGCATATACATATTTTGATGTTATGTGAAACAGCAATTCCAAATGACCTTACTTGTCTCTACGAAATTCCCGGTTTCAAATCTTATAACTATTGTAGAATAAACAAAACGGGAGGCGGTATATTATTATATGTTAGAGACGATATCATTTTTCTACAAAAATCATTAGAAACTAAACACTTTGAAAGTGTATTTGGCATTATTACTTTACCCAATAATATATCAATGAACATTTTAGCGATATACCGCCCTCCAAATCATAGCAAACCACTGTTTCTGAATGAAATCTCATCCATCTTATCAAATGTTATTAACCCCCTGGAAAATATTTTATTTTTTGGAGATGTTAATTTAGATTTATTAAACACTCAAAACCCGATTATTATGACATACGAAAACATATTATCTAGCCATTATTTAATAAAGTGTATCAACGATGTGACAAGGGAAGCATTAGTAGCCGGAAATGTTACACGCACATGCATAGATCACATTTTTATTAGATTTAATAGCAGGCAGCAACAAGCTGACGCTCTTTTATCTTGTATTTGTGATTTTACTATAGCTGATCACTTCGCGACAGCTCTCAACATCACATACAGTAGTGCAATTACAAAAATCAAACTTTGCGGGGAAAATATTTCAATATTATCTCAAAAACGAATTGATAAATACATACGTAGTTATAATTGGAATGCCCTGCTTGCGGAACAAGATTGCGCTGACGTATACAATAAACTCAAAAACGTTTTTAATGACCTATATGAAAAAAGTAAAATCACTTTCTGTCCAAAACCAAAAAAAAGACCATTTGCAACAAAATTGTGGATAACGGATGACATTTTAGAAAAAATTAAAATAAGAGACTCCCTATACAGAAGATGGAAAAATTCACCCACCAATAAAACATTCGAAAAAAAATACAAATCATTCAGAAATACTGTTTCCAAATTAATCGTAAAAAGTAAAACAACATATTTTAATGAAACATTTAAAAACTATTTCAGCAATTCCAAAAAAACATGGGATCAAATTAACAAATTATTGGGACGTAAAACAAAAACAAACTGCGATGAAACTATTTCAAAGTATATGCTAAATAATAATGGGCAAACAGAGGAAATAGTTGCAAATAGATTCGCAGAGTACTTTTCAAACAGTATTAGCTCGATGTTACACAAATGCGACTACAAAGCGTCTAATACAGCTCCCGTTGAGCTGCCGCATAGTATGTACCTGCCCAGAGCTACTTGTGAAGATATACGAAAGATTATCAGTCAACTGAATAATTCCAAGTCACCGGGGATTGACAATATTCGAATGTTCGATATTAAAAAACATTTAACCATTCTATGTCCGGTAATTACCCATCTAATTAATAAAATCTTGTCTCATACAGTTATACCGGATGAGCTCAAATGTAGTATTATTAGGCCAATATACAAAGGGGGAAAACATTCCGAGATAGAAAATTACAGACCAATAAGTATACTGCCAGCTATTGAAAAAATTCTAGAAAAATACATCTCCGTAAATTTAATAAAATACCTAGAAAGTTTCTCCATTATTGATCCCAACCAATACGGATTTCAAAAAAAGAAAAGTACAGAAATGTTACTGCAGGACTTTTCGAATTACACAAATCAAGAACTCAATGATAAAAAACATATTCTGGTTTTATTCATAGACAACTCTAAAGCGTTTGATACTATTGATCCGACAAAACTATTACAGATATTGGAGGCGATTGGAATCAGGGGAAAATTACTAGAACTACTCAAAAACTATTTAAACAATCGAAAAATTAAAGTGAAACTCTTTCAAACTTACAGCAAAGCTAAATTTATGTCAACAGGAGTCCCGCAAGGGTCAATCCTCGGTCCAACATTATACATAATATTTGTTTCACTCATGAATAAAATCTTCACATTTGTTAAACATTACGTTTATGCTGATGATACGGCACTAGTTATTTCGCATGAAGAATTAGAAATTGCAATAAAACTCATGCAGCACGATTTCTTATCCTTACAGAAATGGTCACATGATGCGGGTCTTATAATAAATTAAAAAAAAACTAAATTAATCCACATGCCAAATATACCATCACACCTGTAATAAAGTCGCATACATTTGAGTGCATACACAATTCGTCACAGTCCTGCAAATGCGGAACCATTGAACTTGTACAAACATATGTATATTTGGGGATAACTGTAGATATGCACATGAAATGGGATACCCACATAAGCAACATCTGCAAACGCCTAAGAGCTATTGCGGGGCGAATTTACAAAATAAAATATTTTATGCCCATTAGTACGCTAAAAATAATTTATTTGTCACTAGCGGAATCCACTATCAGATACGGAATAACATCTTGGGGAAACTCGTGCAAGACAAATACAGTTTATATTCAAACGATTCAAAACTCTTTGACTAAGCTCTTGGTAAGCAAAAGTGTTTATGCACAAAGAAGGGACATAAAATTACTATATGAATCAGTTAACATATTACCTGTGCGAGGAATATTATGGTTTAAAATTGTATGCCAAAACCTATTGTCGGACTCAATTTACAAAGAAAAAGTAGATCATGAACATGGCACTAGATTTAGTAAAAATGAGGGTTTGTCCGTTCCGAAAATTATAAATAAATACGGCCAGCGGACATTCACTTATCTTGTCCCCACCATATTTAATAAGATGCCGATGAATTTCAAAATCGAATCCAATTGCCCCACTGATCTCAAAGGAAAAATTAAAAAATGGCTAATGGGTCAAAACTTTTTGTACTGATATTGTTTGTAATCTTATGTATAAATACTATCTATAATTAATTTAATCTATCAGTAATTTACCTGTGTTATATCTGTCTGTCTGTATATTTTATGCTTTTGTATTGTAGGTACTTAAAAGTTATTCTTCTGGAACTATTTTGCTATTGTGTTTTCTTATAATATTTTATGTTTTAGTGTTTTATTAATATTGTCAAATTGACCTGCTGACAAACTGCCTTGGCAGTTTAGCGGGTGATTAAAATGAAGGATAAAAAAAAAAAAAAATTTAATTAAATAAATAAATATCTCAGAGAAAAAAGGTCTAAATAATACAAAATTGACATGTGTTGTATGTACGTTGGCTAAAGAAGGAGGTAGCGAAACACGGCATAACACCCCAAAAATAAATAACAAAAATACTTTCGGCCGTGAAATCCTAAAATCATACCAACTTCTTCAGTCTTCGCAAATACACTTTGTGGTGTATTTTAAATTAAATGGAAACAAATATCTTTGTAAAAACACCACTATACAATCAATATCCATACTTTTAATATTATAAATGCGAAACTGCTCGAGTTTGTTTATGACCTTTTCACGCATAACACAATATAAAGACTTTAATATTTCTTTCACCAATATAAAGCTAAATTATATGCGCAGACTACAGGTTGTATATGATGGTAAGCTCTGGCGTTATGTAATTATAAATATTAATATATTATATTTGTTATACGTTTTCTGTCGCTAACAAAAGCGAGTTTTTGCTAACGTCAGAAAAAAATCTTTTCCATGGAAACAATGTTGATATATTTTTGGGCTCTATGCTGGTAGGTACTCAATCTACTGGTCAGCTACTACTGCAGAAAATCCAAAAATTTGAATTCGTTTTTTTTTTGGACAAGCTTGGAATAAATGTCAGATGAGAGTTTCTATATTAAAAATATAATTCGTAACGATTATAAAGACTGAATGATAAAAAGAGTATTTTTTTATTATATTAACGAACTTCCAAATATTTAAATAAAAATAAACATCTGAAATGTTTGTTAGCGCATAAATTCCGAACGAATGAACAAAATTGGATAAGTAATTTTTTTTCTTTGAGCTATAGCATTATGAAATTTAGGTGGTAGGCGAGATGTTTGAAAACTGAATGTAAGGGAATGAATATATGGAATGCGGGAGGGTATGGGGGTGGGGTGGGGGGGAGATAAGTGCAAGCGCTACAGTAATTTCCCGTAATACCATGCGAGCGAAGCCGCGAGGAAAAGCTAGTTATAAATATTTTTCAAAAATTATGTTTTCTTCGTCAGGATAAGATAAATAAATTATTAATAAAATATTATTACGACGAAGAAAACATAGTTTTCGAAACATGTTTGTAATATTGATTATATAGTGGTATTTTGACAAAGATATTTGTTTTAATTTAATTAAAATTAATTTCGAAGTTATTTAACGTTTCCTCAAAGAAAATGAAGAAACTGTACGTCATTATTTAATTAAACTCATTAGAATAATTTCCTTCACGAACAGGTACAAGTAGCCTGATTGGATGTTACCAATATATATTATATATCTTCTAACGTTACAGACGGTACACTCAGGTACCTCGCCCGCATAGACCCACCCCTAACCCTGTGTAACGAACGACTACCCCAAGCCCTAGGGCACGGTACGGACGTGTCTAGTTAGGGACGCACCCCGTTATAATACTGGTAACAAGATTCGTGAGGGACTTGTGAAATACATTTCTTAAGCAACAGGAAGAGATAAAACGGAAACTGTTTGAAAGATGGGTAAGCCAAAATAGGAGATATTTTTTTAAACGATAATTCGTGATGAAGTCGTGAGGGTGGTGGCGAAGTCGTGGCGAATTCGTGGCAAAATCGTGATGAAGTGATGTCACAATGAAGCAAAATCAATCTTTTTAGGACAATAATTTGGCGTAAAAAGATTGGTTTTGCTTCATTGTGACATCATGCCCCATCTTACGAAATAATAACATTGAGCGAATACATCAGCATCTTACTTAATAACATTGAGCGAATACAAAAAAAAAATCTGCGTTTTATAAATTATAAATTAAATATCCCAGAAGAAGACTTAAAATAGGATTTCTTATTAAATACTCTAAAAATACATTGTTTTACATTAACTCCACACGAGAGGCCATGAGAAAAATAATTTCCCTCAGGGCCTATGTCATCTGAGATGATGTGTGGAGGGTCTTTTTGAGGATAAGGAGTGAATATTGGTCTTAAAGAGACCCATGTTGTAGGAAAAAGGAAACACAGAGGCCGGCAAATCGTTCCATAGCCGAGTTGTTGAACATAAGAACGAGTCGAAGAAGCGATCCGTTCTCATGTGACAAATGTCAACCGTGTACATTTGTTGGGCACGCGTTTGGCGTGTTTCTCGACTATGCACTGGAGCCGAAGTGATCAATGACGCTAGTTTCTCGGAGCATCTTCCATTGAATAACGGTAGAACAAGGACAGCATTCCCACCCGACGCCTGTGCTGTAAAGATTGCAATCCGCTTGTTAAGTTAAGGAGAATCTATCAAATGGGCTGCCCGTTTCTGCACAGAGCCGAGGGTACATTAGAAGACAGACGTAAAATAAACGACTTTTTATTAAAAATACTTAATTCTAAATTCGACTGTTGTGAACTCCTGCAATTCGTTAACCTACGAACACCCATAGTAACAACACGACAAAATACAATATTCTACAGCAGCACTCATAAGCGTAACAACATTGCCCACTCTCCCATACAACGACTTGGAAAATCCACGGGAAATCAATACTTGGGTGATGTTGACATATTCGATATCAACTTGGCGAGTTTTGTGGATCATCTAAAACATTTGTTTCAACACTATTACTAAACACATCTTGTAAACCTATAAAATAGCTCTATTTTTCTGTTTTTGTTCCTGTGTTTGTATGACTTGTTGTGTGACTTTTATCTAATGTAATTTTATTTTTATTATTTCTTAAGTTTCAAAGTATCTGTCAAATTTAAATTCCAAAGTATCTGTCAAATTTTACTGCAAATCATGTAAAAGCCCTCTGGGCGTTGCATAAATACATAGATCACTTCGTCACGATTTTGCTACGAATTCACCACGACTTCGCCACCATCCTCACCACTTCATCGCGACTTTGTTACGACTTCGTAGTCTTCCCAATGACTCCATAATGACTTCATAGTGACTAAATAAGTAAAAATATTAAAATTCGATAGATTTTTTGTTTGTTTTCGTTTAGCAGAGCTGTACCGATATTTTATCGATTTTGTAGCTTAGATTTTTATTTGAATATCAGAATCGACAAAAGTTTTAAAGAGTCTTTTTCGCCGGTCGTTATCGTAAAACACTATTTTTTTTTTAAATCGTGTTTTTAAGCCAATGGAAAAAAAACTTTATAATAAATACTACAATAGAGCTGGTATGATTTTAGGTTTTCAGGGCCAAAAGTATTTTTGTTATTTATTTTTGGGGTGTTATGCCGTGTTGCGCTACCTCTTTCTTAACGTTTCGGACAGCGTTTCAGTGTCCTCATCTGTCCTGATGATAGACACTGTAACGCTGTCCGAAACAGAAGGAGGTAGCGCAACACGGCATAACACCCCAAAAATACAATAGAACTGTTTATTTTTTTATTAAGTCCACAAATAATGTCCTGAGGAAAAAAGTTCCCTCACGACCTATATCATCTTTGGGGATGCTGTGTGGAGGGTCTTTGTCTTTTTAGGGAAAGTTCTGGGAAGAAAAATGCAGTGAGGGGTGGATAAGAATCTGGGGTTCAATGTATTCAAGAGTGACGGACGTATGAATCCGGATGGAGATGTCAAAAGGTCTTCCTAACCTAGTGTCTCCCGATCCGGCCCGCTACAGTGGACAAACGCATGACAAACCTCACCCCATGAACCCGGGCACCCCCGCTAAGTCACCACACCACTAATGAACCAGGGGTGACCTACGGCAAGTGTCGGTTTTCCAATAAGTGGTTACCGAGGCGGCAAAACCCAAAACTCTCAAAACCCTCCTCCCAAATTTTATTTTTAAGCCTCTATTAAGTAGAGCTAGTTTGCAAGCTACTAGCCGGTAAGTTTAAAAGCGGGTGAATCAGTGAGTGAGATTGTCATGATGACACACAAAGCTGTCTACTCGCTCAGTAGCAACAGTAGCAGCTAAAATAACGACTCTCGCGCCATGCAACTCTGTCGACATTTTGTAGAAAACTTGCATTCGCAGCGCTAACCAGTAGCAAGAATAACGGCTGCCGCCCGAACTAATTCTGACAGACGAAATCAGCTGTTGGTGGCCCGCCATCTTTTGGCAAACACTAGCGAGTAGTCAGCTGTCACGTGTATTAATCATTACCTAGCAGAACTTGTTTATAAATAAACTGTTTTTATAAATTGAATTATAATATTATGGAATTCTAGCTGACCCCGCAAACGTTGTTTTGCCTGAATTACTTTTTTTAAATTTTGATTGAATTACTAATATTGCTATTAAAAAAAGGGGTTGATGGAAGAAGGGTGAAAATTTAGGCTGTATGTATTTTTTAATGCCTCACCATAAAAAAATAAAGATAAAAAATTTTGTCCAAAAAATAAAAAAATTAAATTTGGGTGGACCACCCTTAACTTTTAGGGGTATGAAAAATAGATGTTGGCCGATTCTCAGACCTACCCGATAAGCACACAAAATTTCATCAAAATCGGTCCAGCCATTTCGGAGGAGTATGATAACAAACACCGTAACACGAGAATTTTTAGTTGTAAAAGAAATAAAAATAATTAAAACTGAGTTCTACAAATTAAACTTGAAAACAATAAACTAGCGAGTAGCGAGTAAAGTTGCTAACCTTTCAACTTTTTTCGTAGATTGTCCACAATCAGCTAGTTAGCAAGTAATACAATGACACTGAGCGAGTTTATTAACAGATAGTGAATTTCCCAGATAGTAACTTGTAAACTTGATCGATGTAATTGAGGCTTTCACAATTATAAATACTGATAGAGTTTTAAGTCTCATAAGCACACCCTCTTGGTCTATTCACAATATATAAAATTATACCATGTTCACCTGTTTCATCCTTCAAAAGTTGCAGAATTGAATGGTTTATTATTTGAAACTCTGTGCTTTGTCCGTTTTCCTAATAAAGTATTTCAACGGTACAATACGTTTCCTTAAAAGGAAATTATTCTGAAACTTTGATGTTAATATTCAACGTATTCCTGCCTCAATTATTTTTAACGAATTGCTTCTGTAAAGTGTGTGCAGAATTTTCAGATAAATTATCCCAAAGACTTTGAAATTATTTTGTTTGACCGTTTTTAACAAAGTAGCAATGTTCGTATTATCATATTTTATTTTCAAATACTACTCAATAAATAATGAAAACGTCCGCTAAAGAAAGAAAAGGCAGCCAAATTCCATTTAAAATATAATGGATTATAATGGTTTCTATGCCTTAACTTAATAAATAAATTGTTTCTCCCTGCGTGTTCTTTCCCATTCGTCCCGTCCCCCTTTCGCCTCCCCTTCCTCTCCCGCGTCCCTTTCCTTTCTCGCGTTCAGACTCCGCCTTCTCCTCTTCCCTCGTCCCGCGAATTCCCCTCCCCTCTCCCAAGTTCCCCTCCCCTCTCCCAAGTTCCCCTCTCCCCTCCTGCGAATTCCCCTCCCGAGTTTCCCTTCTTTTCCCGAATTCCCCTCCCCCCTCCCGTAAACCTTACATTCATTCCCGGTACATTCAGTTTTCAAACAGCTCGCATGCCATCTACTGCAATTTTTTTTTACGAATTTCATAATGCCAGAGATCACCAGTATGTATAGAAACCATCGCTGGCAGGCACACATCAAATCCCCAAAATTTCATCGCAATTGGATGAACTGTTAGCAACGCATGATTTCATGATGCCAGAACTCCCTATTATATACAGTAAGAATCGCGGGCATGCGCAAATCAAATCTCCAAAGTTTTATTGAAATCGGATGAATGATTTAGCAATGCATAGCATATAATATTTATCAAAGAATGTATCAAAGTAATTGCTCTTCCATTAAGTAAGCTTTTTAATTTATCTTTATGCAATGGATTTTTTCCCGATAAGTGGAAAATTAGTTATTTGACTCCAATTTTCAAAAAGGGCGATAAATGTGATGTTTGTAATTACAGACCAATATGCATTCAATCCACCATATCGAAACTCTTTGAAAGCCTAATACTTGACAAACTTTTTACACAACTAAAACCTGTTATTTCATCTTACCAGTTTGGATTTATGCCAGGGAGAAATGCTCTTTCCAACTTAATTATTTATGAAAATTTTATAATCAATGCTTTTAAAGAAAAGAATCAAGTAGACTCTGTTTACACTAATTTTAGTAAAGCTTTTGAGACAGATTCGCATAAAATTCTCATTTGGAAATTAGGAAAGCTTGGTATACGTGGCAGTATATTAGCCTGGTTTGAAAGCAATCTTACTGGAAGACAACAAATTGTTAGAATAAAATCCTCCATCTCAGAAAAAAATTATGCAACAAGTGGAGTTCCACAAGGTTCACTTCTTGGCCCAATCTTATTTATATTGTTTATAAATGATCTTACAAAAATATTTCATGATGTATCTATTTTACTTTTTGCTGATGACCTCAAAATTTTTAGAATTATTCAAAATGTTTACCACTGCAACTTTCTTCAAGATAATATCAACAAATTGATTTGGTGTAATTAAAATAGACTTTAATTAAATATCTCCAAATGTCAAATATTTAGATTTTCTCGAATAAAAATCCAGTGATTTTTAATTACAACATTGAAAATAATGTTTTTGAGACACTAAAACAGATTAAAGACCTAGGCATCACTTTTAAATCTAATATTTCATTTGTTAACCACATAACAGAAATCTGTAATAAGGGCTTAAAAATGTTGGGATTTATAACTAGGCTAACTAGAAATTTTAATAATATGAAGTATATTAAAATCTTATATTTTGCTTATGTTAGAAGTCAGTTGGAGTACAATTCTCCCGTCTGGAATCCACATTATAATATACATGTACAAGCTGTTGAAAGAATGGAAAAAATTCTTACGTTTTCTAAATTTTAAAATGGGTATTTCAGCAATTATGTTGAACTATAACACTCTGTTAAATGATACAAATATGCTCAAATTGTCAGACAGAAGAATTTTGACTGACTTGGTATTTTTATATAAAATTCTAAACGATTTAATTTATAGTCCGGTATTACTTGAACTGATAAGGGATACCACAACGTAATACCAGAAGTCAGAATTTATTTCAGTGCAGAAATTCTGGAACTAACTACCATATGTATTCCTCTTTACCCAGAATATGTTTTAGATTTATAGACAACTTTTTATTATTAGCGCCAAAAGGAATTCAGACTTTTTTTTTCGCCACACAGTTGCGGCCCACACTAACGTTCAGTGACCAGATCTAAATAGCCAGGTACTTCTCCACCTTCATCTACCCCATCTCGTTCACTTTCCCACTACCCTTAGCATCACAGCATACCCCAATTAGAATGCCATAGTCTCACTAGTTTCAGGCGGTTGTGAGCAGTTGGAACTCTTGTGCGGTATTACCATTAAAATATATAAGCTCATCTGCGTTTGCTTAAGCAAACAACCCTTAATTATCAGCCAATAGTTTGCTGGAATAATGTTGTTGTATCTCCAATCAAGACGTATTAGATTAACCCCTCGGGCTAATTTGTTTGCAATTTGGGAACAACTCATTTACATCTCATAGAAATCGTTTCGTCTCCCTTAATATCACGTTGAAAAATGCATTTTAAATGGTGATAGAAATAGAAAACACAACGCTTGATATTCAAATCTAAAAGTTAACCAAGGTATAAATTTACACCTTTTTAAACCAAAATTTTCAAACGCAATTTGAAAAAAAGAAATTTAATCATTGGGTATTTTTATTAATTACTAGCGTTTCTCCCTGTGTGTCTTTTCCCATTCGTCCCGTTCCCCTTCCCCTCCCATGTCCCCTTCCCCTCACACGTTTCTCCTGCGCCTTCTCCGTCTTTCCTCTCCCCTGCCGTGATCCCCTCTCGTCTTCCGTGTTCAATTATATTCAGTCCCGGTACATTCAAATTTTCAAACAGCTCGCGGGCTATCTATTGCAATTTTTTTTTCAAATTTTCTATTACAAACATTCATTTTTGTATATCATAAGAACAATCAATCAAATTTGGTAGGTACCGATTTAAAATAAATATGATTAGATTCAAAGTATTTGATTTTGGTTTGTACCGTAGGTGAGTACTTTAGATAAAGTCATTAATTAAAGAAAACTTAAAACTTAAAAAAAAGAGTTTCGAAAATTAAATTTCGATTTAACAATCGATGGTTTGCAAAACTGTTATTCTTAAATTTTGACAGTTTTGTAAGAGTTTTTAATAATAATAATATTTGGATGATTTATATAGCGCCGTTTTTGTGAAAAATCACCTCAAGGGCGCTGTACAAACTTACAATATATTTCTTAAATCTAGAAAACTACAAACTAGTCACACAATCAAAAACAACTTATTACTAAAAATTGCATCCACCGGTTCATACTCAAATATATGTACAACGTCTCGACCAATGAACGCGATGATTTTCAAAAATGCATACAGGACCATACTTACCTGGGAGGTCGCTTGAAATTAACACTTGTTTATTGTCTATTAAGAAACTTAGATAGAGTTTGCACGCAGAGGACATTATTGTGAACATTTGTAATGATTAAGTCCAGAAACCTACGTGAGGACGGAAAAAAGACACTTTGAATGTATCAAATATTTCCGATGCTTAATATAGACAATTTTTAAATCATATTTTGATTTAAAAATTGCAGCATATTTTGATTTTCATATTTATAAAGATTTTCCCATGAAACGACAAAAAATTAGGTGAAAATAACACATTTCTTTAATGAAACTATAATACATTTGTATAATGAAATCAACGTGTATTTTTGAAATGAAACTTCTTTGGCACCGTTGTGATTTGAAACTCGATGAACTGAAACTATTGACACTAAAAAGCGACAAACACGTACATCCATAGGATTTAGTCTAAAAGAGAATGAGATAGAATGAAACCTAACCTAAGTACAATACCTGTAGGCGTCATGCTCTGTCAAGCTGCGCGCGTTGGCTGCTTTGATTATGAACACACTTTTCAAGGCTCCTTTTGGTTGAGATTTTGTGGGTGAAGTTTTCACTTCTATCGCTTGTGTACTGCTTTCGATTTTTTTTCTTTATCAGTTAACTCATTGGATAACCAACACTTCTGCCATAGGTCACCCCAAGTGGTTCGTTACGTTTGGTGATTTAGCAGGGGTGCCCGGGTTCATGAGGTGAGGCGGATGACCAGGACACACTGAACCACAGATTCCTACCCACCCCTTAAACCCTTTCCTTCCCAGAACTCTCCTCCCCTTCCTTTCCTTAAAAAACTCCTCCACACAGCATCCCCAAAGATGACATAGACCCTCAGGGAAATTATTGTGAATAACACGCATCAATCAAATAAAATTTATTTGCCACGCCGGGATTCGACCCCGCTACCTTCGGATTGCAAGTCAAGAGCTTTACCGCTAGATTTTTACCGCCGGCAGTCATGTTTATTTCCAATATAATATATCTAATAAAACTTGAAAGCGTATTTCACCACCTTTTAAAACAAGTTGAAGAAGAAGATAACACTTAAATCTTAAACACTTAAATCTTAAACACTTAAATCTAAATGAAAATATGAAAGAAAACAAGACACAGAAAAATAGAAAAAGACAATGGTCGCAATTGGGACTCGAACCCAGACCTCTCGTCTAACCGGGTCGTGCACGTTATCCAATTTCGCTATTTTTACGAGAGGTTATATTACGAGAGATTTGTGTTCGAGTCCCAGTTGCGACCATTGTCTTTTTCTATTTTTCTGTGTCTTGTTTTCTTTCATATTTTCATTTAGATTATAAGTGTTAACTTCTTCTTCAATGATATATTACGTTGATGGGAATAACCTTCAAACGTTATAAAAGAGAGTTTTTCTTATAAAAAATTCAAGTTATTAGTTTTCAAAGCGGAAATATTCCGTCAGAATATTCCCGAGACCTGAAGGGTTAACAGTAGGCCAGGAAACGTCAAGCCATTATGCGTTATTGATTGCGTTGTCTTAGGCCTTGGTTGCTATGGCTCATCAGTAGGTTGTATATCATTAGGCTGTATATTCTATAGTCCACTTGTAGACCATCAAATTCCGCTGCGTATTCAAATTCCGATTTAGGGATATCAAGCATTATCAATTATTGGCCAGCTGATCAGTGGGACGTTGTACCAGATTCAATTGGAGACAGGGCTGTTTAAGGGGTGCTCAATTAATTTAATTTATTAATTATTTAATTAAATATGTACGACAACCTCCATGGTCTAGGTCAGTGGTCGGCAAACTTATTAGCCGAAGAGCCAAATATGTACATTACAACGATTCAAAAAAAATGAGAGCCAAATCTGTTTATTGATTTAGCAAATATTAATTATAATTTAAGCACTTCATTAAATTACGGGTACACTGAATAAAACTTGATTTCAATTAAGATTTTATTTATTGAAAAAAAATAAAACGTAATGAAGGAATCCACAAATTTAAATCATGACAATGACTGACATACGCTTCATGCGAACACTGCCCTTGAATCTCCTTGGAAAGTTTGAGTAAGTCGGGTTTGTATGTTGTAATTCTTAATTTTAGGCACGATTCCTGGATCTCATCTATAAGACGACTTCTCAAATTACTCTTGATAAAGTTCACGATTGAAAAAGATTGTACGCATGAATTTGAAGAAACGAAAAGGGAAATAATAGCAAATGCGTTCAGCTGATCATAAGAGTCAGAAATACTATTCCAGGCGTTGAAGATGATCATGTATTCCTTCTCCAGGTCTTTCAAAGCAGACCACTTGTGTTTTGAACTAAGCTCACATTTGTTCTTTTCCAATATTTCCAAATCAACACAAAGACGTTCAAATTTAGAGCTCCATATTTCCTTGTTATTTAAATCCAGCAATTGTATTTCAAACAGCCGAACTTCAAGGGCCAAAGAGCCGCATGCGGCTCCGGAGCCGCACTTTGCCGACCTCTGGTCTAGGGCAAAGCTCTCGACTCGCAATCCGGATTAATACGGAAAATACTTGACCAAACTAGATAATTTGTTTTAATCAAAAGGTATAACAAATTTCTAGTGCATTCATGTGTTACTTTATGTATTTGTGTTTTAAATTATAAAATATAGACTGATAAAGATATCAATTTTTTCGTAATTATAGGGGCAATTTTGTCAATTATTTGTGAGTTATGATTGACTAGCTTTTAACCGCGGCTTTGTTTGTATGGTATAAGGGGGAAACTACTGTAGCGCTTGCACTTATCAATTGGCCACCCCCCCTCCCCGCTCCCTCCACCCCCTGCCCCCTCCACCCTCCTGCATTCCATACATTCATTCCCGGTACATTAAGTTTTCAAACAACTCGCGGGCCACCTACATTTCATTATGCCAGAGCTCACCAGTAGTGAAAAAAAGAATTATCCAATGCAGGGCTTCCCTAACTGTGAGTCGCGACGCCCCGGGGCGTCGCGGGATCATCCCAGGGGCGTCGTGAGGCAATCTTGATAGCGTCTTCTACACGCACACTTCGGAGCGATCGAGTCCCGCGCCACTTCAGGCCGCCGCGCAGAAAAGTCTCACAGTGAACTGCGCTGTAAACCTATCGGTCTTTACTTTTCGGGACGGGACTTGACGGGAGTGACGGGAAAAAACACTTTGCAAAATAAAAATCAACCGCAATCACCGAAAAAACGGAACTTAAAACATAAATAATTTTTTTTTTTCAGAGGTCCCATTTATCTTTTTAGATACATAGGGAACGTACCCATACTAGGTGACAAACTTTTTGCACTTTTTAACCCCCCCCCCCCCCCAATGAGCGGCGGGGGCCTTAGATTTTTCACCCGGGGGGGGGGGGGGGGGGCGTCGCAAAAATATGGCAACTTCCCAAGGGCGTCACAGTTGAAATAAGTTTGGGAAGCCCTGATCCAATGTACAAACAAACATTTCGGAGATTCATTTTTATTTATATTGATAGATTTTAACTACGACGCCTGAAATAAGGTTTCCCGCAAATATATAAACATGGTTTACACAACAACAATTTGTTTTCTGACGTTAGCAATAACTCGCTTTTGATAGCGACAGAAAACGTATAATAAATATAATATATGAATATTTATAATTTCCTAACGCCAGAGCTGGCTGTGTATAATGGAACACCATTACATACACAGTCTATATTACTCGCATATGATGGTGGTAAGATGGTGGTAAGCTCTGGCGTTGTGAAATTATAAATATTAATGTATTATTTATATTACGTTTTCTGTCTGGGAGAGGAGGGGGAGGGGAAGGCGGGGGGGATAATTGATAAGTGCAAGCGCTACAGTAATTTTCCCCTAATACCATGCGAGCGAAGCCGCGGGTAAAAGCTAGTGATAATATACAATAAAAATTAATAAAAGATCACTTATCCGTAGGTACTCTAAATGCAATACCTTTCGATTAAGAATCATACATATATATTCAGTTTGTTTAGGTATTTTGGCCTCAAATCCAAACGTAAGTTTTGTATGAAGAAGGTCGCGTTGGCATTCCTCTTAAGCCGCCGCTATCCAAATTCGACCGATTTCTTAGAAAATCTCCCTTAAAAAATAAAAGTTTTTAAGCTTTTAAAAAAATATGTTATTTTTGAAGATAATATCTAGATACGTTCCACGCCGAAAAGCAAATTATATTAAATTCCCTCGATAGAAAAAAATCGTAAAGAATGCTCTGAAAATTATTTAAAACAAGTCTATTTCTATTATTTTACAAGTTATATTTATGAAAAAAATCACAATGTTTCTTTAAATGATACTTAAGATACTTTCCACGAGATTTTTGCTCTATTTTAAACGAGTCATGTTTTATTAAGCTTTTTCGCAATTTTCGCTGCAATTTTGTCACTTAAAATATTAGCGCGCTCTGTCCAACATTCGTAATTACATATATCTCCATCTTCTTCTTTTTCAGCCGAGAAGCGCCGCCTTAAGCCCCAGTATAAAAATGTATGCCAAGTTAATAAAATTGGTTGGATTTTCAATTTGAACAGATGTGAGCTCGTTTTTAAATGCATTCTTCCAACAAATTCTACATTCACAAAACCAAAATGAAAAGTTCCTCATTTCCGTCGGATTGTAATTCAAATCCTCCCCAAATCCTCGCCCGCCCCGGGGACCTGGATTTGAGATCTGGATATGGGGATGCGGGAGCAATTGCGGTAGTGCATACGGCTGGGGTTGCAATATTGGACGTGGAAGGATTTCCTGTGATATTTCTCTGCCTTCAATTTTAAACTAAGAAACTGGCAATCGGGGTGAAACGCTTTGAGAATTATCTCCAGAAGTCAGCGTAGAAGTTATTTGTGATAAATTATTATCGAAGTGAAAACTTCTTTAGCACCGTTGTGATTTGAAACTCGATGAAACGAAAAATAGTGACACTAAAAAGAGACAAACACATACATAGGATTTAGCCTGCGAGAGAATGATATAATATAAACTGTCTCCTCTTTGTGCGGTGCTTCGTAGCCTCTCCACTCTTGTCTAATTTGGTCTTCTGAAGGTTTCACTTTTGAACACTCCGATTTTTTTAAGTGAAAACTTTTTTAGTCCCGTAGTGATTTGAAACTCGATGAAACGAAAAATAGTGACACTAAAAAGAGACAAACACATACATCTATAGGATTTAGCCTGCGAGAGAACGATATAGTATAAACGGTCTCCTCTTTGTGCGATGCTTCGTAGCCTTTCAATTTTCCCATTGTGTGGTGCTTTGTAGCCTCTCCACTTTTGTCTACTTTAGTTTTCTGAAGGTTTTTCACTTCTACCACGTGTGAATTGCACACTCTGATTTTTACGTGAAAACTTTTTTAGCCATATTTAAAACTCGATGAAAAGAAAAATAGCGACACTAAAAAGAGACAAACGCAAACATCAGTAGGATTAAGCCTGCGAGAGAATGAGATAGTATAATCAGTATCCGCTTTGTGCGATGCTTTGTAGACACCCTACTCTTGTTAATTTTAGTTTTCTGAAGGTTTCACCTCTACCACGTGTGAATTGCACACTCTGATTTTTAAGTGAAAACTTCTTTAGCACCGTTGTGATTTGAAACTCGATGAAACGATAAACAGCGACACTAAAAAGAGACAAACGCAAACATCAATAGGATTTAGCCTGCGAGAGAATGAGATAGTATAATCAGTCTCCGCTTTGTGCGGTGCTTTGTAGACTCCATACTATTTGTCTACTTTAGTTTTTTTAAGGTTACACTTCTACCGCGTGTGAATTGCACACTCTATTTTATAATGTAAATGTAGGTTAGCTGGAAGAAATAGGATCTACTTTTTGTATTTTTTTGAATAATACATATTTTTTGATTTTGATTATTATTTAAAAGAAACTTCTTTAGCACCGTTGTGATTTGAAATTTTAAGAAACGGAAACAAACTAAAAAGAGACAAACACATACATATATAGCATTTATAGCCTGCGAGAGGATCAGATAGAATAAAACCTTACCGCATTGAACGCCTTGATTATGAGTTCACTTTTCAAGGCACCTGTTGGCTGAGATTGTGTGGGCGAAGGTTTCACTTCTACCGCGTGTGAACTGAACTTGATTTTTTTTTACATTAGTTCCACACAGGAGCTCCGGAGGAAAATAATTCGCGTCAGGGCCTGTGTTTGGGGATGCTGTTTGGAGGGTCTTTTTTTATGAAAGGAAGGTGAGGGAGTACTGGGAAGGAAAAAGTTATGAGAGGTGGAAATCTGTGGGTCAGTGTGTCCAGAAGTAACGGATGTATGAATATATCCCTCCTACTGTGATGCAGAGTTTTTTTCCGAGAGAGTCTTGCTGAGATTTCAAAAAGTCTTCCTCAACCAGTGTCTCCCGATTCAGCCTTCCTATATTTGTGGCGATATACGGCATACCAAGAATACATACATTTTTGGATTAATGTGGGTAGGCAAATATATTTAATTTGTTCAAAAATTTGCTCTGGACCCATCGGCTTGCACCGCAATAAGGCAAGAATTCATACTTCTATCACTCCTGGACACATTAACCCCCAGATTCCTACCCACCCCACATACCTTTTTTTCTTCCCAGAATTTCCTTTATTTCGTTTAACTAAAATGACCCTCTACGCAGCACGAAAGTTAGCCCCTCAAAAACTGGGCGTACTGTACAGGGCCCGCAGATACTTTAATAGTACACAACTGTTAACCCTGTACAAATCAAAAGTGCGCCCAATGGTTGAATTTGGCAGCCACCTATGGTCTGGAGCTCCAAAATACTTGAAAAATACCCTCGACTTTGTGCAGAAACGGGTGGTCCGTTTGATAGATTCTCCCGCCGATTGCCATCTTTAGAGCACAGGCGTCGGGTGGGAATGCTATCCAAGTTCTACCGGTATTTCAATGGGAGATTCTCTAAGGAACTAGCGTCATTGATCCCTTCGGCACCGGTGCATAGTCGGGAGACACGCCAAACACGTGCCCAACATATGTACACGGTTGACATTTGTCACATGAGAATGGATCGTTTTTTCACTCGTTCTTGAGTTCAATAGCTCGGCTATGGAACGGTTGGCCAGCCTCTGTGTTTCCTCCCTCCTACAACATGGGTCTCTTCAAGACCAATTTTCATTTCTTACTCTCCTCAAAAAGACCCTCCACACAGCATTCCAGATGACATAGGCCCTGAGGGAAATTATTTTCCTCAGGGTCTCCTGTGTGGAGTTCATGAAAAAAAAGCATCCCCAAATATGAGAATTTTTTTCCTCAGGGCCTGTGGTTTTAATGTTAAAAAAATATATTTTTTTCGCTGGAGAGGCCAATTCTCGGTAAATAATAAATACTCTGCGATAACAATGAAATTACTGTGAAGAACTTATCAATATATATTCTTTTTTATCAAACGTAACCATTTTATCTACTATTAATAAAAATCCAATAATTGGCTATCACTGTCAATAATACACTTGAGACAGAAATGGCGCCGTTATCTTTTGTTTTATTGTCAATTAATAATACAAATGTAACAAATATTATGTGTTTTTTGTGATTTCTTCCACATAACCCTATTTTACGTAATTTTACGTGTGCCGACGTCAATTTTTTTTATTTATTTTTTTTTTTCCTTTATTTTTCCCAAAATTTACATTCGATGCATACAATATTATAAAATAAAAAGAATAATGGGAACCCACTAAGGCGCAGCCTGTGCGTGGGTAGTATAGTTGAATATATTTTATTATTGTACCTAGAAAGAACAAACAATGGGCATATAAAGCAAAAACATGATTAAAATTTGTCTAAACAGCTTTGCACAAAATGAGCATACATCAGTGCAACAGTAAGTGTATAGTGTAATATTAAGTGTAATACTAATTGTACATTAAGTGAAGTAGTGTAACAATAATGGTATAGTGTAACAATAAGTGCATAATGTAATAATATGTGTACTGTTTGTGAAAAAACAATAAAGTGATACAAATTAAGCAAACAATGTTTCAATAGGTGTTCACAAAACACTACGACTAACCTATTTACATACAGTTACGGATCTTTAACATGTTTTTTTTCTTATTACTAACCCATTATCTATGTAAACTATGTAATTATTTGTAAAGTGTAATGTACAAGAATAGAAATAAATAAATAAATAAATATCTACATTGTCAAGCCACGACTTCAACTCCTTTATGTATTGCAGAAGTTTAGTTGTCACTTGAATATTTTTCGGTAAAAGATTGACTGTACGAGGTCCAATGAAACTGCTGTGAGTTTGCATTTGTTTGGTATTCGTTTGGTGGGTATAAAAAACATTATTATTTCTAATGTTGATTCTATTTTCATTTTTTTCGAATTTGTTTTGGTTTTTAAAGATATATTTCATAGTTTGCAGTATAAATAGTTTACGGAGACTGAATAGTTTAGCTTCTTTGTATAGTGCATCTGTCGAAAATGTTCTGTTTCTATTGTACATAACTTTGATAATATAATTTTGAGTTATTTGTAAAGGTTTTATAAATACATCAAGCGCACCACCCCATCCTATTATTCCGTATGAGTGAAGATTGCACCAGAGAAAAATAAATCATTTTTAATTTGTCAATATTAAGTACTTCTTTAAGTCTGTAAAATATTTAAGTAAGGTATCTTAATTTAGAAACGGTATTATTAATTTGTGATTGCCAATTTAAATTTGTATCAATATAAATACCCAAATATTTGATTTTTTCAACTTTTCCAAGTTCAAAGCAAGAAGAGCATGTTACTTGATTACAGTTAGCATTATGTATTCTAATTTTTAGGTTATTGGGGGGTTTGTTTTTACTGTTTTTATAAAAAGTTAGGTTAAAAGTGTTGCTGTAATTTAAGAAGAGTCTATTACTTTTTAGCCATGATGAGACATATGCAATACATTCTGTTGCATTCAAAAAAGTTTCAAGCCAGGATTTTCCATTTACTATTATTGCTGTATTAGATTTATTCTTTATTTTGGGAAACGGGTATGGGTACCGCCGCGCCTGGAATCATTTATTAGATAACCAACACCTCTGCCATAGGTCACCTAAGTGGTTCGCTACGTTTGGTGATTTATCAGGGGTGCCCGGGTTCAAGGGATGAGGTATGTCCAGGTCTTGGTGGCCGTTGTATTTGCCCATCTGTTACGTGGCGGACCGGATCGAGAGAGATTGTTTGAGGGAGACCTTTTGACCTCTCTAGCAGGACTCTCTCGGAACGTCGCCTTGCATCGCAGAAGGGTTGGATTCGTACGTCCGTCACTCCTGGATACACTGACCCCCAGATTCTCACTCACCCCTCAAACCTATTTCCTCTCCTTCCTTTTCTTTAAAAACCCTCCACACAGCATCCCCTAAGATGACATAAGTCCTCTGTGAAATTATTTTCCCCAGGGCCTCCTGTGTGGAGCTATTGTAAAAAAAAATCCTAGACTTGCAGAAAAGACAATAGATGTCGCATATTAAATGAAAATGAATTTATTTATCCAAGACACTATCTAGATAGCATTTTGTTCGAGGAGAATCTTAAAATCATATGTAAAGATATCAAATTAAAATATGCTTTAAGAAAATTAATATGATGTTGGTAGTTCTTAGTCGAAGTAGACTGAAGGTGATAGAGTGGAGTTAGTGGTAGAGCAGAGCCCCAGCAAGGCTAATAATAATAATAATAATTGAAGTGAAACTTCTGTAGCCCCGTTAGTGATTAGAAATTTGGATGAAACGGAAATGCGTCACTAAAATTTATTACATGACAGGTCGTCGGTTGTAATATGATGCGGTTAATTCGCGCCTCGCCGCGAGCGTCCCGTAGCACAGCGATATAGTGCATCGCAAATTTCAGTGGCCAAAAAATCCAGTGAACGGAGGTTCGAATCCTACGAAATCCAAAAAAAATTACATTTTTATTTTTGTAAATAAATATCCAATCTTCAACCCACTTTAAAATAAACAGGCAAAAGAAAAAAAAGCGACATCTATCAATTTTCTAGTTTCACTTCTACCGCGTGTGAATTACACACCCTAATATTTACAAATAGATGCAGAAAACATACGTACCTGACAGATCACTTCCGATCAACACACTTTAATTAGAAAGTTAATACTTGGAGAAGATACGGCTTTGCACGTGGAGGACATTATATTTAAAACACTGGACATTGCATGATTTTACATTTGCTACCCTTATCTGTTGGTATTACGTTTTTTTACTGTTAGTATTGCATTTTTGAGAAGATTAATGGCAACAGGAGAGTCGATATGTGTTTAGAAAGGTTGGAGAATTTTAATGAAATGACCTTCACAAAAGCTTTAAATAAGAATTTTTACATTTCTACACCAATTAGTTATTTGACCTTAGGATAGGAGGATGAAGGTAAGAGGTTTTTGACCTTAGGATATGACTGTCTGAAAAGGTGAGTTTGAAGTTTAGCTCTAAATTCCGCCGAGTCCGTGTCTAAAATCCTGGGTTGAATTCCTAAACGCGACAATAACTTTTACTGATTTTTTGTTTCAAATTTACGATTGAGATTCGCTAAAATTGTGTTTAATGATTAAGGGGGTGTTGCAGTCTAAAAAAAAATCTTCATATTTTGATGGTTTAAATATTCAAGAATATAGCCTTAAAAGGATTTCTCAAAATTCAAATTATTTTCAAAGTTGGAGCCATTTTAGTTCGACCAGTTTAGACGGAATCTAACTAAAATCTAAATAGAGCAAAACTTTATACGCGTGTTTCTCAAAACTACTTTTTTCGAGACGGTTAACACGAAATCTCAAGTTCTACTAAACCAATTTACTTGAAATTTTGTGTGAGCCTTCTCTACACATTACTCTATCGCACTAACTAAATTATAACAAATTTAAATTTTAACTATTTTGAAAAAATTTCGAAAGTCAAAAAAACTGATAAAAAATGTTTTTTGTTTTTTTATTTCAGACAGCCGCCATTTTGCGATTTTTTTTACCTTTCCTTAGTCTGGGCCATAGCCGCATTTGTTTGAATTTAGAATGAATTTGTTTTTTTTTTTTTTTGATTTCTAGGAGGGTTGCAATCGTGTCAACCAGGGCGCGCCATTTTTTTGAGACCCCCCCACTTCAACACCATGTAACTTTTTGAATTTTTTCGTTTATTTTTTTTTTCATGTATTTTTTAATGCTTAATCAATATTTGGTAAAAAATGGCTGGTAAAAATATTATTGTTTTTTTTATTTACCTGAAAAAATACCTACAATTTATGCTTCTAGACTAGAATACACACTTAAATAGATATTATTTACCCAATAGGCATAAGCGAACAAATACTTTTAATTGAATTCAACTAGTTAAATATGAAATGATAGAAATTTCCATAGAAATATGTTTTATTTTATTTATTTTATTTTATTTATTCATACACGCCTTGAAGGCTTTTACAGAATCACATTATTCAAGTTACACATGTTATTCAGGAGTATAATTGTAAGATTGAAGTATATAACATTATAAACTGTACTTTAAGGATCCAAACAGGTTTAATATGTACATAGGTATGTAGTTTCGTTATCATTAAAATTGTACAAAGGAGTTAAAAAGTTTACATAGTGTAATAATGGTAAAACAGAAGAGTGCTTAAGATACTTAAAAGTAGTTATTGAGGAACGTTATTTTGAAACAGTGCTAGAAAGAATGGTTGTGAAAGTTCTTGCTTTGCATTAGCTTTGTTTCAAGAATTCCATTCAGAATTATTGCTCCCGCAGTCACAGTACATTTCCATAAACCGATTCCGGTATAGAAATATTTCATTCATGATCTCTGATGTGCACTTTTGTCCGGATTTGCAATTTGAGAGATGAAATGTTCATTGACTGAGAGCAGCGAGGCTGCGCGGCAGTTTCTACAACGGGGCGTTTCAATAAGAGCGCAATATTTTATTAATACTCATACAACCGTCATTCCCTCACTCCTAAATGCAGTGAGGGAATGATAAACTTTAACTAAAGCTACAAAAACACCGGCACACAAATTACACATCTGCCCTGATGATCCACACTGTAACGCTGTCCGAAACGTTGGCTAAGGAAGGAGGTAGCGCAACACGGCATAACACCCCAAAAACAAATAACGAAAATACTTTTGGCCGTGAAAATCTAAAAACTTATCTAACTAAAGGACTTAGCCTGCGAGAGAATGAGATAGTATAACCGGTCCCTTCTTTGTGCGGTGCTTCTCAGCCTTTCCACTTTTGTCGACTTTAGTTTTTTGAAGGTTTCACTTCTATTACATGTGAATTGCACACTCTGTTTTTTTTTTTATAAATTCCATTATTTTTTATTAACATTTTTTACATTTAGTGGGAAATAGGTGTAGAGGCTTCAAAAAAAAATTTTTTTTCTTGCATAAATCGATAGAAGAACTATTCAAAAATATATTCTGAAAACTTCAAACCAAAAATTTCGCCGTTTAAAATAATCGTATGAGTGAGTGTCCCAATCCAACTACTACTCTTTTACTGCCATTCTTATTTTCAAACCCATTTTTCTCGAAACTGCTTTTTCGAATTTGTGCAACCTCTAGCTTCAACAGTTTTTGATCAATCGTACATAGTACATGCATACACTCAGTACATAGTTTTTTTTTATACAAATACGGTCTACATGAACCTCAATCCTGAACAATATCTTTATTTTAACTATTATTGCATAAAAAAGTAAAAAAGAATGGAAAAAGTGATACAAAATTTTCATATTTCTCAAAAAAATATTTATTTTCGATTTTTTTGTGAGGAGTGAGATTCAAATTGAAGAAACACTTATAAAAAAGTCAATTTCTTTGAAAAATTGATTTTGGGTGAAAATTATGACCTCCAGGAGTTACACAAATTGCCCAGCCAGATGGCGACTTACAAAGCGCGGCAGCTGATATCTCCGTTATTTTTTGAGGAAAATTTTCGAATATACTCTTGAATATATGTGTAAAATGACCCAAAGGTATAAATAAAATATAAATTTTCCTTATGTGTTAAAAAAATTCATGAGAATCACTAAAATACGCCGACCTACACCCATTTTCCCCTTTGAGTCCCGTTAAACTGAATGAAATCAATTTTTTATGAGAAAAACTCTCTTTTTATAACTTTTGAAGGTTATTCCCATCAACGTAATATATCATTGAAGAAGAAGATAACACTTATAATCTAAATGAAAATATGAAAGAAAACAAGACACAGAAAAACAGAAAAAAACAATGGTCGCAACTGGGACTCGAACCCAGACCTCTCGTCTAACCGGAATAACAATAATAATCTATGGGAATAAACTTCAAAAGTTATAAAAAGAGAGTTTTTCTCATACAAAATTGAATATTCATTTAGACTTTCATAAAGTCAATAGTTCCGTATGAATAAATTCGGATACATTTATCCGAGACGCTATTCAGGTTACAAACCAATTTTTAGAATGATTGTTTCCAATAAAAAGAGTAGTTGCCTATAATATGGAAAAAGAACTAGTTGAAGATAATATTAATGATTCTAAATATTTGAAATATGAGATTGACAAATATGACGGTTTGACAGAAGGTGGCAATAGCGAAATTGGAAAACGCGCACGTCCCGGTTAGACGAGAGTTCTGAGTTCGAGTCCCAGTTGCGACCATTGTTTTTTTCTGTTTTTCTGTGTCTTGTTTTCTTTCATATTTTCATTTAGATTATAAGTGTTATCTTCTTCTTCAATGAATGAAATCAGTTTGTCAACAGGTACTTTTAACATTTACTTTTAAAAAATTGAAACAGGTTCATAAAATGTTCATATTATTATAACATTATTTTTACATTCATTAATGGCCTCGGTATTTGAGAGGTAAGGCTCTTGACTCGCAATCCGAAGGTCGCAGGATTGAATTCCGACGTGCGCAAATAAATTTTATTTGCTTAATTTGTGTTATTTTACAATTAATTACCTCACGAGCTGTATATGTAGCTATCTTGGGAAAACTAAATAGGAAAGATATATACAAATTGTGTAATTAACAAAATATTATTTTTTCAAACACAGCAAACTTATTTTGTGGCACCATTTTAATTTAAAATTAATAATAAACTTAGTTTTTACTACTTTAATTGTTTATAAAACCAACATGTTTCTTGAGCTAAGCTCACTTCTTCAGGGTTTACTTACTCATTATAAATAATAGATAAAAAACAATGGTCATAGACATAGACAACATAATTATAAATAATAGACATAGTCAATGGAAAGGTAAGAATGGGTAGAGGGAAAAGGGGCAAAACCCATTCCCTCTACCGATTCTTACCTTTCCATTGACTATGTCTATGTCATAGACAATA
Source organism: Glyphotaelius pellucidus (assembly GCA_936435175.1). NCBI lineage: Eukaryota > Metazoa > Arthropoda > Insecta > Trichoptera > Limnephilidae > Glyphotaelius > Glyphotaelius pellucidus. The sequence continues at coordinate 25,718,204 of OW386559.1, forward strand.
GTCATGTCAAAGACCTTTCAATTGACTATGTCTATTATTTATAATTATGTTGTCTATGTCTATGACCATTGTTTTTTTATCAATTATTTATAATTAGTTAGTAAACCCTGAAGAAATGAGTTTAGCTCACGAAACATGTTGGTTTTGTAAACAATAAAGGTGGTAAAAACTAAGTATATTATTAACTTTGAAATATTATTTTGTAAAACACAAGTAAGTTGTTACGAAAATAATGACGGGCCGCTCGGCATTATAGCTGGCACTAACTAAGGGTTAATACAATATATTTTCTGTTACATCTGGTTTCTACGTCGCATTTGAACCATGTGCGGGTGTGACCGGTCCCTACCAGACAAATAAACATTTGAATGTAATTGACGGCAGGTCAGGCCGGCACGGGCAGGACGGTTTCCGACCACGTGTCGCGTCGCGGCGGCGTTGAAATGTGGCGTCGACTCCAATTGTGTCGTGAGGTGAACAGCGGTGTGGAGCCCGTGAAAATGTCGTAAACGCGTGAAAACGAAATGCTTCTCGAGTGACCAATTTAATTATTATCTCGTGGAAAAACGGATGGTCTGAATTCTTGATTCTTGACAAATCAGTTCCATTTTTTGAAGCGCAAACTTCTTTAGCACCGTTGTGATTTGAAACTCGATAAAACAGCCAGCCAGCGACACTAAAAATAAAGAAACGTATGTATCTTTAGGATTTAGCCAGCGAGAGAATGAGATAGCAATAAAATATTTATTTATTTCACTGGTACTCAGTTTCAATATAATACGATAAATCCACGGTCCCACGCAAGTCACCTTTGGACTAGAAGCATAAAGCGCCTAATGAACCTTAGCGGCCAGACATTCAGCAGCCTAGGATACAATATGTTTATAATATATAGAATGGAATATATTTATTTTTTAAAAATCAATATCCAATCTTCAAACCACTCCAAAATGGACAAGTAAAGAAAACAACATCTAGTTACTCCGAAGAAGAAAACATAAGTACTAAGAAGATGACAAAATATATAGGAAAAGGTGACTGCAATAGGCCACTTGCATGGATTTCATAATGACTTGGAAAAAATCTTGTCGATAGATTTTTCTACTAAGATTACAAAAATGTTACAAAAATTTTTTAAGAAATTTATAGTTTTTATTTTATTTCATATAATTTGCGTTTCGGTGCGGGGAACGTATTGATAATATCTTCAAGAAAAACATATAAATTTTTAGGGCTTTCAAACTTGTTTAAGAGTACGTTGTAGCGGTTTGGATTTAACATCCCTAACTCCTACCGTTTACACATCACTACGGTAGACCATGTGACCTCAGAGTGAGCTCCTGCAACGCGGGCTCGCGAAGCGAGTTTCAGTTTGGAAGCGGAACCTGGAATAGCAACACACTTGCCGAGCGGGAAGAAACGGATTGGAATGCCGAGACCACGGAATCTTTACTACGACGCAGTGATTCAAAATCTCCACGTAATGTTAAATTTCTATTTAGATTATTTTGCGTTATGGTTATTTTTATTCAAGTAAATGTTTTCTTGTTTCTTCTAAACAAGATGGCGCTCAGGTATTTTTCATTTGACCTCATAGATTTGTTCTTTTCATAGATTGTGACTGATCACTTTTATTTAAAATCATTTTGGCTCTTCGAGTCTAATGCACGCCTTAGAGATTGCAATTTTTTTATAAGACTACTCATGATTGTTCATACTAGTAAAATAAATTATGTGTTTGTATAATTTGACTTTCATTGCAAAAGGGTTCCTGTCTCATGCTCTGGGTTTTGAATAATATTGCTTCACACACCATATGTTACACTACATTTTAAATACTAATATATATCTTATGTTTACATTTGTCACTTCATGGCACTCTCATTATCGCCCCATCTAATAAATCGTCGTTACAACGTATGTAATGAATCGGTATAAATGGGGTATGCCGCGGCTTAAGTGATAGTAATTTTTTTTTTTTTTTTAAATGTGCAATTGAAAAATATCTTTGTTTGGAAACTGATTATTTTATGGCAGAATCATTTTTCCGAGAGGCATTACCAATGGTAGTTTAGTTCTAGGTCTGAGAACAACAAAATTCCTTGTGAAATTGTCGGGATCATAAAACTGTTTTTTTTTTTATGTGTTCTATCAGGAATACAGGTATAAACGTTCAGAAGATCTCAGAGGATCTCCACATAAGTCATGTAAAGGAGAAAATTATTCCCATTATTGGTGTACACAAATTGGTTAAAAAAAGAGAAATAAGTTTGATACGTTGTTTGATAAATATTGTAGGGATATCATCCGGTCCCGCAGATTTGTGGATATCTAAGGATTTAACTTTAGTAATTACGTTCGAGAGATTGTGTACAGTACACTGTGAAATATTAAGAGTTTCATCTAGAGTTGTCGTTGGAACAGGAGCATTATTTGAATAACCAGGGAATGTATGTAATATCTGACAGCTGTATTGTAAAAGCCCCGAAAAAGGGCGTTTATTTATAAATAAATAAATAATAGCCTAATTTAAAAAAAAAAACGAATAAATAAAATAGCGCATATTGGTACTAGATAATAGCACAGTTTAGTTGGGTACTTTAAATTAAGATGTGGGTGAAAAAGGCTCACAGCAACACTTAACATAGGTTACAACAGTACGAGAATAACGTGCAAATAAAGATAACTTAAATACAATTACAGAACTTCTGTCTCCCACCACCCTCATAAGAACCCACGGAAAGTGAACAGTGTCTATAGACTAGAGTCTACAGGGTCTTCGGCAACCAGTCCACGTCTAGACTCAATGAATTTGTCCCTAGTGGATAATTTATTACTCAGAAAGATGACTAGGGCGGGAGGTGCTTTAATAACACGATCCGAGAATGGGTAGAGTTTGCAAATCATTTCAACCCCTAGAAAGTGGTTGTATTAAAAATTGGTATTAAAAAAAAATATTTTTTTAATTTATGTAAAAATGTTTAAGAAAAACCACAGTGAATTCTTATTTTTCCTTAAGCCGCCGCTAGCCGAATTTCTACCGATTTCTTGCATACGTCCCTTAAGAATTTGAAGTTTTTAAGCTCTTAAAAAAATATATGTTCATTTTGAATATAATATCTATGCAATACCCACGCCGAAACGCAAGTTATATGAAATTCCCTCAATAAAAATAATAGCAAAATATGCCTCGCAATTTTTATTTTCACGTCTGCCTCTATTATTTAACAAGTTATATGTATGAAAAAATTCACAGTGTTTCTTTGAATATTGTTTTAGTCAACCCCCACGAGATTTTTGCTCTATTCTAAACGACTCGTGTTTTATTAAGCCACCGATACCCGAATTTCTACAGATTTCTTAGATATCTCTCCCATAAACATTTGATGTTTTTATGCTCTTAAAAATATATGTTATTTTTGAAGATAATATCTAGATACGTTCCACGCCGAAACGCAAATTAAATGAAATTCCCACGATAGAAAAAAATCACAAAATAAAAACAAGTCTTTTTCTATTATTTTACAAGTTATACTTGTGAAAAAAATCACAATATTTCTTGAAATGATGCTTAAGATGCCTTCCACGAGATTTTTGCTCTATTTAAAACGTGTGATGTTTTATTAAGCATTTTCACAATTTTTGCATCAGTTTTATCGTTTGAAATATTAGCGCGCTCTCTCAAACATTCGTAATTACATATCTCTCCATCTTCTTCTTTTCGAGCCAGAAAACGGCGAAATAATAATAATAATAATTTTGGATAATTTCCATAGCGCCATTTTTGTGAAAAAATCACCTCAACACTTTTAAGAACATTTTTTTTATTTTCTGTCTCCTCTATTTTTTGACACATGGTTGAAAGATTCAGTCGAAGTGGACGTGGCCTCACACATTTTGTCTAGTGGTCTGTGGTGAGGATGTGTCTACCCCTCGCACTGAATACTTGACGTTTGACGTTTATGTAAAAGTTCTGTTCATAAGAGTTCTGATGTAGAAATGAAGCTACGTCAGAGAAAAAAAACAGATTTCATAGATATTTATTTATCAGGAAAGATTTCTGGCTAAAATTGATTATTACACGATCTAAATTTACCATTTAAGAATTTCGTCTGCGTAAATAAGTCCGTAGACGTCAAAAAACGTAAAGTTTTGATGTGAAAGAGATTCTTACGGTTTAAGCGGTAAGATTGTATATGTTGCATGTAAGTATCAAGGAGAAATTCAAGTTAGACCATACTGTAAATACTACCTCGAAATTTTGTTGGAATTTATTTATCAAGAATTAAAAAAAGAATACCGATTTGGATTGACTCCAGGGTAGCTATTCTCCAAGCCCTCGTCGCTCGCAATCGCCGTCGAAAGTACGTACATTGGTCGACGTGGTTATTCTTGAGCCAGTCGACGGAACATTTTTAGACGCCAAACGCCAAAAGTCACTCGCCGCAACAACGAGTGGGGTAGACCAGTAGAAACGGAGAAGCGAGTGGTTGTTTATTTGCATGTCTATGCAATTGGCTGACAAAATCTAGTATTATCGTTTTCCCGCGCGAACTTTCGCACCCGCAAGACGTCGAATATTGTTATAAAGTCGTTTTAAGGTTGCAAATTACAATGGCTAATTTTCCAGCGATGTTTGCTGCAATACACCATGCCGAGATAGCTGAAGCAGCTGTTTTGAGACCTCCAAGAGCGTTTCATCAGAGGGTCGATTCTTTCGCCGATACGACAGATGAAGCCTTCATAAGAAATTTTAGGCTCATTATTTTTGATCAGAACTAACTAGTTCTATGAGCAGTTGCTTTTGATTATTAGTTATATGGCCATTTCGAAAATTATCAACCGACCCAACTGTTTACCATTTCACTGTTTGACGCATAAATAGACTAATACCGTTTGACGTTTGACATTTCAAAGTTACACCATAGAAATCTCAAAAACATCAGGAACATAGACAACATTCACAGGGCTACCAATATAATCATCCTTGCGACCGCTCGCCGTTCAATAATACGTAAATATGAAACATTCGAAAAAGTTGGTCGCGACGACGAGGAATTTTTCGCTCGCCGCTGGCGCATGGCGTGTAACGATTTATCAAACGCAAAAGTGTTTTTTATTCATTCTGTGAATAATTTTATAATGAAAATAAAGGAAATCAACGGAAACTCTCACAGATCTAAAACTAAATTTTTAAAAAGTTGTTTGTTATATGAGTTCATAAATTTCTAATGAGAAAATACATTTTTCGTTTTTACTTTTCATAATTTAATTAATGTCGACAATTTTATTTTAATTCTATTCAATGGAATGCAGGAAAAGTTTTAAATTATCCAAAGCAAAATTTTTTTGGAGGCCTATTTATAATGTAAGTAATTAGTAAAATTGGTAGTAAAAATTGATCTAAATTAGTGATTAAGCTTCGCAAATCTAAAAACTGCCTTTATTTTTGGAAAGAACCTTATTATTCGAAGCGTTGATTGTGCTAAGAATGCAATTGCATTATCTCGTTTACCGCCTGTCTCGAATTATGTTTTTAAATCAACTAAATGTTTTTATTTATTTATTTATTTATTGTTGTTATACGCCCATATGGGCTTTTACGTAGATTATAAAATAATATTTAAGATATCGAGGATTATACATACATAGAATTTAAATCAAAAGTTATAAAAATGAAAACATTTTAAAAATATAAAGGTAGTTTTTGAAGAATATAGCGTAAAACCGTGAAATATTTGAAACAATATAACATTTGACAATAATATAGAATAAAATACAATATAAAACATTACAATAACACATCAAATCGTTAAATATATTATACCCACGTTACAATAATTTGTAGGATTCCACAAAGTGTTGGTTTAAGTTGCATTTTAGATTATAAAGGGAATCAGCGAATATATCTACAATATCACCAAACTTGTTGCCTAAATCATGCATCCTATTGGTAAGTGAGTGTGATTGATAGTTGGTTGTGTATGTGTTACAAAAGAATGTAATATTTTGTCGAGTATTCCTTGTCTGTACATCGTTTTGTTTTTTATTTTATTTATAATTTTATCAATTTTGTTTTATAATGCTCGGGATTAATTTGTCAGTGTTCAATAAAATGGAGGCCCAGTTGTTTTAATCATTGTCAGATTTGATGTCGCTATCGCTATTCGTAAATTAGCGAAATTTATAACGTTTGGCATTTTAATGGTCTCCGTGGTCGGTTATGATTATCGGCTTGTCAGCGTTTGGTAAAATTTTAAAAACCGTTATGTTTTACGGCTGATCAAATAAGCAAACACGAATTTTGAAAAACTATACGGTTAATACGATTATTTAAATATAAATTAATTTATTATTGCTCTAATTACCGATGACATATGACAGGTGTTCAAAATCTGGGCCAATCTGGAAATATATTCTTGTGCCTGGCCAAGAATCCCTGAATCCCTTGTATTTTCAGGAACGCCTCAGGGGTCAAACTTAAGACTTCCACTATTCTTGACATTAATAGGTGATATTCAAAAGTGCACCCAAAGTACTACTTGCTTTCTTTTTGCTGACGATCTCAAACTACTCAGGATGATATGCGAAATTCAAGATTGTTTTAAATTAGTACTTGATTTAGTAGCAATATCTTCATGGGCAGATGAAAATAAACTTTTATTTGATGTAAAAAAAATGTGTTACTATGACGTATACGCGTTTCAAAAACCCGATTGAATTTTATTATAAACTAAATGATGAACTATTTATAACCAAACTTACTTTTTCAGATCATACAGTGGAGTTGACATCATCGTGTTACAAACTTCTTGAATTTATTTATGGTAAGTAAACAATTTTTCAAGCCCAAAGCAATGACATCGATGTTAAACTGCATTATACGATCAAAATTAGAATAAGCTTCTGCTGTTTGGGCCCCATACCAGTATCTGGATTTGCTCTCTGAAACCCGCTACGATACGCTCCAATCTAGAAGGAATGAAACCCTTACAGTAACAGCTTTTAAAATTATAAACTATTACATTGACAGCCCATACCTCTTGGAATGCTATAAATTGTTCGTACCGAACAACTACTACAAGGGTCGTCACCACAACTTACTCTGTACACGGCAGAATAGACGTTCTGGCCCAGCAGAGCTTGACAATAATGCTAAATAATAAATGTTAAATGATATCTCCAGGTCCCTTGACATTTTCTGCACTAGCCTTGAAGGTTTCAAGAGTAATTTTAGGCAAGTTATGTATATCTTATTTATATTGTAATAGGATTATATTAATCAGTAATGCACAAAAAAAATCGAGTGCAGTTCATACGCATTAGAAGCGAAACTTCACCAAAACAATCTCAACCAATGAGAGCCTTGAAAAGTGAGATCATAATCAAAGCCAATGAACTCAATTTGAAGTTTTGAAGGTACTGTAATGCGTCATTTCCGTTTCTTCCGAGTTTCAAATCACAACGGCGCTAAAAAGTTTTCACTTAAAAAAAATATCAAGCCCGTATCGGCATACATTAATGTAATAATTTATTTTGAATTTTTTCAATCTGTAAGCAATGAGAATTGAAATGAGGACACCAAATGCTTGAATTGTATTCAACCTGACCTCTAACCAAAGACGTGTACAGTAATTTTATGGTTTTTTATGTTATTGAAGTCTTTAGCGATTCTGAGAATAAATCCAAGCATTTGTAATCCCTTACTGGTAATGCTAATAATGTGATTCAAGATTCCTTTCTTATTTTGCCGAAGATAGTTTATGTATAAAAGTTTCATTTTCAATTTGAGCTGACGGATGTCACATTTCTTCTATTGCTTACCCGTCATAGTACGTATCTGCCGAGAGAAAAATACTTATAAAATAATTTTTCAGGAAGTTTTCTTTTCATAAAATATTTTCATTTTCTAGCAACCCCTGTTATGAATTGGATTTGAATAAGGGCAAAAAAATGTAATCTGGATTTTGTTCGCTGAATCTACTTATTCGATAGAGTCGTAATATTGTGATCATATCATATTAAAGAATCTGAACCTAATTCTGTGTCTGGGTTGTGAGGGAATTATTGGAAAAGTTCAAATTAACGTTTTGAAATATGTGTGAATGTTCAATGGGAAGAACGTGTAGAAGGATATAATATCAAATTTTAAGATTTTTTTTTAATCCTTTAAGACCTGAATTAAAACTGGCGATGGTAGAACAAAGTTGATTAAAATTGGAGAACCCACAACTCACCCGGCCTGGTGTAGGTAAAAATGGTTACCTCTTCAAGGCTCTTGCAAGGACTCTTTTTTTTTAATAAAAACGACTCTATATTGTCCTCGCATACGATGCTAGGCAGCAGTATGCAAGTGCTTGCTAAAACTGGCTGTGTCATTATAAGGTGAAGCGCTCTCTTGATGAACTAACTAGCATGCTGGATTCGGGAGCACCTTCTCGAGCAGACTCGAGAGTGTTGCAATAACAACAACCGAGAGGCGGAACTATAAAGTTTTATGCCAACACAGTTTAGTCGCCATCATGCATTGGAACAGTAAGGAGCATGCTTTGCCGTTGAGGCCTACTTTTCGAATGGATGTTCTGTGATCACATGCCAGCGCGCCTTTAGGTGCGGCAGCATAACTTCCTTTTTTCAAAACTTAATAAAATCCATTGTATGAATCAGAAATTTTTTATTTGTGTTTTTATAATGTAGGCACATACTTAAAGTTTTGTTTTACTTAGTTTTTGAAGATCAAATCAGGTAGGTGACGTCCTGAGTGCACGTCGTAGGCGCGCTGGGTTGCGATCACAGAACATCCGTTGTAAATGTAGGCCTCAACAGCAAACGCACGCTCCTAACTGTTTCAAAGCATGATGGCAACTAAACTATGTTGGAACGAAACTTTATTGTTCCGCCTCTCGGACAAGATCATTAGCGCTCCACTACAACATCAACCGACTGAATGGCGCGCATTTTAAAGTTATGCTGCCACACCAGGTCATCTGTCGGGGGATCAACTGTCATAGAACCGTCAAATATACGCACTACGTTATGAAAAATTGCCAAGATGAAAGAGCGCGGGACAATTACTATTACTCCTATAACTGGTGTTTTATATAGACTTCGCGGGTTACTTCCTCCCTCTCTATTAAAATCGATTTACCATGCTATGATTCACTCACATCTAATATATCTCGCCGGAATTTGGGGATTTGCTACAAAAAAAATGATTTCAGAAGTCCAAGTCGTTCAAAATAGAGCCCTGCGAAATATTTTCAGTCTACCTTGGGACACACATGTCAAAGATATCTACAGAAACACCCAAATACTTCCTTTTAATACTATTCCCACTTTTGAAATAACTAAAACTATATTACAAGTAATTCAACACTCAGCACATTCCAACACTACACTCTATTACAATTGCGACGTACACCAACACAACACAAGAAATCACAACAAACTTCTTATATCAAAAATCAAATCAACAAAATATGGACTAAGATCCCTAGAATACATAGCTCACACAAAATATAATCAACTACCCAACGAGATCAAACGTGCAAGTCAATGTAAAAAGACCCAAACTAACATGCTCAAACTTCATCTTATTAATGACTATCTGAAATAATAATGTTGTGTATGTCCCCATCATATGTCCATTTAATACATACAGCTATATGTTTCATGTAATGCGTATCATTCCCGCAATGAGTTTATTAACTCCTGGGAGTACAATGCTTTATATAATATACTATATTCTGTATTGTATACTTTTGATAAATAAATAAATAAATAAATAAATTAAACTTTGTTTAAGTTGTTAGTTTTTTCACTGCCATTTTAACAGCGCTTGGTTAAATTACAACAACAATTAATCAACCAATATTCTCTTTCTTAACTACTTGAGTAATTTTCTCTTGATAAAATAAATGTATCTCCAATTACTTCACTTAATCAACCCCCAGACAACACGAGTTTGAAAAAGTTTAACTGCAACAAATTTGGCACATTCCCAAAGAAATAGTTCTTAAGCCTTCGAATAATGACAAAATAATATCTATGAACTTTTGCCTGTCAAGATTTGCGCACTAAATTCCCGGTTCTTCCCGTGCATTTTAAATTTTCCTTTTTATTGGTTATTTTTTAACCTTTTTGCAAAAACAAAAATTGTTCTAAAATCTAGATAAAATAATCTTTCCGATGTGTTTATTAGAAATCAACATTTTTGTTTTTTAATATTAAAATTTTGGCATTGAAAATGTAAATTAGCTTAAAAATACATACCTAGGGATTCCTAGAAAAAGTACATAAAATAAAATAAACTGAACATTTTAAACACAGATTCCTTTTCTTAAAAAAATTTATAATAAAACTGTCACCTCACTTTTTATGACATTCATACAATTTTATTTTAAAATTAAATGTTTGTTACGTTGCAAATTGGCGCAAAATAAAATCGTCACTTATGATCGGGTTTGTAAAATATCTGACCAATATAGCTCGTATATTCCTAAAGCAATAAGAAGCTTTATTTCATTCGCTTTCTAACATAAAATAAATCACAAATTTATGCGTGACAGGAAGCGAGATATCTAACTTTTAATAATGCACGGTCGCTTTGGGACAATCTGGGTCTCCTGTTATTATAACGGCATATGATGTTTTGGGACAACTTGGGTCTCCTGTGATTAGACGGGTTAAGCCTTCAACAGACTTCAAGACGACAGTATTTACGCTGCACATTTTTGGCAGAGTTTCCAATTAAGTTTATCATAAGATATCTTTAAAGATAATTGAAATTATAGCATCAGGTAGTAAGTTTTTCAAATTCAATTCATTTATTCGTAACCCAGAAAAATTTAAACAGATTCGCTGAAAAATGCGGAGTTCCACAGGGTTCTCATATTGGACTGACGTTATTAGTTGAAATTGGATTATGTACTAATGAGAAAAATTCAAATTTGTATTATTGAAGATAATCTTTATATATATTTTTAATGTTTGGCATATCTGATCATAATATACTAGATTACAATTTTAACAAGACGAAAAAAAGAAATCATTGATGTGGGAGATTGAAATCAATCTGCACTAAGACTATAAGCTCTTTGTGCTTTCACCCAAGTTTCATCGTGATCATTTTGATATTAAGCTAAGTCACTCCAATCAAGTTCACTGGACTCCGTAAAAGCTTTCATGGACGAGAGGTAATGCTTTTAACTGGCAATCCACAGGTCCCGGATTTAAATCCTAGCACGCGCAAATAATGTTTTTTTGATTAGTTAGTACTATTTCACAAGCAATTCCTTTAAAATAATATAAAGTATATTTGCGGCACGTTCCAGAGTGGAAGATGCACTCAGTATCGCCCTGGTGTAAGATCACCATTCAGAATTGTAACGTCGCTTGCAATGGCTTGTGGTCATGCGGTAAGACTCTTGACTCACAATCCAAAGGCAGCGGAATCGAATCCTGGCGTGGTCAAATAAACTTTATGATAAAGATTTTACAATTAATTAATTTAAAATAATATAAAGTATGTTTTCGGCACGTTCCAGAGTGAAAGATGCACTCAGTATCGCCCTGGTGTAAGACCACCATTTATAATTGAAACGTTGCTTGAAATAGCTTTATCTGTGTTTTGTAACCAAATTTGAATAGCCAGGTACTTTCCCAATCTCTTGTCATCATCTCCTTCTCCTCCCCACTACCTTCAGCCTTACAACATACTTAAATCAGGGATGCCATAGTCCGACTGGCTCCAGACGGGAGCAGTTAGGACTCCTATTTACATTAAAAAATAAGGGTATTTGCAAAAATTTCTAGACTCTTCAGGTTCAGGCTCTTCTCAATAAATTCTTTTTTTTTATTCACCATTTAATGAGCCATTCAGATAGTATCCAGAGCAATAAACATTAATAAAATTTTAAAATTTAAGCAGTCATTAGTTGCAATTTTCTACCTGCAGCTAGTCTCGGCGCAGAGCTTTTAGTTTCCAAAGAGGCAAAGTGCATGCTACAACTCCCGTGTGAGCGCTCTTTTCATACTCTATACAAAAATAGGATGAAAACAATTGCATGGCACTATAAGACTCCTATTGTGAACGGAGCTTTACTTTAACAACTGAAAACTACACATTCTAACAGTCAGACGAAAGATGAATGATCCTTATTTTCTATACAAGATTATAAATTCTGAATTCCATCGTTCCGAAACACTGCAACTCGGAAAGTTTAACATTCCTTTCCACGAAACTTTGCAACAACTATGTACATATTATTCCACTTAATATAGAGTCAACTAGAGTTAACAGTTGTTTTGTGAACAGTAGATATTGCGTCCGAAAATGTATGTTTGATATTGAGATAATGAGAAAAGCAACATTCGAATGCTCGCCATAAAACAAATGTTATTTACACGTTGTAGCCTTAGTTCTTAATTGTCAAGACGACCATTAGAAAATTTTACAGAAGTTTTTCTTTCATTATTTCAATGAAACATTATTACGGTTTACGGATCACGGATGTGTCGAAACCGGTAGCATAAAATTTAAAAATTTAAGTAACAAATAGTGTACGTAGAAAATAAAACTTTTCAAAACAAAATATCTAGAAATCGTTACATATTTATTGCCCAAAAAATACCAAAAATCGATGAAACCCATTATTTGTTTCCTGTCATAATTTTTGTGCGGTTGCATCACCGTATACATTTTCCAGTCTTTCACGAAAGCGAATAGACGTTTCATCTTCTGTATTCAAGAAATCAATCCCAGAACGCTGACTAATACGAACATTGATATCGGCCATTTTGCAAACGACTGTTCCATGCTGCCACCTGCTTACGCGCAAAGTTACTGTTGCAGAAGATTGTAGATGAAGGTTTGAGGAATAGGACAAATTAGGAGGCATAAGTTTTTGACTGACCCTTGGTACTTTCAGCTTCACAAATCCTAGATATTGTAAAATCCTGGTTTTCATGAGCATGCACTAATGTCATATAATATTTTATGAAATCGCTTATCTTTGGAATATCGGGTTTCACAAAGAGACGTTTTGTATTTCAAAACTTTAAAAATTTTGCCAAGACTTTTAATATTAAATTTAGCATAAAAGACCGAAAGCAAAAATGCATGCACACTGGCACAATGCTCTATAGCTGCGTAATGCACCGCGTTTATTAGTGCATATTAAAAAGCTCTCCTTAGCGGGGAAGCTCTGTGAAACTTCTTGCATGATTCAAAGTGCATGCGGTGGTTAAAAATTCACCGCGGTTTTATTAACGGCCGCAAGAAAGGTATTCAGCGTCTTTTTGTTTAATTTTTAATTTAAAAATTCATGTAATTTCTGATGTTTGTATCAGTTTCATCATATACTGTAGAATGGCTCTAAGTACCTCCTACATTTCTCAAACATTCTAATGGCATTACGCTACACTAGCGCCTCCTAGCGGCGCGAGTTGTGCTGGTTGGTTTTTTTTCATTCATTATTGATTTTATTTATTTTAGGGAATATATTTTGAAATAAGGATTAAAGACCATATGAAATCTTTAAACAATAATAGTTTTTTTTAAACAGAGTTCGTCAATCATTTGTTGGAGACGAGTCACACATTTGACTTCAATAGTGGAATTGAATTGCTACATTCTAATTTTAATGGCATTCAGTTGGATAAATTATAAATATTAGAGATCAGAAAGAGCATGAATGCGAATTTGAATATTATTGATAACCAAAAATTGTTTTTAAATGACGCAATATTAAACCTGTTTCCTTCGTAAATTGTTCCCTATTGCCCCTCTTACCTCTTCCCATTCTTACCTTTCCATTGACTATGTCTATTATTTATAATTATGTTGTCTTTGTTTAATTATGACCATTGTTTTTTACCTATTATTTATAATTAGTTAGTAAACCCTGAAGATGTGAGCTTAGCTTGTTTACAAAACCAACATGAGAAATGAGAAACATGCTGGTTTTGTAAACAATAAAAGTGGTAAATTTATTAATTGTTTTTGTGTTTAATTCGTAGAACTCCATTTAATGTTTTTATTATATTTAATTAAAATTAAATTCGATAGTTTTATTATCAAGTTCTGCAAGTATTTTATTATGTATTTTAATTACAGCTGTTTCGGTTTTCAAGACCATTTTCAAACTAGTCAGTTGAAAATGGTCTTGAAACTGGACAGTTTGAAAATGGTCTTGAAAACCGAAACAGCTGTAACTAAAATACATAATAAAATACTTGCAGAACTTGATAATAAAACTATCGAATTAAATTTTAATAAAATATAATTTTAAAAAGTGGTAAAAACTAAGTAAATTATTATTTTTGAAAATATTTTTATTTTATTTTACATTCATAAAATGTATCAACCTACATAAAAACTAACTGCTATTTTGCTCGTTCATGATATTTTATTTATTTTTTTACTAGCTTTTTCCCGCGGCTTCGTTGGAATGATATTAGGGGGGGTTCCCACTCCGCCTCCTCCACATTCCTTCTCCCCACTACATTCCCCCTCTCTCCTCCGTCTCCCCCTCTCCTGACCCCCCCCCCCCCCCTCTCCTCCCACTACTCCCAGATAGGTGAGGTACTCACATAAAAATAAAGTATGTATGGTAAAACCACGAGATCTGTGGTGATCCACAAAGAATGTATGGCTGGTGGACGCCCAGATGATTTGGGCAGGCAGAGCAAATGAACGAAGAAAGGAGTGTACGGAGAATGTATGACGCATATGGTAATGTGAAAGTCGGTGACGCCGAGAAAGACGTGACACGATCAAGAGAATCAGATTCATGTCAAGAGTCAGATTAATAAAGTACGTAGAGTTTATGTAAAAATATGAATGAGGCAAGGAGTGTTGGCCAAAATCGAGTTGTTTGGCGGTGCGTCCTCTCTGTCTGCTCCCGTGGGGAAACGGCATAATGGTGAGTAGTTAGATATCGGTTATGTTAGACCGGTGAAACACGAGAAGCCCGAGTGTCCTCCATCACAACACAAGCAATATTTTCGGCTTTCTGTGGAGGTAGTATATACACACATCTCATTCCAACTATAGTTTGCATTCTCCAATACAGCGTTTACACAGTCTTGGTAACAAACATTTAAACAATATGGATGTATTTCATAATAAATTAAATTTGTCAAACTTGTGCCAACAATTAATACCAAACTTGGGCACCTGGAATGAGACAATCTAAAGTACTCATAAAAGGACCAGACCCTAGACGAACCAGGAAACTACTCAATATGGACAGAAACTCGCTGAGGGAACTGGTAGGACTACTAACGGGACACTGCCATCTCAGGAGACACATGCAGATATTGGGAGTGGAAAACACCAATAGATGCAGGAAATGTGAAGAGGACGAAGAAACTCCAATTCACTTATGGTGCCAATGTCCTGCCTTGGTGGGAACTAGGCTCAGATACCTGGGGAGACACACAGTAGAACCAGAAGACATAGCCACATATCCGGTGACAACCCTGGTGAACTTTTTTTTTTTTTTTTTTTTTTTTTTTTTTTTTTTTTTTTATAATTTATTTATTTAATTTAATTTTAAATATCAACAAACAAGTCCTGCTAAGCCAATAGCATTGGCTTGTCAGCAGGTGCTTATGGTTCCATTACAAATATATTTTAAGAGTTATAATTAACATCTTATTTCTACAGATTCAACATTTTTTTCATACATTTTTTCATAAATATAAATATTCTTTTTGCGATAACCAATTTTTCAGCATATATTTAACCTTATTCATAGAATTAAGTTGCTTTATATTGTCAGGTAATAAATTAAATATCTTCGGTATGTTGTATTCAAACGTTCTCTGTCCGTACTTATTATTGAATTTCGGAACTATTAACCCGTCGTTACGCGTGAATCTAGTGCTATATTTATGATCTAGTTTCTCTTTATGCTGCGGGGTAAATATATGCTGAATTATAATTTTATACCATAGTATTGCCTTCACAGGTAAAGTTTTTGCACTCTGAAACAGCAACGGAGTATTGTGTCTTTGTTTGAAAATGTTAGGGACAACTAATAATTTTACAATTGCGTTTTGTGCAACTTGTACCTGTTTCAGGTTGGTTACAGTAGTATTTCCCCATATTGTTAACCCATATCTTATTATTGATTCTGCTAGTGACATATAAATTATTTTAAGTGTATCAATTGATAGGAAAAAATTTAATGTGTACATTCTGCTAGCAATTGATCTGAGTCTTTTACAGGTTATTTTAATATGTTTGTCCCATTTAAAAAAACAATCTACTGTAACACCAAGATACACATATTCAGTAACTAATTCTAAGCTTTCACAATTACAGTTAATTTGAATATTTTTGTGGATGCAATTAAAGTTATGAGAAATAATATTAGGATTAAATTGAAATTTGGCATTTGGTGATCTTATATGCATTACTTTAGTTTTTTTAGCATTTATTAAAAGCCCTGCATCATGTGACCATTTACAGAGTTGATTAAAGTCAATTTGTAAGAGTTCAATTGCAATTTTTAGATCTTTGTGTGATATGACCAATGCCGTATCATCTGCGAATACAAAATGTTTTACAAAAGAGAAAAGTTTTTTCATTATAGTTACATAGATTATATATAGTGTAGGTCCCAATATGGAACCTTGTGGAACTCCTGCAGATATATTTTTTGTTTTACTAAATGTATTATTTATTTTGGTACATATTTTTCTATCTGTAAGATAATCTTTAAATAAATTTAACAAATTTCCTCTTATTCCAATTTTTTCTAGAGTTTTTAGCATTTTTAAAGAGTTTATTGTGTCAAAAGCTTTAGAGTTGTCGATAAATAAAACAATAACATGTAATTTATTATTTAACTGATTATTTATATAATTGGAAAAATCTTGCAGTAGTTTTTCAGTGTTTTTTTTTCTTTGGAAGCCATATTGATTTGGATCTATGATAGCGAATTTTTCAATGTAATTATTTAATTTATTTGATAAAAATTTTTCAAGAATTTTTTCTAATGCTGGTAGAATACTAATTGGCCTATAATTTCCCAGTTCAATGTGTTTTCCACCTTTAAATATTGGTCTAGTGATACTACATTTAAATTCTTGTGGAATTTTTGCTTGCTTTATTATCATATTGATTAAATGAGTTATTATTGGCCCAAGAGTTTTTATATTTCTTTTTAAATCAAACATTCTTATATTGTCAATACCTGTGCTTTTAGAGTTTTTCATTTTTTTAACGATATTTTCAATATCAGTTATAGTTGCTCTTGGTATATATAAACTATGAGGTAGTTCTTCCAGTACTATATTAGAAGCTTTGTGATTGCATTTATGTAACATGTTGCTGATGCTATCCGAGAAGTAATTCACAAAATCATTTGACACAGAATCCTCAGTTCTATCTTTTAACATGTATCGTATTATAGTTTCATCACAATCATTTTTGGGTTTACGTCCTAAAATATTATTTATCTCATCCCAGGTTTTTTTTGTATCATTAAAACAGGTTTTAAATTTATTATTATAGAATTTAGTTTTATCTTTATTTATAAGTTTATTGACAAGGTTTCGTGTTTTTTTGTATTCTGTTTCATATGTTTTGTTTGTTGGTGTACTTTTCCATTTTTTATATAGTTTATCCCTTTTATTTATATTACATAATAATTCACTGCTTACCCATTCATTTATTGCATAAGGTCGTGTTTTCGGTTTTTGCACTATCGTTTTTGAACTACTATTGTAAAAATTTTTAAATAAAGATTTTATTTTTTCATATAATAGAATACAATCCTTCTCCTCTATAAGTTTACTCCAGTTATAATCTCTGATATATCTATCAATAGCCTTTTGTGAGATGATTTGAACATACTTATTTGCAAAGTCTATCGGACGTTTATGAGATTTTATATTAATAGCAGTGATAAAATGATCAGCAATATTATTTTCGCAGACGCAAGCAGTTATTTTCTTGCCTCTAAATTTAGCAAATATATGGTCAATACAAGTGCGAGTTATTTGTCCATTTAATACAGCTTCTCTGGTTACTATATTGATGCATTTAGTTAAATAATGGTTAGTAAGTAAGTTTTCATACGAAGTTATGATATAATCTTGGTCATTTAGTAAATTTAGATTTAGATCTCCGAGTAAGATAATATTTTCCTTACTATTAATTGTATCAAGATGTGCTGATAATTCCGTTAGAAATGAAGATTTACTGAGATTAGGAGGTCTATAGATGGCTATTATATTAACTTTAGTTTCGTCCTGGAGTATGAGCTTTCCTGTTATATTTTCAAAATGTTGTGATTGGAACGATTTTGGTCTAAATTCAAATTTGTTTCTTATATACAATATAATACCTCCTCCTGACTTATCAGTCCTGCAGTAGTTATATGCATTATATCCGGGAATATTGTACATACTCGTACTTTCAGTTTGAACAGATGTTTCACATAGCATTAGAATGTCAATATGCTTCAAACTATTTAATAAATATACATGCAATACATCCCAATATTTTTGTATAGATCTTATATTTAATTGAATACAAACAAGATTATCAGAAGCATTTATGCTTTGTTTTTTTATCCAAACTTCTAAATTATTTACTGTACTACATTCTATTTCGTTATCATTATCAATATACGAAAAATTATTCTGCGCCATTTAATTCGTAGTTAAATTTGATGCAATACAATAAGTTTCTAATACGGGTTTGGTTGATTTTACACATTGAAATATTTCTATAATAATAATTTATTAAAGGGACTGGGTTGTTACTAAATGATTGAGGTAAAATGGGAGATAGCACAATGGGCCTATGGCCTAAGTGCTCACGGGAACATATACTTGTAAACCGTCTCCGCCTTTTATAAAAAAAAAAAAAAATACCAAATTTCATAAATCATCTTTTAATCAATTTTACTTATCATATATTCTATGTTACCTACTTTGTGTCAACTCTTATATTTTATGTTATTTCCTGTAATTTGGCAAAAACATGTATTGCACTTTACGTAAAAGCCCTACGAACATTTAAACAAACAAATAAATAAATAAATATCTATATTTTTATACGAGCAATGTAAGGTAGGCAGTGTTTATGTGTCTATAAAGAGTGCATGTCTTTGTGCCCCAGAAAGATATTTCAAATACATCGAAACTTTCATGAAAAAAAACGAGTGTGCTTTAGACTAAACGACTAAAGTAAAATTTCTGTATGATTAAAGAAGTTTTACTTCAAAAAATACATAAGGAATGCGATTAATTTTTGCAGAAGTAAAGAAAAGTAGGGCGTACTTTAAATATTTATATTTTGCCGTTTATTCTTGTTTCCATTAAATTCAATAGAAATAAGAAAGCACTTAACGCGACGATGAAATTGCTTCACAAATTAGAAAGTTTTTGAATTTATTTGTAAATGTTTAGAACAAAATGCAAATCAAAAAATAATCTGTATTGTTTTTTTTTTTACCTTGGAACTTTGTAACCACCGTTATAATAATTAAAAAGTTTAATGCTGATTTTATTTATATCACTTTATAATTATATTTAAATATGATTTAATGTAATGTTTTTTTGTTTGTTTTTGAAGTGAAATGCTTCTTGAGCGCCGTTAATGAATTGAAATTCTGGTGAAACGGAAGTGCGTCACAACGCAGTTCTACACAAATACTCGGTTCTAATATAACACCGTAAATTCACACCTCGATGCGTGCCTTCCGTAGCGTGTTGGCAAGGTGCCTGACAAGTCTCAGCAGCGATAAAGACATACATCAAGCGAACGGGGGTTCGAATCCTACTAAATCCAAAAAAAAACGTTTTATTTTGTGAAATCAATATTCAATCTTCAAACCACTTTAAAAAAAGAAGCAAAAGAAAAGAAAGCGACATCTAGCGACTTTCTAGTTTCACTTCTAACGCGTTTGAATTACACACTCTGATTTTTTTTTAATATTAGCACCACATAGGAGGCTCTCAAGAAAAAAATTCACCTGAGAGCCTACGTCATCTTTGGGGATGCTGTGTGAAGGGTCTTTTTAGGGAAGGACGAGAGGACGTTTTTGGGAAGGAAAAAGATGAATGAGGGGAGTATGAGGGGTAAGTCAGTATGTCCAGGACATATGAATCCATATCTCCCTCTGCGGTGTTCCGCATGTTCTGAGAGAGTACTGCTTGTAATCCGGCGTTGGTAGGCAGACGCATCTGCCACCAAGATTCGGACAAATCTCAACCCGTGAACGCGGACACCCCTGCTAAGTCATCAAATGTAGCGAATCACTTGGAGTGACCTATTGCAGACGTGTTGGTTATCCAATAAATGGTTCATGGGATGCTCCACATTGAGTTGGTTATACCCATCGATGTAATATATCATTGAAGGAGAAGATAATGTTAATAAATCTGAGCTTAACATGAACCAAAAAATGGTTCCCAGGGTGGCGTTACCCATTTCCGCTTCCCAAATTGGGATAGATCAATTTTAGAGATGGGGTATTGGTAATGCCGGTCGGAAAACCAAACACCTCTGCCATTGGTTTCCCCAAGTGGTTAGCTACGTTTGACGACTTAGCAGAGGTGCCCGAATTCATGGTGTAAGGTTTGTCAAGGTCTTGGCGGCGAATGCGTTTACCCACCTACCCCGTGGCGGGCCGGATCGGAAGAGACCGGTTGAGAGAGAACTAATCTAGACCAGTCCAGCCTGACTATCTCGACCCATCGCCTGGCACCCACTGTACATCGATAGTTCTCTTTTGTATAATGTTAACGTAAATACTTGCATACTGCTTACTAACCCCGTATGCATGGACATTGGAAGGTCTAGAGTCGTTCAAATAAATGTAGCTTCGTTCAATAAAAAATTAGAGTCTTGACGTGTGCGGTAAAGGAGTAAACCATACGTTTCCTTCTAACGCCGTTGGTAAAGTGGTGGGGTCTCCAACAATGTACATCGATAGCGTAGAACGTAAACAAAACAAATTTATAAAATATCTTACCTTCAAATTCAACAATTGAATGCACATTTTAATTTTTGCAACAAAGGCGAATGTAGCTGATTCAAAAGTTCCACGTAGAGCTTTAAACAATAACATCGACCGTACCGAATGTTTGTACCTAATTCATGTTAATATACCTTTGAGATATTCCCGCCATACAGCAATATTCTACACGCCTAATTACAATACAAATGCAGCAGTAAATTTGCAGATCAACGACGTTTTTCGGTTCACCGACCACATTTAAAAAGAGCATCATGTCAATCATATAAAGAATAGGTAAACATATCATTTAGTAAATAAATAAAAGATCTTCACAGGTAAGATTGGACCAACAGCGGCTAGCGTGGTCATAAAGGTAACATATTTATCTCTTTATGTTTTCTATAAAACGGTTATACATCAAAATATTACGGAGAATATTACACATCATATATGTATACACTTTAATATAAAAAGATCATGAGGGCAGTGTTCGTATTTTGTGACATGCATCAAAAGATAGTTGCTGAAATGTATGTCTCCAATAAATGATTAACAAACTCCGAGAAACTATTATTGTTTAAACACATGTTCCTTTATCCTAATATTAAAGTTTTTCAAATTTATAGAAATTTTTCAAATTTATAGACCCAAGATTTTTTCGTTTTTCAATCTGTATGCTTATTGGGTATGTTTCAAGGTTTTCACGGCCAAAAAGTATTTTTGTTATTGTTTTTGGGGTGTTATGCCGTGTTTCGCTACCTCCTTCTTTAGCCAACGTTTCGGACAGCGTTAGAGTGTCCATCATCAGGGCAGATGAGTAAATGATATTGGTGAGAGTGTTTACTTATGTGTGTCGAAGCGATACCGTGCTGCCAGCTCCATTTCTCTACGAGCTGGTGTTAGAAAAAATTCAGCATGGTTTTTTGCGTTTAGCTTTGGTGTAGCCGTCAATTACTGGATACCAAGAACTATTGAGCTTAGCTCCGTCGTCTCTGTTAATATTGATGGGGTTTTTATGGATTTCAATTGCCTCCGTAATTAGGCGTGCTCTGTAAGTTTTGGGTCTTCCCAGGACTTCAGGAACAAATCCAAAGTAATGGCCGGTTTCGATTAAGTGCTCGGCGATTGCCGAGCAACTAACCAAAAAGTCCTGCCCTTTCTGGATGTGAAGGTGATGCGAAAAGAGGATGGTACCCTAGGACATACAGTTTACAGGAAACCAACACATACAAATAGATATCTCCACGCTGATTCGCATCATCACCCCGCTCAGAAGAGAGGTCTCATCCATACTTTGGTAACCCGAGCGACCAGAATACATACGGCATAACACCCCAAAAACAATAACAAAAAAAAAATGTATGTAAGTTACTTTCAAAATGATGACGGTCAATTCAGATGAGTAGCTCTGTTGATTGGCGTGTTCTGATAGGCCGAAGTCCTCGCTTTCAGAGCATGGGATCTCCCACGAGGATACTTGGTAGGCACATAAAAATTAACCCTTTTCAACATACGTGGATTAAATATATAATTCCAGAGATTACCTTAAACAACTGTTTATCTAAAGATATTTTTCGGTGGACTTCCTTGAAGCATTCCTTGAAGAAAAAGAATTTAAATCAATAATGATTTGTTTTTGTATAAAGTTTAATAAAAAGGCGTCGTTTTATTAAAACATTCAATCATTACAACGATTAAAATATTTATTCTAATTATCAAAAAATCTCTCAATTCAATGAAATGAAAGCATAGATTTCTCGAGTTAGTTCAATTAATATTCGTACCTGTTCTGTGCACATCACATGCCAGCAGCAACAACCCCACAACCCACAACCCCTGCGACAGTAATTCCCACTTGGTTGCTCATTGCAAAGTAAGGCACTGTCTGAACCTACGAATTTCAAGCTAGTCACTAAACCCGCCTTGCTGACAACATCTTCACCGAGTTTGTAACACCTGTACTACGTGCGATTCATTTAAATATCTGTCATAGTATTACCTCCACCAGTTGGAGAAAGTAGACCCATCTTCGCACCTACATAATAAATAGAGTGTTGTTTTAAAAATGAAATTGAAAACTCACCTAAGAATCCTGGAATGGCACCTAGCGGCATCACGAACAAGCTCACCAGCAAATCAGCAATTGCCAATGACAGCAGAAAGTAATTGGTCACATTCTGCAATCTCCTATCCAGGCAGACCGCCAAGCAGACCAGGATATTACCAAGTCCACCAGCGATGATAAACACAATCACAAACAAGAAACTCCAGTCATACTCCAAGACATCATTGTCTGACGTGGAATTATGACTGCCCCAAACGCACTGCACTTTATCCAAAGAATTCACTGAACCACTATCGGAATCTATGTATTCCAGATCGTCTCTTAATCGAAAACTTTGATTTAAATATTGCAATCCACTCATAAAGCACTCTAAATGTTTTGTAAGACGTTCAGAAGTCCTTGTGATGCAAGAATCGTCCAGATCAAGAGGAACTCTTAACCAAAGGGATCTCAAAGCTGATTCAAACACCATCCCATTAAGAGAAAGGTCAAATTTATCAAAACAAGACGTACTATTGTTCAAATTGGTAACGCAGGCATTGCAGTTGTAAAGGGTGTCGTTTTGGATGTCAACGTCAAGGTTGCAGGAGTAGGAAGGGTATGGGGTGAATTCCGGAAAGGTGAGGTTATCTGGAGAGTCTGGTAGGCAGTCCAATCCCGCCCCCGCTACGGAGCAAGACCGGAGCCTACCAGACAAAAGCCTGCAGGCAAAACCTGGTAGGGAGGAGTTGTCGAAGAAATACTCGCCGAAAGACATGTTGCTTCTACTCTCGGAGGATTGCCGAAGGTCTAAACAACATACTGCACTAAAATGACGACAATTTAAGTTACTAAAACAAAATGATTACATTAGTTCTGGGCGTGTTTACAGTACACAAATAATTGTTATCACATAACTGCACTGCGTTATTAGAAATTGACCACTATTTTTGACACATGGTATTATTGCACGAAAACACTTGTTTTAGATTCGTAATGGTTTTGACACTAACTCATTTTGGGACTTGCAATTATTTTTTTCTGATTGTTAGAGCAGCCGTCCTGTAATGAATTCGCAAGACGTCGGACCTGGAAAAAGAAAAACAGCATTTTTAGATAATCTTTAGCTTTAAAAAATTTTCATTTGTCGATCAGTTGATTAGTCAGACATCTCCGAAAAATCGAAATTTGAGTTGAGTGTGCATTTATATATAAAAGGGTACCCTCTATCTGGTACAATACTCATGTTGCTCATAAAAACCAAAATCAATTATAATGCAGAAAAACTAGTAGTGAATTAAACAAAATGTTGATGTTCTCTGGATCACTTGTAAGATATTTCAAAATTTCAAACTAATAATGTACCGGAACATTTTGCCTCCTCGTGTTATTTTACAGCATTTTTAATGTGTATAACATGGACACGTGTAAATAATATATGATTTACGGTGAATCGAATATAACTTTCCTCATTATCTCAAAATTTTGAATTTTGAGATGTCTGATTAATTGATTAGGCATTGTAATGTGTTTCTTTTTGTTTTTGTTTGTTCAAAAAAATTATTAAATTATCTTTATTGCAAATGTGGTGATTTTAGCGGTCTCTTTGGAATACAACAGGCACTGAAATATGTTTTTAAAAAAAACTGCTAAACCATCATGCTCGATCAAAACAATCAAGAGATGGCGCTCATTTGTCCTTTTGAAGAAATAATGTGGTCTGGAGTGTTTTCATTTGAAAGTGTTATAGTGACCAGTGTAATAACTGTCACATAATTTTGTGTTTTGATTGTCTTGCAATTCATTGTGATTTCTCTTTTAGTTGTGTAAAGTGGACAATTGACTTGTACAAACAAAATTATAAAAATTGTACTGAGATTAATTTAATTCACGTTGGAGAGATCAACAATCAAGGTAAGTGTTTCTGTTTTTTCCTTTGAGATTTTGCCAGATCGCTATTTTTTGTTATATTGTAAATTCACAATCATCTTTTTGTGTATTAAGCTCCGAGAGTTCATGGGTTATTTACACGCCCCAGGCTCGCATATTATAATATACTAATCAATTTGACGATCGATGTATACAAATTTTAAAATGAGCATTTAATAAACAAGCTTTTCAAAAATAACTGTTTAAAAATAAATTATAATAAACGCGGTAGGTCAAAAACCTTTGTCTTAAATATTTTTTTAACAAAGAAAACAATAATCCATCAAACTAGCGTAAAAATAACAAAGAAATTACGAATAACTAACCAGGCCTAAACAATACATCATTCGCTATAAGAAATACATTATCGGATGTTCTTTGTTGGATAGTTAATTACATGTTCATCTGTTGGCTAAACAAAACGGTACAGCTTTATGTAGTGTATGTTTCCAATGGAACATCAAAGCTTAAAAGCACGAACTTGTCAAACATAATGAACGAACAAGTACTGCAAACGCTGCCTGTGTTTGCAATAAATCAAGGCAAAATAGTATATTTACAAACGCATTAGTGCACTGATGATTGCAAATTAAAAAGGATTGTGTAATTTTTAATCGCGTTTTTTTATATCATATATTCTGTGTAATTGTATATTGCAGAAACAGATTGACTGAAATGAGTCAGGCCTGATGGTACGCAAATATATTGAAGAATTTAAACAGTCAGTCATTTGGGAGGCGGGAATGGGAACCGCCGCCCCGGGAACTTTTATTGGATAACCAACGACTCCGCCATAGGTCACCCCAAGTGGTTCGCTACGTTTGGTGATTTAGCAGGGGTGCCCGGGTTCATGAGGTGAGGTTTGTCTAGGTCTTGGAGGCGGATGACCAAGACTCACTGAACCCCAGATTCCTACCCACCCCTTGACTCTCCTTTCCCCCTTTTCCTTAAAAAAACCCCCCACACAGCATCCCCAAAGATGACATAGGCCCTGAGGGAAATTATTTTCCTCAGGGCCTCCTGTGTGGAGCTCATGTAAAAAAAAGTCAGGATTATTTGTTTGCTTTTCAAAACAACTCGAATAGGTCTCATAGAAATCATTCTATCTTCCTTACTATCATGGTGAGAAATGTGATTTAAACGGCATTGGAAAGAAAAAAAACACCACGCTAGGTAAAATTAACCATAAAAATAATTAAAGTGTATCTACACCTTTAAACAACAAAAGTTTCTACCGTTATTTGAAAAAAAATTATCATTTTATAAAAATGAAAATATGTTTGCTTCTGTCTATGTATGAATGCATGTTATGCGTTGCTAAACCTTTCATCTGTTTGCTTTGAAACTTTGGGGGATGTGCCCGCATGCCCGCGATTCTTACTTTGTACAATAGTGAGTTCTAGTATCATGAAATCATGCGTTGCTAACAGTTCATCCGATTGCGATGATACTTTGGGGATTTGATGTGATGGTTTCTATATATACCGGTGAGCTCTGGTATTGCGAAATTTATACAAAAAAATGCATAGGTGGCACGCGAACTTTTGAAAACTGAATGTACCGGGAATGGATGTATGGAATGCGGGAGTGGGGAGGGGAACCCAGGAGGGGGGAGGGGAACTCGGTAGGGAGGTTCGCGGGACGAGGGAAAAGGCGGGTGGGAACGCGAGAGGGAATTGGAGGCGGAAGGAAGGGGCGAATGGGAAAGGACACGCAGGGAGAAACAATATCTTTATGAAGTGGATAAAAAAGTAAAGTGACGATAAGGTTTATAATACATTTGGCTAATAAAATATGTTTTTTTTTTATTTTAATTACCAGTTAATTTAGATAGAAAAATCGTAAGGTTAAATTTTGCAAACAAGTTGACAATATCATCAGTATTATTACTAAGGCAACCATTTAGGTGCATAATGCTTGGGGAATCAGAATCATCTTCTTTAGGAGATTTCGAGTATTTCCAAAAATAATTAACATTATTTATTATGGAGTATTGAATTTCATATATATAGTTATGCTAGCAGGCAATAGACATATTTTTACATGAAGTTCTTAAATTTTTAAATTCCATGTAATTAGAATTTTTTTGATATAATTTATATTCTTTATGTTTTAGTTTTTTGGTGATAATTTGGTGACGGTTGAATTTGGCAGCCACCTCTGGTCTGGAGCTCCAAAATACTTGAAAAATACCCTCGACTCTGTGCAGAAACGGCCGGTCCGTTTGATAGATTCTCCCATCTTAACGAACGGGTTGCAATCTTTAGAACACAGGCGTCGGGTGGGAATGCTATCCATGTTCTAACGGTATTTCAACGGAAGATGCTCTGAGGAACTAGCGTCATTGTTCCCTTCGGCACCGGTGCATAGTCGGGAGACACGCCAAACGCGCGCCCAACATATGTACACGGTTGACATTTGTCACATGAGAACGGGTCGTTTTTTCGACTCGTTCTTGAGTTCAACAGCTCGGCTGTGGAACGATTTGCCGGCATCTGTGTTTCCTCCCTCCTACAACATGGGTCTCTTCAAGACCAATGTTCATTCCTTCCTCTCCTCAAAAAGACCCTCCACACAGCATCCCAGATGACATAGGCCCTGAGGGGAATTATTTTCCTCAAGGCCTCCTGTGTGGAGTTAATGTAAAAAAAAAGGTGTTTGTTTTACATATCATGGTTGGAATATACGTGCTAATAGCCTTTTCCAAAACAGGACAAAGACACCATAAATACCATGCAATAAACGCATTCAACATTCTTTCACTCGATACAAAAAATGAGACACAAAAATATGAGATACAATATTAAAAGATGGATTAAAAAACAAAAAATGCAAAATTACAAAAAAATTATAACATAAAATAAAATTAATTATTTTATATTTTTAAGTTGGATTTTATCTAATTAAAATTTATTTAATTTTATTATTTGTAAAATCGGCACCTCAGCACTAGTAAAGCACCCAATGGGGGTTTACATGAAAAAATAATATTTCGAAATATGTAAACATAATGTGTTAATTTTTTATATGTAAACTTAATTTATTTTTTTTTTTATTATTTTCTTTATTTTTCCCAAAATTACATTTGATAAATGCAATGCTATGAATATCATAAAAGTAATAGGAACCCACCAAGCTGTAGTATGTGCGTGGGTAATATAGTTAAATATGTTTTATTATTGTACCTAGAAAAAAAACAAAAAGTGGGCACAAACATATTTAAAATTTTTATTAATAGTTTGTACAAAAATATGTAATAATATAATAATAGGTATACAATAGTGTAATAACAAGTGTGTAGTTTGTGAGAAACTTATAGTGATTTAAATTAAATAATTAAATTATCATTGAAGAAGAAGATAACACTTATAATCTAAATGAAAATATGAAAGAAAACAAGACACAGAAAAACAGAAAAAAAACAATGGTCGCAACTGGGACTCGAACCCAGACCTCTCGTCTAACCGGGACGTGCGCGTTTTCCAATTTCGCTATTGCCACCTTCTGTCAAACCGTCATATTTGTCAATCTCATATTTCAAATATTTAGAATCATTAATATTATCTTCAACTAGTTCTTTTTCCATATTTTCCATTTTTTTCAGTTGCGACCTTTTTTTTTTTTTTTTTCTGTGTCTTGTTTTCTTTCATATTTTCATTTAGATTATAAATGTTATCTTCTTCTTCAATGATATTAATATTTTGAAGGTTATAAAAAGAGAGTTAAATAAAAAAAATTAAAAAAAAATAAAAAAAAAATAAATAAATAAAAAATAAAAAAGTTCTAACTTCTGTATTGGCAAGCCATAATTTTAACTCATTGTAAATTGAGATATGTTGGTTGTCACTTGAATTTTTTTCGGTAAAGATTGAAAGTACGAGGTCCAATAAATCTATTATGTGTTTGCATTGTTTGGTATTCGTTTGGAGGTATAAAATATATTATTATTTCTAATGTTGATTCTGTTTTCATTTTTTTCGAATTTGTTTTTGTTTTTCGAGATATATTGCATAGTTTGCAATATAAATAGTTTACGGATTCTTTGTACAATGCTTCTGTAGAAAATCTTCTATTTCTAGTATACATAATTTTTAAAATAAAATTTTGAATTATTTGTTAAGGTTTTACAAAAGCATCAAGTGCGCCACCCCATCCTATTATACCGTACATGATTAAAAATTGCGCCAGAAAAAAACATTTTCAGTTCTTTCAATATTGAGTACTTCCTGTAATATATCTTAATTTAGAGACGGTATTATTAATTGCGGGTTTTCGCACAATCAATAATTCGATCTTGAAAATTATAAAATAAACGTCTGAACGCTGCGGCACAACCTTTACGTCATACTACATCGCCCGGGATGCAATCGCGGACTAGATTGATTATTTTATAATGTCGTCTGATACAAAATCTCTTGTTACCACTTCGATTTTACGAATAAAAAAACTTCTTTGGCGTCCCCTACTTCTTCTACCATTCACCTTCGAGCTGTTTTCCATTTCACAAGTTTTATTATTTATTGAAGTGAAACTTTTTGGCACCGTTGTGGTTTGAAACTCGAAAAAATATTTAATGGAATTAAATGCAATTAACATTATTTTCATTAAATATAATGTAATTGGCTTTCTAGATGGCTTTTCAATTAAAAATCTTAACAATTGTATGTTTTCTGTATTTTAAATATAAAATTTTATGAAACATAACTGGTTTCACTTTTTCATTTTTTCTTGGAACAAGAATATAGTCGGATACAACATTTACAACAAGGGTCTCTTCAAGACCAATATTCTCTCATTCCTTTCCATACAAAGACCCCCCACACAGCATCTCCAAGATGACCCAAGGGAAATTTTCTCAGAGCTTTCTGTGTGGAATTAATATAAGGAAAAAAATACAATATAATTTTTATTAATTTTTCGTAATGTAGACTGCCAATCTCGCTTATTTTCCACCTAGTTCAGTTCTTCTGTTTATAGAATAGAATACAAATAAATATATTTGTGGGAGGGTTTCACAATTCAATTTATTTCTACCCGTGTTGTTATCCAAAACTACTAGAATTTATTAAATAAATCTACCTTTTCCCTACCCTTAGATACCTACACCTTTCACCTTCTGAAATAATATTTACATAATATTTTCTCTAAACAAGTATTATATCCATGTGCAAATTACTATCGTATCCTATTTTTTTCCATTTTATTTTTATAGTATCTATCTATATATCTAACACACTCCTTTGAGTAAATACAGGTTTTTGTTAAATAAATTAATTAACATATTTTAGGAAAAGACTTTTGACAATGTTTGTTTTTAATACCGCACCGTAGTCCCAACGCTCCCCAGCCTGTGGAACTACGGGATACCCAATAAGGAACTCCAGTGAAAAACTATGGCTTTAAAAAAATATTTTCAAATAGACCAATAAACGCTGATTCTGAATATATAAGTTTTATTAAATAATATTTAACGTAGAGTTTTAAAAAAAATATTAAAAAGTCCATTTTAAAACAGTTCATTAAAACACCCTGTCAAGTTGGTATTATTGAATAATGTGAGGCGTGACATCATCGCTTCCATAAAACGCTCCAATGCTGAAATTCAAAATGGCGGCGGTCGAACAGCTGATTCCAGTTCCATACGAAATTCATGCTTCGGTTTCCTTAATATTGATTTTATTTTTTATTTTATTTTATTTTATTTTAAATACATAAACGGCTATACTGCCTTTTATAAATAAACATATAATAGAGTACAAAAGTAAGAAAAATAATATCATTACATAATAATAGTAGTTTTTTTCGATTCGTAAAGCTAAAAAAATAATAATTTCAAACAATTTTTATACCAATCTCCCGTAATAATATTGAAAAATATAATAATATAATAAATATAATATAATAAATAAAAAATTACACCTAAATAACGTTTTACTTATTGAATAGTTTCATCACTTCTTCCATACAAAATGACAACATCTGTTGAAAATAACTAAAACTTTTGGCCAGATGACGTCACAGGGCCAGATGAGGTCACGGTGGTTTTCGGGGGATCTTGAAAAATTAAAACTTTGACATTTATTTTAACTATTAAAACTAACTATAAAAATAAAAATAAATATGCAGTTATTTAAGTAAGAAGGTTCATTCATAAAAAAAAAAATGGACTGGAGTTCTCTATTGTGGTATGTTGCGAGGCAGAAAGAAGTGGTGGTTTGAATGAGATAGTGAAGTTAATATGGTGGTTTGAAGGTGGAAAAGTATCTGGATATTGAGATCTGGTCACCAAGCGACGTTTATAGCTTCTATTTTCTAGTATCTACAACTTTGGCAATACTTTTGTTACATCAGTTGGAAGATCAAGGCAAGGAAAATTGTCCGTATTACCATACGATGAAAGATGACACGAAAAAAATAGGAATTTTTTTTTTTGTCTAAGCCACTTGGAAGGCAAAAAAAAAACAGACAGTACTACTACCCTCTTTTATCTTTTCCCAGGTTATTCGCTACGTTTGGATACTTAGCAGGGGTGTCCGGGTTCATGAGGTGAGGTTTTCTAATTCTTGAAGGTGGGTGCATTTGTCCATCTACACGATCAGGAGAGACTGGTTGAGGGTTTGGAAAGGTGGTGAATTATGTATTTTGCACTGTAAACTGAGATGCGTGTGTAGGGAAAATTTGCCAATTAGAACTCTTAATTATGCGGTCAAATTTATTAGTATCAAGTAACGTTATATTTTATAATAAAATTTGGTACAAGATTAAATTCATTACAACTAGAGTGAATATAAATCAGCCGAACTGAGCGGACGCGAGAACCGGAATAAATTTGAAATATCATGCATTTACACATCTGCCCTGATGATGGACACTGTAACGCTGTCCGAAACGTTGGCTAAAAAAGGAGGTAGCGCAACACGGCACAACACCGCCAAAACAAATAACGAAAATACTTTTGGCCGTGAAAATCTAAAAACTTATCTGTCTGTAAGTAATATCGAAAAATGGTTTACGTTATTTTTGGTTAGGTTAAAATAACAAAATATTTATGTTATTTTAGGTAAGTATATGTTAGGTTCAGTTAAATAAGGTAAGGTTTTTTTTTCACTTTTGGCCGATTTTCTGTTCTATTTCATTATTATTATCTGAACTCTGCATGTGACTCGAAGCCAATGCAACCAATCAAGCAAAAGGGAACAATTTCACCATCAAAATCCTCCGTAACCCATCCTTAATTAACTAGCAAAAAGCTCAGCGCAGTAATTACTGCAATAAAGTTTAATAAAAATGGATGTAAAAAACCGTGCCAGTTATCTGTTGGAGGGTAATGGATGCTGATTGGACCAGAGAGAGAATGGCACGTACCAGTGTAATAATAGTTTGCTCTTTCACTATGAATTTCCATGAATTTCTGAACAAGCATCATTATCATTAGAATACCCCCACGATACAATCAATATACCGTAGTACATAGTGGATCTGTCATCCGGCTTTACGGAATATCCACATTTCTGGATCTGCTGCCAAATTCACCCTTATACATTTGAAGGATCCATTACAAAAACTATATTAGTGGGTTGTTTCAAAAAATTTGATGGATTCATCAAATATTTGAAGTTGATTTTCGCGTTCTGTGTAGGTTTTATTCAAGTTCTGTTATTATATCGCTATAGGATAGCTGCTTCACAAAACTGAAATAATCACAGAACTTGAATAGAACTTACACAGAACGTGAAAATTAGCATCAAATATTTGATGAATCCATCAAATTTTTTGAAACAACCCGTCCTTAATATCAGTTTTTTTTTAAATAAATTTTCACATTTATTTCTCTTGGGGACAGGTCAAAATATCTCCCTCAACCAGTCTTTCCCAATTCGGCCTGCCGTGCTGTTGGTGGGCAGACGCATCTGCCGCCAAGATCCGGACAAACCTGACCCCATGAACCCGGGCACCTCTGCTAAGTCAGTCACCTCTGGTATGGAGCTCCAAAATACCTAAAAAAAACCCTCGACTCTGTGCAGAAACGGGCGGTCCGTTTGATAGATTCTTCTAACTTAACGAACAGATTGCAATCTTTAGAGCACAGGCGTCAGGTGGGAATACTGACCTTGTTCTAACGGTATTATAATGGAAGATGCTCCGAGGAACTAGCGTCATTGATCCCTTCGGCACCGGTGCATAGTCGGGAGACATGCCAAATGCGCGCTCAACATTTGTACCCGGTTAACATTAATCACATGAGAACGGGCCATTTCTACGACTCGTTCGTCTCTTCAAGACCCATGTTCACTCCTTCCTCTCCTCAAAAACACCCTCCACACAGCATCTTCAAAGATAACATAGGCCCTGAGGGAAATTATTATTATTTTGGGTGGAGATAATGTTAAAAAAAAATGTCGCGAACCACTTGAGGCGACCTATGGCAGTGGTTTGGTAAACCAATAAATGATTCCCAGGGCGGCGGTATCCACACCCTCCTCTTGAATTTATCAATTTTAAAATTAAATTTAAAAAAACAGTTCCGGCCAATATTCTTCATTCCAGCGCACCTTAGATGATTTTTCACAAAATCGTCCCAAAATGGGGTATTTCCACAATTTTTTTTTATTATTGAAAAAAATTAAGCAAAAAATTACGACGATAACGTAATTTTTATTTTATTTTTACGACGACGACTTAACTTTCTATAACGTTTTAAAATACGCCTTTTGAAAATGCCCCCAAAACGATGTTTTTGCCCCCGTTCACTCTGTGACGTCACAGGCGCCTCATCATGCGATCGCCGCCCGTAGGTGACTGTAGTGGGTTCGTAAGTTGTACTTGGTGTTATTTATTGACTTCCAGTTTGCTCGAATTATATCTTTATATTTATCCTATATTTTCCCACTTGCAAAACATGTATAGTTTGGTACACACGTTTACAAATACTACAAGAAAAACCCAAAATAAGATGTTTAAACGACCCTTTCTAAGGCGACAAAAAATGACCGATTGTGTACAAATGTTGGGCGTGCGTTTAATGCGTGCGCCGAAGGGTTCAATGACGCTAGGTCCTCGGAGCATCTTCTATTGAAATACCGGTAGAACAAGGACACCATTCCAATCTGAAACCTGCGCGCTAAACATTGCAATCCGTTTGTTTGAGAGGGAAATCTATCGAACGGACCGCCCGTTTGTGCTTTCTGAATTTTCAAGTATTTTGGGACTCTAGACCAAAGGTGGCTGCCAAATTCAACAGGTGGACTTGCGATTTGTACAGGGTCAGCAGTTGTGTACTATCTGCAGAATATATTGGCCCTTAGTACAGTAAGACGAAGAAGGAGGCTTCGATGGAGCCCCCGTGCCTTTTTTTTCAGATTTAAATTTTAAACTACAAAAAAAAACCTTTCGTTTTTGACTATTTAAATTCATAATTTAAACGTGGAAACACCTTTATATACAGTCGTAAGTTGGATATCTACACACTAATGACTGCCTCCGTGGTCGAGGGGTAAGGCTCTCGACTAGCAATTCCGGCGTTAATATGTATATAATACACAAAATAAATTTTATAATAAACGTTTAAAAAATATATTTTTTTACGAGTTACGAATGATCTGGCATTATGTGAAAATCTCCTACTACCACCACATAGGAAACAGGATAATGTTGCTTGTGTCGTGATGGAGAACCCAAACGCGATGCCAAATCAGCCACTGACCGGTCTTTGAATAAGTTTTTTTGCATTTCACAATTTATTCGTTTAAAATAATATGTACTATATTTGCGGCACATGAGAGTCCAGAGTGGACGATACTTTCAATATCGCCCTGGTGTAAGACCACCTTTCAGAATTGAAACGTTGCTTCAAAGGCTTTGGCCGTGGTTAGTGACCAGATCTGCATAGCCGGTACTTCACCACCTTCCTCTACCGCATCTTCTTTCCTCCCCACTACCTTCAACCTCACAAAATATCCCAAATGGGATGCCATAGTCTCACTGGCTCCAGATGTTTGGGAGCAGTTGGGGACTTTTGTGCGGTATTCACTTAAAATAAGGAAATTTACTTGTAGAATGGCCAAAGTTTTAAACGTCATTTTATGACAGGGAAGTTATGTAACGAACTGACACTTGCTGTTTTGTTCCAATTTAATTTTAAAGGGGCCAGAATTAACTCTATTTTGTCAAAATATTGAAACCATTATATAACGTATATAATATGAGGGTTTGTTTAAATAAAATGTTTTCATTACCATATCGTCTTAGAATCCCGAAATTTAGGGCTTAAAAAATTACTGTTACTCATTGTAGCGTCAATTTTAGGCAAGTTGTCGGATTACGCCGTTAAAAATACTACTGTCAGTCATTACAACTGGACAATATTATATAAAACTGTAGAAACAACACAATCATCTTAAATATGAAATAAAACCGTCCATAACCCCGAACAAGTCGAGAATGTTTAGATGTTTGATAGTAACACGGTGATAAACCTCGGAACGGCGACTCTATTGACGTCATGTTGCGTACAAGCAGTCATGGGCCGTTTTCGTTTCGTTCCGTTTACGCGTATTTTGAAATCAATAATTATGAATGAAAATATTAAAATTAAACATTTTTAATGCGATAATCATGTTCAGAAAAATAATCTTTAAATCTTCCACATGTTTTTAGCGGTATACCTGGTTTGTGGAAATACCCCATTATTATTCGCCTGAACGACGAATGTTACGTTTTTGGTCCATACATCAAAACAATGTGAAATTTCAATAAATGAACGCGGTCTGTTTTTCACCTGAATGCTTCAATTTGTGTCGTTACCTGTCGAATAAAACCAATTTTTATAAATAACCCCACTGATCTTTCGAAATTGCCGCAAAAAGAGAGTTTAAGAATTTGGCGACGAAAAGAGAAAATGCCGAAATTGATTCAATGCCGATTTTTCATTTCGAAAATTGTTTCCGAATTCGCGGCGACCGACTCCACCCCTTACCCCCTTCTTCGCTTTGGACGTCTCCACCTTTTGTTAGGGGTGGATAGTACCCGATATCAGGGGTGGATTCATTAAATAAATCATTCTATTCAAAGTCTATTAATGAAACTGTTAGATAAGTAGTGAAAATTCAATGATAAACAACGTATAGTGCTGGAAACTTGAAACTTGTCTAAAGTACTTCAAAAAGTATGAAGATGCCGAGAGCTAGGAGAGAGGTTAAATCCACTGTCAGGCAACTTGTTTATAAGATTTTAAATTTCAATTTTCGAAATAATTAAATAGTAAATGTCAATTTTCGAAATAATTAAATAATAAAATCTTATAAATAAGTCGTCCAACTGTGGATTTAACCACAGTTTGAAAATGGTCTTAAAAACCGAAACAGCTGTAACAAAAATACATACTTAAATACTTGCAGAACTTGATAATAAAACTATAAAATTTAATTTTGATTAAAAATATGAAAATTAAATGGAGTTCTACGAATGAAACACAAAAACAATTGATAATTTATGATAGGGGGGTTATATTTAGATGTAAGCCCGCATTATGTAAAAAAACTAAAAACAAAAATTATGAAATACTAGTGAGTTTCCTGCATGCATTGCAATGCTACTAAGAAAGAAATTGTTTATCCCTGCGTGTCTTTTCCCATTCATCCCGTTCCCTTTTCGCCTCCCTTTCCCCTCCCATGTCCCCATGAAAACTATTTTCGAAAGGTAATGAAATATGCTTAATAATATCATTATAAGAAATAACCATATAATTTTTTTAAATATAAAAATTTTGAATGCAAGCTTTAAAAAGATTTAAAAACGGCTCACCTCAGGTTTTTTCTAACTAACGTTACTGATAACGAAAAAAAAACACATACATATTTTATTAGACAAATGAATTATAAACGTTATTTATAAAAAAAATATTATTATTAGTAAAAGTAATTCTTAAAAATTTACGAAGTTTCATAGTTTTATCAAATTGCGATAGGAAACTTTGGTTTCATAATGGTGTTAATTTTAATTATTTTATTGTTAATTTTTAGATTTTACTATAAAGCGTGTTGTTTTTTGTTTCCAATACTGTTTAAATACTACAAACCCGGCGTGCGCAAATATATTTTATTTGATTAATTTGTGTTATTTCACAATTTATTCATTTAAAATAATATATAGTATATTTACGCCACGTTCCAGAGTGGAAGATACTATCGGTATCGCCCTGGTGTAAGACCGCCATTCAGAATTGAAACGTTGCTCGAAATGGCATTAGCCGTGTTTAGTGACCAGATCTGAATAGCCAGGTACTTCCCCACCTTCCTCTTCCCTATCTCCTTCCCCTCCCCACTACCTTCAGCCACACAACATACCCCAATTGGGGATGCCATAGTCTCACTGGCTCCAGAGGGGAGGAGTTGGGACTCTTGTGCGGTATTTCATATAAAAAAAATAAAAAAAAACTGTTTGACGGCCGGCGTGGTCCAGCGGTAACGCTCTTGACTCGCAATCCGAAGGTCGCGGTATCGAATCCCGGCGTGGCAAATAAATTTTATTTGATTAATTTGTGTTATTTCACAATTAATTCATTTAAAATAATATATATTATATTTGCGGCACGTTCCAGAGTGGAAGATACTCTCAATATCGCCCTTGTGTTGCTTGAAATGGCTTTAGCCGTGTTAGGTGACCAGATCTAAATAGCCAGGTACTTTCCCACCTTCCTCTCCCCATCTCCTTCCCCTCCCCACTACATTCAACCTCACAACATACCCCAATTGGGGATGCCATAGTCTCACTGGCTTCAGATGGGAGCAGTTGGGACTTTTGTGCGGTATTCATAAAAAAAATATTTAGTTTATAATTCTCACTATGATATTAAGGGAGACACAATGATTTCTATGAGATCTATGTGAGCTGGGACAAATATGATCTCCTATTGTAAGGGAGACAACGATTTCTATTAGATCTATGTGAGCTGGGATAAATATAGTCTTCTATTATTAAGGAAGACAACGATTTCTAAAAGTATTTGTATATTTATTTCATTCAAGACATTTTTGTCTTTGATCATTGTATACACACTTTTCAGAACATTATGTTTTTTTTATGCATGTAAATACTCCTCCCATAAACACGAGCTCCTAGAGCTCAATTTATGGAGTAGTAGAACCATAAAAATAATTCTTTTGTAAACCTAGGAAATAATATTATAAATGTAATTATTATTGTAAAATAAATAAATAAATAAAATATTAGCTCTATGTGAGCTGGGACAAATATGATCTCCTATTGTGAGGGAGACAACGATTTCTATTAGATCTATGTGAGCTGGGATAAGTATAGTCTTCTATTATTAAGGGAGACACAACAATTTCTATTAGCTCTATGTGAGCTGGGACAAATGTGATCTCCTATTGTAAGGGAGACAACGATTTCTATTAGATCTATGTGAGCTGGGATAAATATAGTCTTCTATTATTAAGGGAGACACAGCGATTTCTATTAGCTCTATGTGAGCTTGAACAAATATGATCTCCTATTGTAAGGCAGACAACGATTTCTATTAGATCTATGTGAGCTGGGATAAATATAGTCTTCTATTATTAAGGGAGACTCAACGATTTCTATTAGCTCTATGTGAGCTGGGACAAATATAGTCTTCTATTATTAAGGGAGACACAACGATTTCTATTAGCTCTATGTGAGCTGGGACATCCTATTGTAAGGGAGACAACGATTTCTATTAGATCTATGTGAGCTGGGATAAATATAGTCTTCTATTATTAAGGGAGACACAACGATTTCTATTAGCTCTATGTGAGCTGGGACAAATATAGTCTTCTATTATTAAGTGAGACACAACGATTTCTATTAGCTCTATGTGAGCTGGGACATCCTATTGTAAGGGAGACAACGATTTCTATTAGATCTATGTGAGCTGGGATAAATATAGTCTTCTATTATTAAGGGAGACACAACGATTTTTATTAGCTCTATGTGAGCTGGGACAAATGTGATCTCCTATTGCAAGGGAGACAACGATTTCTATCAGATCTATGTGAGCTGTGATAAATAATATTTATAGCCTATTTTAATAATTATACTTTATTATAGTCTTCTATTATTAAGGGAGACACGACGATTTCTATTAGATCTATGTGAAGATTGGAACAAAAACAATACAGACATCCTGTTAAGACAATAAATTATTGTCCTGTTGTGATTGAACGAAATAAAATGTTAAAATACGGATCTTTATTTTTAATATAAAATTGTCTCAATCCGCCTTTTCTAAGTTCAACACCACTGCAGAACATCTGGAGCAATTTTGCAGCAATGATCATTTTCAATTCGTTTTGTGTCAGTTTCGTTACGCTGCCTATTGTGCTCCATATGTCAATCGGGGAGGCGATAAATCAATTTTTCATATTATAATCTTCCGAGTAGGTACTGCTCCTTGTGGCACTCGCGTAGCAGCCGACATCTGTCGACATTTTCACAAACCCGCGGAGGAAAATCAGGATTTAGAAAGATGAAGAATATTTTAATTCCTACTATTGAATTTGGATTTTTTTTTTGGATAGGGTCTAATTTGGCTTCGTAGTAAAGATGAATCAAAATGGAGATATGTAAATATGAATGTTTGAGGGAGCGCGCTAATGTTAAAAAGAAACGTTTGTAATATTTTTTTTTTGCATTAGCTCCACACAGGAGCCCCTGAGGAAAATAATTTCCTTCAGGGCCTATGTCATCTTGGGGATGCTGTGTGGAGGGTTTTTTTAGGAAAGGAAGGCGAGAGGAGTTCTGGGAAGGAAAAAGGGTCTATGCCATGCCATGGAAACGATGTTGATATATTTGTGGGCTCTATGCTGGTAGGTACTCAGCCCCCTACCTACTGGTCGGCTGCTGCTCCAGAAAATTCAAATATTAGAATATGTTTTGGTTTTTTTGGACAAGCTTATGTTTTGGAATAAATGTCAGATGAGAGTTTCTACATTAAAAATATAATTCGTAACGATTATAAAGACTGTATAATAAATAGTGTTATTTTTCATTAAATTTACAAACTTCCAAATATTTAAATAAAAATAAATCTCCGAAATGTTTGTAAGCGCATAAATTCCGAACGACTTCACCGAATTGGATAATTCTTTTTTTCTTTGAGCTCTAGCATTATGAAATTAAGGTGGCACGCGAGCTGTTTGAAAACGAAAGTACCGGGAATAAATATATGGAATGCGGGAGGGGATGGGGGGAGAGGGGATAATTGATAAGTGCAAGCGCTACAGTAATTTCCCCAAATACCATGCGAGCGAAGCCGTGGTGAAAAGCTAGTAATACTATCAACGCGAAAATTTGTATGGAAAATTGTGTTTCACGCAAAAACTACTGAATGGATTTTAATGAAATTTTACAATAATATAGATCATACATCAGAATAAAATATAGGCTATATATATGTACTCTGATAAATAATTATTGATTTATGGTGAGCATTCGTATTTTCCTTTCCTTATTATATCAAAACTTAGCATTTGGAAATGTCTGACTAACCAACTGGACGATCGGTTTAGTCATTTTATGTTTTTTGATGCTGTTGAGCCCCTTCCTACTATTCCATATTAGGAGTCGTCCATTACTCACGTGATGTTTTTTTAGCAACTTTTTAACCACCCCCCCCTTGTTGATATTTTGTGAGGTTTTAGACAACCCCCCCCCCCCCCCCATACACAAAATCACGTGTATTTTTATTTTTTTCGTACAAAGTGTATTGAAATTTTCAGAATATTATTTATCTTTAAATACAGGTATAATCTGATTACACTGGGTTTTTACCCCTTTCTATACTCTGCAAATAGGTTTTTATACAGATCTCCCAGTTTAGACACTGTTCCATTGTTTTAAGGCAAAGCATACGCGGCAACGATTTACGCTTGTATTCGGCGTCAAAATCACAGACTTACTGACAACTGGTGAGCCGAGTGGTTGTCGCAACGCGCGGGGAAATCGTTGCCTGGCAACGGCGAGTCAAGACCACCGCTGTTTGGTTTAGAAATCGTGCGTTCAACGAAAAATAAATATAAGTGATATCTCATTAAATTCCTTCCCCCTTCCTTGTGATATTTCACGATTTTTTTCCGAACCCCTCCCCCCTTTCGAGCCTCACGCCTTTAATAGACGATCCCTTATATAACTAAATAAATAGGATAAGACGATATTTTTCATCAAAAGATTATTGAAAATCTGTTATTATAGTCTGTCGAAAACAAAAATGATTTTCAAAATTGCGGAAGTTGCTTTTCAAAGAAGAGATGAAACAATATTTAACCTCCTTGGGATGAAATAAAAAGGAGTCATTGACGTGGACATTTGGGATGATTCGATGATTGCCTAAAAAATGTCACGAATGAAGCTGAAATTGTTTTGTTTTATTGAGGGAGGATTATTCCAGAATCCTGAATACCTTTCGTGAAAGGGGAAACACATCCTAAAAAGAATGGACGTGTGTTTCACGACCTGGGAATAGTGTGTTGGTTGTATAACGAATAAAGGACTTTGTTTCCTACTATTGTGGTACGATATCGAGAACTTCGCAGTCGCAGGAAGTTGCAGGAAAATACTTCTTCTTCTTCTTAAGCACAATTTATTTGAAATGCTTTATTATGAGGAAACGGACTCCGGTGTCGGCAGAGACGGGTGAGAAATGAAAGGCATCTGTTGTGAATGGTGAGTCGAGTCTTTATTGAGCTACGTAGCGGAGGTTGATGCGGAGTGAAGTGAGAGAGGTGTAATCGGGTGCGTAGTGATGCTCGGACGTGATGAGCGATGAGGTCGAGATTGCTCTTCACCGAATGTGGTGGAGGAAGACTTGATCCAGACGTTGTAAGAACGCGGATATGGCGGCTGTGATTCCGGTGAGTTGGAGTCACGTGTGACGTAGGAAGGAACCTTGTGAGGCGATGAGTATAAGCTCTGAAGCGGAGCAATTTATAAAAACAAATGCAAAAGGTCTATTTTTCCTTTGCTTGGGTGATCTCCACGATCACACCATACCGACAAATATCAAAGGTCTATTTTCCCTCGATATCTCTACGGTCAGTTTTTAACACTCAACTGAAGGTACCCTGCATGTACCTCCTAGTTCCAGCGCCACAACAATACTCTATGCAAAGGGTCTATTTTCCCTTTGCCTCAACTGCAGGTACCTATGTACCTCCCAGTTCTAGTTCAATTTCACAACTAACTCTCCGTTAAAAAGGAATATATTTATATACAAATACAAATTAATATGGTACATTAAAAATGGTGGGAACAGACTCTTTAAGAAGTTAAAACCTAACAAACGAAAACAATAAAACCTCATCTTAAACACTTGGTGAGAATTGATATTATGGCATTGGGGGATCACTGTTTTGATCATTGCAGAGTGCACAAGCTTTCGTAGCAGACTGACTGGTTGGTACAATTGTTGCAAGGTTACTAAGTAGGTATGTAGGTACTCCAACACTTTTAAGCGTTAAAAAGAAAAAGAAAATTACTGTGGAAGATTTGAAAGGAAAATATGTAAATACGAATGTTTGAGGGAGCACGCTAATAAATGAAAATAATTAAAAGGCCTTGGTTTGAAACAAATCACCTTTCATTGAGCACTAACAAACATACTACATACACTTCTCAATTAACAAACTAAAAACACTCCCCAACACTAAAATAATTATCCACAATAACAAATGCAATAAAATCACATGTATCCAAGGCTGTTCAACATTGAAATCAGTATCAGAAATTAAATATCTCGGAGTGATAATAGAACAACATATGAAGTGGAAGAGCCATATCTGTGAATTGGTTAAGCGTATCAGAAAGTGTATATATATATTCATAAGATTAAGAAATATTTTAAAACCCAACAATCTAAAAAGAGTATACTATGCACTAATCCAGTCATTAATTCAATATGGAATTATTGGATGGGGGGGTTCATACAACAATATTCTTACCCCGATCAAAGTGATCCAGAAGCTAATCATTAAAGTAGTCCTAAAGAAACCCTCCACATATCCAACAGGAACACTTTTCGCAGATTTCACGGTGCCTCGAGTAGAGAATATCTTCAAAAAAAATGCAATTATCCAAATTTACAATGATAATATCGTCAAAAAATTTGAAACCCACCAATCAAAAAGATTTCAAGACAACATCAAAATACCAAAATTTAATACCAAACTAATGCAAAACAATTACATCTATTTAGGAATAAAGTATTTAAATAAAAAAAAATCAAAGACATCAATAAACTGAAACTCAAACTGAAGCAACACTTCATCAGGAATAATTAATTAAATAATTACCTGTTTTTCTCTTTCTTTCTATTTATTGTCAATCTATATTCATTTCTATTTAATTTAGATTTTTCGAATTTCTCTAAAGTGCACAATATTTTAGTATGTAACCATATCCCATTGTATGTACATCTTCACATATAGAAGATCCAGAAGTTTCAATTGTTTCCATTATATACTTACCTATTGCATAATGTTATTCTTCTGTCATAATTAGTGTAACTCGCTCATCAAGCACAAGAACTAGCCTCTTCTTTGGTGAGATTGCAATTTTAAAGAATTTCTGAAACAATATGTAATTTATATTAACACCACTGTAAACTTATATATCTTTATTAAATAAAAAATCAATAAAAAAAAAATGTTGTGAAAATATTTATTAAAACAGGACATATGTAAAATAGATAAAAATCCTAACTCTTAATCATAAAATATCTTTATTTTGTATATAAAAATTTAATTCAACTCAATCAATTGTATGAACATCCATGGTATTCTGAATTCCGTAGGATAAATTTAATAAAAACGGACTTATCGACTTAAAAAGTTAACTGTTGTTTCGCAAAATTTCGTTTTTTTTTTACGATTCGTATTTTTATTTTCTGGCAATTAGTTATTCATTTAAAAGTTTTAAAACCGTTGTAGAATTTAAAAGTTTTAATTCCGTTTTTTTATCTGGATTTTAATAATGATATTTTGTGCTGGTTTTGTGGTTTATCGTTAAGTATGCTGATATTTTAGTAGTCAAGTGAACAGACGCGTCGGGTTGCACTCAATTATCTGCTGAATAAGATCTACATCATTCCACAAGCAACTGCAATCTAAATGACTATATACATGTTGTTTTTAATGTGCGACATCTTTTGACCATTTATACAGGTCTGGGATGAATAATAATTTTTATTTTTGGAATAACTTGTATCTGTCTAAAGATGGTTTTAACAAGCTCAAACCGGTTACGGTCAAATAAATTAAAGTGGAAATGATTCTTTTTTTATTTGTTTTATGTAATTATTGTATTTGGTCAAAGAACTACCAATGTTACCTTCATTTTCTTAACGCATATTTTTACTGGCTGCTATTAGAATAAGATTTGTTTCGGATTGAACTAAATAGGGCAGACAAACTAGGGCACAGAACAGTAATGATTTACCATTAAAACAAAATGGAAAAAGGCCCAAAATAATGAGCCAGGGGTTATGGTGGAGACAAGGGTTCTATTGATGACTTGTGATTTGTTCTAAAGAATTATTTATTTACGTCTTATATAGCCATTTGAAACTCCTGAACCGTATTTCTTTAGATGCCCAATTTAGCCAATTTGTGCACCATCATGTAGGGTAGGATGAGGTTAGTTTAACATTGTGGAATCGACAATTTTGGAGGTTTTTTTTTATCAATTCGGAAGGCGGGTATCCACCCCGGAAACCTTTCATTGGATAACCAAAACATCTGCCTTTGGTTGATCTGATTTTGACGGCCTCCGTGGTTGAGGGGTAAGGTTTCCGACTACC
Organism: Glyphotaelius pellucidus; assembly: GCA_936435175.1. Classification (NCBI taxonomy): domain Eukaryota; kingdom Metazoa; phylum Arthropoda; class Insecta; order Trichoptera; family Limnephilidae; genus Glyphotaelius; species Glyphotaelius pellucidus. The sequence goes on from OW386559.1 coordinate 25,762,989, forward strand.
AATCCGAAAGTCAATTAGCCCAAGTAAATTTTATTTAATTTCTTTGGGCTATTTAACAATTAATTATTTTAAAATAATATATAGTATATTTGCGGCACGTTCCATCACTGGAAGATACTCTAAGTATCACCCTCGTATAAGAACACCATTCAAAATTTAAACGTTGCTTGAAATGGCTTTAGCCGTGTTTGGTGACCGGATCTGAATAGTCAGGTACTTCCCCACCTCCCGCCTTCCCCACTATTTTCAGCCTCACAACGTGTCCCAATTGTGGTTGCCATAGTCTCACCGGCTCCAGACGGGAGAAGTTGGGACTCTTGTGCGGTATTCACATTAAAAAAAATTATGAATTTAACTATTTATCCAACTAGGAAGAGTCCCGTTTAAGGCAGTCAAATTCAGAAAAAATGAATATTACACGAAAAATATAGTTCCTATAGCTACATATTTACATAGGTACTCTAAATGTTTGATTTTTTCAATATATTTATGATTGTTTGTTTCTTTTTACACTGACTCCACACAGGAACATATTTTTCATTGGGTTTTATGTCATCCTTGAGGATGCTTTGTGTAGAGTCCATTTAAGGAAAGGAAGGAGAGGAAGTTTTGGGAAGGAAAAAGGCGTAAGGTGTGGTAGGAATATGAGGGTCAATTTGTCCATAAGTGATTGACGTATGAATCCATCCCTCCCACTGCGGTGCAAGGTGATGAATTGAAAAAGTCCGGTTGGAGAGATCAAAAGACTTTTCTCACCCAGTCTCTATGGTCCGACCCGCCACATAGTAGGTGGTTAGACGAATCCGCCGCCAGGACATGAACAAACCTCATCCCATGAATCCGGGCACCCCTTTTCATCAAACATAGCGAACCACTTAGGGTGATCTACCGCAGAGATGTTCGTTATCCAATAAATGGTTCCCGGAGCGGCGGTACCCATACCCGCCTCCCAAATTAAACATTTATTATGAATGAGGAATAGCAGAGATTGTAGGCCGCCTTTCTTACAATAAATTTTTTCAATAATTTCTACCTCAATTTCTTGGTTTCAGGACTTTGAAATTATTTGTACGATTTCGATTCAGACTTGAAATTTTTGCATGGCCGAACATGCCCCGTGGTTCCACCAACCCCTCCCTTCCATTGCTTCGGACGAAATTATGAAATGAATATTGTCTGATGATTTCTTGTTTAACTCGATTATTTCATCGTTTTAATATGCCGAAAAGTTATAATAACAACAATAACTTAATTTGCAAACTCTTGATCAGAAGCGTATAACTCCGATCCAAATTTGTAACCGAGTAAAAGACACGAAAATCTCTATGATTTGTGACGTAACATAATCGGCTACCATATTCACCAATATAAAACTCTAAAACACTCTGAATGTCTATGGAAAGACTATTGAGAGCCGAGTGGTATATTATCTATGGTGCTTTAATATCTTGTTTCAAATGTTGTCCTGATGGTTCCATCGTCAACGTGATAGTCACTAGTTTAGCAGTTTGAATATCTCCTTGTGAAAATGTTGATTCCTAAAGAACATAAAGTTCAGTGTAGTATCTGAGGAGCAAAGACTATAGAGATGTTATTTCAATTCAACACAGCACTCATTTAATCGAAATCGTAGTTAATATATTTCAACACTTTGAAAAAACAGGAAAAACAAGAATATGTTAACACAAAACATATTTTATTTATTTATTATTTATTAACGGACTTACGTCCAATTTATAACCAAGTGACTCGAAATTTTGAAAAATGTACATTTCAAGATAAAGGTTGGTATATGAAAGCAAAGACAAACAGATAAAACGTAAGAAAATAGAAATGAAATAGAAGTGTTAAGTCAAGTCAAGACTTTGCTAAAAATAATATTATATAAAATATCTTCAATTGTTTAGTGAGCGACATATATGCCTTAAATAACACCTTCTTTAAAATATGTTTTGTGCTAACAATATTCTTGTTTCTTCTGTTTCTGTGAGATAATATAGTCTCGGTACATCTTCTAAATGCGTTTTGTGCTTGCATTTTCTCGTATTTCCTGTTTCTGTTTTGTCTATACTAATAACATAGCTACTTAATAAAAGCTAGTAATAAAATACTTAAACATGTAATTAACATTTTTTAATTGCTTTTATGTTTAACTAGCTTTTCGCTCGCATGGTATTACGGGAAATTACTGTAGCGCTTGCACTTATCAATTATCTCCCCCCCACCCCACCCCCATCCCCTCCCGCATTCCATATATTCATTCCCTTACATTCAGTTTTCAAACATCTCGCCTACCACCTAAATTTCATAATGCTATATAGCTCAAAGAAAAAAAGAATTACTTATCCAATTTTGTTTATCGTTCGGAATTTATGCGCTTACAAACATTTCGGATGTTTATTTTTATTTAAATATTTGGAAGTTCGTTAATATAATAAAAAAATACTCTATTTATCATTAAGTCTTTATAATCGTTACGAATTATATTTTTAATATAGGAACTCTCATCTGACATTTATTCCAAGCTTGTCCAAAAAAAAAAAAAATTCTAATATTTGAATTTTCTGCAGTAGTAGCTGACCAGTAGACTGAGTACCTACCAGCATAGAGCCCAAAAATATATCAACATTGTTTCCATGGAAAAGATTTTTTTCTGACGTTAGCAAAAACTCGCTTTTGTTAGCGACAGAAAACGTATAACAAATATAATATATTAATATTTATAATTTCATAACGCCAGAGCTTACCATCATATACAACCTGTAGTCTGCGCATATAATTTAGCTTTATATTGGTGAAAGAATTATTAAAGTCCTTATATTGTGTTATGCGTGAAAAGGTCATAAACAAACTCGAGCAGTTTCGCATTTATAATATTAGTATGGATTAGTAGAGCTCCATTTATTTTTTTCTAAATTTAATAAAAATCAAACATAATATTGTTCTTTTTAAGTTCTGCAAGTATTTAAGTTTTGTGACGTCTGTTTCGACGTTCAAAAAATGCAAAAATGAGTTTTTCATTATTTTGTTTGAAGCACTTTACTGCTTAAAAAAATAAAAGTTGGTTCTGCAAAAGCACAAACGTATTTGAGAATGTTCTTCCTTTTATTTAAATGAATTGAAATTTCAACTAATTTTTGGTTATTTTTAAGAACTCCCGATTTTTTTTACTGGACAACAGGTTTCAACCTGACAAAAAAACGCTGTCCTGAAAAAAAATGAACTGTAAAAAAAGCTACTTTAAAGCTCATTTTCTCAGGACAACGGTTTGTCAGATCGACCATGTTATAGTAAGGGAACATTTGAGAAACACAGAAGAAATACATCCGACCAGAAATGTTTATTCAAAATTATCAATAACGTTGTTGACAACAACTATCTTCTAGAAAACATTAATTTCCACTGTCAATACGAAATACAAGTCACACCAACTATTCCACATCCCGCACTCAAAAACAAATAACACACAACATTCATTTCTCAGAAGGACGTGCACAAAATATAATAACATCTTTTCAGGCGCCGATATTTTCCATTTGTCCTCAGGCCAATTTGTCAAATGCATAAAAGAAAAAATTCAAACAAATTGATAATTATGAACCCTCTACCCCTGCTGCGTGTGTTTTTTTTCTCAAATTTTATTAGGTTATTTTTTCTCTTTTTATAATAATAAAAATATTTGGATGATTTATATAGCGCCGTTTTGTGATAAATCACCTCAAGGGCGCTGGTAAATGGTTAATAGTGTTTACCATATTGAAATTGTATTATTTTTATATAGGTTCACATACTTAAATCTGTGTTTTTTATTCCCTTTTTAAATATTATTTTATATATCTACTACTTTATGTTTTCTTTATTGTTTTAATCTATGTTTTTTATGTATATATGTACTATGACTTCTTGCGGAAACTTCGCTGGTTTATGCAACCTTGTAATATATAATTGTCTTAATATAATATTTAAAACTGTTTGTTTTCCCAATAAACTAAAATAAAAAAAATATTATTTTAGGGTATTGAATTGAATGAGGGATAATTATTTTGTTAATGGTCGCGCGATTTTTTTAATTTTCTCTATCCTCGTCGATGATGGAACGTAGAAGAATCGCAAAAAACATCGTCAAATGTTGACAAACTTTCTCCACCCAAAAAGCACTAAGTTATTAATCTAGTGAGGCTTTGACGAGGTCCATGCAGATCGAACATATTGGCCAAGATGATTCAGTTCTTACCCGCACTATGTTTCTTGAGGGGCTTAAACTTCTACCAAAAATGAATATTCTCATTTAAGAAACTATAACGGGGCATGCACCAGTTTGAGTTTTAAAGTGTACTAGAGTTGCACGTTTGGACGTGCGGAAATTACGCGTTCGTGCCTTTCTCCGAGCAGATGTAATTCTAGATTTAAAAACTTACATTAAGAGAATACGTGGTTAAAATAATTATGTAGAATAGATAAAGCAGTAAAAAAGGCTGGAATAGATACGGCAGGGATAAGATAAGACAAATTATAATAAGATTAGACGAATTGAAACGTTGCTTGAAATTGCTCCAGCCGTGTTTTGTAACTAAATCTAAATAGCCAGCCTCACAATTAGGTCAGCCATAGTCTCACTGGCTTGTGATGATTGAGAGTTGAGACTATCGAACGTTATTAACATTTAAAATAACCCAAAAACCTAACCTAACATACTTTTTTGAAACATGAAATTTATTCGTCACACGCAGCACTCAAAAATGTAAACCTATTAAAATGACAGATTTAATTTTGTCCTGTGTACGATGATGTATTTAAAAATATTCCAGGGTAATACCAGTAGATGTAATTAAAATGGGTTAATTATAATTGGTACGTGAAATTCATACTTTCGTAATTTCGCCCTGACATCATATTACACATGTTTTTTGTTAAAAATGATTTAGCAGGATTTTTCGTTTAACTTGTATTTCTAATACTTTCTTTTCTTTCAAAATCCCATATAAACACAATCTCAGGTAATAAAGGAATGAAAATGCTTGGCTTCATTCTTCAAAATTCCAGAGGTTATAGGAATATTTCAATACTAAAAAATTTGTATTCATCCCTGGTACGTAGTCAAGTTGAATATAACTCCTCGATGTGGTTCCTCCATTTTAAAAAACATTCAGATTCAGTCGAGAAAATTCAACCTAAATTTCTAAAACATATTAATTTTAAACTCGGCATTCCCATTGAAAACATAAACTATAATTACTTGATGAAGTAATTAAATTTATTAAGACACTCAGATCGAAGAATTATATCTGACGTAATATTTAAGTTCAAAATTGTAAGTGGTAAAAAGACAGTCCTGATTTAACTAAGCTAATTGAATTTCATTTACCCACGAAAGCCACTCGTTCTAAAATCCTGTTTAAATGCTACAATAACCGAACTGAGTATACGAAACACCCGCTTGTACCTAGATTACATGAAAATACTAATAGATATGCAGATGTGGCAGATCTATTTAACTGCACGGAAGGTAGGTACAAGAGGGCTATACTATCAAATCTTTTTCTTCTTCTTCTTCGTGTATCCTATCAGGTCCCCCCAAGTTGGCGATCATTCTGGAAAATCTCTATCTTGTGCTGCCCGGAATAGCTCCGCACTTCTAATGCCGGTCCACTCTCGTATATTTCGCAGCCAAGACATTTGTCTCCTACCAGGCCATCGACAACCTTCTATTTTTCCTTTCAATATTAATTGGAGCAAGTGATACTTTTCCCCTCGAAGAGTGTGACCCAGATATGAAATTTTCCTGACTTTTATTAATGTGAGCAGTTCTTTATCTGCTCTAGCCCGCCTGAGAATTTCTATGTTGGTGATCATGTCGGTCCATGGAACCTTGAGCATTCTCCGGTCAAGCCACATTTCAAAAGCCTCTAACCTGTTCGTGGTATTTACTTTCAAGGTCCATGTCTCACATCCATACAGCAAGACTGACCACACATAACACTTTAACATTCTCTGCCTTGGTTTTAAATTGAGGTTGTCATTGCAAAAGAGGGATTTCATTTTACTGAAAGCAGTTCTTGCCGCCTCAATTCTGCACTTAACTTCTACATCTGGGTCAAGAGTCTCCGTGAGAATGCTGCCGAGGTATCTAAATCTTGCCACCTTTTCGACATTGCAACCATTTAATTGTGTCACTAATCCAGAGTGATCTAGTCCAAATGTCATCCATTTTTTTTTCTTGACGTTGATTGTTAGGCCCAGTTGCTCACCAAAATTATTAACTAGATTTAATAGGTCTTGGAGGTCATCGATACGGTCAGCTAATAATACAGTATCATCCGCATATCTTAAGTTATTAATGATATCTCCGTTGATCTTCAGTCCTCGGTATTACTTAGGGCTCTTTAAAAGACATAGTCGGAATAGAGATTAAACAATAGTGGCGACAGGATACAACCTTGTTGTTCCCACTTTTTAATCAACATTAATTTTATTGGTACTATAGATTTTTGTAAGTTATTGCATCTTTGGTGTCATTTCTCTTTCTAACGCCAAAATTACCTGTTATAATCTTTATTTACTGTTTCTAATATGTTTCCTATGATTTTGTGAGGTGTGTGCTTATGGTGTATTTATACCGTTGATATTAAATAAATAAATAAACACACGGACATGCCTACAATACACATTTCTATCCGTTTATCTCCTGAGTGGTTGAGGATGACACTGACGTATTAATTATTGAAATAGTATTAGGAAGGCCTCCGGGGAACAATCGATAATACAATATTGTCCTACAATAAGCCAGTTTCGGGTTTGGCTAACTGAACTGGTTTTCCAGTAGGTAATTATAATTCAATTGATAACTCCATTGTTTTGCCGATTCGGCGCTTTCCACATAATTTGGCGGGGTGGAATAATAATGACCTGGGTACTTTTGTCAAAAATATTATTTAATTTATTGGATAACCACCACCTCTGCCATAGGTCACTCCAAGTGGATCGCTACGTTTTGTGACAGGGGAATTTTATGGGGTAAGGTTTGTATAGGTCTTGGCGGCTGATACGTCTGCCCACCTGCTGCGTGAGAACGGTTGAGGGGGTTCCTTTGACTTATCCTGCCGTACTCTTGGAACATCGCCTTGAACCGCAGTGGGAGGGATGGATTCATACAGCCATCACTCCTGGACACACTGACGTCCAAATTCCTACCCACTCCTCTTACCCATTTCCTTCCTAGAATTTCCTCGCCTAAAATGAACCCCCACACAGCATCCCCAAAGATGACGTAGGCCCTTATTTTCCTCAGGGTCTCCTGTGTGGAGCTAATGCAAAAGCAAATAAAAATCAATTCCATGACGTTGACCCCCGACAGTTTTTATTTTGATTGTTGAAACTATGCATAATTTAATTATTGGCGCTGGGAATATTAATTAAATGGTCACACTGGGACGCACCTACGACTAAGTTACACCAAACGAGTGCAATTAGAAAACATCTTCCACGTCTTCATTCTGTTTTGAGTAGCTTCTGCCATTGCACATATTTCCTTATGCGTTTCCTAAACCTTTCTAATAGAAGGGTCAGTCAAAAAGTAATGCCTCCTATTTTTTCCCTTTGATTACCAAGAAATTCGAAATACAATTATAAAGGTCAAAAACTGCACTATTGACGATTAATTTTTCATTTTTCAATATAACTTCCGTCAATTGCCAAAGTTTTTGTCCATCTTTTAACAAGGGCATTTATCTCAGAGTGGTAAAAAGCATGGTCCTGCTTCCTAGGGCCATCCGCCATAGCTTTTGTTAGGCGAAAGATGTGCTTTTAGCTTTTAAAGGGTTGTCGCATATTGGACAGAATTTATTCTGCAACCTTGCTCCAAAAAATCAACCATAATCAAACCCTCTGCATCCCTGAACACTGTCACCATAACTTTCCCTGCAGATTGCACAGTTGTGAATTTATTCGTCTTCGGTGAGTTTGTATGATGCCATTCCATTTACTGCCTCTTTGATACAGGTTCCATGAAACCCATATTTTGTCTCCGGTCACAATTTTGTGAAGTTGCATCACTGTACACATTTTTCAGTCTTTCATGAAAGCGAATAGGCATTCATTCTGCATGCAAGAATTCAATCACAGAACGCTGACTAATACGAACTTTGATATCGGCCATTTTGCAAGCGACTGCAGTGCTGCCACCTGTTGATGCAGAAAATTTCTTATGCAGTAGTTTGTAGATAAAATTTGGAAGAACAGCGCCAAATTCAATTTTTTCATTTATCTCATCATCATCATCATCATCATCTTCATCCCCTTACCCTATTCGGGTCGGGGACCCATTGCACCGACAAGGCTCCTCCATACGTCCCTGTCTTGTGCTGACTGTTCAGCCTCCGTCCATGGCAGTCCCATCCTCTCTCCTAGTTTCTGGAGTTGCCTCGCCCAACTGTGTCTGGGGCGGCCCGCTGGACGTCTACCCTCTGGAATCGCACATAGTATCTTCCTCGGAATTCAGTCATCAGGCATTATTAGTACTTGCTCAAGCCACCTCAGTTGCGATTTTTCTATGAAGAGTAGCAGTGGTTCAATGCTTAGATCGTCTCGGATCGTTGAGTTTCTTATATGATCCCATTTCGTAACCCCTGCCACTCCTCTCAAATACCTCATTTCGGCAGTTTGGACCTTAAAGCGCCTTCGTTCGCTTAGCATCCATATCTGGTGGCCGTAAGTATCTTTTGAATAATAAATCACTTAATTTAAAACGCATCCTAATATTATCTCCGCATCCTTAACGAAAAGTATTTAATCGTCTTACCCCCTGCAATATCATCCTGAATCCGTTTCCTTATTCCCGCCAGTCTTTATCGATAAAACAAAGGGAGTTTATCTGGCAATTTGGATTACATAAATTATTATTGAATTGAAGTAAGAATGTTCAAATTCAGTTTCAATGCGTTCAACTGAACGAATTATTCAAACAAGAGATATCATTATTACATTACGTTAATTATAATTATGAATGGAATGTTTAAGCATTTTAAAATGTGATTTATTTTTGGGATATTGTATCATGTTGCGCTCCCTTCTTCTTTAGCCAACGTTTCGGACAGCATTACAGTGTCTATAATCGGGGCAGATGTGTAATCGAAGATTATGGTGAAGCGTTTGCTAAAGTATGTAAATGCGATATCGTGTTGTGTTTTTGTTTTTCGTGTTACCAGTATCCAATCCTCTACGAGCTGTGATGTTCCAGTATAATTTAAAATGATTTAGTTTTGGTGCGTCCGTCAATCGTAAATACCAAGAATTAATTATTGATATTAGCTCCATCGTCTTTATTAAATATTCTTAGTGTTTTTGTGAATTTCAATTGAGCCAATGTTGTTTCCAATAAAGCTATCAATGTTTTGATGGAATAATGTTAGGCATATTAATATTTATGTAATTTAATGAGAACAAATAATTTTGTGTACACCACTATTTAATTAACAATATCGACATGTTTCAAAAACTATGTTTTCTTCGTCAGGATAATAAGTTCACTTTTTATCCTGACGAAGAAAACATAGCTTTTGAAACATGTCGATATTTTTGTTATTTATTTTTGGGGTGTTATGCCGTGTTTCGCCACCTCCTTCTTTAGCCAACGTTTTGGACAGCGTTACAGTGTCCATCATCTGCCCTGAACCACTTTCCAAAATACTACGTACCAAACTATAGTAAAGCATGCGAATCGCGGCCGAGCTGCAAAAATATCTGGAGTTGTTTAGCACAAATCCTAGCATTCTTAAAGCTTTGCTGCAAATCGTTTCTATGTGGACGTGAAATGTTAAGTGCGTATCGAATGTGATTCCCAAATCTCTCGAAACAATAATGTGCTGAAGAGATGAATAAGACATTTTGTAGTTATAATAAATCGTTTTGTTTGACTTAGTATAGCACATAATATGCATATTTTAAGGTAGCGATTACGGTAATGAAAAAATTTTCGGCTTGTCGCAGCATTTTAAAGTTTCACCCAGTTAGTGTTGGTGACCACTTTATAAATCCGATAGGAATTGATTGATCAAAAATAGCCCGTTCTTCGGATCCACTGTCATCCAGTGATAGATAGTTACCGGAACAAAGATACCGAGACAGGCAATGACGTCATATGTTATATATAGCCGCTTGATACTATTATTCACAACTAAGTATTACCGTCAATCTTTCCATATCCGAAGAGAAACTCAAATTCGTAGTACTTATACCTGCCAGGGACACATCTCCATGCGACCTTGTACCGAAAGTGGCGACATCTTTCGACGAATCTTTGAATTTAAAACCATAGCTTTGCTTGAAATTTCACGAACACACATGTTTTTTGTGGCGCGTGGCGTTAGACATGCACTCGAAGCCGGGTTCTGAAATTCAACCACGCAGACGCTACCCTATTTATACTGTTCGATGTAGATATGAATTATTTTTCACCGTCTACATATCATTACCTGACAGCAACCTCTCAGGTTAAAGTATTGCCTGAAATGATTAAATTGTAACGTAACGTCCTCAGTTTGCGGAGTGAATTGCTTCACAAACAAATAATATGGTTTGATCTCAGATGGTTGGTTGGTGGCGTGTTGCCTCGCGCTACCCTTAACAACAAGGCGTAAGCAGCATACAACAGCGGGTACCTACCCAACGCAAATGTAATTACTGTAAGTGTTTGCTTGGTTCCGCGCAAGATGGGAGGAACGAGGGGCAAATAGTGTACTAGTGATGTGTTCGATGCTTGAATTTGAATCGATTCGTTGGTTTGAACTTAATAGCATGATTCGATCGCCATCGTTGGAAATATGAATCTCATTTAGTGATTGTGATTTGTCATAAATGTACACGCAAGCCAAACGCCGAATTATGGGAAAGTAACCGCAAATTTTGCATATTTATTTTGGTAAGTAAATTTGCCACTTTGATTGACAAACATATATCGAAACCAGAGTTAACCCGAACACAACACTCACAAAAATGCATTACTTGCGTACATTACAAGTGGTTTGCTTGGTTCGCATGATAGATGCATCCCTCCAGCTGCGTCTGGTTGAGGTAGATCTTTTGACCTCTGCAGCAGGACTCTCTCGTAACATCGCCTTGCATCGCAGTAGGAGGGATGGATTCATATGTCTGTCACTCTTGGAGACACTTGGAACTTGACCTCCGAATTCCTAAAACCCCTCATCTTTTCCTTTCCAGTACTTCATCACCTTCCTTCCCTTGAAATAACCCCCACACAGCAGCTCAGATCCCCCTGTATAGAGCTACTTTAAAAAAATATCATATTTCAAACTTGCTGTTCAACTTTAGAAAAGGTAATTTCTGTGAAAATGAAAAATTAATTTCAATATATTTTATAAGGGCACTCTGATTACTTTTCGAATAAGGATTCAAATTTGAACTAACTTGCTGTCGCAACTTTTAGCAATGAAATGTATGCATACGAGTATCGAGTAAGTACCGATTCACATACCCCGATGTTTGTATTGTTTGGATCAACTCTCATTTAGCAATATGTCACTTTAGCTGATGAACAATGTGGACATAGACTGTCAATTGTTTATATGTATGACTAATCATTTATGTATTCTATGTATATTATATACGTATGTAAAAGCCCTTATAAATAAGAATATATCTTTTTCACGATGGAGCTGGAAAATAACCAAAAAGTCCTGCCTTTTCTGGATGTGGAGGTGATGCGAAAAGAGGATGGTAGCCTAGGACACACAGTTTAAAGGAAACCAACACATACAAATAGGTATCTCCACGCTGATTCGCATCATCACCCCGCTCAGAAGAGAGGTCTCATCCATACTTTGGTAACCCGAGCGACCAGAATATGTGAGGAGCCAAAACTCGGATTAGAACTGACCAAACTCATCGATGCACTGGAGCGTAACGGCTACCCAGCAAGGCAGACAAGGCAAATCATAAGAGCCAAATCAGCACGAAACGAAGACAGGGGTGAACAAGAGTCAAAAGGCTGCGCTTTCCTGCCTTACGTCCATAATGTAACAGACAGAATTGCCAGGCTGTTGAGAAAAGAGAACATCAAGACGGTCTTCGGAACCACGACAAAAATCCAAGACCTACTGAGGTCGGCAAAGACTAAGTTTCCTCTGGAAACAGATGGAGTATATAAACTCAGCTGTTCCGGATGTGACAAGGTCTATGTAGGCCAGACAGAGCGGACGATCCCCAAAAGGATTTCGGAACACTTTCGTGCTTGTAAACTTGGCCACCCTGACAAATCGGCAATCGCCGAGCACTTAATCGAAACTGGCCATTACTTTGGATTTGTTCCTGAAGTCCTGGGAAGACCCAAAACTTATAGAGCACGCCTAATTACGGAGGCAATTGAAATCCATAAAAACCCCATCAATATTAACAGAGACGACGGAGCTAAGCTCAATAGTTCTTGGTATCCAGTAATTGACGGCTACACCAAAGCTAAACGCAAAAAAACCATGCTGAATGTTTTCTAACACCAGCTCGTAGAGAAATGGAGCTGGCAGCACGGTATCGATTCGACACACATAAGTAAACACTCTCACCAATATCATTTACTCATCTGCCCTGATGATGGACACTGTAACGCTGTCCGAAACGTTGGCTACAGAAGGAGGTAGCGAAACACGGCATAACACCCCAAAAACAATAACAAAAATACTTTTTGGCCGTGAAAACCTAAAAACATACAAGAATATATCTAGTGCTAAATTCACTTGGATGACTTTAGAGAACTCGTAGGCACAATTCATTTAACTACGAGCAACAAAAACATTAAAAAAATCAAAACACATTAATTTTTACTTAATTTCTCGTTGTTTGCATCTAAAATACGAAAAATTAAAAAAAATACAAAAGAATATCAAAATAAAATGGTTTCTCATTCATTATTTATATCTAAAAAGTGGTGCACTAATTTGGCTTTAAATGTTTCGAAGTTTAAATTAAATATGTCGGCGATTTCAGTTAGTTATGATCGATTAATTTAAACAGTGGACTGAATTGATCAAAGAAAGATTCGTTCAAAATAACTTGAATACTACTTGAACACAGTAGTGGAAACTTGAAATCTGCTAATATAGGCTCGCTGATGTCACCGAAATTAGTTGAGATTCGCTGATAAATGCAATGTTGGTGTTTGCCCCTATCTGTCCGCATTCAAGCGGCGCTATCATCTAGGTAACTTCATTTAATCTCAGGTTTCCTAACATCGTTTTATGAATATTGAATGCAGTCAAGTGTTAAATTATAAGCGATACGAAGTTATTGAAATTGTTGGTAATGTGATGCAACGTTTCATTAACTTCAAGTGGGTAACTAGTAACTACAAGATGTTTGGCCAAGACAATCTTGACTCAGATATGACTAATGTTTACTGTACACAGCATAACCTTAAAATCAATGTTAAAAAGTGTTTCGTCGTGAATTTCACACGAAATAAACATATCAATAATATGGTCTGAACGGCTCAATACTAATCAACAAAACAGAAGTGGAAACCTGTAAATGGTACAATTATAGTGACTCAATTACTATTATGCTCTGATATTCATGTAAACTGTTGGTCTCCCAAATAAAATAAAATGTAATAAAAATACAATGATTTGAGATTTTCACGACCAAAACCATTATCGTGATTTATTTTTGGGGTGTAATGCCTCTGCTACCTCTTTTTAGCCAACGTTTCGGACAGCATTGCACTGCAAACTGCAATAATATCAAACACGTAGAAAATCCAAGAATTTTATTTGAATATTCATAGCGATGTTTATTTTAGTAAAATTCTGGTATATATCTATATAAAAATTATGGCGAACAGCCATATAATCAACAACTAAACTAATTTTACCGTTGGCAACACCACGACCTAGCAATAGGCCGGGTGGACAATTTCATTCTGCATTTTCATTCTGTTGTTTGCGACCCAACCTATCGGGCGTTATAAATCTCCCCTAGTGTAACGCGACTTGCCGTAATTTGTATAAAATTATTTTAAATAAAAAGTGACCGAGTTAATGCGAGTTAACATTCATACACACGATTGCAGTTCGACAATTCAAAAGGATCAGCTGCCGATCTGAGGAGGCCAACACATAGCTCACCAAAATAAACATCTCCTTTTCTAAACTGGTAACCCTTCGACGTTCCTTTTCTAAAAAATCAAAATGTGTTTGGGAATGTATGAGATGTTTATACGTTGCTAAACCATTCATCCGATTGCGATGAAACTTTGGGGATTTGATGTGAGCGTGCCCGCGATAGTTTCTATATATACTAGTGAGCTCTGGCAATATTAAATTTGTATAAAAAAATTGCAGTAGGTGGCACGCGTTTCTTTCTGTCTATGTATGTATGCTACGCGTTGCTAAACCATGCATCCAATAGCGATGAAACTTTGGAAATTTGATGTGCGTATGCCCGGAATTCTTACTATATACAATAGTGAGTTCTGGCATCTTTAAATTATGCGTTGCTAACAGTTCATCCGATTGCGATGAAACTTTGTGAATTTGTTGTGTGCATGCCCGCGATGGTTTCTATATATACTAGTGAACTCTGGCAATATTAAATTTGTATAAAAAATTGCAATAGGTGGCACGCGAGCTAAAAACTGAATGTACCGACACTGAATGTATGGAATGCGGAAGGGGGGAGGGGAAATAGGAAGGGGGGTTCGCGGGACGGGGGAAACGAGAGAGGGAGTGGAAACGCGTGAGGGGAAGGGGACGCGGGAGAGGAAGGGAAGGCCGAAGGGGAACTGGACAAATGGGAAAGGACACGCTTTTTTACCTTCATACGTTCAAACGTGCCCTGTACTAGAGACATACTAGACCCTCATACTAGAGACAAAATTATATTCTCCTTGTTACATAGGTTATCAAAGGACCTGTGGGAAGTTAATGTGACCTCCACGCGATTATATGCAAATAATAATAAGGCTTTTTTCTTTGAAACAACACAGGTACACCTCAACGTCTCATTCATGTAGAGCGGGCTCATCAGCGGCGCAACAGGTCCCCGGGCTGCGGTGACATTTTTAATAGGTAATCTCCATTAATTTGGCTCAATTTCTGGAGAGAATAAATTAGAGTAAGGTTGAGCCGTACTTAATGAATACAAAGGTGAGTCGGTTTAGCAAGCACGGGGGTTGAAATTTTTGAGACAAGAATATAAAATTAATAATATTCACCTCTTGCTTATTATTTTTTTTATCTTTCCCCTTAAAGTAGCAATAATTCTCGAACATATCGCCACAAAAATTTCACATTTCGCTGTATTTAGGTACACGCTTTTCAACTTGGGGGCGTGTATTGGGTACTGGCGCGCCGTCCCGGGAACCATTTAAGAGGAATATAAACGCAAGAAATATGTCGATTCTCGTGCCTTCAAAATTAAAAATCGAGCGTCCTATTTGCACGAGGCAAGGAAGCGAAAAAGTGATTTTATTAAATTTATTTTGTGCATAATTTTATAAAAATGAAAAAAAAGTTATTGCATACAAAACCTCAAAAATAGTCATAAATGGGGTATTTTTTTAAATTGTTTCTTATATTACTTCATAGTTAAGTCATGCAAAATCATTTTTTTATTGTTTTATGCTTATTTTTTTTGTTATAAAATTAATAATTTTATTTTATTTCCAGTACATAGAGGGGCTAGTTAAAGCTTTAATTTATCCGTAGCATATTTTTTGATGTTGGTAATATAAACCGATTCGTCATAAAGATTAATCTAATTAGTATCTAAATAGGATTTCACGTATAACCTCATCATGAATAACCAACACCCCAGTCATAGGTTCCCCGCTACGTTTGGTGCCTTCGCAGATGTGTCGGGTTCCTGGGGAAAATAATTTCCCACAGGACCTGTGTCATCTTAAGGACCTGTGTGGAGGATCTTTTTAAGGAGGTGAAGGATAGGAGGTTATATCAAGGAAAAAGGTATGAGGGGTGGGTAGGAATCTGGGGGTCAGTGTGTGTAAAAAAGGTATGAGGGTTAATGTTTCCAGAAGTGACGAACATGATTCCAGCCCTTCAACTGCGATGCAAGGCGATGGGTCGAGAGAGTCCGGCTGAAAAGGTCAAAAGGCTTCACTCAACCAGTCTCTCTCGATCCGGCCTGCCACGCAAGTGGTGAGCAGAAGCATCTGCCGCCAAGACCTGGAAAACCTCACCCCTTGAACACGGGCACCCGTGCTAAAGAGCCGTTCACAATAGGCGAGTATTTTAGTCGAGTGGAGAGTATAGTAGTGACTAAACGCGTCCGAACACCACAATTTTAGTAAAGTGGGTTAGTCAGCTCTTTAGTCGATTCAATCCATTTCGTTCTGTTTTTTCAGCGAGTAGCCATCCCCTCCACGCATCCCTGCGCACTGACATGCGTAAACCAACCATTTTAGCAAAGCTCGTTTGTAAACGCGCGGAAATGTCGAGCCGTTGGAGCGAAGATGCAACACTAAAATTATTTATTTTTTTTTTTTTTTTATGAGAAAAACTCTCTTTTAATAACTTTTGAAGGTTATTCCCATCAACGTAATATATCATTGAAGAAGAAGATAACACTTATAATCTAAATTTGCGACCATTGTTTTTTTCTGTTTTTCTGTGTCTTGTTTTCTTTCATATTTTCATTTAGATTATAAGTGTTATCTTCTTCTTCAATGATATATTACTAAAATTATTTATTTATGCTGCTATAAATCTATTTTCGGGTCCATAGTTCATTTATTTTTTTTTATCTTACTAATTTATTCTTCCATCTCATCTAAAATAAGCATTAAAAAAAGCTTAATTGGCGTATTTACTTTGTTGTGTAGCAGCCCGTCATCTGCCCGCCGCCCGGCAACTGGCGGCGGGCACGAATATACTGTACTTGAAAGTGGTGCGAACGCTTTCGGTGAGTCAAACAGCAAGTTACTCGCAATTTGACTTAAGTACTCTACCAATCTGAACAAGCCTTTAGTCAACCTTTTAGGGTGACCTAGGGCAGAGGTGTTGGTTATCCAATAAATTGTTCCCGGGGCGGCGGTTCCCATACCGGCCTCCCAAAGTGCGGCTAATGGGCTTGGTCAAAAGAAAGCTGTTTCTTTTTTAATGTTTCTAGCTTTGATCCTTCTAGAACAGAGTGGAAGATACAATTAGTATCGCCCTGGCGGAAGACCACCATTCAGAATTGAAACGTTGCTTGAAATGAAATGTCTTTAGCCGTATTTGGTGACCAGATCTGAATAGTCAGGTACTTCCCCACCTTCCTCTAACCCCCCCCCCCCGCTGTGACACAACTTCCAGCGTTATATTCAATATTCAGTACAACGCATGTCGAGATTTGGGAATACGGTAGAAAGGCTGAAGCAGGGGGTCCACCGAAACCAGTAAAATTTTGAAAGGGGTCCACGAGAAAAAAAACTCTGTTCTAGAACATCATTTATAATCATGGAGAGAGAGGGAAGGTGAATTTATATTATTTTTTTTATTTAAATGGACAGATTTCATAATTGTGTGGACGATTGGCTTCAATTTCAGACTTAAAAAATATCAGATGATGTACGAAGGAGCGGGGGCAATTTAAGATAAGGCTTTAATTAACAGTTTGATGATGCCTTCAAAAGGCGAAACAGCTGTCATGCATAATAAAAATCACACAGCAGAGCTTGTTAATAAATAAAATATTTTATAAATTAAATAATGATATTATTGAATATATAAAAGAAATAAAAAATTTAATGGAGTTCTAAAAATTAAACTTTTTTCAATAAAAAAATAAGAGTTGGGGTGGATTTTATGTTTAAAACAAAAATTCGCCAAGGAGTTGATGAATTTATGAGTTCATCTATCTCTTTGATTTATTCTAATCTGCAATTTATCATTCTTCATCAATTTATTTGCCCGTTAAGTGTCACTATATCGTTACGCCACTGAAACATACGTCCATAATTGTTCGTATATATTACACTTCCATACTCCCAGAAGGTTCGATGTAAACAATCAATCACTGCACTTCGCGCAATAATAGTGTTCCCTTAGTACAGGGGTCGACAACCATTTCTAGAAAACAAATCAAACTCATCAATCAACCACTAATGTACGAGAAGAAAACTCAAACATAAGGCGGTATAACACCCTTATACGGGGTTTGCTCAAGACTCACATTTCAATAAATTGCGACGAATTCATAAATATAATAACTTTTTTTTCAAACCGCGACCCGCGGATGTAAGTTATTTATATTCTAGATTAATAAAAACAATACCTCACCATTAATTTATTTTACGTAGAACGGTTTGGAAATTTTATTTCCCGTATATAACTACTATAAATTTAGCGGTGAGCACCAGATTCTATTTTTCTAGACGATAAATTAATAACTTCGGAAGGGATTCATTCAGAAACAACTTAAATATTAGTAACACGTTCTTCAGAATTACTACACAGAACACTACTACACGTAATATACACTTCTATTATACTTAATATTACACTATACACTCAGTATTGCACTGTGTATTTTCATTTTGTGCACAGCTGTTAAGACAATTTTTAATCATGTTTTTGCTTTATATGCCCATTTTTTGTTCTTTTTAGGTACAATAATAAAATATATTAAACTATACGCACAGGCTGCGCCTTAGTGGGTTCCCATTATTTTATGATATTGTATACATCTAATGTAAAATTTGGGAAAAATAAAGGAAATAAAAAAAAATTTAAAATTTAAATGAACCCGGCGGAAAGGTCAAATCTCCAGGCCCGCTAGGGAGAATTCGACTGTACATCCGTCCAATATGCCGCACAGTGTGCGAAATGGAGAAAAAACCCGAATTAAGTGGTTTTTGCAAACTTTAATGTTTTTAATTAAAATATTTTTTTTAGTGTGGCACAATAGTTTTTGCATTTTATGTATTTATTTAAATTTCTCAAAAGCGCTTGACGGAAGTTTGGCAACGCCTCAAAGTGTGTCGTAAATTTGATGTTCGGCATCGCATTTTTCACTTTGCTCCTACGCGTGGGCAGAGACGGTTGTGTATTGAGTGACGTTTAGATATATATACAAAAGTTTGTTATGCATAAAATTCTTCGATGTTTTTTTTAAATTTTATTTACTAAACTAAATATCAATATCACATGTGTGTGAGATTTGAACTAACGTCTAATGTTTCACTATTTTTGTATTTTTTTGCTGTTAAAATGCTTATTTCAATTAGCATTTAGAAACAAAACATCGTTTGCTCCCATTTATGAGTATATACAAATTGTAAATTGTGATAATTTTTTGTCCTTCCTTGAACAATTTTGTTGTTTTCAGGAAGGCCTTATATGCATTCCCCGGAGAGAATTATTCGAGACATCAAAAGAATGGGGTATATTAAATGCCAATTCTGTGAAATCAAAGGAGTTTTTAATTAATTACATAAAACAAACATACCACATAGCAGGTATGAACATTTTGAGCCCTAAGTTTTACAAAACCGTAAAGAACTTATCACTACAGTTTATGAAGAAATGGAGAAAAAGCCGCAGTTACATTGTGAGGTTTGAAGAACAACTTTTTGACAAACAACAAAAAGATTTTTTTTTACTTCAAAATGGTTGTAAGTCATTAACACTTCCGTACCGGACCGAGGGAACGCACTTACACTAACGAGAGTTTTACGCTGTATCTAAGTTGTTTTTTAAACCACATACTAAATAATTTGGGTAATTTTAGAAAAGCTATTTGATTATCGATTTGCATTAAAAAAATTAATATCGCATTACTACTTTTCTAAAAATTAAATAATTTCCATCAAATTCCGGCGAAGAATTTGTCCCGCCCGCCCCCTTTCCCCTCTGTTCAGGTACAATTCTAAGCGATAGCAAGTAATTTCTAAGTTGTTAGTGGAAAGGACTAAATCTCGTTTGTTTACACTGCGCATCTCGTTTGCTCTTTTTACAATGCTATAATGTTCGCTTGCCGGTCAAAGATCATTCAGTCTGGGTCGTTTCCTGTAAGCGCCAATTGCCAGTTGAGATTCGGAAACAAGGAGTTATGTTGGCTATTGGCCCGCTTTCTCTGTTTTCTATGGAAAAATACACGTTATGGTATAAATTCATTAGAATATTAATTATGACTTCATTTATCAAACGATTTTGAAAATGACTACTGAAATTTGATGAATATACTTTTACAAATTACTATACTAAAACAATAAAATTACTATACTATACTAAAAAAAATTACAAAAAATTATGTCATTAACACCCTTTAATAAGCAAAATAAATTGGGGTCCCCGAGTGACCCCCCTTTGGATCATGTGTGATTTTTTCTTTCCGGGACGAAAAGGTTAATAAGATCAAAAAAAATAAAATTGCACTAATATTTAGTCAGCAAACAATTAATTCGTGTTTTTTCTTCATTTCGCACACTGTGCGCCGTGCCGCGGGCGTATATTTGTTTACGCGCTTTCTTCACTGAACGTCATTTTCTTTTTTTCTTTGATAGGGCGAATTCGACAGTAGGTCCATCCACAATACACGGGTCGCGAGTTGCAATTTGTATACACGGCTTCTTTACTTATATCGTTAAGATTCTGAATATATTTAAGGGTATTGTGCCGTCTTTTTTTTTCAGTTTTTAAATTTTTATTGAAAGAATAGTTAATGCATATCAACAAACAAGTCCTGCTAAGCCAATTGCATTGGTTTGTCAACAGGTGCTTATGGTTTAGTTACTTATATATTTTAAAAGTTATAATTTACATCTTATATCTATAGAATCAACATTTTTTCATACATATCAATATAAATATTTTTATTATTTTTTTATTTTAACTTTTTATGAGTAAAACCTCAAACTGTAATATTTAATTAAATGAAGACATTATGAGCGAAACTCAATCGAAAATCTGGAAACAAAAAAATCAGAAAAAGATATTCACACCTCTGGGACTCGAACCCAGGACCTCCCTACTTTCCGGGTTGGGCGCTCTTATCCACTGAGCTAAGGTGTCGATATCCAATTCGGTCACTTTTAACTGTTCCATACTTAAATCTCTTCTACTTCACTACTTCATTTAATTAAATATTACAGTTTTTACTCATAAAAAGTTAAAATAATAACATTCATCCTAGACTTGCAGAAGAGTCAATAGATGTCGCACATTAAATGAAATGGATAAGAAATTTATCCAGACACCATCTAGATTGCATTTAGTTCGAGTTGAATCTTGCAATCATTCATAAAGATGGCAGCCAATAAAAATATGCGTTAAGAAAAATGAAGATAATATGGGTGGTTCTTAGTCGAAGTATGGAACAGTTAAAAGTGACCGAATTGGATATCGACACCTTAGCTCCGTTGGTAGAGCTGTTGCCATGAAAGCAGAAGGTCCTGGGTTCGAGTCCCAGAGGTGTAAATATATTTTTCTGTTTCCAGATTTTCGATTGAGTTTCGCTCATAATGTCTTCATTTAAATAAATATTTTTTTTCCGATAACCAATTTTTCACCATATATTTAACCTTATTCATATAATTATGTTGCTTTATAGTGTCAGGTAATAAATTAAATACCTTCGGTATGTTGTATACAAACGTTCTCTGTCCGTACTTATTATCAAATTTCGGAACTATTAACCCGTCGTTGCGCGTGAATCTAATGCTGTATTTATTTATGTTCTAGTTTCTCTTTGTGCTGCTAGGTAAATATATGCTGAATTATAATTTTAACCAACTACGTAAGGTTAACTGAAGTAACTCGATGATATGAAGTTCATGGTCATTTTTAGAGTACCTACTCGACTCAAGCAAGGACCTATTTGAATTAAGTACTCTTGGTGAGTCGAATAGGTACTCTTAAAATGACTACAGTCAATAGTTTGAATTCACAAACAAATTTTGGAGCAAACTCGCCAATTCCTCGCTTACATAATTTAGCAAACGAATATACAAATGCCGTCGACATTTTTAATGTAACAATTTCAATGTTTAAAATTTTCGGGTAACGTTTTATTTCTGATAGTTGCAGTTTATTTTTATTATGATTTGTTTTTTACTTTGATCGAATTGTAAATAAACCACTTCAATATAAGAAACTATTGTTGCAACCTTTTGTTCATTATTAACTCCTGTGTAAAACAATGTTAATATTATTTACCAATTGTATTAATATGTTCATGCACGCATATTTATCTACCCGTCTCAGAACAGACATCGTCTAGTGAGACGGGTTACAGACTTTTCTTGTATTATATTGTTACTGTAATAAACGCCCGGGTTGCCGGCAATAAAAAAAAAAATAAAAAAAAATAAAATAAAATAATGATGAACGAAAGACGTTTTTATGCGTAATGTAACGGTAGTGTAGAGATACTACCTCACACCTTTTTCTTTCCCAAAAATTCCTCTCCTTCCTTTCCCTCCACACAGCATCCCACAGGATCTCAGCAGGATTCTGTGGGACGGCCGGCGTGGTCTAGCGGTAAGGCTCTTGATTCGCAATCCGAAGGTCGTGGGATCGAATCCCGGCATGGCAAATACATTTTATTTGATTAATTTGTGTAATTTCATAATTAAATCATTTAAAATAATATTTAGTTTATTTGCGGCACTTTCTAATTTAGAAGATACTCTCAGTATCGCCTTGGTGTAATATCACCATTCAGAATTGAAATGACTTTAGCCGTGTTTGGTGACCAGATCTGAATAGCTACGTACTTCTCCCACTTTTCTCTTCCCCATCTCCTTCCCCTCCCCACTATCTTTAGCCTCACAACATACCCCAATTGGGGATGCACTCTCACTGGCGGGAGCAGTTGGGACTCTTGTGCAGTATTCATATAAAAAAATAAAATAAAATTTTAAAAAGGATGACTGACGCCTTTCCTAAGGGCCTTCTGTGTGGAGCTAATGTAAAAAAAACCAACCATATTTTTTTTTTGTATTTCTGTCTTTAAAATGTACATCGTAAAATTTTATTCAGGTTAATCGATTCGTTCTAAAGCCACTAAAATTTATTTCATCGAAAGAAAAACCACGCAATAAAAGTGAAAATTATTAATTGATATTTAATGCTGAAATGCAACTTGGAATTTTGCTCCTGAAAAAAAAGTTGGCTTGAGAATTGAAACGTAAACAGATTCACATATAAAAATGCTAATAATAAACAGATTTTATTATCTTGGTACACTATTGAAGTCGATATTGACTTGATGTTTATTTTATAATGTGAGTCAGGAAATATTTAGAAGTTTTGTAACATTAAAATCATTATTTTATTTTTTGTAAAATGGATTAATCATATGGATTAATCATGGAATATTTGGAGCAGGTGGATGAGTTTGTGTATTTGGGAAGTATGTTTACGAGATATGGGAAGACTGATAGAGATATCGAAAGAAGGGTAAATGCCGGTAACTCCATTAATGGAGGACTGAACGCCGTTGGCAGCAACAAAAATTTGTCAAAAGAAGCGAAGCTAGCCGTCCATAATGGAGTGCTGGTACCTACCCTGATGTATGGCAGTGAGGTATGAAACTGGCAGAGAAAGGATGAAAGTAGACTTAATGCTGTAGAAATGAGATCCCTGAGACGTATATGTGGTAAAACCATGTATGATCGTGTGAGAAATGTGGAGATCCGCAAAGAATGCAAGGCTGATGTAAGCGTAATGAATAAGATTAAGAAAGGGACGCTCAGATGGTTTGGGCATGTAGAGCGAATGAATGAGGTAAGGAGTGTAAGGAGAATATATGACGCAAATGTGAATGGTAGACGAAGTCGGGGACGCCCGAGGAAGACATGGCACGACCAAGTGAATCAGATACTTGAGTCGGGCGATGTCAAGAGTCAGAATAACAGAAGAGCATGTATGAGACGATGTATGAATGTGAACGAAGCAAGGCGTGTGTGCCAAGATCGAGTTGTTTGGCGGTCCGTCCTCTCTGCCTACCCCTGCGGGGAAACGGCGTGATGGTTAGTTAGTTTTGGATTAATTATTGATTAGAAGCACAAGACATTTTATTTTAAGGGGAACGGCTGCGTTGCCTTTTTCATCCAAACCTTAAATTTTGATTTGAGGCCAAAATACCCAACCAAATTGATCATTTTCTTTTTAAAGGTATATTACGGATATATGCTATTTAATTTTTTGTGTTCTAAAATAGGCCATTAAAGAATTCAATTCTGCATGATTTTAGTGGCAACTTTTGAATTTTTTTTAAGTTAAACATAAATTGTTTTTAAAAATTTAACGAAATAGTTTATTTTTTTAATTACCATTTACTCTCATTTATCAGTTTGGGAGGCAGGTATGGGCACCGCTGGCTCGGGAACCATTTATTGGATAATTAACGTCTCTGCCATAGGTCACCCCAAGTGGTTCGCTGCTTTTGGTGCCCATGATTTATGGGGCTTACGTTTGTCCAGATCTTCGCGGTGGATGCGTCTGCCCACCAACTGCGGGGTAGGCTGGACGGGAAAGAGACTGACACGTTTTTAGATTTTCACGGCCAACACCCCAAAACAAATAACGAAAAAGAAATTAAAAATTATTCATATTTTTTTTTATTTTTTTTTATTTATTTATTTATTAAAAGAAGTTTATACAATGAACAAAAAATTGTGTTAATTCATCCGCCATGCTAGGGATGTCCCTGTGTTATGGCGGATGAAGATTACAGATTGTGTAGGTACAGTGTACAGCTATTAACTTATGCAATTCATTTAAGTAGTTTAAGTAACATATTTAGTAACAAATTAAGTTAGTAATTTAATTAACACATTAAATTAATTTATGTTACAAGTTTTATCAATTATATTACAATTCAATTAAAATAGCAAATTTTTACTCATCATCGTTACTGAATGTAAGGATCCATTTTGATAATTTTTTTTTAAAGATATGGGGTTGGGTTTCGGATTTTAGGTTCTCGGGGAGAAGGTTAAACATTTTAGGAGCTAGGTACATGAAATGTCTTTGAGCTGATGTGGTGCGTAGTGTAGGAACATTGTAGTGTCGTTTGGTTATTGTTCTGGTGGTGTAACTGTGATGTAAAAGAGTTTTTTTCTTGTATTTGAACATGAAATGTGTTAGTGTAAATTTTAGATGAAGTTGCCGTATGTTTAAGACATTATATTCTGTGAAGAGTCTATTGGAGGAATATCTTGTTGGTCGCTTGTTGATAGCACGTAAAATCGTTTTTTGGGCTTTTTGCAGAGGATCAATAAAATTAAGAGCACAGCCGCCCCAAATTAAGATGCCATATGCTAACTGGGATTGGCAGAGAGCATAGTAAACCGTTTTTAGTGTTATAGGAGTAAGTATATTTCTTAGAGTTCGAAAAACATAAGAGAGCTTGCGAATTCGGGGAGTTAGACTGGCTAAGTGCTGATCCCAACGAAGATGGTGATCAATTAGGACCCCCAAGTATTTTATATGAGATACTTTTTCCAAATTTGGGCAAGTACAGGAAGAGTAGGGACTTGGACAGGAGTGAATTGTTATTTTCTGATTGATAGAAGGTTGGGTTGCAGCAGATAGACTGAAGGTTAAGAATTTAGTTTTACCAGCATTGAGGGTGAGGAGATTATCATCTAACCAATTCTTTACCAGACCTATGTCATATTGAGCTATGTCGAATGCTCCTTTCCAATTTTTATGTCGAGCTATAAGCACAGTGTCATCTGCAAAGGATATTATTTTTCCGGTTATGGGTAGGTTACAGAGTTTATTGATGTATATGAGGAACAAAATAGGGCCTAGAACACTTCCTTGTGGAACTCCGAATTGGATTGGTAAAGGGTTGCTTAAAGCTATGTTGTTAATTTTCACGGTTTGTGATCTTCCAGTTAGGTATGAGGAGAACCAGTTAAGAGTTGAATCCCGGATGCCTATTTGAGATAGTCTTTCCAGAAGAATGGGGTGGGAAACCGTGTCGAATGCTTTGGCTAAGTCTAGGAATATGGCTAGGCAGGAATCGCCTTCATTCAGGCTGTTGGTGATGTTCTCAGTCAAGTCTAAGATTGCAGATTCTGTACTCATTTTTTTTTGGAAGCCAAACTGATTGGGCGAGAGAATCTTCTGGGTTTCCAAATGTGAGATAAGTCTACTTTTAACAACTTTTTCAATGATTTTTGATAGGACACTTAGCAAAGAAATGGGTCTGTAGTTTTCGATATTTGTTTTGTCGCCACTCTTATAGATTGGAATCACCGTTGCATGTTTTAGTTGATTAGGGAAGGAACCGCTTTTGAAACTTAGATTTACAATATGTTTTAACGGTGTGGAAATAAAGTGAGCTATGTGTTTTAGTATGTAAGGTGAGATTTTATCAATACCTGCAGCACTATTTGTTTTTATGGAGAGTATTGTGTCAACAATTTCTTTAGTGGATGTGGGGGCTAGGATAAGGGTGGGATGAAGAGAGTTCTGCTGTTTTACCTGTGAAGTTAGAAGATTTTCGGTTTTATTTGTGGTTTTAAGAATTTTTTTGGCTAAGTTCATGCCGATGTTACTGAAGTAATGGTTGGCGTGATCGGCTAAGGTTTTTGGGTCTTCGTGGACTTGGATATTTTTACCATTAATGAGTAGTGATTGAATGTTGAGTGAGGTTTTTTTATTTTCTGAGATGTCGTTGACTACGTTCCAGATTACTTTACTGTCATATCCTGAATCTTCAATTTTTTTTTTATAGTATTTTTGTTTGGTTATTATTATCAGGTTATTGCAGATGTTACGATACTTTTTATAGAAACGTAAGACTTGGGGGTCTGGATTATTAAGTGCTTGTTTATGTAGTCTGTCTCTTTTACGTATGCAGAAGATAAGGCCATTCGTAATCCAAGGTTTCAGTTTCTTTTTTTTATTGGAGGCTGTTTTGGTGGGGAAAGACGCTTGGTTAATGTGGGCAGTTAGTGATGCAGAAAAAATTTCAAGAGCTGTGTTGACATTTTCAGAAAGCAGGGTAGACTCCCATTTTTCTTGTTCTACAGACTTTATCAGATAATCCATGTTTACAATGTTATGAGAGGGATTGCTGGACTTAGGGGGAGTAGATTTTGAGTTGTGTAATTCTAGGATGGTTGAGTAGTGGTCTGTTACGGTAGATTCAAATACAATTGATTTAGCGGTTCGCTTAGTTCTGACCATGATGTGATCTATGCATGTCTTAGTAGTGAGTGTAACTCGGGTAGGTATGTTGATGTATGGTATAAGGCCATGCAGACCCATGAGGTTTAGGTATTTTGTAGTATGAGGGCTGGCTTCGTTTAGGATGTCTATGTTGATGTCACCGATTATGATAAGATCCTTAGTGGTGTCATCGATTTTTTTTTCGATTTTCGATTAGAGAAAAGGGGAGACGTTATTGGACTTAGGGGAGCGATATATGGCGAAGATATTTAAGTTGTCAATAGAGACTTTGAGGCAATTTGCATGGTCAACTGAAGTTTCAGACACTATATGATTTAAGTGAGATTTTACATAAACTATGACCCCGTCGGATTGGGACCAGTGCCGAGTTGTATTATACACAGAGTAGTTGTTAATTATTTTCGGGATATAATTTGCATTAATCCAGCACTCTGACAGAACAATTATATCAAATTCATTTCCTAAGTCAGTTAGGAGTACAAGTAAATTGTCGAAGTTTTTATTGAGGCTACGGATGTTCATGGCAAACATTTTTAGTGCTTTAGGTTTGGAGATAATTTTTTTATACGCATTTGTATCATTTGTCGTTTGAACGGTGATGTTAAGAAAATTATCGATAGAGTTATTTGGATCCATTATGAGCGTCTGTGTTTGGTGGGGGTTCGAATTTAGCAGAGATTTTATTAGTTGTGTGGATGTATAAGTAGTAGCAATTAATATTTAATGAATTTTTTTGCAGATGTTTAGTTACTCTAGAGCTTAGGAGAGTCACAGATATAAAGCGAGTACGTACACTTAAAGGAACTACGATCATTGGGTTAATTAAATGTATTGAAAGTATGAGATTAAGGAGTTTTGTAAGGATGGAATGAATAATAGGAAGAACAATAGGAAGAATGTGATTAAGGATAAACATTGAGTAATTTAAAATCACCGAAATATAAAAAACTTTGAAAATAAAAGACATGAGGACAATTGGAAGAATGTGAGTAAAAATAGAAATAGAATAATTTAAAATCATTGAAAAATAAAAGACATTGAGAATAAAAGACATTGGAAGAATATAAGTAAAAATAAAAATAGAATAATTTAAAATCATTGAATAATAAAAAACATTGAGAATAAAAGACATTAGGACAATGGGGAGAATGTTAGTAGAAATAAAAATATAATAATTTAAAGTCATCAAAAAATAAAAGACATTGAAAATAAAAGTCATCAGAACAAAGGGAAGAATGTGAGTAAAAATAAAAGTAAAATAATTTAAAATCATTGAAAAATTAAAGACATTGAAAATAAAAGTCATTAGAACAAAGGGAAGAATGTGAGCAAAAATAAAAGTAAAATAATTTAAAATCATTGAAAAATTAAAGACATTGAAAATAAAGGTCATTAGAACAAAGGGAAGAATGTGAGCAAAAATAAAAGTAAAATAATTTAAAATCATTGAAAAATTAAAGACATTGAAAATAAAGGTCATTAGAACAAAGGGAAGAATGTGACCAAAAATAAAAGTAAAATAATTTAAAATCATTGAAAAATTAAAGACATTGAAAATAAACGACGTTAGACCAATATGAAGAATGTGAGTATGAATGAAAATAGAATAAATTGAAGTTATCGAAAAATAAAAGACTTTGAAAATAAAAGAAATTACAACAACAGGAGGGATGTTAGTAAAAATGAAAATTAAATAATTTAAAATCATCGAAAAATAAAAGACATTGAAAATAAAATAAATTAGTACCATAGAAAGAATTGGAGTAAACATGGAATAATTTAAAATCATTGAAAAATAAAAGACATTGGGATAATCAAAATAATTACAACAGATTGTATGATTTAAGTTGTTAAAGTATTGGAAATGGTTCAAACCATTGTTATAATAATAGTTCAGGCGATTAAGATAGTAAAGTGAATTAGAGAAGAATTTAATTGTATGGAGAAGTAAAGGGATTAAAATTAAGTGTATAATAATTACTGAGCGACGTCAGAGAATTAATAAAATTACCATGTTTAGGAGATTTAACAAAATTAAACTTATTAAGATTAGTAAAAAAAGTGCAAGAATAATAACAATCAAAACAAAACAACCAAATACAATATCTACAATCAATGAGATAGAGGGAATCAAGTGGTTAGATATTAAGAAATGTGATAAAATATATGGATTTAATTTTTGAATATCATTATTTAGAGATGATAAGTGAGGTAATTGATTTAAAATTAATAATTTTATTTGATGACTTGTAAGTTTTGTTGAGATGCTTACTTACTTTGAAACAATCGAATGTATAACACATATCAAATTAGTAAAGATAGTTAAGCAATTAAATATAATTAAGTCAATTGAGTTAATTAAGATAATTTGATATATTAAAATTGTGGAAATATATGAATAAATGGTAACAGTTATGTATGATGGAGCATTTGGATAATTTAAAATAATTAGATAAATGGGAATTATGAAGTAGGTTAAGATAAATATTTGAGGTAGGTTGATATAGTTAATAATAATAATAATAAGTTGATTTATAATGTGAGCAAAAGTGTCTGTAGAAAAAATAAAAATGAAAATTAGTAAATTAATATAGGTAAGCATAAATGAAAAGCAGTATAAGCGGAGAGCGGTATAAATGAAAATTAGTAAATTAATATAGGTAAGTAGATTTAGTGATGGAATTTTTTTATTGACCTCAAGTCACATTTTTTTGATGTCCGATTCATATGAGATTCTAAGGATTTTAGAGTCCTCAGACTGGCGTACATAAACCTGACCTTCTTTCGACCACGTGTATTTGTATTTTTTTATTTTCGCCTGTTGTTTGGTTTGGGCCAGGAGAAATTTTTTTCTTGGTGTCAGGTGGTCGGAAACATAAATAGGAGAACCATGAGCCATCTGAGCGTGTTGTAGTCCTAGTGAAGAAGTTGTTATTCGGCCTTTGATTCTAATATGTTCTTTTAGTTTGGCCAAGAACAGATCACGCATTAGTTTTGAGCCGAGGGTGACTATTATATCTCTTGGTTTAGAGCGGGTATCATCTGAGCGGCTCCTACCTCCCACCCGTACAATAGAGGTCACGTCTTCGGGTTGTACAACTGATTTTATGATGTTTGTGGAAAGATTGTGGAACATTGCCGCTAGATTTTCATTAGGATTTTCTGGGAAGTTTCGCAGTTCAAGGTTGTTTGATTGAGCCTCGTACTCCTGATTATCAATTTTGTTCTCCAGGTACTCCACTGTTTTTTTGAGGTCTTGTTGTTCCTTTTTGAATGTTTCAATTTCCGTTTCAATTTTTTGATTTTGGATTATGGTTTGGTCGATTTTTTTAATTAGGTCGTCGTATTGTTTACTGACGAAATCAATACTTTTTTGTGTTTCCTCCTTGTATAATTCCATTTTAGTTAAAATTTCTTTTTTCATGTTATCCATTTTTTTGTCCAAGTGCTGAATTATTTTTTCCATGTTTTTGTCTTCTAGTTCCAGTGCACTTTTGCCTCTAGTTGCCATATTTAATTAATATTAAACTGATTTTTAATTTTATGTTTTTATTTGTTGGATTAAGATTGTTTTATGCCAATTCACTGACGAGTTTGATGCTAATTCAAAGTTAAACAACTTTCAACGAAATGTACTAGTGTATTTTAGTTGTTTTTAACTCAAGACACTGTTTTTATTGTTTGATTCAAAGTTTGTTAAACACTTTTAGAACGAAATGTCAAATCACTAGGAGAAATAATCCTAGATAAATTGTGTCAATTTTTTAGAAAAACAAAAGTCACTTTATGAGCATATCCCGGTAGAATACCGGGAGAAAAATACACCGGGTGATAGCCTGAGCAAAACACTGCACTTCAGTAACAATTTTTTTTCGATTTAGACACTATTTCATATAATGTTTCTTCAAAAAACTGGAGCCTGCGAAATTGGCGACTGTACGACTTTTACATGAGCTCCACACAGGAGGCCCTGAGGAAAATAATTACCCTCAGGGCCAATGTTATCTTTGGGGATGCTGTGTGGAGGGTTTCTTTAAGGAAAAGGAGAAAAGAGTTATGGGAAGAAAAAAGGTTTAAGGGGTGGGTAGGAATCTGGGGTTAAGTGTGTCCTGGTCATCCGCCTCCAAGACCTAGACAAACCTCACCCCATGAACCCGGGCACGCCTGCTAAATCGCCAAACGTAGCGAACCACTTGGAGTGACCTATGGCAAAGGAGTTGGTTATCCAATAAAGGTTTCCGGGGCGACGGTACCCATTCCCGCCTCCTAAATTGTTAATAATCTATTTTTTAAAAGAATGACAAATAACTCGACAATGTTTGAAAATCTTCTACTACAATTTTAATAATATTAAATTAAAAACAGTTTGCATTTGTTTAGTGATAAATTGAAAATGTCCACTGACTGCGGTATAATTTTTTTCCTCCTATTCTGGACGGAGAGGAATACGAGAGGTATTCTGGACGGAGAGGAATACGTGTGGTAGGTCCCAGAATTGCTGCAATGAAATGAATCTTGACTTCTAGTATTACGTAGTGGAATTCAAAAACTTATCAATGTAAGGAATTCTGGACTATTTAATGCACCATTTAGAATTTTGCATAGAAATAACAAGGAAGTGCAAATTCTTCTATCTGATAATTTACGTATGTTCGTACCATTTAAAGAGTGTTGCAGTTCAACAAATTTGATGAAGAACCAATTATAAAACTTAGAAAACGTAAGAATTTATTTTGTTTTGTTGTAAAGGATGTTACATGAATGTTATAATGTAGGTTCCAGGCGGGAGAATTGTACTCAAGTTGACTTCTAACAAAGGCAAAATATATATAGGCACTTTATTCTGTTGAAATGACTATTTAAGACGACACAATACCCTAAAATATACTCAGAATCTTAATGGCGTAAGTAAAGAAGCCGTGTATACAAATTGCGACTCGTGACCCGTAAATTGGATGGACCTACTGCCGAATTTGCCCTATCAAAGAAAAGAAGAAGAAAAATAATGTGGGAATCTTAACGACGTTGTGAAGAAAGCGTGTAAACCAAAGACATGAATATAACTAGACGAGAACAGTTAGGAGAGGGGTGCAAACCGACTACAGCGGGATGCAAAGGGGGGAAGATGACTGTGAGATATGTGATTCGTCAATAAATCAATCTGACAGTATATTGGCATCTCGCATTACAATATCAACATTTAGTTCTTAACAGTAAAATCTGCTTTTGAATGAATAGACCTTTTTACATGGGAGCGCGAATTGCTCGCCACGTTATGAACAAATTTGCGAAGTCCAAATAAGGCACAATAAAGTTCACCTGTTTTCAAAGTCGAACATTTTGTTGCCGTATTTAATTAAGTCACTTTTACAAGTGTTTCATAATTTATTTACCCCAGTAAACAGCGACGAGCACACTTGAAAAACACCTACATTCGTTATGGTGATAGATGTGTTAATAAAACTAATAATTTTATATGATCTGAATAAGCTTAAAATAAAGTAAAATGATGCTTACCTATGGAATGTAATACGACAATTGGGTTTGTTCTCTTTTTCACTTCCATTTTTACACGTTTTCATAGAACAAGCCACCATTTTTGCCGTGTTATTTCGTAAAATGTTCCGATGAGAGCTCCACGCTGATTCACACAAGAATGATGACGTCACATTTTTTAGATTCGCTCGAGGCCATTCGCGAGCCCAGCCGGCTCTAAATGAAACCGGTGTGGGGAGGGTGAAATAATACGCATTTTTATCTCCTTCTTTGCCTAAAAAGACCCTCATCACAAAATCTCAAAGATGACATAGGCCCTGATTGAAATTATTTGTTTCAGGGCCTCCCGTGTGGAGCTAATTTAAAAAAAATCAGAAGTTTGAAACAACTAGCCAATAGTGATATGACTGCATAACTTTTAAGTGAAGTTCAAATTTGATGAATTGTTGATAAAATTCTGTCCCTTAGTGTGATGTCTATGATTGTCCTTGCTGTGCATAAATTTGGTTCTAAA
The DNA here is from genome assembly GCA_936435175.1 of Glyphotaelius pellucidus. Taxonomy (NCBI): domain Eukaryota; kingdom Metazoa; phylum Arthropoda; class Insecta; order Trichoptera; family Limnephilidae; genus Glyphotaelius; species Glyphotaelius pellucidus. The sequence continues at coordinate 25,796,151 of OW386559.1, forward strand.
AATATAAGTTTGTAACAGGTAGTATAATTCAAGTATTATATCATTGCATTCAATGTCAGCATCTGTTTCACTAATTAAAACCGAGATTAAACATTGCGTTTCCACAGTTAATGGAAGCTTCGTTAAAACTAACAAATCCGGCAAGTGAACCAACAACTGGATGTCATGCACATCATTTAATTTGGTTGACCTTTTATAGCAGAGACCTAATCTCATAGACCCTGGATTTGACGGTCGGGCAAATGATGATATGACATGAGTAAATATATATGAATGTGTATTTCGTAACTAAATTGAAAATACGGAGTAATTTATTGCACCTCGTTTAAGGGGTTATATACAGTTTTTTTTATTATTTCATTTTCGTAATGTACATGTACATATATTTAAGTACACACACAGAAAATTGCAAGTCAATCCGGTGATTATTTTCGAAGTTAGGCGCATATTTGTAAAGGCGTGTCAGGGCATTTGAAAGTAAGAGGCAAATTTTAAACGCGTTTTTCTCAAAACTGTGTTTTTAAAGTCGGTGACCAAGATTACTCCGAAACGGCTCAAACGATCAGTCTCAAGTTTTAACACAAGTTTTTTAAGTATATTTTGCAGTTATTAACCGAAGGCCCGTTCTCACTGATAAACACATATTTTTTTAAACATAAAAATGTCAATTTTTTTTCGAGAAGCCGCCATTTTGTCAAAAAAAATTATTTTGCTCTGTTTTTCGACTAGTAAGAAGAATATTTATTATTATAACGAAATCCGTTTTGTTTTTAGGTTTTAAATGATCCAGTCCAGAGATATGATGGTCACCGCAAGATGCCTTTTTGAGAGGAGCTTCTGGGGATCGGTTATAACAGCTTTCAAAAGTATTATTTTTACTAATAAAAATTTTCAAAATACTGTTAAAAGTAACCGTAATATTTGTACAAATTTTTAGTTTAATAAATTTAACAGTCTTCTCAGGAAAAATTCTTGAAAAATCCCTTTTTTGAGCCTCCTGAATGTGTATAATTGTATAACCTCTTAAGAGACTGACATTGACTTTGGAAAGTTAGAACTTTTAGTTTTTAACCTCTTAAAAAAATAAATGTTAATTTTGAAGATAGTATCTATACATACCCCACGCCGAAACGTAAATTAAATGAAATTCACTCGACAGAAAAAAATCGCAAAGTGTGCTCCGAATTTCTACCGATTTCTTACATATCTCCATTACACATTTGAAAATTTTCAGCTCTTAAAAAATATATATGCTATTTTTGAAGATAATATCTTTAAATTCCCCACGCCGAAACGCAAATTAAATGAAATTCCCTTGATAGAAAAAAATCACAAGGTATGCTCCGAAAATTTTTATTTTCACGTCTATCTCTATTATTTTAAAAGTTATATAAATGAAAAAATTCAGTGTTTCTTTGAAAGTTGTTTTAGACAACCCCCACGAGATTTTTGCTCTTTTCTTAACGAGTCATATTTTATTAAACATTTTCACAATTTTAGCTTCAATTTTATCGTTCGTTTTCGAGGGAGGGTATAGTGCATTTAACCTTCAGGCTAATTTGTGCGTTTTTGGGAACGGTTTATAAAGGTCTCATTGAAATCGTTGTGTCTCCCTTGCTGTTAAGGTCAAAAATATGATCGAAACAGTGTTAGAAAGGGAAAACACCACACTTCATATTCAAATCTTAAAGTCAACCACAGAAAAATTAAAATGTACTCTATTACATTAAGTATCCAAAAGCAATTTGAAAAAAATTATGAAACTTTATGAATTTTTTATTAATTATTTTAAAATGAAATGACAAAAAGGTGAGATTACAATAAATTTTAAAGTACATCTGTCTGATTAAAAAGATTTTTTTCTTTTTTGCGTAAGTTGAGTTCATTTTAAGACTTTTTTATGTTTGCATTAAAAATTTAAATATTTAAAAACTCACATGTTTATTTCTAACTAGCTGATGTCCCCGGCGATGCCCGGGCTTTACACAGAGTTTTCGAAATCAAATGCAGACTCCTCTTGTTTTGAAGGTAAAACTGTAGATTTGCATACAAATCAAATCCATACCGCCCGCTTGCCGGTCCGTTCATCCACCACATACAGGCATTCTCCTTTATATATTATATATTTCAACCAATTTACACAAAACCTTGAGAAATTATAAACCTAAACCTTCCTCATGAATCTATTGGTGAAAACCGCATGAAAATCTGTTCAGTAAGTTTTGAGTTTATCGCGAACACACAGACGCAGCGGGGGACATTGTTTTATAATATGTTGAGATTTGAAAGCGTATTTCATCACCTTTCAAAAATAATTTTTGGTTTTCGGATAACTTCAAAAATTTTCCATTTGTTTGGATTTTATTATGAAGCAGAAATAATCTGACCATCTGACAGAATATGCTAGAGGCATTGTTAAGAGTATATTATTTATGTTGTTTTACGTAAAGGTCAGCTTAAAGCCTGGTAAGGATTTTTTCCTAACTAACCCAGGAACTTTGTGGGAGTAAAGCAAATACTTCCAGCAGAGCGGTTTCCGGGTGGCGTGAATGAAAATAAATACATATTTTTAAAAAAAATGTTAAACGGAAAAAGAAATCATTGACAGTGGGTAGAAATAAAACATTTCCCTGTTAAAACTGAGGGAACAGACTCCGGGTGTCGACGGAGACGGAGGGAGAAATTAAAGGCATCCGTGTTGGTTGCGAGTCCAGTCGTTTATTGTATCATGAGCTACGTAGCTGAGGTCGGTCGGTGTAACATGGAGATGTCGAAGTGCCGTAGAATGAAGCGTTGCGGGTGCTCGGTCATGATGGGTGAAGCAGGTCGGAGATGCTGTGGTGGAGCAGGCCACGGGCCTGCAGGTCACCAGAGTGTTGCTCGACGCTCGTTGCGGAGAGGACCTGATCATCCAGGCCGTTGCTCGACGCGCGTTGCGGAGAGAAACGGCTGTGACTCGGTGAGTGGAGCCACCGGCAGATAGTCCTGGTGATATCCACGTAGGAAGCTGCCCTGGAGTGATGAACGGCGGTGACTCGGTGAGTGGAGTCACCAGCGTGATGCTCGACACCGTAGCGGTGTAGGATGACCTCGTCTTCCAGGCCGCTGCTCGACGCGCGTTGCGGAGATGAGCGGCGGTGACTCAGTGAGTGGAGCCACCGGCAGATAGTCTTTGTGACGTCCACGAAGGACGCTGCCCTGGGAGAGAGCTGATGCACCAGGCACTCGGAGTTACACAGATTCGCTGTAGAGAGGCGAGATGTAAAGGCGACCGTTGAGATTGAACTGAACTGTTTTGATTAGCGCGTCGAGAGACTGACCTGAACTGAACTGAACTGAAAAAGTTTTTAGTTTAGTGGGCCGCTTTATATAAGAGCGAGCGGCCGAGTAATTTCCCACTCGCTGGCAATACGTGCGCTGGAAGGTGCTAGAACTAACTCGTCACTGCAGTCGTGAGTGCACGCTTGAGTCTGGACCTTTCGCGAAGGTGGTGCATATTATTATTCGTCGGCAGCCGGTCTCACGAGTACATTGTCTGCCGATACGTGCATACGTAGGTGCTGCGCGTAGTGTGAATTTGCAAGCACTTTGCGGCGGTAGTTCCTTCTCGCGAATTCTTTGAGTGGCGAAAAATAGTTGTATGAACGCCACAAAACATACATAACGTTTCTATTGAAGCGTTCATTTAGGTACCTAATAGAGGAAGCCACCATTAGAAAAGGCGTCAAGTGGGAATGCTGTCCTTGTTTTACCGGTATTTCAATGGAAGATGCTTCAAGGAATTAGAGTCATTTATCCTCTCGGTACCGGTGCATAGTTGTGAAAGACGTGCCCAACATATGTTGACGGTTCACATTTGTCACATAAGAACGGGGCAATTCTACGACTCGTTCTTGAGTTCAACATCTCGGTTGTGGAATGGTTTGCCGGCCTCTGTATTTCCTTCCTCCTACAATATGGATCTCTTCAAGACCCATGTTCACTCCTTCCTCTCCTCACAAACACCCTCCACACAGCATCTTCAAAGATGACATAGGCCCTGAGAGAAATTATTTCCCTCAGGGCTTACTGTAAATGCACTGTAAATGACTGTTAATGAAAAAAAAGAGTAAAATTCAAACGGTATACATATTTTTATTTAATATGAATACCGCACAAGAGTCCCAACTGATCCCGTCTGTAGCCAGTACGACTATGGCATTCCCAATTGCCAATCCTCAATTTCAACCCGCGTACTTCGATCTAGACATAATAAAAATTACAAGCACCCACTTAGGTCTTGACTTCTGAACCGAACAGACACGCGAAAGCGATCAGTTTGAAGATGGACAGTGAGATCTGTCTGAAACGTCAGGAGTTAAAAAGTCCTTTCGAGAACTACGTTACGCGGGTAAACCGAGAAAATTATTCTACATCTTACACCCGTGAAAACCTTAACCACCTTCAGACTGGTACAAATTATGCTTAATTAAATTTATATATGTATATATACATATTTATATATTTTTTATTAAGTTAAAATAAATACAACATTTCACTTGTTTCTTGATTACAAAGTAATAAGATTTAATTTGGCTCTACGGTTTTTCCATATTGGATTTTAAGTTATTTGGCTATTAGCAGTAGACATAATTATCTCGATACGTTTTTAGATTGTCACGGCCAAAAGTATTTTCGTCATTTGTTTTTGGGGTGTTATGTCGCGCAACACGGCAAAACATACCAAAAACAAATAACGATAACAATCTCGAGTCTATAGATTACTCCAATGTTGTCTGGGGAATATCTTATTATTAATAAAATGAATTATTAACAACCCATATTATTGTTCCCATGTCTGCTAAGGGCTATTAAAATTTTATTATGTTTTTGATATTCTGGAATTTTTTGTGGTGATAATTAAATTTTAAAGGGACACGTGTTTAAGATTGGAGTAGGAATAATATTACATTTAATCGACTCTCCACACAGCATCCCGAACCCTCCACACAGCATCCCCAAAGATGATATAGGCCTTGAGGGAAATTATTTTCCTCAGGGCCTCCTGTGTGGAGCTTATGTAAAAAAAAAATCTTTGTAAATAATCTTATATGCAAAAATCAATATTTGTTTGTTTGTTTGTTTGTTCGTATGTTATGCGCTGCCATACGACAAAACTTTGGTTATATGTTGTGCGCAAGCCCGCAAAGGTTATAGGCTATATATAATAGTAAGCTCTGGCGTTATGAAATTTGAGAAAAGCAAGAGGGGGAGGGGAACAAGGGAAGTGGGGTTCGCGAGAGGGTGACGAAGGAGTGGGAATGCGGGGAAGGTAGAAAGGGAACGCGGGAGGGGAAGGGGTCTCGAATTAAGATTCAATTTATTTCTTTAAATGGCATTGCAACGCTTGCCGGATAAAAGCTAGTAATAAATAAATTAAAAGTACGGCAGCACTTGGTTGCCGACCCCTTTTCGCGTTATTTCCCGGTCTGAGATGCGACAATCTGCGGTGACAAATCCATTTGTACCACTTCAGACCGCTGACATTGACATGCAAATGGACATCGGCGTAATTAACGTGTGTACCGACACGTGTGTGCGTATGTCCTGTGTCCACCACTCCACCACTCCACCACTCCACCACTCCATCGCGCATACTTTGCATGCACCGCCTTCACGGTTATTGTTGATTTATTTAATGTATGCAATGTATGCATCGCCTATTTACAGCGGGATATTGTATTGGCAATATTGTAAGGAGATAACTCAAATGGATAATGACCAAGGTGAGAATTTAATACCTACTAGAATAATCATTGCAGGTGATATTATTATATCAACTCCTCTCAAACTAAAAATGTGAAACAAAACCAACAGAAAAGGATTACGTCGCACCTTGGAATTGAATCACAGACCTCAGCATTCTTTTTGACATGGAGTCATTTTCACAAGCTCTCACACAGGAGTCCTTGAGAAAAAAAAAACATCATTCAGGGTCCGTCATCTTTCGGCTCTTTCATTTGTGGAAGGTCTTTTTGGGGAAATGAAAGAGAAAAAGTTCTGGAAAGGAAAAAGGTATGACGGGTGGGTTGAAATCTAGGGGCAAATGTGGCCAGGAGTGATGGATGAATTTATCACTCCCACTGGGGTGCAAGATGATGGGTCGAGAGAGTCTGGATGAAGAGGTGAAAAGATCTCCCTCTACCAGTTCGCTACGCAAAAGGTGGGCAAACGCATCAGCCGCCAAGGCCTAGTTAAACCAGGGGAACCAGGGCACCCTTGCTAAGTTACCAAATGTAGCAATCCACTTGGGGTAACCTATGGCAGGGATGTCGGTTATCCAATATATATGATAGCATTGGGCAGTGACAGCCTTACGTTGCGCACAAATTGTTTCACGACATTAGTTGCACTGCTAGTTTCACGTGTATCTAAATATAGTTTCATCATGCGTGCATTAGACAGCGTGCTTTTCAAGGGCTCCGTGGTTGACAGGTAAGACTCTTGACTCACAATCCGAAAATCAAGGATAAAATCGCGATCTGATCCCAGCGTGTGTTAATAAATTTTATTTGATAAACTTGTGTTATTTCACAATCATTTCATTAAAAAATAATATTTAATAAATATGTTTATCTGCGGCACGTTCAACAGGAGAAGATACTTTCAGTGTCACCCTGGTGTAAAACCATCATTCAGAATTCAAAATTTGCTTGAAATGGCTTTCCCGTATTTGATGACCAGAACTGAACAGCCAGGTACCTCCCCACCTTCCTCTTCTCCATCTCCTTTCCTTCCCCAATACCTTCAGCCTCACTACACAATCCCCAATTGGAGATGCCATAATCTCACTGGCTGCTCAATATGTGAATACCTCACAAGAATCTCAGCTACTCCCGTCTGGAGCCAGTGAAACGATGCCAATTCAGTTGTATGCAAAAACGTGATGCAACTAGTGTTGCGAGACCATTTCAGCTGAGCGGATGTGTGTGTTACTTGTAATTGCGATATATGTACGAAAACATTGTACATTGCAGAAAATAAGCTTTGATGTTGATGGTGACATGGTTGCTGTGAAACTGAACGACACTAAATTTACAATTTACACCGTCTTTTTGGTGTCATGCAATTATTTGAAACATGCATGCAACTATTTGCGTAATGTAAATTCAGCTTTAAGGATGAATCTTATTAGAAGTGATTTCTGTGCTTTCGGTTTAAAATTTTCCGCTCTGACATAGAGGGAGGTATTGTTGTTTTTCTTAAAATTTTCAGTACCTATACGTAATTTAATTTAAATACTTTGGATTCCTTCATAGGCAATTTACTCGTATTAAATAACAACCTTAAAGGAATTCTTTCTAGGGGAAACAAAGCTAGTTTTATCATTTGATAATTAATTAAAATTCCAAATAAAAAAAATTACACCGAGAGTAGAAAATCAAATTATTCCTTAGAAATTGCTTAAATTCTTTCAGTACATTACTGATCCTTTGATGATTTTCAAGAAAAGAAGCAAAAAAAATTAAATCTTACGTTTTAATTAAGAAAATCTTATTGCCAAAACTAGGTCAATAAACATCTAAATATCATCAAAGCATATCATTTTTTTGTGCTTCATCTGGATCTCTTTTCAATCTTTGTGTAAATACCGAACTAAAGCTCCACCTTTTTGCGCTATTTGTTTTTGGGGTGTTATGCCGTGTTGCGCTACCTCCTTTTTTAGCCAACGTTCCGGACAGCGTTACGGTGTCCATCATCAGGGCAGATGTGTAATTTTTTTTTATTTTTTTTTTATTTACTAGATTCTTATATTCCTTGAAGAGGTGAATCATTTAAATTTACTGAATTTAAAGTTAATGTTCTTTATACAAATAGAACGGCGTCATTTGCGCCTCGCAATCTTTACCTCATGTGGGTATTTAAATTTTTTACTTGTTAATTATAGACTTAAGGTCCTGAATTTAATCGGTAGGGAAAAATTGTTACCTAAAAACCCTACTAAAATTGCATATTTTTTACTCATCATTTACTCCTCATCGCCCGCAAACTGGAAAGCATAAATACATACGTGTGTGTTTGTGTTATGTTGGGAGTGGAAAGGAGGCGGTCATGTCCTTTTATTTGGAGTTCTTCCGCATTTGCCTTCGGGAATGTACTTGGAAACGATACCGTGCTGCTCCACTGAGCTCCACTTCACTACGAGCTGGTATTATAATATAATTCAAAATGGTTGTAGATTTCAATTACCTCCTTAATCAGGCGTGCTCCAATAAGAACTGGTTCCAAAAAAGCCTGTTCACCAATCCACTGTCGTCTAGTGATCGCTAGTCACCGGTGCAAAGTAACCGAGACAGGCAATGGCTTAGGAACTGATTCCGAAAATAGCCTCTCTCAACTTTCCCAAGAGCCCCAACCGTTTACAAAGGGCAACGGAGCCTCTGGGACTGTGCAATCTATATATATATTTTAATTTAATCGATTCATTAATATCTGGGATTTATCTACATGAAGAAATATGGCTTCTTCTCGCGGCTCTATCCTTCGACTTTCTTTTGGGTATGCTCGAAATGAACCATATGTAGGTCAGAAGGGATATACACATAGCTACACATTTCTTCAGACTGATTCGTGGATGGTTTGAAAACTCGTCTATCATGGAGAGCATTCATTTCTGTGTTCTCGATGGTTATCTCCGTCACCGGCAGCATAGACTGTTCTATCTCCCAGCCTGCAAGACTAACTTGCCAATAATCATGCCGGTGACCATAGAGAGACGGTGATAATAGAGAATTCCAGTCCAATTTTTTTTTTATGAATTATTTTTTTTATTTTTATAGTTAGTTTTAATAGTTAAAATAAATGTCAAAGTTTTAATTTTTCAAGATCCCCCGAAAACCACCGAATCTAGTGTGACGTCATCATGACTAACCGAAGTATGAATCTTGTAGGGAACTGGAATCAGCTGTTCGACTCCCGCCATTTTGAATTTCAGCATTGGAGCGTTTTCATAGACATTACTGGGTAATACGATCGTTTTTTGTACAGTTAAAGTTTTTGAATATTTTAAATAATAGAGATACTTTATTTTTGATACTGAATTATTTAGGCCTAAATAATGTTTCAATAAAAACAAAAACTATTATATGTCCAATTCTCTATAAACCAATAACACGGAATGCTGAACGGCTTGCGTCTTACATTTCTATTGATTTCTATACAATTTTGACCCAGGTGATGCGGCGCGGTGACGTCACGCCGCCAAAATCCAGCAATCGGGTGTTTTAATGACACGTTTTAAAATGGACTTTTTAATATTTTTTTAAAAACTCTACGTTAAATATTATGTAATAAAACTTATATATTCAAAATCAGCGTATATTGGTCTATAAGAACAATTTTTTTAAAGCCATAATATTTTTCACTGGAGTTCCTTATTGACCTAGTATAATTAAAGTTTCCACTGTTAATTTGTATGTAAAAAGCTCTTAAATTTACAATTTTGTAATGTTTTTAAAACAATAAATTGAAATCGTAGTAGAGAATCTTGGCCACTGAGTCAAAGAGTCGGTGATGCAAAATTGAGCATAAAATTTTTATTGGAATAACTTTTTATTATCTTTTGAAGGTTATACTGATCAACGTAACACGTACGTTTTTAGTTTTTCACGACCAAAAATATTTTCGTTATTTGTTTTTCTCATTTTTCTCAACTCCTTCTTTAGTCAACGTTTCGGACAGCGTTACAGTGTCCAAAACGTTGGCTAAAGAAGGAGGTAGCGCAACATGGCATAACACCCCAAAAACAAAAAACGTAATACGTCGTTGAAAAATAATACAATACTAATACAAAAAATAAATAAAAAGGTAACAGACGCAACTGGGACTCGAGCCCAGGATCTGTTTGGATGGTCTTACCGGGACATAGCACCTTAACCAAATCAACCATTGTGGCCTATATTTTTTCAGTAATTTTTGTCAACCTCATATTTTAAATTTTGATTTAACAATATTGTCCTCAACTATTTTTTTTCTATATTTTTGGCAATTATCGTTTTGAATAATTACGAAGTTCTTTAACCACTGCGGCTTATTATGTCGGAAGGTCAAAATATTTCCATTTTGCAATTTTAACTTCATTTGGATTTAAAATAAAAAAAAGTAGAATGAAAAAATTTTAAATAAAAAAAAAAAAAATAAAAAAAATTATATTCATTTTTTTTGTCGCCCACTGGTAACTTAACTAGTGACTTCCGCGTATCAAATATCGAACTGTACTTTTTGTTGAACGGTCAACATCGTACTGAACGGCGGCATTCGTTGGCGCGCCCGCGGCCGACCTTGGCAACTGCGCATTTAATGTGCGTATAGCAAGGTCACGCCACCTCCAAAACACAACTTGCGTTCACCAGCTAGCGTTCAGTGACCAAAATTTTTAAAATGTTGATGTTATTTTTCGATGACCTGTATAATATATCAATGAAATATATCATTGCGACCGTTACCTTTTATTTATGTGTGTCTTTTTCTGTTTAATGTTTTGTTTTGATAAGTATAATCTTCTTCTTCAATGTTACAAAACTTGAGTGTCCATTATCACAGTTTGACATATTGTGACATACGGCCATGCACTTATTCAGGAGCGCGAAATATGTTTATATAATTAGATTACATGTTATTATAAGTGCCGTTAAGTTAGTGAATGGTGCGTCACCTCGCTGCAGACAAAAGCGCACTCTGACAGTAAGTTGACAGTTGACAGACCGTGACGAAAGCAGTAGTGACAGTTGCTTGTTGGCGCAGCTCGCGACATCATGGCCCAAGGTGAATGCTTTACATTCCGCTTCTAAGACAATCTGTAAGAGGCTGACTGTAATAGATGCTTTATTTATTTATTATTTTATTACTAAATATTATCCAATAATAACACAGTACAAAACATAATTGTTGATAAGAATCATACTTATGGCCTTGAATGATACTGGTTGTATTCACTGCACAATTGCACATATATAGGGTCTTCCAATAAGAGGTGTTATTTTGATATTCAAAGTAAAATGTCATTTTTTTAATATAAATGATCAGATGTTTATTTTATTATAAAGAGGAAGGTATGCCGTTAATGGTGAAAAATAACATCAGGCAAATGACCACCACAAATGAATTATATTATTAAAATGACAGCTTTAAAAGTGACATCTACCGAAATAGCGGGCCATTCAAAATAACACCTCTTATTGGAAACCTTTTAAGAGATTCGAACTTATACACCACCGACAGAGTACCAGTTGGTCACTGCCCAGATTTCTTAATTAAATGAATGTAATGTATATGCAAGTATTATGTTATCAATGTTGTGTTTGTCTTTAATTAGTGATAAAAAAATTGGTTGTCTGTAAAGTGGGTTTACGGACGATAATTTTACGTGAAACGTATTAATAATGATGGAGTGGAAGAGAGATAGATGCGTCACAAGCCGAACGCTTGTTCCCCGCTCTCGCTTGCACGCTCGGCTCAGGCGGAACGTGACAATGAGCCATGATTTTCGTGCGTGCAGCCGGCGTTCATCGATTTATAAGACGTAATCATGTCAAAAAAAATAGTATTGTAGGGTCTACGGAGACGTAACGGTGCGGTGTGTGAGAGAGATGCAAGAAAATGACTACTTTTTTTCTTTGGAAGAAACAAACCTACATACATTGTGTGTTTCATCTTTTGAAAGAGTTGCATTATTATTGTGTTAAGGAACGTACTTTTATTGCCTTTTGACGTGTAACGTCTTAGGCCGGGCGCATACATCAGATTTTTCCATCCGATTGTCTGATCAGACAACCGGAAGGCCTTCGCGCCATACATTCTTATGAAAGCCCGCACACATCCGATTCGAAAACCGGATCGGTAATAAAAATAGGCCACGCCCTTCCGCGCCGGGCATCCAATCCGGTCTGAAAAAGGGCGTGGCCCGGTTGTATTACCTGTCCGGTTTTCAAATCGGATGTGTGCGGTGTTTATCCTATCCGATTGTCTGATCAGACAATCGGAAAGCAAAATCTGATGTATGCGCCCGACCCTATAAATCTATGAACGCCGGCTGCACTCACGAAAAAGCATGACTCATTGTCACTTTGTCACGTTCAGCCTGAGCCGAGCGTGCAAGCGAGAGCGCGGCACAAGCGTTCGGCCTAAGCGTTCGGCTTGTGACGCATCTATCTCTCTTCCACTCTATCGTTATTATATTACGTTATCACGTAAAATCATCGTCCGTAAACCGACTTTACAGACAACCAATTTTTTTTATGCCGTCACGGTACCGTTACCGTGAATCGTCACGGTAATTATAAAAGCATCTAATCTAAAATATGTCCATGACATTAAAAAACCAGGTAGGTAATTCCGTCTTCAAGTTTCGTACGAATTCCCAAAGATATCAAATAATTTGTTTATTTTGAATATTACGGAAACGTTAGTTTAATTTAAGGGCTTGAAGTTTTTTAGCTTTAAAAAAAATATATGTTATTTTTGAAGATAATATCTAGATACGTTCCACGCCGAAACGCAAATTATATTAAATTCCCTCGATAGAAAAAAATCGCAAAGTATGCTCCGAAAATTATTTAAAACAAGTCTATTTCTATTATTTTACAAGTTATAAAGCTTTTTCGCAATTTTCATTGCGATTTTATCACTTGTGACAAAATTTTTAAAGTTTTATCACAAGTGATAAAATCGCAATGAAAATTGCGAAAAAGCTTAATAAAACATGACTCGTTTAAAATAGAGCAAAAATCTCGTGGAACGTATCTTAAGTATCGTTTAAAGAAACACTGTGAATTTTTTCACAAATATAACTTGTAAAATAATAGAAATAGACTTGTTTTAAATAATTTTCGGAGCATACTTTGCGATTTTTTTCTATCGAGGGAATTTAATATAATTTGCGTTTCGGCGTGGAACGTATCTAGATATTATCTTCAAAAATAACATATATTTTTTTTAAAGCTAAAAAACTTCAAATGTTTAAGGGAGATATGTACGAAATCGGTCGAATTCGGATAGCGGCGGCTTAAATACAGTTGTTTCAAAATGTACAACATCTGTCGGAAAGCCTTTGATCACCCCTTCAGATGGTCCAGCTTGGAATGTAGTTGTAAAAGGCTATGCTGTATCGAGAACCCTCAAAACCAATTCAATTTGGGACCCTCAATACAAAAAACAGTCAGTCAGCTTTTGAGAGTCAGCAGATTTTAAAGTCAATACCTGAAGTGGATAGAAAAATCAGCTTACGCACAGGAAAGTATATTTTAAAATGTAATATTATTTTATTAAGTTACGAGGGTTGTCATTTGATTTTTTCTTGTGTTTGATTTTTTGTGGCTTACATACATAATGCAATTTTGCGTGTTTTTCACTTCACTAACCAGCATTTTTCATTTTACCATCCATACTAATATTATAAATGCGAAACTGCTAGAGTTCGTTTATGACGCTTTCACGCATTAACCAATAAAAAGACTTTGAAAATTCATTCACCAATAGAAAGCTAAATTATATGCGAAGACTGTAGTCTGTATATGATGGCAAGCTCTGGCGTTATGAAATTATAAATATTAATATATTATATTTGTTATACGTTTTCTGTCGCTAACAAAAGCGAGTTATTTTTAACGTCAGAAAAAAATCGTTTCCATGGTAACGATGTTGATATATTTGTGGGCTCTAAGCTGGTAGGTACTCAGCGTCCTGGTTAGCTACTGCTCCAGAAAATTCAAATATTAGAATATGTTTTGTTTTTTGACAAGCTTCTGTTTTGGAATAAATGTCAGATACGAGTTCCTACATTAAAAATATAATTCGTAACGATTATAAAGACTGAAAAATAAATAGTGTAATTTTTTATTAAATTAACGAACTTATATTTAATTAAAAATAAACATCCGAAATGTTTGTAAGCGCATAATTTCCGAACTAATGAATAAAATTGGATAATTCTTTTTTTCTTTGAGCTATAGCTTTATGAAATTTAGGTGGCAGGCGAGATGTTTGAAAACTGAATGTAAGGGAATGAATGTATGGAATACGGGAGGGGGTGGGGGTGGGGAGGAGGGGGGATAATTGATAAGTTCAACCGCTTCAGTAATTTCCCGTAATACCATGCGAGCGAAGCCGCGGGAAAAAGCTAGTAATAAATAAATGAGTAAATATCATATTAATAGATAAGTTTTTAGATTTTCACGGCCAAAAGGATTTTTGTTATTTGTTTTTGATTACGGAGACAAGTGAAATCTACTATTCTAAAGTGTACTGTAATACCAGCTCGTAGTGGAGTGGAGCTGGCAACACGGTATTGCTTCCAAGTACATAAGCACACATTTCACCATTAGCAATTACACATCTGGCCTGATGATGGACACTGCTGTCCGAAACGTAGGCTAAAGAAGGAGGTAGCGCAACACGGCATAAGACCCCAAAAACAAATAACGAAAATCATATAAACAAATTTTTTTCATAACTTACCTATTTCGTGAATAATTTCGAAGAGAAGAGTGTTAGGCTCCTGCATTTAAACGTTCACCATCTTTTAATATTTCCAATTAATAAAAAAATATTAAGCACTTTGTTCTTACACTTTTTCATTAGACATGATTTGAGTTTTGTATACTAATCTATCTCTCCAAAAGGTTCTTAGTCGATGTATGATACAGTTAAAAGTGACCGAATTGGATATCGACAGCTTGGCCCAGTGGTCAGCGTGCTCACCGGAAAGAGAGAGGCCCCGGGTTCGAGTCCCAGAGGTCCCAATATCTTTTTTCTGATTTTTCTGTTTCCCGATTTTCGAGTGAATTTCGCTTATAGTGTCTTCATTTAATTAAAAATTAAAACAATATACTAGAATAATGACATCACGTACGACCTCTCTCTCACTCGCTCTTTTTATTAGCACCACACAGGAGACCTTGAGTAAAATACTTCCCCTCAGGGCCTAAGGCAACTTTGGGGATCCTGTGTAGAAGTTTTGAGGAAGGGAAGGAGATGAAGTTTAGGGGAGGAGAGGGTATGAGGGGTGGATAGTAAATCGGGGGTCAGCGTTACAAGGCAATGTTCCGAGAGATTCCTGCTGGAGGGGTAAAAAGATATCAAACAGTCTCAATCTGGCCTTCCACACAGCTGATGAGCAGATGCATCCACCACAAGACCCGGACAAACATTACCAAATAATCCCGGGCACTTCTGCTAAGCTTTCAAACGTTGCGAACCACCTGGTATGACTTACAGCAGAGCTGTTGGTTATCCATTAAAAGGTTCTTATACCTGCCTCCCAAATTATTATTTTAAACCCTGACCCCCTTATAATTTGTTTTAAATTTTAGACAACATGCTAAACAACCATTTACTACACATCAATGGTTGTTTCTCAGTTGTTTAAACTTTAAAACATGTTTATTAGTAAGGCTCTGAGACTACTACAAATACCACTAACTTTTCTATTCTTCTTTTATGTATTGTTAAGGATTTTATGGTGGTTGGTGACTATTGGGGCTAGTGGCTATGTTGGGGTGCTGAGATTCTTCGGTCACCCGGTTGCATCCGGCATCGCAGTAGAATGCTTTGAAAGGAGCAAATCGGCATCATTAGACCATCTTACTTCGACCATTTGATCGCCCTGTAGAGAATCACAATCAGGGTTTGCAATTCCGTAATCTTGCGGGATTTATGCAATATTTGATTCCGCGGATTTGCGGGATTGCGAGATTGGAACAATCAAACATTTTACCAAAAAAGCATGCTGTTTTGATTCATACCCGATATAAAAAAATTATTATATTGACTGCTTGCAATTATTATAGCTCTCTCGAGCTACTCTCAGAAAGATTAAAAAAATAATTATTAGATCAATAGATGACGGCCTCCGTAATCGAGGAGTAAGGCTCTCGCAATCCGAAGATTTTACCTTGAATACTTCTATTTTTTTAAATACAAAATATAGTAAAAAAACAGTCTGTTTTCTGAATTTAAGGGGGTATTCTAGTATAGAAAAAAGAAAAACAATTTTTTTTCTTCATATTTCCAAAGTTTAAATATTCAAAAATATCTCCTTAAAAGGATTTTTCGAAATTCGCATTATTTTAAAAGTTATAACCATTTTAATGTCGTGGTTTAGACGGAATCTAACCAAAATCTAAATAGAACAAAATTTTAAACGCATTTTTCTCCAAACCACTTTTTTCGGGACGGTTGACACGATATCTCAAGTTCTACTTAACCAATTTACTTGAAATTTGCTGTGAGTATTCTCTATACATTCCTCTATGACAGGAACTAGAACTATAACAAAATTTCAATATTTACTATATTTAAAAAATTTCGAAAGTCAGAAAAACTGGTACAAAAACATGTTTTTAATTTCAAACAGCCGCCATTTTGCGAAAAAAAATTATTTTTATTTTTCCGTAGTTCAGGCCGTAGCCGCATTTGTTTGGATTAAGAATTCATTTTTTTTTAATTACTGGGAGGGTTGCAATCGTGTCAACCACGGCGCGCCATTTTTTTGAGACCCACCACTTCAACACCCTGTAACTTTTTGAGTTTTTGATTTTTTCGTTCAGATCTTTTTTTAATGGATTTTTTAATGTTTAATAAATATTTGCTAAAATAAAAGTTGGCAAAAATATTATTGTTTTTTTTTATTGCACCTGAAAAAACACCTACAATTCGTGCTTCTAAACTAGAATACCCCCTTAAATTTCAACAACGCGCCACTTTGTCAATTTTTCTTATTTTTTTTTTATTCTAGTTCCTGCAATAACTACACTCATACTGATCATAATTTTTTTATTTTTGTTTTTGTTGACGGATAAGTGCAAGAGTCAAAACTGGACCCACCACCAAGGTCCGTATTTATGAAGAGGGCAACTTCAGCGCAGTTCCTTTATTACTTATTTTTTTTTTTTAGAAACAATATTTTTGTGTACTATTAAAGTCATTTGATATATGTATAAAGTTTGAATGGCATTGTTCACTGTTTTCACTTTAAAAAAAATCCTAAAAACTCGTCGAATTTATGGGGGCTAGACCACTCTTAAGTAATTTCATCTTTGGGGATGCTGTGTGGAGGGTTTTTAAGGCAAGGAGAAGAGGAAAGGTCTGGGAAGTAAAGGGGTTTAAGGGGTGGGCAGGAATCTGGGGTTCAGTGAGTCCTGGTCATCCGCCTCCAAGACCTAGAAAAACCTCATCCCATGAACCCGGGCACCCCTGCTAGACCATCAAACGTAGCGAACCACTTGGGGTGACCTATGGCGGAAGTGTTGGTTACCCAATAAAGGTACCCATTTCCAGATCCCAAATTAACTCTTCATCTTGTTCCTCACAAAAAAGTGAACAAGATATCAAACTGAGATCAATTTGGCAAAAAATCGGATACAGCGGGTATCGAAATTATGTGACACTAGCTGGTTCCTGGCATGCGTTGCTATGCCATTCAAATAAATATATTCTTATCCTTTATCCTTTCCCGTGCGTCCCCGTTCCCTTCCACGTTCCCCGCCTTCCCCCTCCCTTGTCTCTTCCCTCTCCACAAACCCCACCTTCCCCCTACCTTTCCTCCCCCCTGCAAAAAATACACACTTTTCATTTATACACATTTCATAACGCCAGAGCTTACCATTATATACAGCCTATGTTACTCGCTGATAATGTAGCTTTCTATTGTTGAAAGAATTTTTAAAATCGGTTCAGTAGTTTCGGAGCCTATTTTTTTAAAGTTTTTAAGTTTTCTTTATTCATTGAAATGTTGGTTTTTTTTTTTTTTTTACAGTTAATACCGCACAAGAGTCCCAACTGCTCCCGTCTGGAGCCAGTGAGACTATGGCATCCCCAATCGGGGTATGTTGTGAGGCTGAAGGTAGTGGGGAGGGGAAGGAGATAGGGAAGAGGAAGGTGGGGAAGTGCCTGGCTATTCAGATCTGGTCACTAAACACGGCTAAAGCCATTTCAAGCAACGTTTCAATTCTGAATGGTGGTCTTACACCAGGGCGATACTGATAGTATCTTCCACTCTGGAACGTGCCGCAAATATACTATATATTATTTTAAATGAATAAATTGTGAAATAACGCAAATTAATCAACATTACATAAATGGTTACATAAATTTTAGAATTTTTCGACCACCATGCTAGGCACATGCCCGTGTTGTGGTGGTCGATTTTCTATATATTACATTAACATATAAGCAATAAAAAAATGTGCGAGAAAATAAAAAATATAAAATAAAATAATAATAAAGAAATATTATAGAATACAAAAAAATATAAAATGATGTAAATTGCTTTAGAGTAATTATAAAAGAGTTAGTAAGAATATAGTAGAATATAAAATAATATAGTACTAAAAGTGTAGAACATAAAAAACATATATATACTAGAAGAATATATAAAAGTAGGTGATCATAAAATATATAAGATCAAAGTAAGTGCTATACAATAAGCAAATAATTAAAGGTTTTTTGTTACGATGGAAATCTATAAGTGCGTGGTTATATTGGTAGATAAATTATATTACACCAATTTTTTGTACAAATAAATTTTAGAATTCATGTTTGAAGTCCGGCGAAATTACACTGGACACAAGAGTAAATTATTATTGCTACATTATTGGACACAGTGTGTGTAGGCAGTGGGCTCATTGGACAGAGTTCAATGCAAACAAACAAACAAACAATCAAATTTTTCCTCTTTATAATATTAGTATAGCCAAATGTCATCTTCGTTTATAACCAAAATTACCTAATTTAATAAATACACAAAATTTCTGGATGCAAAAGAAAAAAAAATACAATCAAATTAGTACCACAATATTAGACACCTATTGTAAAGCAAAACTTCTTGGTCTGATAGATCAAAACAACAATGTAAAACAGGCCATCATTTTGAAAGCGACAAAGGTCTTTTGTGGCCTGGTAAGTGATTTTCGGGTCTCTACCATAAAAATGTATCGAAGTTGGAAATTTTTTTAAACCTGAATCTTTACCCCTATAAATGAGGGGTGCCAAACCATAACGTTTTAAGTGCCAGAAAATGAAATGTTCAGGAGACACAAAAAACATTTTTAATGGAAAAATTAAAAGAAAAGAAATTTATAAAAATGGATTATCAAATTATCATTTATTATTCATAATTTAAAACAAATTTTGTGCTCTGCCAAAATATGGAAATAATTTTTAAAAAAATATGAAAAAAATTAACAGAACAAAACGTTTTAAGTGCTAGATACGCGCCATCTATTTTTTTTTTTTTTATATGAAATACCGCACAAGAGTCCCAACTGCTCCCGTCTGGAGCCAGTGAGACTATGGCATCCCCAATTGGGGTATGTTGTGAGGCTGAAGGTAGTGGGGAGGGGAAGGAGATAGGGAAGAGGAAGGTGGGGAAGTACCTGGCTATTCAGATCTGGTCACTAAACACGGCTAAAGCCGTTTCAAGCAACGTTTCAATTCTGAATGGTGGTCTTACACCAGGGCGATACTGATAGTATCTTCCACTTTGGAACGTATGTTTGGTTGTATTATTTAATTCACCTATGTGACACTGAAATGCAGAGTTCATGCGGTTTCCTACCTTTGTGGGGCAGCAATTACTTTCGACGTGAGTGTCAGTGGACGGCCAAGAGATGGCACTCCTAGTCGGATCGTATTCAAATAATTATTGTCGTGTTTGATTCTGATTGATTCTGTAATTTGCAAATTTATTTTTTAATGTTCGAACTTTCTTCCTGTGATACATATGTTTACATTGCAATTACCGCCTTGGCAAAGAATCATTAAGTTTGAATGCAAACTAGTGTCGTTTGTGCTGGACATCGTGCCTGAAGCTGCATTCTCTGAGTAAGTATTGTTTGTTTTCGCTTGGGATTTGGAATTGTATGTAAACTGTTTTTTTTTCTGTGTCACATAGGGAAGAATTTCAACCTTCATTAATTTACATAGGGGATTTACCCTCGTGTCCACGCCCCGACAAGTGCCATTATTTATGCAAGTCATAACGTTGTAAGTGTTGTATTACTTGCACATAACTCAACTCTTTCAATATCTTTATTTTAAAAGGTTTTCATTAAACAATTTGCTTTCTCGGCTAAATACGGCAACATGCCATTAATGTCTTTCTTTTCTTCGGCAGAAAAAGGTACTGGGGTCTCGACCATGTCAACTTGGAGGACCTCAAAATTTGCCTTATTAATTCCGGTTTAAGCACTGGAGTTGATATCCATGGAACAAATTCGCCGTAACTTTTCTTTGTACGAATTACACCAAAATCTTCAGATGTTAGGCAAATCATCGTTGCCGAAGAAATCTGCAGCTTTTTTGTATTAATCATAGTTTTAGCCAAATTCATCTAATTAAAAAAATGTTTTATTATCCATTACCAAGAATGGGGTTTTTTTGCCGGCATTTACAATAAGCTCAATCTACTTTTATTTAAAACACATTTTCTCGATGTTGACGCACCGTCTTCTTCGACATTTTTAATAAACTAACATTTGGAGCTCAATTGGCACTTAAAACATTATGACATGCTGTTTCACAATATTTAGGCTTTAGTGGCAATAATGGCGTTAGTAAGCCTTCTACTTTAGATTACAAGTAAACATCAGCACACACAATGTTTTACTGCAATAAAACGCATTTGAGTTCGTATGGCACTTAAAACGTTATGGTTTGGCACCCCTCAAATATATTATCATATAAAAAGTCTACTAAGAATTATGTCATTCTCGAATCGAATATGAAATTATAGTTCAAAGACTTTTACATACAAAATATTAACACATGCATGTAGATTAAATATAAAATATACATAATAATTAAAATTAATTTTATAACTACAGTATAATGTACAGTCTAGGTTTTCGTGGTCGAGGGGTAAGGTTCTTGGCTCGCGATTCGATGGTCGCGGGATCGAATCCTGGCGTGCCCAGATATTTTATTTTTAGTTAATTTGTGTTATTTCATAATAAATTCAATAAAAATGATATATAGTATATTTGCGGCAAGTTCCAGAGTGGAAGATTCTCTCAGTATCGCCCTGTTGTACGACTACCATTTAGGACTGAAACGTTGCTTGAAATGGTGATTGGTGTTTGGTGACCAGATCTGAATAGCCAAGTTCTTCCTCTTTCCAATGTCCTTCTCCTCCCCACTATCTTCACAACATACCCCTATCGAGGGTTCCGTAGTCTCACTGGCTCTAGACGGGAGCAGCTGGTAATAGAAAGCTGAAAAATGTTGACGTTCAAAACTGTTAAAATCACTAAAAAGATGGAACTCTCTACCAGAACGCGTATCTACACTAGATTCTTCAATTCGGGAGGCGGGTACGGGTACCGCTACCCCGGGAACCATTTACCGAATAACCAACATCCCTGCCATAGGTCACCCCAAGTGGTCATCTACTTTTGGTGGCTTAGCAGGTGCCCAGGTTAGACTGGTTGATGGAGGCCTTTTGACCTCTCCAACTGGACTCTCTCGACTCATCGCCTTGCAGCGCAGTGGGAGGGATGAATTTATATATCCGCCACTTCTGGACAAATTGCCCCCCAGATTTCTAACAACCCCTCTGCCCTCACCCCGAATTTCTTCTCCTTGCTTTCCTTAAAAAGACCCGCCACTCCACTTAGTTTCATCAGGATATTGTATTTTTATATATAGCCAATGTAAAAAAGGTCCTGATGCCAAGCAAGTCGAGTAGGTACTCTAAAATTGACTTGTTAAAATTTTAAAAAAAGAAACACAGGTCGCTGACAAGTGTTTATATTTTTAAGGTATTTAATGTAGATAACTTATTCCAAGGGGATGATATTTATCTTAAAATTAATAAATCGTGAAAGCTTTCGCTAAATTCTTTCTACATTTTTATTACGAATTTAACGGAGTGGTGACCAAATGACAGAATTATATTCTTATTGACTACGAACTAATGAGGCAAATAAAATTTTCATGACAGGAAGTGAATTTTAGTTTTTAATGGTTCTTGTAAAATTCTTAAAATTTTCAAATCTTAATATTTTCAATGCTAAAAATATACCACTGAAAGTTTTCTATATCCGTCGCATATATAGGACTAGATCAAATCAAAATAATACAAAAAACATTTTAAGTAAAACCACATTCGGACAAAAAAACAAATATGTTTATTTCGCACAACAACATCTTTTTCCCAGATAAAAAAAAGTTTAATAAGTACAATTCAAGAATACTGAAGTCTGTTTGAAAGAGGTCAATGAAAAACTTTCAAAACAGCACTAAAATTTTGCACCTAATTAAATGAAATTAAATAACTTTTGTCCGCCTCAGCACAGGAACCCCAAGTGAGGAAGACTTAAAAAACTATCCACAACATTATATTTTTTATGTTCACACGTTTAACCCTGGAAGCCCAATCTAGGTCAGTTTTACCTATACGCAAACAAATATCAGCTTTATCTTTCGCACACTTCTTTTGATTGCCCTGATTGATCGTTTTATGAAAATACCCAAAATATTATAAACACGCGGCACAAAACCAAAAAACTCTTACAAACACCTAAAACAAACACAACATTTGGTCAAAGAAATTTCAAATACATTGCGTCTAAAATATACAATAACCTACAAAACAAGACAATCGAACAATATTAACAAAAACAAAATCCTGATCAAACAATGGATCATCGAAAAAGGTCGTGCAATAATTAGTCATCTCACCCACATATAATCCTCTATCTCATTATTGTTACCACTACCTACCAACCGGAAAATTTTTGTCAAATATTTTTGCTTTATTGAAAAATGTACTTCCATATCCATACTAATATTATATATGCGAAACTGCTCGAGTTTGTTTATGACCTTTTCACGCATAACACAATATAAATTTTTACTTGAGTACAATTCTCCTGTCTGGAATCCTCATTATAATATGCACGTACAAGCTGTTGAAAGAATACAAAACAAATTCTTACGTTATCTAAATTTTAAAATGGGTATTCCAGCAAATATGTTAAACTACAACACAATTTTAAACGATATGAATATGCTTAAATTGTCAGACAGAAGAATTTTCACTGACTTGGTATTTTTATATAAAATTCTAAATGATTTAGTTGATAGTCCGGTATTACTTGAATTGATAAGCTTCCGAATTCCACTTCGTAATACTAGAAGTCAGGATTTATTTCAGTGCAGAAATTCTGGGACTAACTACCATATGTATTCCTCTTTGCCCAGAATACTAATTGAGGGAAACAATTATACCAAGTCAGTGGACATCTTCAATTTATCTTTGAATAAATATAAAATATTGTTATTGAGGCAGTTCAGTTATGTACAATAAAATGTTTTTTCTATGCTATATATGTAAAAGCCCCTAAAAAGGGCGTTTATTAATAAATAAATATATAAAGACTTTAATAATTCTTTCACCAATATAAAGCTAAATTATATGCGCAGACTACAGGTTGTATATGATGGTAAGCTCTGGCATTATGAAATTATAAATATTAATATATTATATTTGTTATACGTTTTCTGTCGCTAACAAAAGCGAGTTTTTGCTAACGTCAGAAAAAATCTTTTCCATGGAAACAAACAAACATTTTTTTGGACAAGCTTGGAATAAATGTCAGATGAGAGTTCCTATATTAAAAATATAATTCGTAACGATTATAAAGACTGAATGATAAATAGAGTATTTTTTTATTATATTAACGAAATTCCAAATATTTAAATAAAAATAAACATCCGAAATGTTTGTAAGCGCATAAATTCCGAACGAATGAACAAAATTGGATAAGTAATTCTTTTTTTCTTTGAGCTATTATAGCATTATGAAATTTAGGTGGTAGGCGAGATGTTTGAAAACTGAATGTAAGGGAATGAATATATGGAATGCGGGAGGGGATGGGGGGTGGGGTGGGGGGGGAGATAATTGATAAGTGCAAGGGCTACAGTAATTTCCCGTAATACCATGCGAGCGAAGCCGCGGGGAAAAGCTAGTTATTTAATATTTATAAAATATTTGTGAACTAGTCTGTCTCGACACAGGATTTCCTAGTGAGACAGGCAAGGCCAAAAAAAATATTATATATAAACCTTTTCATATAGATGCACATAATAAAAAAAAAATCAAAAATTAAGATTTGTCCAGGGTTAGCAGCTGGTCACTGTTGAACAAATGCTAGCCCTGTACAAGACGCCCAGTTTCTTGTAAGAACTTTAAAGAAATCCTTGGCATAAAATGAAGAATAATTAATGATATAGGATTTTAATTTAAAATATCTAAATCAATTCATCTCATCTCCAGCAGAGGATGGTGTAATTTTTAATTAATATCCTGTAGGTACAGATTATCCTTCAATCCCGTTTAGCCTGAGGGTGCGTACACTTTAATGAGAAAATACCCGCCCTGAGTAGAGTCGCTTACTGCCTACCCGTCATCGTCGCTTACTTGGTGCCTTTAACGGGGACGTTCCACTGCAGGGGATAATATTATATTATAGGAATTTATAATGTACCTCAAGCCTCCTTTCTAAACGTCCTCCGTGGTCAACTTTTGAAGTGAAAACATCTTTAGCACCGTTGTGATGTGAAACTCGATGAAACGAAAAATAGCCACACTAAAAAGAGACAAACACATACATAGGACTTAGCCTGCGAAAGAATGAGATAGAATAATCGGTATCCTCTCTGTGCGGTGCTTTGTAGCCTCCCCACTTTTGTCTTCTGAAGGTTTCATTTTTACCGCTTGTGAATTGCACACTCCGTTTTTGAAGTGAAACTTCTATAGCCCCATCAGTGATTTAAAATTCGGATGAAACGGAAGTGCGTCACTAAAATGCATTTATTTGATGGGTCCTCGGTTCTAACGTAATGCGCTGAATTCGCGCCTCGGCTCGAACATCCCGTAGCGCAGCGGCTAAGGCGTCTGACAAATCCAAGCGGCTAGAGGACAGAGATCCAGGAAAGGGAGTTCGAATCCTACGAAATCTAAAAAAAATAAACCTTTTTATTTTTCTGAAAAGAATATCCAATCTTCAAACCACTTTGAAATAAACAGGCAAAGGAAAAGAAAGCGACATCTAGCGACTTTTTAGTTTCACTTCTATCGCGTGTGATTTTTTTTTTACATTAGCTCCACACAAACAAATCCCTCAGAGCCTGTCATCTTTGGAGATGCAATGTGAAGAGTCTTTTAATGGAAAGAAGGGAGAGGAAGTTCTGGGAAGGAAAAAGGTATGAAGGGTGGGTAGGAATCTTGGGGTCAATGTGTCAAAGAGTGATTATGTGAGTATGAATCCATCCCTCCCACTGCAGTGCAAGACGATGGATCGAAAGAGTTCTACTGGAGAGTTCGAAAGGTCTACCTCAACCAGTTTCTCCCGGCCCGCCAGGCTGGTCGTTATAATCATCCATCGCCAAGACCTATACAAACCAGTGGCGGTCGGTGACTTTTTGTTTAAGAGATGCTGAAGTATATACCTACCTAGTATCAAATAAAAAATACCTACAGACTAGCCCACAAACAAGATGCGATTACTGACTAAAATAATTTGTCAAATTAGCTCCATAAATCATTGATGCATTACATCAATTATTACAGTTCTAAAATTAAATTAATTAAATAGACAATCGAAAGATATTCAACGTATGAATCGGCTTCCGTTATTCAAGCCAAATTGTCAAAATGGTCGCGTGAACAAATTCTCTAAACCGTACCGAATTTATCCACGCGCTTTGTTATGCTATTCTGTGCACTATGCCTACGAGCATTAAAGTCGTTTTCTGCGCGTTGGATGCTTCCATCCAATGCGTATACTGCTTCAGGCAAAACTTGGCAGGCAGAACGCGCATGCGCAAATATCGAACTTTTTCTAATATCGTTTATGCGAAATGGAGCAGAGAATCCACTGTTATTGGTGCGTTTACGCGACATTCGACACACTAGCATCGAGAATGGAGTTGTTAAATGGTTCCAATAAATGGTACTCAGGGCGTTGGTATCCATACCCGCCTCCTTAATAGTTCTTATTCTTCTTCTTTTCTCCAGATTTAGTGAAGGTCCAATGGTGGTGGAAATATCGATGTTTGACTATTGGTTTCGAATATGACCAACACTAGTTATAATAATTGATATTGAACTCTCGTGAATATAGCTTTCGATATAAACTTTGGGACGTTGCGCTTAAGCGAGAGATTGGGTTGTTTTGTGATACATGTAACAATGCCGAAATAAGTTCTCACCTAACAATCCAACTTTCATAACTGTAATCAAAATTGATCCTGTGGGTACCTCCCGGAGCATATTTGGGAGACACGCCAAACGGTTGACAATATCCATACAAGAACGGTCGTTTTCACAAGACACCATTTTGCTTTTTCATAATATTTATTTACCGTATGGTACAAGTACCCAAAATAAATAATTTTATTAAAAATGATTACAAAATCATTACAGATGTAAACGTACTTATATGATTCAAGTGACTTTTTTTTTGCATTAACTCCACACAGGAGGCCTTGAGGAAAATAATTTCCCTCAGGGCCTATGTCATCTGGGATGCTGTGTGGAGGGTCTTTTTGAGGAGAGGAAGGAATGAACATTGGTCTTGAAGAGACCCATGTTGTAGGATGGAGGAAACACAGATGCCGGCAAATCGTTCCATAGCCGAGCTGTTGAACTCAAGAACGAGTCGAAAAAACGACCCGTTCTCATGTGACAAATGTCAACGGTGTACATATGTTGGGCGCGCGTTTGGCGTGTCTCCCGACTATGCACCGGTGCCGAAGGGATCAATGACGCTAGTTCCTCAGAGCATCTTCCATTGAAATACCGGTAGAACATGGATAGCATTCCCACCCGACGCCTGTGCTCTAAAGATTGCAATCCATTCGTTAAGATGGGAGAATCTATCAAACGGACCGCCCGTTTCTGCACAGAGTCGAGGGTATTTTTCAAATATTTTGGAGCTCCAGACCAGAGGTGGCTGCCAAATTCAACCATGGGGCGCACTTGCGATTTGTACAGGGTTAGCAGTTGTGTACTATCAAAGTATCTGCGGGCCCTGTATAGTACACCCAGTTTTTGAGAAGTTAACTTTACTCTGGTTTCGATGGAGCCCCCATACCTGAGCTGGTCACTTATAGTTACACCAAGCATGTCAATGGAAGGTCTGTTCGGAAGATTTCTTCCGTTGAAGGAGACTAGATTTTCATTTCGATCCCTTTTAGACGTAATCAGACATGATTGGGTCTTTGAAACATTGAATTCGACGAGGTTATTCTTACCCCAAGAGAAAACACTCTCGAGGTAACCATCCATTCTTTGCTTCAAAGCCCTCCGAGCCGTTGGAGTTTGTGTGCCCTTTGGGGGCTTGTCAAACGAAAAGCTGTCGTGGACTGTACTGTCATCCGCGTAACAATGAATTGCTGCACATGACAAAAGGTCGTTGATGTGCAACATAAAAAGTCGGGGACAGGACCGATCCCTGTGGGACGCCAACATTTATTGGATGCGAGGAAGAGGTGAAACCATCAGCAACCGTCTGAATTGACCTCTCCCTCAAAAAGTCGGCAATCCACGTACTCAGGGATACGGGAAGTCCGTAAGATGGCAGTTTGTTGACAAGTCCTCGGTGCCAAACCCGGTCAAAGGCCTTGGAAATGTCCAGTGCAACCGTTTGGCTAACATAAATATGCAAAATAGTAAACAGAAACGAATTATAAATAAGTATTCAATTTTATTGCAATAATATTTGAAAATTATACCGATCAGCGTAATAAATATTACTATATCTGTAACGGAAATTTGAAATTCTGTAAAGGACAGAATGTTAGTATTTTTGTTATTTTTAGGGTGTTATGCCGTGTTTCGCTACCTCCTTCTTTAGCCAACGTTTCGGACATCGTTACAGTGTCCATCATCAGGGCAGATGAGAACACTGCAACGATGATGGACACTGTAACGCTGTCCGAAACGTTGGCTAAAGAAGGAGGTAGCGAAACACGGAATAACACACCAAAAATAAAAAATAAATACTTTTGGCCGTGAAAACCTAAAAACATACAGAATGTTAGTAAATTTATTTTTATTTTACTAACGAGTCAAACCTTTTTAATATTTAATTGAAGTTTGTATTAGCGACTCTCAATCATAAATATTGTATTTAGTGATCAAAATATTAATTG
Organism: Glyphotaelius pellucidus; assembly: GCA_936435175.1. Classification (NCBI taxonomy): domain Eukaryota; kingdom Metazoa; phylum Arthropoda; class Insecta; order Trichoptera; family Limnephilidae; genus Glyphotaelius; species Glyphotaelius pellucidus. The sequence continues at coordinate 25,824,342 of OW386559.1, forward strand.
TTCAGGGTAGTGAAAGAAAAGTCTTTTTTTTAAACATTTTTCCTGTTTTTCTAGACTTAAAATAATGAATTTTTATTACAAAATTAACTTCAAATAGATCTTTAAGAATACTTAGGATGGGTTGTTTCAAAAAATTTGATGGATTCATCAAATATTTGAAGTTGATTTTCACGTTCTGTGTAGGTTCTATTCAAGTTCTGATATTATATCGTTATAGGACAGCTGCTACACAAAACTGAAATAATCACAGAACTTGAATATAACTTACACAGAACGTAAAAATTAACATCAAATATTTGATGAATCCATCAAATTTTTTGAAACAACCCGTCCTTAATATTTAATTTCTAATAACTTCATGTACTAATAATATATACTTCAGAATACTAAATGTTTTATCACTTAATTTCTAATAACATAATTTAATTTATTTTAATTTTTCAGAAAAAATTCAAGTAGTAAGCGACACACTTATTTTCATAGAAATATTTCTATCACGCAGATTGAAAGAAAAAAAAAAAACAAAAAAAAAATACAATTTTGACTCATCCTTTACAGCATTTAAAATTTTCGCCATCAATATCTTTGAAGAATAGCTTTAGATTTAAGAATTTACTGAAAACACAAGAGTGTTTCTTACTTACGATCGTAAGTTTAAAGATTGTCAGACAACGGTGAGTCTTTATGTTATACGTAACGTCATTACCAAGAAGAAAATAAAACTAATAAATCTAAACAAAGCATGACACAGAAACAGAACAAGACACAGGAAATAAAAGGTAAGTGTTGCCCCGATAAGACAAAGTTCCTGGGTTCGATTCCCAGTTGCGACCGTAAAGCACTTCTACCCGCAATATTTAATTAAAGCATCGAACTTATTTCTAAGCGATCAAATTTTATCATCTGACACTACTTCGTACCGCTCCGCTGAAAAAACACTGAATTTTTTCACGCCTAAAACATGTTAAAAACAGAAACAGTTGTGTTTTTCATAATTTTCGGAGCATTCATAGCGACTTTTTTTTCTAGAGAGGGAATTCTCTCTCTGTTGCAACTACTGGGACTCGATACATTAAAAGAAAGAATACGTTGTTCTGACTTATTTTATTTATTTAAAATTGTTAATAATTTGTTGAACTCCCCTGAACTTCTTTCGTTGATATGTTTTCATGTACCGAGTAGATCAGTTCGTCACAAATTACCTTATCATTGTAATAATACAGGATCTAATGCTGAATTATATTACATTATAAATCGCCTGCATATGCTTGGTAATAAGTTTGTTTTGATGATGTGATAAATATTGAAAAATTATCATCATACAAATATTATTTAATTAAAGCTGTTTGTCAGCGCTTCTCAGTAGGATTTTTATCAAATATACTTTGAATTTTATATTCTTCATCAATATTTACTTCTTTTTTAAATTTATTATTGTTTTGGATTTCTAAATTTATTTTTGTTACGTACTTTACGTAGTTATTTTTTTTAGTTCAAAATACCTTGTGGGTGTATATGTACGTGAGGTTTTCTTTTTCTACTTTATGCTGTCACTTCAATGTGTACTTTTTAATTTTTTGGCTTATGAATATCTTTTCTTAACTATGCATATTCTGTATCCATTTCTAATTATTGTAATTCCTATGTAAAAGCCGTTAATCGGCGTTAATTCATAAAAAATAAATAAATTTCATATTATTAATTATTTTTCAACTCGGCAAATCTATATAGATTATTTTAAAAAATAACACATGTTTTTTTTGAGTAAAATATTCAAGAGAAGTGTGTTACATATTGGTAGAAATTCAGGGATTTAAGTCCTTAACAATTTTCTCTTTTTTAATTGAAAATCAGAGCGATTGTCCGTGACAGCTTTGACACTCTCGTTATAAATACGATACAAAATAATGATCTGACTGTAGAACTGTAGTCTGTGGACCTCTCTGCCAAGATAAGCTGTCGCGAACTAATTTAGCAGACTTAACAGTGATTAATGACAATTTTAAAAACAACTGACTAACTCTAATGGTTGATTGATGTGAAAATCCCAGCAAGCTCTTTACAACTAACTCAAAGGGATTAAATCTGTTATCATTATATATGTATTTTTCATTTAAAATTTTCTTTGAATTTGAATTTTAATTATTGGATTTTATTTGATTAGAAATTTTAGATATTTTGCAACAAAACTTTACAATGCACTGGCCATTAGACAGAACACAACTTATCTATACTATTTTCTAATATTAGAAAGTTAGTGTATTTGTTTGTTACGCTTTCACGCCTAAATAACTAAACCGATTTTAAAAATTCTTTCACCAATAGAAAGCTACATTATCAGCGAGTAACATAGGCTATATATAATGTTAGGTTCTTGCGTTATGAAATTTTTATAAATGAAAATGTGTGTATTTAATATATTTTAGCGGCATGGGGAAAGGCAGGGGGAAGGTGGGGTTCGCGGAGAGTGAGTGAGTGAGTGAGTGAGCAAGTGAATGAGTGAGTAAATTAGACATCAAGTCTTGGTTCATCAGCTAAGACGAATCTACAAATTAAATAATAAACACTAGCATACAAACACAAAATTCATTCAAACATCCCAAGTGCACACCCACTTTACACGACAATACAAACAAACCCACTTTCGTAAGCAATCCATTGGTTACAAAGGGGCAATTTATGTAATAAGAGAAATTTTGGGTTAAATCAACAAAATAATATTATTGTAATGTAATAAAATATGTATTTTACATATTATTGTAGTTATTTATGGATAAATAAGTGAAATCGTTTTTTTTTAAATAAAAACGTAATTTCCAAAAAAAAATTTGATTTTATAAAAACCAATTTATACATATTTGTAAACAAATTTATATGTTTTTATTGAACCAATTTATACGATTGTACGATGCTGACTGTCTTTTATTTTAAACGTATCGAATCCCGGCGTGGCAAATAAATTTTATTTGATTAATTTGTGTTATTTCACAAAATAGTTCATTTGAAATAATACATGGTACCTATATTTGTGGCACCTATATCTGTGTTCCAGAGTTAAAGATACTCTCAGAATCGCCGTGGTGTAAAATCACCATTTAGAATCGAAACGTTGCATGAAATTGCTTTAGCCGTGTTTGGTGACCAGATCTGAATAGCCAGGTACTTCCCTCCCTTCCTTTTCCCCATCTCCTCCCCCTCCCCAATTTACCTTCAGCCTCACAACATACCCCAATAGGGGATGCCATAGTCTCACTGGCTCCAGACAAGAGCAGTTGGGACTCTTGTGCGGCATTCATTTAAAAAAAAACACTGCATCCCCAAAGATCACACAGGCCCTTAGGGAAATTATTTCTTATACGCCTCCTGTGTGGAGCTAATGTAAAAATAAAAAAAACATTATTTTTTGCTTTACAAATTTGTATAGAAGGCGTTTCTGTTTCTTCTTTATTCTACATAGCTTTCCCCCTCGGCTTCGCTCGCATGGTATTACGGAAAATTACCGTAGCGCTTGCACTTATCAATTATCACCCCTCCCCCCACCCTCACCCCCTCCCGCATTCCATACATTCATTCCCTTACATTCAGTTTTCAAACATCTCACCCGCCACCTAAATTTCATAATGCTAAAGCTCAAAGAAAAAAAGAATTATCCAATTTAGTTCATTCGTCCGGAATTTATGCGCTTACAAACTTTTTTGATGTTAATTTTTATTTAAATATTTGGAAGTTTGTAAATATAATAAAAATTTTACTCTTTATTATTCAGTCTTTATAATCGTTACGAATTATATTTTCAATGTAGGAACTCTCATCTGACATTCATTCCAAAACAGAAGCTTGTTCAAAAAAAACAAAACATATTCTAATATTTGAATTTTCTGGAGCAGTAGCCGACCAGGGGGCTGAGTACCTACCAGCTTAGAGCCCACAAATATATAAACATCGTTTCCATGGAAATGATTTTTTTTCTGACGTTAGCAAAAACCCACTTATGTTAGCAACAGAAAACGTAAAACAAATAAAATAAATTAATATTTATAATTTCATAACGTCAGAGCTTACCATCTATAACACTATAGTCTTCGCGTATAATTTAGCTTTCTATTTATGAAAGATTTTTTCAAATCGTTTTATAGTTTTACGCGTGAAAGCGTCATAAACAAACTCGAGCAGTTTCGCATTTATAATATTAGTATGGATTATATGTTCTAAACTTATTTGTTGAGAAAGTATTATAAAAAATAATAATAAATAAAGTTTCCACAACCAGAAAGGGTAGTGTAAATCTTTCCGAATAAATCGTAACTGATTTACTTTGTATTTTTGAAGTAATCCCTCAGCGCCGGGGCGAGGGCACGGGTGGATTTTTTCAGGAACAAAGTAATCGAAAAGCCGAATCTCCTACGATTTTCTCGTATCCTGGTAGGAAAGAAAACTGTAAACAAATTTTTGTACCTTTTTTCGTTGTTATTGATATTCCAAACCGAATAATTTTGGTTTATTTATTTTAGAAAAAAAATATCAGAGTGTGCATTTCACACGCGGTAGAAGTGAAATCTTCAGAAAACTAAATTAGGCAAGAGTGGGGAGACTACGAAGCACCGCATAAAAAGGAGACCGATTATACTATCTCATTCTCTCACAGGCTACAATCCTATAGATGTATGTGTTTGTCTCTTTTTAGTATCGCTATTTTTCGTTTCTCGAGTTTTAAATCACATCGGTGCTAAAAAGTTTTCACTTAAAAAAATTCACAATGTTTCCATCCTGCTTTTTTTTTACATGAGCTAACCACAGGAGGCTCTGAGGAAAAAAAATCCCTCAGGGCCTCTGTCATCTTTGGGGATGCTGTGTGGAGGATTTTTTTTAAAGAAAGGAAGGGGAGGAGAGTTCTAAGAATGAAAAGGGTAGGAATTTAGGGTTTAATGTGTCCTGGTCATCCGCATCCAAGACCTAGACAAACCTCACCCCGTGAACCCAGGCACCCCTGCTAAATCACCAAACGTAGCGAACCACTTGGGGTGACCTATGGCAGAGGTGTTGGTTATCCAATAAAAGTTCCCGGGCGGCAGTACCCATTCCCACCTCCTAAATTGAAAATTAACTCAGATGTAGAGAGAGATTTTTGCTCTTTTAAAATAAGTCGTATTTGTCGTAACTGTTCACCAAACACGGCTAAAGCCATTTCAAGCAACATTTCAATTCTGAATGGTGGTCTTACACCAGGGCGATACTGAGAGTATCTTCCACTCTGGATCGTTCCGCAAATATACGTTTTATTATTTTTAATGAAGTAATTGAGAAAAAATACAAATTGATCAAATAAAATTTATTTGCACACGCCGGGAATCGATCCCGAGACCTTCGAATTGCGAGTCAAGAGCCATAATTCTCGACCACGGAGGCCTTCTAGCTTACTGTCGCTAACCATTTTTCACCAGGGTTCGTTATTGTTGTTTTAGGATATTTCGATATTTATTCCCCCCTCCCCCGGAAACACTCCTTATGCGGCCCCATTGATAAATGAATAATATTGCTTTTTCATTATCAATTTGTTGTGTTTTTTCAGGCAGAGGAATTTGCATATGGGATGTTTAAATAACACGGTGCTTTGAACTACAACAATTTAAAGCGTTTGTAGCTATTTCCAGCAGAAACCAATTAGAGAGTGATATTAAAAAAATTTCCTATCGAGGGAATTTCACATATTTACTTTATCAAATCGGCATCTGCACAGAGTGTTCCTTCACAGAATTTCCTCTCCTTCCTTTCCTTAAAAAAACCCTAGACATTTACACCTTTTTCTTTTCCAAAATTTCATTTCCTTAAAAAACCCTCCACACAGCATCCCCAAAGATGACGGAGATGCACTGGGAGAGATTATTTTCCCCAGATCCTCCGGTGTGGATCCAATGTAAAAAAAAATACAGGGAAAGAAGATTAAGATGAGGAAAGTGGGGATGTACTTACAAGCTCAAATATCTGAGTTACCAAACACGACTAAAGCCATTTCAAGTAAAGTTTCGATTCTGAATGATGATCTTTTACCAGGGCGATACTGAAAGTAAATAACACTCTGGAACGTTCCGCAAATGGGTTGTTCTTCTTTTAAACCTATATAACTTTTAACACTGTCACATTTTGTTTTTACTATAAATGAATCTCTCTGGATCTCAGAGGGGAAATTGTAGCAAGGGGGGAAGGAGGCCTAAAATCATGTCATCAAAAAACAAATTATTGTGTAGTTTCAGCGTTGTGGCGTTTTTTTATATGAATACCACACAAGAGTCCCAACTGCTCCCAACTGGGTATGTTGTGAGGCTGAAGGTAGTTGGGAGGGGAATGAGATGGGGAAGAGGAAGGTGGGAAGTACCTGGCTATTCAGATCTGGTCACCAAACACGGCTAAAGCCATTTCAAGCAACGTTTCAATTCTGAATGGCAGTCTTACACCAGGGCGATACTGACAGTGTCTTCCACTCTGGAACGTGCCGCAAATATACTACATATTATTTTAATTGAAAAAATTGTGAAATAACACAAATTATTCAAATAAAATTTATTTGCCACGCCGGGATTCGATCCCGCGACCTTCGGAAAGCCAGTCAAGAGCGTTACCACTGGACTACGCCGGCTGTCAAAGAATTTCATCAAAGACAAATAAATTTGTAGTTTAAAAGAAAAAATAACTTATAAAGGAAGTTATCGTACACGACAAAGTAAATTTTTAAGTGGCTTCTCCAGCCGTACTTTTTAGATAAAGGAAAGAGTTCGGGAGAGGATCGGGAGAGAATGATGGAAAGAGTCCCATTGGCTTCTCCAGCCTTACTTTTTAGATAAAGGAAAGAGTTCGGGAGAGGATCGGGAGAGAATGGTGGAAAGAGTCCCATTGGCTTCTCCAGCCGTACTTTTTAGATAAAGGAAAGAGTTCGGGAGAGGATCGGGAGAGAATGATGGAAAGAGTCCCATTGGCTTCTCCAGCCGTACTTTTTAGATAAAGGAAAGAGTTCGGGAGAGGATCGGGAGAGAATGATGGAAAGAGTCCCATTGGCTTCTCCAGCCGTACTTTTTAGATAAAGGAAAGAGTTCGGGAGAGGATCGGGAGAGAATGATGGAAAGAGTCCCATTGGCTTCTCCAGCCGTACTTTTTAGATAAAGGAAAGAGTTCGGGAGAGGATCGGGAGATAATGATGGAAAGAGTCCCATTGGCTTCTCCAGCCGTACTTTTTAGATAAAGGAAAGAGTTCGGGAGAGGATCGGGAGAGAATGATGGAAAGAGTCCCATTGGCTTCTCCAGCCGTACTTTTTAGATAAAGGAAAGAGTTCGGGAGAGGATCGCGAGAGAATGATGGAAAGAGTCCCATTGGCTTCTCCAGCCGTACTTTTTAGATAAAGGAAAGAGTTCGGGAGAGGATCGGGAGAGAATGATGGAAAGAGTCCCATTGGCTTCTCCAGCCGTACTTTTTTTTATTAACAATTTTTTGGTACAGTTGGTAAAATTTTGTAAAATAAACTTTTTATATAAACAGTTTTAAAAAAGTAGAGAATAATACAAATAGATTAGCAGATTAACCAAAAAAATCTCGTACTCAACGTACTCTCTCGGAACATCGCCATCTCTGGTCTGGAGATCTAAAATCTTTAGAGCACAGGAGTCGGGTGGAAATGCTATCCCTGTTTTACCAGTAAGCCTACTTTTCGAACGGATGTTCTGTGATCGCAACCCAGCGACCTACCTGATTTGATCTTCAAAAACTAATTTAAAAAAAAGTTTAGGTATGTGCCTACATTATAAAAAACAAATAACAAATTTCTGATTCATACAATGGGTTTTATTAAGATTTGGAAAAAGAAGTTATGCTTCCGCACCCTAAAGGCGCACTGGGTGCTAAAGACGCAAAAATCAGTTCGAAAAGTAGGCCTCAACGGCAAACGCACGCTCCTCCCTGTCCCAACACATGATGGCGACTAAACCGTGTCGGAATAAACTTTATAGTTCCGCCTCTCGAACGAGATCACTAGCGCTTCGCTACGACATCAACCAACCGAATGGCGCGCATTTAAAAAAAAAGTTACGCTGCCGCAGCCTGTAAAATAATATTATGGTAAATCCACAATTTAATAATGCGTTTGAAAGGCGAAACTGCTGTTATTAAATATATTTGTATTCAAAAGGATAATCACGAGCGTTTAAAAAATATATGATTTGCATTTTGACAGGATCGAAAGGAAAGCCTTCTGAAAAAAGCAAAGTTCGGTAACTGCGACAAGATTGCTTTTATTACCATTAAATTGCAAAGATTCTTATAAATAATTTATCTGAGGACAGCATAAATACATCTCAATCAATTCCTTAGTTCAAACGGTTCGTGGTTTGAACATTGCCGCCGTTTTAAGGGCAAAGAATCTCGTTAACCATAAGCCGTTAATGGTCGCAATTAACGGTCGATCTGTCTACTCTACACGGAATACAGCCTCCAGACTAGAACCTCCCGCCATGGTGGCAGACGCTGGAAACGGAAGGTATAGAGATCAGTGGTGGAGTTACAAAATTTCAGATCTCACGGAAATAATACTCGGCCTATGGACAAACGGCGTCCATTAAAAATATGAACGAATCGAAATTGATAAAATTAATTTGATGTGAAAGAGAATGCATGGAAGCAGGGGGTCTAATAAAGATGATCGATAAAACCCTATACAATACGATATTGACTAAATCTTTCATCTATGGTGAGTTACCAATGTTTTCGAACACGGTCCACAATTGGTAAGAGATATTCCGACCAACGATTAATAAATTTTAACGCGTTTTTTGTTACTGTGAGATATCTAAAAGCTTACGAGCTTCTCACATAGATGGCAGAGAGAAAAGCTTTCCTGAAAGTCCGCAAGATGGCGGCAGAATTGGTTCCCAGTTAGTTCGCCAGAGGGCCGAGGGCCGAGACAAAAGACAGTGGGAACCAGATCAATTATAGCCAGCTCCTAGTTAGGTCGACTAACCGTGGTCACTACTTGTAATATGCGAAGTATTAATAAATCACCGATTAACCAAAAGAACTCTATTTCTTCCATAATAGAAATTCTCCTTGTCAAACTGTCAAACATTTGAAGGTAGGAGTTTCTCCCATCTGTCTTTTCCCAGTGACAAAAAAAAACAATCGAATGATCTTTATATTTGTAAAGTATTTTACAGTCTGTAGTTGCCAATCGGCATTAAACACAATAGTCCACATATGTAACTCTACGGCACTAAAAGACAAATCGTAGACAAGCTCTACAAGGGTCTACACCCAAGTATATTGGTTGCGAGTCCAATTTTACAGGCGTAGAGCCGCCGCGCCCCTGCGCTGCCTTAAGGCTTTGGCGCAATTAACAGCCCAGGTGATCAGAAACCACCCGTTATGTTTCTTTCGGATTAATGGGGATGCAATCTATTTTAAAGGCAGCTTAAGTATCGAGGGTGCTCCTAGATTTTTCAAAGTGTCTTAGCTCGGTGAACGATGTCTAGGGGTGAAAATAATATTTTATCCCAAAAAAACTCAATTACTCAGAACTTCGTATAGGGGTTACATTATGTACAAAGGCCAAGCATTTAATGAAAACTTAATAATTTTGGTTTTTAAAGAATTCGCTGAAGTTCTATTAGTTGACTGAGCGTAACAAGTTCTGTTTTAACTTGACCATTAGGAATTTCATCAATTTGTAATTTTGACAGTTACGTTCTGGTTCCGTTTCACGATGGTAGCCGTTTTGAAACTACCTTTTATCGCCCCATAATTTGTGTGATCGCGGTTCCTAGTTCATATTACGAGCTGTCAAATCAAACGAATCAATATTATGGTACTTACTACGGCCTGAAGAAAGTTTAAAATATAGAATTGATATTGAGATGATGACATTTCTTTGGACTAATTGTGTAATTCTTTTTCCAAATAGAATATATTTGAAATATAAAAAAATGTTACGGTAAATATTTATGTTCTATAATTAAGTAGGAAGATATTTAATTACCTGCTTGATATTTCATCAATTTGTAAATTTGTTTGTTGCGTTCCGGTTCCGGTTCAAGATGGTGGTCGTGTTGAATACTACCTTTTATCGCACCAAAATTTGCGTGATCGCGGTTCCTAGTTCCTACTATGAGCTCTCAAATCGGAATCGAATAGTATTAACAGGCTTGCGTCTGCTTGGATGAATTTCAGAACCCGGCTTCGAGTGTATGTCTGACACCACGATACTCGTACGCGCCGCGCCACAAATAACATCTGTTTAGTGGAATTTCAAACAAAGATACCGTTTTAATTCGGTTTCGAGTTCAAGAATTCGTCACAAGATGTCGCCACTTCCGTCAGCAGGTCGGATGGGGACATGTCCCCCCTAGGTATAACTGCTACGAATTTGTGAATATGTAGCATCTCTTCCGATATTTATCAAGCGGCTATATACAGCGTATGACGTCATGGCCTGTCTCGATTACTTTGTCCCGGTGACTAGCTACACTGCGTGACAGTGGATCCGAGGAACGGGCTATTTTTGGAACCAGATTGGATTTACAAAATGGTCACCAACACTGTCTGGGCGAAGCCGAACCAAAAGCCGCCCGCAGGGCCTAGCAGCAAAAACCTGCGGAGTGGGTTTTTAACTGCTAGCAATCAATGTTACGGTATCTATCGGCCTGAAGAAAGTTTGGAAAATGAATTGTTATTGAGATGGTGACATTTCTTTGGACAAATTGTGTAATTATTTATTTGAAATTGAAAAACACGTTACACAAAATATGTTTGTTTTATAATAAGTATGAATGCATTTAATTACCTGCTTACAAATCTTAGGATTAACTACTACCAGAACCACTAGTTTTTTTGTTATTTATTTTTGAGGTGTTATGCCGTGTTGCGCTACCTCCTTCTTTAGCCAACGTTTCGGACAGCGTTACAGTGTCCATCATCAGGGCAAATGAGACAGCGAGACAGCGTTACAGTGTCCTCATCTGCCCTGATGATGCACACTGTAACGCTGTCCAAAACATTGGCTAAAGAAAGAGGTAGCGCATCACGGCATAACACCCCAAAAACAAATAACAAAAATACTTTTGGCCGTGAAAACCTAAAATAAACCAGATATTTTCTACATCTTGCGCCTTCCCTTAAAATTCTTATTTTATGTGGAAACATTCTGCATGCAAACAATGCATCTGTGTGGGTAGGTATTGTGTTAGTGTCAACTCTGAATGCAATATCTAACTTATTATTTAATAACTTTACGTACCTTAACAGTCTTTTTAATATCAGGAATAGGGAGGGGGCGCTGATGAATTTCACCAACCGGAACAGCGTTACGATTCGCTCCGGTAGAATCCGACCACTGTCACCTAGAACAAACATTCAGATTGAACTACTAGTATTACGCACGTTAAATGCCTAGTTTTTTAAAGTAATGCCTTTACATTTCCTTGTGAAGAAATGCGAGAAAACACAAAAACACCGGTGCACAGAAGTACGAATCGGAACCTTAGCTGGTCAAAGATATTTGTGGAAAAATTATGTTATATTGTTGCATTTATCATCGATGACGAGGTCTCGCTATTTGAAAATTTCTGATAGCGAAAACTTTTTTATTCGTTTATTAATATTTTTAAGGATTCATACACCACTCTTGTCGTGGTATTTGAAAGAGAGAGTACGAAAACAGTGTGAAATATGAATGAAGAATACCTGGAGCAGGTGGATGAGTTTGTGTATCTGGGTATATGGTTCCGAGAGATGGGAAGGCTGATGGAGGTATTGAAAGAAGGGTAAATGCAGGTAACTCCATTAATGCGAATCTAGCAGTCCATAATGGAGTCTTGGTACCTACTCTGATGTATAGCAGTGAGGCATGGAATTGGCAGAGGAAGGATGAAAGCAAACTCAATGCTGTTGAAATGAGATCCCTGAGGCGGATGTGTGATAAAACCATATATAATCATGTGAGAAACGTGGATATCCGCAAAGAATGTAAGGCTGATGTAAGCATAATGAATAAGATAAGAAAGGGAGCCTCAGATTGTTTGGGCATGTAGAGCGAATAAAAGAAGAAAATAGTGTGAGAAGAATCTGAAAATAAAATAAAAATAGATGATGCGGAGTTATATGTATATATACGGATATTACGGATTACGGGTAGGAATTTATTACTGAACTTCTAAAAATATAATTACATGCAATGTTCCTAGAGATTCGACTTTTTTTAATATTTAATTTTTTTAATTTTGGTCATATAATTTTGCAAGTAGAACCTTTGTGCGGAGGCACGAAAATCCCAAAAAAAAACTTTCACCTCGGTACATTTAAGTGAAAATTTATTTCCCTGGAAATTAAAAGAGGGTGGAGGGTTGATAAAGTGAAAGAATGTATATTTAGGGAGATAAATCAGTAAGCAGACCCTTTAGTAGTTTACTATCCTAAGCCACCCCTTGGCCGGAGCAAAGTGAATACTGCGGTGGGTAAGAAATGTTCACAAGTAAATTTGTTTGCTTCCAGTCCGAGGGGACAAGGCGTTATTTCTTTTTTAAATTTGCTGTATTTGGAGATGAAGTTTTGACATTGATAATAGAAACAGGAGATATGTGGCACGAACCGTTATTAGTTTGAAAGCGTACGCCAACATCATGTATAGACGTGTAAAAATTAAAGAACATTGTGTAAAGACTAGGGGGAATTATGTCACCATTCGGTTGGACAGCGTTGTTAAGAGGAACGTATGCGCGGCCGATTTCGGCCAGTTTCATACAAATCTTAAATTTGGATTTTAGATCAAAATATCCAAACAAACTGAAAAATGATTTATGAAATCAAAAGATATATCAAATATCTAGTGCCGATGAGAGCTATTTTACTTAATTTTTGTTTAAATTATAAGATATAGGCCATTAAATATTTTAATGTTTCATGATTTTAGAAGCAATTTGGGCAATAATTTTTGAGTAAATGGAAAATAATAAAAAAATAATTTTACTTTATTTATCATGGAAATATATCTAATAAAATATTAAATAAAAAAAATAAAAATTTACCGAAAAATTCATTTTGATGGGTGTAAATTTAAAATACAAATCTATTTACGGCGGAACAAAATTTTGTCGTTTGTATATTAAAATTACTACCCAACGAATTCATTTTTAATTAACAGTGTTTAATTTTTTTTTTTATTGTATTTTTAAAATAAATATAGTAAAATAATTTTTATAACGTCTTTAATTTACTCACAAATAATTGTCAAAATTGCCTCATAAATCATGAAACACCAAAATCTTTAATGGCCTGTATCTTATAATTTAAAGCAAAAATTAATATAGCAGCTCACATCCGTACTAGATATTCGATAAACCTTTCGATTACAAAAATAATTATTCAGTTTGGTTGGGTATTTTGATCCTAATTTAAGATTTGTATGAAACTGGACGATATGGGCCGCGCATGCGTTCCTCTTAAGGTAGGGGCTATTAATGTGTGCTATAGAAGAGATTTATTAATGCGTGTTTTGAAGAGTCTAAAAAGATAAAAACAGAAGCCGGTAGTTCGTTCCTCGTACAAGCAAACTTACGCAAAAACGAGTCGAAGAATCGAGCTGTTCGCGTTCAGAAGCGTTCTCACGAAGCCAACATTACTGTCAACGCGTATTCCGTTCTCTTAAAGTGCAAACGGAGCCTTGTTATTCTAAATAATAAGTAGAAAGTATTTTGTATCGAACTTTTTATCTGCAAACTTGCATAAAAGTTGTACATGTTTTAGATAGAATTTTCAAGAGAAAAATATTTTGGAAACTTGGAAACTTTCTAGAAAAAAGTCAACTTTGGCAAAAATATCAGAAAACTTATTTCCCCAAAGGACCTTGTACTACTTCAAATAGCAAAGTGCATGCAGAGTGGTGCCCCGCCTTTGTTTCTACCCTCACACCAAATGCATAGCTTTCATAGCTCTGTCACTTTTGACAGGCACTCGAGCAATATTTTGCACATTATGGCACTTTTGCAATACGTCAAAATTCTCTTCCTCATGTCTTTTAATTGACTTACTGTGAAAAGCGATTTATTGTGTTGTTCCCCACCACTTCTCCATCCTTAGCTCAAAGACAATTCTCGTACTTAGCCTACATACTCGTATATATTTCACATGTCTTATTTTCATTTCCTATTCCTATCCCATCGTTATCTTTAAACTAACTTAATTTTACCGACGAGAACAGCGTCATTCCCCTAGTGACATGTTCGGACTTTATTACGAGTTGACTTTCGATAGCGTGGGAGGGTCCACACGACACACTCCACCAGAACTGTCCCAGAACTCGACTAGAACGATTTGCACATATTTGATAGAGCTGTGCATAATTTTCATTGTGCGGATGCAAATTTCTAACGCCCTGTTATAATAGAATCGCAGTAATCAAATTCAGTACCCCGATGCCATCGTCATGCCAAGTATATAAGGTTGTTTCAAACTTAAGTCACTTTTTTTCAGCGCCATTTTGAATATTTGACATTTGAACCGTCCCCGTCAAACGGCGCGATTTAACTTCTTAACAAATCTTGTAAGCTGGATAGAATTCATAAGATTTATTATTAGTTAGCCACAGGAAAGGGGGGCTTTCCATAATTTTGACAATTAAGGACATTTTTTTATGTGCATTCCGCACAAGAGTTTCAACAACTGCTTCCGTCAGGTTTGGGGACAGTGAGACTAGGATTAGAACCCTTCGGATTGCTGGGCGAGCACCTTACCACTCGACCACCAAGGTCGTCAATATTGCATTTAATCGCTCTTGCAAACCTTAAAAATCTTGTTTTTTTTATTTTTTTTTTATTTATTTGTTTATTCACGCAAGGCTTTTGTATGTAGGTATACGTTATTATAGGTAAGTTGTAAAAAAGAGTAAAATAAAATAAATAAATAAATTTAGTGGGACTGTGTTTCCTGGCGTCACCGATATTGTTAAGCAATACTACTGCACATTTAAAAAAAATCAACTAAATGAACGAATTCTCTCTGTATTCAAACTACGCCTATTAGGTAGTAGTCCGCCGCCGGTCGGGTGGACATCATAGCATATCTCTTGTATTGAAATATCTTTGATACAGACTAACTAACTAACTGGGTAGAGAGGAACGACCGCCAAACAACTCGGTCCTGACATACCTAGCTCCCCTGACATTTATCAAGTATCTGATTCACTTGATCGTGTCATGTCTTCCTCGAGCATCTCCGACTTCTTCTGCATCTGCACCACATATTTTTCTTATGCCCCATTCTTCGTTAACTCGCTCTACATGCCCAAATCATGTAAGGGTTCCTTTCTTAATCTTACTCATTAGGTTTACATCAGACTTGCATTCTTTGCAGACCTCCACATTTTCCACGTGATCTCATGTCAACACCATTCCGTTGCCTGTATGTATACAAATAATACTATATATATTTGGTTTTAATAATACTATATAATACTATATATACTTTTATATTTGGTAAATTTAATTTATATTATCTTCAATTTTTGGCTCCTAAGAGCATTTCTTACTCTTTACTTGTTACACTTTTTTTTTAATATTTATAACTTTACACTTTTTATTTCCTACCTTTTAACTTTCTATCTCAATCTGTAACTTTTCATTATACTTTATATTTTATAATTTTATGCTTTTACTTTATACTTTCATTTATCTATCTTACTTTTTACTTACTGCTTACTACCTCAACTCCTTTTTTTACCTTTTGTTTTTATATTTAACTTCAATCTATGTTGTTACTTTCGTTTTGTTATTGTTTTATAATACATATATAATATAATTTATGTTAATGGCACATGTTGTGCCGTATGTTTTTGAAATAAATAAATAAATAAATAAATATGTTCATTTCAACGCCGCATCACGTTCATTGGTAAATGCATCTCTACATATTATAATAAATTAAAGTCCTCCGGCGCGTCTGTCTGTCTGTCTGTTCACGATAAACTCAAAACCTACTGAACGGATTTTCATGCGATTTTCACCAATAGATGGAGTGATTCACGAGGAACGTTTAGGTATATAATTTGTCAAGGTGTTGTGTAAATTGGTTGAAATATATAAGAATGTCTATGAGCGGGTTGGCAAGCGGGCGGTGTGGATTTGATTTGGATGCAAATTAACAGATGGCGTTTTGTTTCGTTAGCCACAGCACCGCGTGGCAGGGTCAGCTAGTTATAAATACAGTTTTGTATTAGTGACCGGTGAACCAGTGGATGCAATCTGTTAAGCCTCGATTACGTTGAGCGAGTTTACTAGCAGATAGTGAATTCGCCGGCTTGTAGCTTGTAATCATATATCCTAGCTAACAAGAAGATTTTTTTACGGAACAAGTTTACTAGCAGATAGTTAATTCACCGGCTAGTGGATAGTAAACTCGCTCAATGTAATCGAGACTTAAGACATAAGTTGTTATAATCAAGTAAGATAGAGCATTGTAGAAATATCATTTAATTTGTACAGCACCCTTCTGGTGATTTTTTACAAAAACGGTGTTATGCAAATCATCCAAATATTATAATTATTAATACACATGTGTTTATTGCAATTTAATGTAAAAAAACACTTACAAATTTTGTAAAGCATTTATCAAGATTATATGTTGTACATAATCTCTAACTCTTTGTAAAGATCAATGACTGTCTATCCCACCAATTTATTGCCACCAGCGGAGTCCCGCAAGGTTCGCACCTAGGACCTTTATTATTTATCCTATGATGTCACAAGCATTTTCCATAGTGTTGAAGTCTTACTCTTTGCTGATGACATGAAGCTGTTTAAAGTCATAAATGATGTGCACGATTGCTTAATCTTGCAAGAAAACCTTAATAACTTTTTCAAATGGTGTTCAGATAATAAACTTCAGCTAAATATTAACAAATGCCAAGTTATGAGGTTCCACAAAATTAAACATCCAATAATATATAATTATGCACTCTGTAATGTTGACTTAATCTCTGTAGTCGAAATACTTGACCTGGGCATCATTTTTGATCAGAAACTCTGCTTTGCATCTCATGTAACTTCTATAGCTAACAGGGCTATGAAAATGTTAGGTTTTATATTAAGGATTTCCAAGGATTTTAAAAATATTTACACATTAAAAATTCTGTTCACATCTCTTGTTAGAAGCATTCTTGAATATAATTCAACAATTTGGTCACCTGTCTTCAACAATCACATCAATACCATTGAAAGAGTCCAACACAAATTTTTGAGGTGTATTAATTTTAGACTTGGAATTCCCTTAGAATCAATAAATTATGATTTTTTGTTGCACTCATTAAAATTGTTGAAATTAAGTGACAGAAGAAAAATTTTTGATCTGATATTTTTGTATAAAATCGTTAACTATCAGTTAGATAGCCCTGATATATTAAAGTTGATTAACTTTCATATACCTACAATAAGATCAAGGTTCCCTAGTTTGTTTTATTGTGACAACTATATGTCGGTATCAGGCTCCAATTCAGTTGTAAATAGATTACACACCATTGGAAATTTTTATGCCAATGTGGCTGATATTTTTAATATTTCCATACTGAAATATAAGGTTGTACTGATCGAACATTTCAGCCAATTATACGTTAACGAGGTCACTACATAATGATTTTTTGATATTATTGTTTATTTTTAATGCCTGTATAATGTACTATGACTGTAATTAAATATACACATGCTTGTAAATGGCACTTTGTGCCGTAAATTTTAAATAAATAAATAAATAAATAATGTATCGTGGGAAATATGCACGACTTATTTCATCTAGAAAATATAAAAACGTATGTATATACATATTAACAACATATTAATCCGAAGTATTATTACATAGTGAATTTTCAAATTACACTTAGCACGCTAGTGCGCTGTGCCTTCGAAATTATGACTATTATTACTAAAAGCATTTTTTCCAGGCTTATGTAAAGACATTTTTAAAATTGCTCAATCAGAATTTATTTCAAAGCGTACTTCATTCGAGTACTTTATTAAAAAATCTTTTGTAGTGCTCTAAGTATCATTTCGGGCTATTCAAAATTAAAAGATTTTCATAGTTTCTAAATATCAAATATCATGGACTCTAAAAAACGCACTCCTTTGTGCTGTTAATCCCTTTCCTTCAAAATTGAGATTTTCAACAACGACTTTTATTTGAATGCTCTGTTCTGACTTTTTCAAACCAAACAATAGGTCATAATTGACCCAAAAAGCCTTCGTATTTCGTCGCCTCTTCCTACTCGTATCTTCCCTCTCTACCCTTTGGTCCCAACAAAAAGGTGGCATCTTTTGCATTGCAAAGTAAATCCAAACTCGCGACAAACACATTTAGATTAGAATACGGAGAAGTGTTCCACTGCGAGAGTGGAAATGTAAGTAAATAGAAGCAACGAAAGTAAGGAGGGACAAATAAAAGATGCGCAATTCCACAGAATTACCGAGAACATAGACAAGCAAAAGGCATTTGTAAGCTTTTTGACGTGATAACGTCTTATAAATCGATGATCGCCGGCTGCATGCACAAAAAAGCATCACTCATTGTCACGTTCCGCCTGAGCCAAGCGTGCGAACAAACGATAGAGGGGCACGATCGGCCTAAGCGTTCGGATTGTGACGCATCTATCTCTCTTCCACTCCATCGTTATTGTATGACGTTATCACGTAAAATTATCGTCCGTAAACCACCTTTGAGGTGTTTTCGTTTATGCAAGAACCCACAAAACATCATCTCTGTTAGGTTGCAATTAGGAAGGCGAGTGTAGGTACCGCCGCCCGGGAACCGTTTATCGGAAAACCTCTGCCACAGTTCTCCACTACGTTTGGAGAGTAAAGTGTGCCCGAGTTCATGGGATGAGGTTTGTTCGGATCTTGGCGGCGAATACTTAGTTTGGTTAAACCTCGATATACTAGCCGGTAAGTTTAAAAGCGGGTGAATCGGCGAGTGAGATTGTCATGATGACACACACAACTGTCTATTCGCTCAGTAGCGACAGTAGCAGCTAAAATAACGACTCTCGCGCGAACCAATTCAGTCGACATTTTGTAAAAAACTTGAGCCCGCTGCTAGCGCCACACGCTAGCCAGTAGCGATAATTACGGCTCCCGCGCGAACTAATTCTGACAGTTACGAAATCAGCCGTTGGTAGGCAGCCATCTTGAGGGAGCAGCGAGTAAAGTTGACCACCTTTCAACTTTTTTCGTAGATTGTCCACAATCTGCTAGTTAGCTAGTAATAAGATGACACTGAGCGAGTTTACTAACAGAGAGTGAATTTCCCAGATAGTAGCTTGTAAACTCACTCAATTTCGTCGAGTCTTTAGATTCATACGCGGAAAACAAGTCTTGCTATTCTGTCTTTCAAAATTTGAAACAATTTCATCGAAAGCCCATTTCTCTTGGGATGCTATGATTTATATGTACCAGACCACTACAGCCGAAGTCGACATCATGATTTATTTAAAGTACCGAACGGCAAAACAGACGTCTTGGCAAAGCATAGCATGGGAGGGGAGTGGGGCTGTTAAATGAATTTGCAAACCATTTGGATGTAAGTGACTGTTCTCTATATGCCTTAAAATTTTTATTGTAGAGTCACCTGCCTAAATGCTGATATGATAACTAAATTGTACTGTAATTGGAATAATTCTGTTTACAATTATAATATAAATTTAAAAAATTCATATGTCGGTTACTCCCGGACGTTTATGACAATTGATCCGCCGACAATTGGCCTCCCGGTATACATATACAATACGCAGTCAGTTTAGTTTAGTGACCCGAATGGATTTACAGAGAGAATAACAAAGTATAAAACATATTATGTTGTACAATTAAAAAAACACATAAATTTGTTATAGACCACTTTTATTTTATTCACATTCTACCGGTTTCGGAAGCACCCTTCTTTCGTCAGGAGAATTCTCGAAATTTTATACATTTTTCTCAAATTGCTACTGAAAACTTTTGTTTAGAGATAGAGATGCAAATTTAATTTTTTCTAGATTTTTATTGAAAAAAAAAATGTTATGTATTGTTAAAATTTCGATAAATATATATTTTTTTAAATGTGTAGTTAAAATATTAAAGATTTTTTTACCGACCGTCAAAAAACGCCCGAAAATCGGCCTTCTAGACTAGCCCCTTAAGATGAAGCTATACGTGAAATCCTATTTAGATACTATTTAGATACTATTTAGATTAATCTTTACGACGAATCGGTTTACATTACGAACATCAAAAAATATGCAACAGATAAATTGAAGCTTTTACTAGGTTTTTTATGTATTGGAATCACAATAAAATTATTGTATACATAATTAAAAATATAAGCGATAAATAATAAAAAATGTTTTGTCCATAACTTAACTATGAAGTAATAAAAGAAACATTTTTTTTAAATACCGCTTATGGCTAAGACTATTTTTGAGGTTGTGTTTGTTTAAACTTTTTTTCGTTCTAATGAAATTATGCACAAAATAAATAAAAACCACTTTTTCGCTTACTTGCCTCGTGCAAATAAGACGCTCGATTTTCAATTTTGAAGGCGCGAGAATCGAAATATTTCTGGCGTTTAGATTGCTTTTAAGAATTATTTGTTTTAAATTAAATAAAATATTACAATCTCCAACTATTAGAAGCTTGATTTGCCTTCATCTCCAAGAATCTCTGTGGCGTTCAGTAGCACCTCGAATCGCTTCTGAATATATTACTTATGTAGCGAGGCTAACCAAAAAAGCGAACGTAATGTCCCCCAGATAGAAGACAAACACTAAATCTTATTTGATCCACCGGCTTGAAGGAATAGATGAATTTTTAGTGAGTTTCAGGTAGCAACGGAAGCGTTTAAAAATATATCCATTGAAATTTTCCATTCACGATATCAAAATTGTAAAAATGGTTCATTATGAGCCATTAACCAGCGGCTGAGAATTTAAATTTTTTCAAACGATGATCTTGCGACTGTACCCTTGCAACGGTACAGGGCGGTTCCGATGAGATAGATTAATTATTCTCCATACCAGCACTTTAACATAATGAATCAATATTAATGTTCAAACTCGTGATGATAAAACTATTAAAATTATGTACTTTATGTAATTATTGTTTGATCATAAGTATTTATAATTTTTTCAATAATGTCTAGGCAAAATAAAAATGTAATTTTTTTTAAATATATTAGTTTGTAAGACCATAATTAAAAAGACAAACTGAAGTATTTGAGTCACAAAACAAGGGAGCTGATCTTTTTTTAATGATTTTATTTGAACAAAAATTAAAATTCGGAAAAGTTGGTTTCCCAAAAATTGTATTGATTTATTTTACTGCATAATTATACGATTTTAAATGTATGTTTTATAACATAATTTTTTTTTTTTTTGTTTCTTTTGTATATTCAATAATATTATTATTCAATTTATAAAAACAGTTTATTTATGAACAAGTTCTGCTATGTAATTATTATCACACGTGACAGCGTTTCGCCTTCTGAAGGCATTATCAAACTGTCAAACAATTTGGCGAAACAGCTGTCACGTGTAATAATAATTACCTAGCGGAACTTGTTTATTAATAAACTGTTTTTATAAAATGAATAATAATATTATTGAATATACAAAACAAACAAAAAATTAAAATGGAGTTCTACAAATTAAACCTGATAACAATAAATACACAAAATTTTGTTTGAAAATTTAACAAATCTGCCAACGACCTACCAACGGTAAAACCTTATTGTTCTAAAAATAAATATATTTTCTCAAAATTTAAAAAAGAGCTTTACTAGATAAAAGAACAGTCTTTCGAAATCAATTTATAATTTTTGTGGAAAAGAGTCAATACGTCTAAAAGTTGATTTAAAAATGACATATTTCCGGTTTTGTCTGTCCTTCTCAAAAGTGTTTCTAATTGGATCCTCTACAAGCGAACTGTATCTGCATTTCTCTAATAAACAATAAACAGTGGTAAGGGCTAAAAACATGAATTGTAGGTATTTTTTTGGGTGCAATAAAAAAAAGAATATTTTTAATAGCCAAATATTAAATAAACAATAAAGAATACATTAAAAAAAAAAAACAAACGAAAAAATTTAAGATTTAAAAAGTTACAAGGTGTGGAAGTGGGAGGTCTCAAAAAAATGGTGCGCCCTGGTTGACACGATTGCAACCCTTCTAGTAATCAGAAAATAAAACAAATTAATTCTTAATCCAGACAAGCACCGTACCTCAGAATTTTTTTTTCGCAAAATGCCGGCTGTCTGAAATTAAAAGGCATTTTTTTAACAGTTTTTTTTAAACTTTTTGGAATTTTTTAAAAATAGTAAAATTTAAAATTTTGTTAAAGTTCTGGTAGGGGCGATAGAGTAATGTGTAGAAAAGGCTTACCCCTAATTTCAAGTAAATTGGTTCCATATAACATGAGTTATCGTGTCAATCGTCTTGAAAAAAGTAGTTTTGAGAAAAATGCGTTAAAATTTTTGTTCTATTTATATTCTAGTTAGATCGCGTCTTAACCGCGACACTAAATGGTTATTACTTTTGAAATATTGCGAATTTCGAAAAATTCTTTTATAGAGATATTTTTGAAAATCTAAACTATGGAAATATAAAAAAAAATCTAGACTAGAATACCCCCTTAAGGTTATACTTAAAAGAATTCATAATCTACTCTTTCATTGACGGTGCGAGTTTTAATTGTTTTAAGGAAAACTTTAGTTATTTATTTATTTTATTTTAGGGAAATCAACAGTTCAGAATTTGATTAATTCATAAATGTATAATTTTTCTATCTGAAAAACCAATTTTAGATTTTCTCATTGTACTATTGTATTATGTATCTATTAAATTAAACAGCAATCTTAGAACAACAAAGAAATATTACATTATTATAACGGGAGGAAGTTCATAATATATGTCATTCCATAATATATCATTACATTTATGCAGTGCTTTATCCATTTAATACATTTTAATAGAATTTTTATATTTGTGTCGACTCATATCAAACTCGTTCAAACATTTTTCGGATAGTGATGATTTTTTCTAGTTTCAACTTTTACCTAGTAAGAACCTGTAAATATTACTTTATGTTTTGAATATTGTACCTGGGAACACAGAAAAATATAAATCAAAATAAATTTCTTGAAGTAAATATGCATTTTTTTATGATTTTTTTATGGACTTAGGCGCATTTGATATAATACCTATGGACTTAGTCGATATTGAAATAGAATTACTGGACTTAGGTGTATTTGAATGACAGAAATAGGACTTTGGTAGGTTTGAACAAACACAAATGGCGGCCGTGACAGAGTGAAGACGATGTGTGGTTGGCTGTAATGGACTTTGGCTCATATGATTTGAAGTGGGTGTGGCACTTAGGTTGGATTGAAAGAATCTATCAACTTTCACCCTTAATTTATTTGAGAAGCCGTGGACTTCGGTACGATCGATCTAAAGTAAAAGATTCGTTTTTTTTGCTGTACGAATACACAAAAAAAATGTTTGGCAGTGGCGAGTTTGATATGTATCGACAAATTTATTTTCGTTATGATTGAAGATATCTTTTTCAGAGAGAATGTTGAACACAGTCTTATAAGACAAACATTTTGATTTTAATTTAATGAAAACAAATAACTTTGTGTACACCACTATATAATTAACATTATCGATATGTTTCAAAAACTATGTTTTCTTCGTCAGGATAAAAAATTAATTAATTAATTAATTTTGAATTCAATTTTTTTTGCATTGTTTTTCTTTAAAAATATTACACCAACCTACCTACATAAGTGCCGTGTAGGTACTTTGAAATCAATTCCTTTCATTGATTCAGGACGGTCAATTATATACAGCAACATTTTATATAACAACATTGCATCTGAGAACTGTCTACATCGGGATACTGTGTGGAGGGTCTTTTTGAGGATAGGAAGGAATGAATATTGGTCTTGAAGAATTATGAGTTGTAGGAAGGACGAAACACAGAGAAACAAACAAACAAACAAACAAATCGTTCCACAGCCAAGCTGTTGAACATAAAAACGAGTCGAAGAAGCGAGCCGTTCTAGTGTGACAAATGTCAACTTTATACATATGTTGGGCACGCGTTTGGCGTGTTTCCCGACTATGCACCGGTGCCGAAGGGATCAATGACGCTAGTTCCCCGGAGCATCTTCCATTGTAATATTGGTAGAACAAGGACAGCATTCCCACCCGACGCCTGTGCTCTAAAGATTGCAATCCGTTTGTTAAATTAAGAGAATCTATCTATTAGACCTCCCGTTTCTGCACAGAGTCGGGGTTTTTTTGGTATTTTGGAGCTCCAGACCAGAGGTGGCTGCCAAATTCAATATTGTACCTGTGTTCACTCTAATCTTGAGTTTGTGAGCCAATAGCGTAGAAAAAAGCGTATAACGTCATTGAATACGTGTATTTTTTATAAATATTTATTTTGTTATTTAATAAATAGTAATTTTAATTTTTTTCCTCACTTAAATTTATGTGTACGGTATTTAATTTAATTTTTTTTTTAATTTTTTTTATTTATTTTTAACAATAATAATTACATTTATAATATAATTACCTAGGTATACATAAGAATTAATTTTATGGTTCTACTACTCCATAAATTGAGCTCTAGGAGCTCGTGTTTATGGGAGGAGTATTTAAACGCATAAAAAAAAACATATTGTTCTGAAAAGTGTGAATACAATGATCAAAGACTTAAATGTCTTGAATGAAATAAATATACAAATACTTTTTGACATAGATATAAAAATAAAATAAAAAACAATAACGATAATACATTTTTTTAATTAGATGTTAATTAGTTAAGGGTACAATATATCATTATCCAATTTCAGGGACTTAATTTGATTTTTAAATTGTTCGTATTTCATTGTTTCTGTTACATTTATTTTGTTTTTGGATAATAATATATTGTACCATCTCACACCTAAATAAAATTTATTCATGCTACTTTTTTCAAGGCTTCCAAATATAACATTTCACCGAAAAAATGCTGGCATACAAATTATTTTCATCCATTTCAGAGTATAAATGAGACAAGCTGTTATATCATTATATTAATGCCGCCTGGAATGGTGCGTTTAAAATAAATAATTTATTAAAAAATAAACGAGAAATTTATTTTTGTGATATCAGTAGTGCAAATATGTTTAGTATGTCTTGAATCACAACGAATATAGGTGATACAAGGCAGTAATGTAATATAATAAGCATCAAAATCGCTTGGCAAGCGGAGTCTAGAAATCCTTGATTTTTTTTATAATTTTAGAATAATTTATTTTGAAAATAACTTAAAAATTAATCAACGGAAACTGTTAAAAATAATTTTACTCATAATACGATATTTTTAAAAAGTTGTTTCCTATAAGCCTTCTTTCATTTCTAATGAAAAAATACATTCAAAAGTAGTTTGCGTTTATATATTTTTTTAATTGTTGAATAAATTTATTTGTATTCTATTCAAGCGAAGCGATAGTATATATTAAAATTTATATAAAAAATATTTTTTTGTACTTCTAATATAAGCCAGTTAGTAGTAAAGATTAACATAAAGATTAACATAAGATAGTCATTTAACGTTAAGGCGGCGCTATTCAGCTGAAAAAGAAGAAGATGGAGAGATGTGTAATTACGAATGTTGGACAGAGAGCGCGAATATTTCAAGTGATGAAATCGCAGCGAAAATGGCGAAAAAGCTTAATAAAACATGACTTGCTTAAAATAGAGCAAAAATCTCGTGAAACGTATCTTAAGTATCATTTAAAGAAACTTTGTGAATTTTTTCACAAATATAACTTGTAAAATAATAGAAATAGACTTGTTTTAAATAATTTTTGGAGCATACTTTGCAATTTTTTTCTATCGAGGGAATTTCATATAATTTGCGTTTCGGCGTGGAACGTATCTAGATATTATCTTCAAAAATAACATATATTTTTTAAAAGCTTAAAAACTTCAAATGTTTAAGGGAGATATGTAAGAAATCGGTCGAAATTCGAATAGTGGATCCTTAAGCTTCACATCATTTTGCAAGGAGAATTATGAAACATTTCACAATCCCCAACATTTGCAACTAACTAACCAAATTCACAAAGGGGTGGACAGATATGATGGACCGCCACACAACTACATGCATCGTGTCATACATTCTCTCTCATTCTCTATGATGATTGATTCATGACATGATCAGACTTGTATTTGATTCCTTTTGATAGTCCCAAACAGGTTTGTATATTTTACATGTGAAATAGAAAATTCTAATGATTATAGAGTTGTAAACGGTTTATAATATTAGCACGCTGTTACCGTGGATTAGACGAAAACAGCCTAATTTTTTCTAACAGGATAAGGACGGAGGCATATAATATAATTGACTTACTTTAACAAGTGATTTCTGAGATTATATAAAGGAAAAATATTAAAAGAAATTTTGGCCTCCACTGACTTTTTGATGTTATTTAAAAAAAAAAAAATTTAAGACCACACAGAAAAAAAATTCATGTATCATTCATTACTGGTCGCTCAGCCGAGTAACCGCCTAATCACCTCGACTCATAACTCTCTAATACCTACTGCATTTTTTGAAGAGAAAACTTCTTAGTCACCGTTTTTTTTACATTAACTCCATACAGGAGGCCCTAAGAAAAATTATTTCCCTCAGGGCCTATGTGTCATCTTTGAAGATGCTGTGTGGAGGGTATTTTTGAGGAGATGAAGGAGTGAACATAGGTCTTGAAGAGACCCATGTTGTAGGAGGGAGGAAACACAGAGGCCGGCAAATCGTTCCACAGCCGAGCTGTTGAACTCAAGAATGTTGTGATTTGAAACTCGATGAAACGGAAGCGAGCGACACTAAAAAGAGACAGACAGAAACATCTACAGGATTTAGCTTGCGAGAGAATGAGATAGCAATAAAATATTTATTTCTCGGTTCCAATATTATACTATAAATCCACGGTCCCAAGCAAACCTCGTTTGGTCTAATGGTATGAAGCGCCTAACGAACCTTAGCGGCTGGACATTCAGCGTACCAAGGGTTGATTCCTACGAATACCAAAAATTAAATAAATATTTTTATTTTTGTAAAATAATAAATATCCAATCTTCAAACCACTCCAAAATCAACAGGCAAAGAAAACACAAAAGAAAGCGACATCTAGCGACTCCGAAAAAGAAAACACAAATACTAATTAGATGACCAAATATATAAGATGACTTTACTTTAGTTTTCTGAAGGTTTCACTTCTGCCATAGGTCACCCCAAGTGGTTCGCTCCGTTTGGTGAATTAGCAGGGGTGCCCGGGTTCACAGGGTGAGGTTTGTCTAGGTCTTGGAGGCGGAAGACCAGGACACATTGAACCCCAGATTCCTACCCACCCATTAAACCCTTTTCCTTCCCTTCCTTTCCCTAAAAAAAACCCTCCACACAGCATCCCCAAAGACGACATAGGCCCTGTGGGAAATTGTTTCCCTCAAGGCCTCCTGTATGGAGCTCATGTAAAAAAAAAAATTCTACTGCGTGTAAATTGCACAATCTGATTTTTTTATGTTGGTTGAAATACAAACATCAAAAATTTCACCGTAGACCAAAATTTCATTTACATTACAACACACACAGTTTGAAAATGGCCTTGAACGTCGAAACAGCTGTCACAATGTCAGGAATCGGTGGTTAAAAAGTACGTCTCTGTTTAATGACATTCAATTCTCAATGTTGTCATAAACGGATTTTTGCTTGCTCGTCCGCGATACACAAGAAACCAAAATACATGCAAAACTGCGAACTAAAACTAGTAATAAATTGAATAAAAGATTGCTTTTAAATATCTTTTCTTCATACCGATCTTCAATTTGAACCTTTCTAGCTAATGGCCCTCCTATTAAAGTGAAAAATAAAACACCTTGTTATTTACGCTACAAAAAATGGCGACTATAAATGCCAGCACGGTTGTAGGCGTATTATAACATTATTGTATTATTTCACAGCCAGAAAACATCCACACAATGCCACTGTTTAGAAACACCGATAGAAATGTACTGTAAGTGGGCCCGTGTCAAACCTCTAAACTCAATTTCCTTGCTTCAACTATCTAAGTTGTTTCTTGTACAGATAATCAATATAACTAGCAGTCAAAAACCCGCTCCGCAGGTTTTTGCTGCTAGTGTTAGTGACCACTTTGTAAATCCAATAGGAACTGGCTCCAAAAATAGCCTCTTCCTCGGATCCACTATCATCCAGTGATAGTCACCGGGACAAAGTAACCGAGATAGGCAATGACGAAACACATAATATATAGCCGCTTGATGCAACTGAGTATTACCGTCAAACTTTTCATATTCGGAGGGATATTACTAGTTCACTAAATCGTAGTACTTATACTTGCCTGAGGCACGTCCACACCAACCTACCGACGGAAGTGGCGACATCTTGTGGCGATTTTTATAATTTAAAACCGAATAACAACGGTAGTTTTATTTGAAATTCCACGTATATAGATGTTATTTGTGGAAAGATGCGTCGGCGTGGCGTCAACCATACAAATGCAAGGGTTTCAATACTGTTTGATTACAGAACTCTATAAAAAATTGAAAATTCTTTTAAACTCTTATAAAAGGTTAATCAATAGGTGTCCCATTTAAAAGAAATCAGAATGTTTATCCGAGCCACTATTTAAGTTGTAAACTAATTCTTTGGAACTTTGTGATCATTTAAAAAGTTGACAGCCATATTTTTTATGGGAAAAAACTAGTCGAAGATAACATTGTTAATTCTGAATTTGAAATATTAGATCGACAAAAATCACTTAAAAATAAGCGTATTTTTAGAAAAAGGGGGGAGAGGAAGGAAAAAGTGAGGGGTGAGTAGGAATCTGTGAGTCAGTGTGTCTAGGAATAAAGGACTTACGAATCCAACCCTCACACTGGGATGCAAAGCGGTATTCCGAGAGAGTCCTGCTAGAGATCCTGTTCTGAGAGACCTGTAGGTCGGCAGACGCGTCCGCCGCCAAGATCCGGAAAACCCTTAAACCAACAACCCGGACACCTCTGCTAAGTCACCAAACGTAGCGATTCACTTTGGCTGACCGGTTTAAGAAGTGTTGGCTACCCAATAAAAGATTTCCGGGGCGGCGGTACCCTTTGCCGCCTCCCAAATTGAGACTAGATCTGAATAGCCAGGTATTTCTCAACCATTCCCTTCCTCATCTCCCTTTCCTCTAAAATCCCTTCAGCCTCGCAACATACCCCAGTCGAACATACCATAATTCCACTGGTTCCAAACATTCAGGAGCAGTTGGGACTTGTGGGGTATTCACATTTTAAAATGTAGACGTCACTTCTAGAGACTGTCTGTTCAGTGCTTGGGGCCTATTTATTTGTGGGCACGTACGGACATGAGTAACGGACCCGCACGCCGTACGTTCCCGAGATTCATCCCCGTCACGTGACCGGGCAGGCTGTACACCGTATGTCCCGTTTGGGACACGGGCTTGTGGAGGTCCTAGATGGCAATGATCATTTCCAGTGGCGGATGTCTCTAAGGGCATATGGTCATTATGCATTAAACTACCAAAGAAAGGAACCGACGAAGTAGACAAAAAATATAAATTATAGCTAGCAGTTAAAAGCCCACTCAGGATTTTGCTGCTAGGCCCTGCAGGCGGCTTTTGTTAGTGTTGGTGACCATTTTATAAATCCAATAGGAACTGGTTACAAAAATAGCCCGTTCCTCGGATCCACTGATGTCCAGTGATAGCTAGTCACCGGGACAAAGTAACTGGGACAGGCAATGACGTTATATGTAATATATAGCCGCTTGATACTATTTTCACATCTAAGTATTACCGTCAATCTTTCCATATCCGAAGAGATACTCAAATTCACGTATTCGAGTACTTATGCTTGCCAGGAACATGTGTCAACCCCATGCGACCTTCTAACGGATGTGACGACATCTTTTGACAAATTCTTGAATTCGAAACCGAATTACAATGGTAGTTTTGTTTGAAGTACACAGATGTCGTTTGTGGCGCGGCGCTTACGGCGTGGCGTCAGAAATGCACTCTAAGCCGGGTTCTGAAATTCAACCGCGCAGACGCTACCCTACTAATACTGTTCGATTTTCACTTCTTCAAACATTACGTATCTTATTTTGTGGCACCATTTAGATTACAGATAATAACTTTTAACCACTTTCATTGTTTTTTTTTTTTTTTTGTTAGTATCTATAGCAAAATTTGTACAAAATGTATTTATAAATTGTATTATATTAAGGTATGATAAAGTTTTTTTTTTTTTCACAGTCCTCCTCACTAGGGTTTCCTGTTCTGAGGCAGCCTGTAGTTTTTCCACGTTTGTATTTAGTATCCAGTTGTCTTTACATGGTCTTCAGTATGTTTGATAGTTCATTTTCACTTTGTTCTCTCAACCATATTTTTACTTTTGTTTTAAATTTATTTATTTCTGTTATTTCTTTTGTTTGAGTTGGTAGAGCGTTGTATAGTTTTGTCGCATTGAATTTCATATTTCTTTGTCCAAAAGATGTTTTCAAACTGGCTGTAGCTAGAATATTTTGGTTTATTGCCCTGGTTGTGTATCTATGTTGGACAGTGGAGTATTCTGATATGTTTTTTTTTTTTAATTATAAATAAAATATTTTTTGCATAAAGTTTTTGTATGTTGTAGACTTGAATGCTTTGAAACAATTCTTCTGTCGGAGTTCTAACCGGTAATTTCAAAATTGTCTTTAGTACTCCTTTTTGGGCTATATTGAGCCGGTCCATGTGAGTGCTCAAGGCAGATCCCCATCCAGTTATCCCGTACTCTATTTGTGATTGACATAAAGCGTAGTACACTTTCTTAATGTCGTTTATGTTGAGGATGTTACGGATGGCTCTAAAGAAGTAAATGTACCTGGTGAGTTTTTTTGTGATTACTTCAATGTGTCCGTTCCATCGGAGATTATCATCAATTTCAATACCAAGATATTTGATACTTTTGGAGTGTGCTATGGTAGGACAGTGGCATGATAAGCCTTGATTTTGATAGTTTTCTTGGCATGTATGTAATTTGAGATTAAAGTCATCTTCTGGCTGTCCTCTGGCTGTTATAGAAAATATCATATATTTTGTTTTAGTTATAACCGATACGTTTCCTGAGCTACTTTCACCTCATCAGGATTTACAAATATGAAAATAATTTCTCTCAAGGTTTATATTATCTTGGGGGATGCTGTGTGGACTGTCATATTTTGAATTAGCAATCTTGCTTGTATTGAATTGCAAAAAATATAATACAAAAAACATGTAGGAGTAGAAAGAATTATTATTATTATTTATTATTTTAACTTTATGAGTAAAACCTCAAACTGTAATATTTAATTAAATGAAGACATTATGAGCGAAACTCAATCGAAAAAATTGGAAACAGAAAAATCAGAAAAAGATATTGGCACCTCTGGGACTCGAACCCAGGACCTCCCTACTTTCCGGGTCGGGCGCTCTAATCCACTGAGCTAAGGTGTCGATATCCAATTCGGTCACTTTTAACTGCTGCCATCTTTATGAATGATGGTACAGTCACAGCCAATAAAAATATGCGCTAAGAAAAATGAAGATAATATGGGTGGTTCTTAGTCGAAGTATGGTACAGTTAAAAGTGACCGAATTGGATATCGACACCTTAGCTCAGTGGATAAGAGCCCCAACCCGGAAAGTAGGGAGGTCCTGGGTTCGAGTCCCAGAGGTGCCAATATCTTTTTCTGATTTTTCTGTTTCCAGATTTTCGATTGAGTTTCGCTCATAATGTCTTCATTTAATTAAAAAAAAATAGGAATTATTATTACTAAATAGATTTTTTTTTATATAAATGATATGAGTAGGTAGTATAAGTACCTCCGCCCGTTTATTCATAACCAACGCCTCTGCCAAAGGTCGCCCCAAGTTATTCATTACGTTTGGTGACTTAGCAGGGGTGTCCGGGTTCATGGGATAAGAATTGTATAGGGGTTGGCGGCGGACGCGTCTACCGACCTACTCTATTGCTCTACTCTACTATTTGATATGCGGATATGGGTACCGCCGCCCCGAGAACTATTTATTGGATAACCAACACCTCTGCCATAGGTCACCCCAATGATTCGCTACGTTTGGGTCCATGGGGTTTGGTTTGTCCGGGACTTGGCGGCGGATGTTTCTGCCCACCAGCTGCATGACAGGCCGATTCGGGAGAGAATGGTTGAGTGAGCCCCTTTGACTTCTCCAGCTGTAAAAGATCCTCCACACAGCATCCCCCAAGATGACATATACCCTGAGAGAGATTATTTTCCCCGTGTTTCCTGAGTGGAGCTAATATAAAAATAAAAAAAATATATATATATATATATATTTTTTTTTTTTTTTTATATTAGCTCCACTCAGGAAACACGGGGAAAATAATCTCTCTCAGGGTATATAGGGATTAATATATAAATTAATATATAGGGATTGGCGGCGGATGCGGCTGCCCACCTACTGTGTGGCGGGCTGGACTTGGAGAGACTGTTTGGGGTAAGAATTGTTTAGGGATCGGCGGCGGATGCATCTGCACTCCTACTGTGTGGCGGGCTGGCTTCGGAGAGACTGGTTGCGGGAGACCTCTTCAGAGGGACTCTGTCGATCCATTGCGGTGCACTGCAGTGGGAGGGACGGATTAAAATTTCACTACTGAACACATTGACCCACAGATTTCTACCTATCAGAACCTCCCAGAACTTCATCTCCTTCCTTTCTCTAAAAAGACCCTCCACGTAGCATTCAAAAATATGTCATAGGCCCTGAGAGTTTTCTTTGCTCCTGTTTGGAGCTAATGTAGGCATTTAAGTAGGTACCGACTTTTAAAAAAAAAACTGTTCTGCGAGGTCTGCAAACCGTTCACCGTTGTTTGTAGGTAATGTGTCAACAGCTCTCGAAAAAAGTGAGTATTGTCCGTCAAATAAGAGTTGAAAGTATAAAATATTGAACATCAAAATTAAAAGGTTGGCAATTTATTTATTTTATTAGTTTTATTTTAGTAAATTGTACATTTAAGTTTACAATTTCCTAATTAATTATATCGTATCATATTTCAAACTATATTTTTTTCCTTGTTTTATGTATCTCCTACAATACATTTTGAACTTTCCAATTTGTGCGGCCTTTAAAGTTTCTGGTAGTGTTGTATAACTTCATCCCTTTGAATAATAAACTGTTCTGCGTATTCGTTTTGTCCTTTTTTTGTAGTCTGATTTCCTTGCAAGTCCTTGTGTTGTGTCTGTGAATGTCCTTGTTGTATATAATTTTGATTGAGAAGTATTTTGGTAACATTTTGTTCACTATTTTATCGATAAATATCATCGTGTGCAGGGTCAACATCTGTTTCACGGTTAGCCAATTTAGTTCCTTTAACATTTTATTTACTTTTGAGAATCTATTTCGCTGAAGTATTATTCTCATTGCCCTGTTTTGGAGAATTCGAAACTTATTTTGTTCTCGTTCATTACACAGGAAAAGGATAGTTGGGCAGTAGTTAAAGTGTGGAGCAATAATTGAATTATAAATAGTGACTGCAGTTTTTCTAGAAATTTTTTGCCGAATTCTTCCCAAAAAAGATACTTCAATTTACCTGTCAAATATTCTTTTAAGGTGCAATGACACTGAAAATATAGAACACTGTAAACACATTTAGGGGGGAGGGGGGATAATTGATAAGTTCAAACGCTACAGTAATTTTTCCTAATACCATGCGAGCGAAGTCGCGGGGAAAAGCTTGTATTTAATAAATGTGAGCAATTTATAAAGTGTGCTTTATATTTTATTACAATATCTTAATTCTTCATTACGTAAACACAAAAATGCAACGGAATAATAATAATAATATACCTATATGCAATTCTAATTTTGAGATCAACGGGTATCCACGAGTATATTGCAATGAAAAGATGTTTTTTTCACTTAAATACCTTTTTAATTTTTAATAAAAATGTAGGTTACACAGCTTTAGATTACCACCATGATTATATTTTTAGTATTGCCATTTGAACAACACTTGCGCCCTCCTATGTTTTCTACTCATATTTGACAAACCGCACCTTTTAAATCAAATTCTCTAACCAGTCTTTGCTTTTTATAGTTCTATGTAAAGAGCAAAACATAACGGGGTAGTGACGGACGGCGTCATATTCACGCGTCCTAATGTAGAGCGGCCTTAATAAGGTTTTGTTTATTACGGACGGTTAGGGAATGCGTGAAAAATCACTTTATTTTTGTGACGGTGTCTCCGAATTTAATTAATGATATTTATGTTAGTTCTGTCGTCAATATTTTTTTGGAAATTTTATCGTTATGTCGTTAAGCTTTCGAAGGAATTCGTGATATTTATTCAAATTTTGTTTTTGTATTGTATTTGTTTTGCTTTGTGTTACGGTAAATTTTGTTTTTAAGCTTTCTTGAGAAAGGAAGGAATAACATTAAAGTTGTTATTTTACAAAATCAAAGATGTCAGAAAATAGATGGTTTTTATCACACTCACATTTTCTACCATTACGTTAGCTTTATTCTGGATACATCTTAATTCATTAAAAAAAAACTGTGGGAGCTATTCATAATAAAATTTTTGTTTCTGGCAAAATTTATTCAATCGCCACACTGGGAGGCATGCACGTACGACCGCGTTACACCTAACCACCAGCGGAGGTTTTGTTTTCTATTTGAATACCGCGCAAGTCCCCAACTGCTCCCACCTGGAACCAGTGAGACTGGCATCCCCGATCGGGGTATATTGTGAGGCTAAAGAAAGTGGTGAGGGGAAGGAGATGGGGAAGAGGAAGGTGGGGAAGTCCCTGGTTATGCAGATCTGGTCACCAAACACGGCTAAAGCCATTTCAAGCGACGTTTCAATTCTGAATTGTGTTCTTACACCAGGACGATGCTGAGAGTATTTTCACTAGAGTATTCCACTCTAGAACGTGCCGCAAACATACTATATATAATTAATGGTGACCGGACAACTCAGGATGAAACCAACTCAGAACCATCTCAGATAAGTCATTTAGAGTGATAAAAAAATGTATAAAAAATTGTTTAAAAAGATTCCGTTAGGTTAGGGTTATCGGCTAATTTAAATGTTTTTTTTTTCATAGCTTTTAATGACTTTTCAAGGAGGTTTTGAGTTGACTTTATTCTTAGTTGGCCTGAAACCATAATTAATTAATTGTGAAATATCACAAAATCAATCAAATAAAATCTATTTGCGACGTCAAATCGAAATCCATCAAATATAGTAAAACAAGGTTAGGTTAGGTTAAGTTTTAGTAGATATTTTGTCCGTATGATATTTTGTCGGATGATATTTCGTATGGGATATTTTGTAGGGGATATTTTGTAGGGGATATTTTGTAGGGGATATTTTGTCGTGGGATGAAAAGTCGCGGAACCGTAGGAAAAGCTTCCAAAAATGTATCCACATTCGCAGTAAAGATTGATAGAAAAAGTTGATTTACGCAGCTTTAATCATCGCCTTAGCCGTTAAGGTGAACGACCGTTAAATTCTAAAGTTAGCTCATTAGCTGTTTAATTTTTAACAGACCAAAAACCGTTTTAACATTTTTACACTTTCTTTATTTTCTCTTTTAAATAAAACATCGCTTCGCAGTAATCTTCTTAACATGACTTAGTCCTTTTCCAGGAAATCCCCGGACGAATAACCTTGTATAAATAATTTATTTTTCCTGCTGGGAAATAAAAAAAATACAATATCATGATTACAATAATAACAAGTTGGACCAGGAACGAAGAAGTGGGTGAAGATTTATTACAGATTAAGAAAGAGGAATAACAAAACGCAGAATCACGTTGTATTAGTGAAACTATGAATTATTTACTTAGTAGGTGTGTTCAAGATTTATACGGAAAGTTCAAATCAGTTTGCAAACTTACACAAATAACTTACAGTAAATTAGATATTTTTGGATAAATATTTCAATTTTTATTATTTAGGTTCCATCACATAACTTTGCTATGAATTCTGTGTTAGAAAGAATACATAGGTTGGGCAATGAACTAAGTGATGTCGCTGACGTATTTAATTTAAACTTCGACACATTTAAAGCAAAATTAGTCCACCACTTTTTAGATGTAAATAATGAATGAGAAATCATTTTATTTTATTTCGATTTTCTTTTGTTTGTTTTTATTCTAGATGCAAACAATGAGTAATTTAGAAAAAAAATGATTAAATGTTTTTATTGCTCGTAGGTGTATGAATTGTACCTACGAGTTCTCTAAAGTCATCCATGTGGATTTAGCATTAGATATATTCTTATTTATTATATTGAGTTAATGCTTTATTTTAAATATTTTGTAATCTTTTTTTATTTATGTACTGTTGTCATAAATGAAATTTGTATTTGATATGTAAAAGCCCAATAGGGCGTCAATAAATAAATAAATAAATTAGATACTGTTTTTTTTTATAAAGACTAGTGAAACTAATTCTGATGAAAGACATTGCTTGAAATGGCTTAAGCCAGATTTGATGAGAAGACCCCGCCTTTTTCTCCCCATCTCCTTCCCTTCCCCACTATCTTTAGCCTCACAACATACCCCAC
The DNA here is from genome assembly GCA_936435175.1 of Glyphotaelius pellucidus. Classification (NCBI taxonomy): domain Eukaryota; kingdom Metazoa; phylum Arthropoda; class Insecta; order Trichoptera; family Limnephilidae; genus Glyphotaelius; species Glyphotaelius pellucidus. The sequence goes on from OW386559.1 coordinate 25,861,026, forward strand.
TCGGGGATACCATAGTCCCACTAGCTCCAAACGGTTGGGTTGAGACTTGTGCGGCACTAACATAAATAAAAAACGAACTGAAGTGAGATAGTAAGAGACTGGTAAGATGAGAGGCATTTTCTAGAAATATACAGAATTCTAAAAAGATTCTTGCACCAACAATGATGATGATGACGAAGCACATGTATCATAAAATATCAAATGTGTTCTGTGACGCCCTGGAATCCCGAAGGATTTGTTCTGCTTTCCGCCAATGGCAGAGCCAATATGTAACCAGCTGGGTTGGATCTGCACAATGGGTGCAGTCAAACGACGTGTTAATTCACCTTCGATTATTCTCACCGTTAAAAAAAGTACCTAATACCGTAACTCTGACATAATGATATATTATTTCGATGTGTGTATCGCTATAAAAAGTTATCAACTAACTCTTGCCCTGTCATAATATCAAGATTGTGAGAGTTCGATGATTCCAAAGTGTTAAGTAAATGAAGCTTTATTTATACTGGGGTTTTACAGATGTTCTCACTGACGCGAGAACAATCCAGTTTTTTTTTTTTTTTTTTTTTATTTATGTCTATTCTTGAATACACAATTTTACAATTGATTACAGAGGTTTACATAGGAGTACAAAACGTTAATTTTCAGTAGCAGTAAGCAAAAAGATTTTTTTTTTTTTTGTATTATGTTGTGTGTAAGGTAGGTTTGAGAAGGTAAAACTGTGTGTGGGTAATATTGTATGTTGCGTGAACACCTCACTAGGAGAACCTGTGCTGAGGTGTTGAAGTGCTTATGATTAAGTGTGACAAGTATTTATGTGTTGTTGTAGAAAATTAGTTATTTAATTATTATTTTTTTTTTATACATTTTATTATCGTTTTATTATCATATTATATAAACATACACATACATACACATCCATATAAATAGATGTACCTGCACACATGCATATAAATATATATATACATACGTATACATACGCATACACATTCACATACACATACATATATTTACACACATATATAAATTGTAAGTGTATGTATAGTTGTTGGATACTTGAAAAACTACTTAATTTTTAGGTATATTTAATTTTATACTTTTTATAGTTTTGTTATGTTTGGTTGGGAATATTAATGTTTTGTATAAAGTTAATATCTTGATTTTTAATCCAGTCAGTGATATGTTTTTTTATGAATGTTTGTAGATATATTTGCAGATAGTATTTGTTTCAAAGTAATGGGCATACAATTAAAAAGTTTGGTTACATAATACTGAAAGTGTCTTTGTCCATGTGTTATGTTATGTCCATGTGTTATAAATACACATTTAATAAACAAATAAATACATATTACAAATATTACACAAATCTAATCAGACACATTTTACATTTGCATGCATCTAAATAAAGATTTAAAAACAAAACAACCAAAAATAGAAAATCACAAAAATAAATAAAATTTCAATCAATTGACAAAAATACAAAGAGATAAAAGAGACACACGAGACGAAAGATGCTACAAAATTTAATTTGCACAATTTCTGAATCCAAATGGATAATCGACGAAAATGTCTGCTACGGCCCACCCCATCATATTATATTTTAGTCAACACATTTGGATCAAAAGGCTAAATTAGGCGATATTATTTTTAAATGTATTCAGAAACATGTTATGGCGTCTTAAACAATGGGAATTGGGAACATTTATTCCAATATTGCTACGACATATTGTATGGAGAAGGCCGTAAATTATTTTATGTAAACATATTAGATAAGTCCATTTATTAATTTTGAAGTATTCAAGTCACACGTCATAAGATCTAAAATGTTCATGCAATCCACATTTGAAAGATTGGTATTTTTTTAGCTGATTCAGGAATGTTTTCATATTTGCAGCAATGTGGATTCCAAATAGTGCTTCTATAATAGTGCGCCCCTGAGATGATTTTTCACAAAACGGCGCTTTACAAATTATCAAATTATTTTTATTATATTGTAAAATACAAAGGGTTAGAAATAATTGAGGATCTATGAAAGGTTTATAAATTCTGTGAATAAATTCCATCATTTTAACATACTTAGCATATCCACCGTGAAATATTCAATGGTTATTTAAACCGTAACGTCCACCATGAACAACTAATGGACTTGAAAGTTATAGTTATCCAAGTGCAAACTTCAACGGCTCGGAGGGCTTTGAAGCAAAGAATGGACGGTTACCTCGAGAGTGTTTTCTCTTGGGGTAAGAATAACCTCGTCGAATTTAATGTTTTAAAGACCCAATCATGTCTGATTACGTCTAAAAGGGATTGAAATGAAAATCTAGTCTCCTTCAATGGAAGCAATCTTCCATTGATATGCTTAGTGTAATTATAAGTGACCAGCTCAGGTATGGGGGCTCCATCGAAGCCAGAGTTAAATTAGCCTCCCAAAAACTAGGCCTACTGTACAGGGCCCGCAGATACTTTAATAGTACACAACTGCTTACCCTGTACAAATCGCAAGTCCGCCCCACAGTTGAATTTGGCAGCCACCTCTGGGCTGGAGCTCCAAAATACTTGAAAAATACCCTCGACTCTGTGCAGAAATGGGCGGTTCGTTTGATATATTCTCCCACCTTAACGAACAGATTGCAATCTTTAGAGCACAGGTGGCTCAGGTGGGAATGCTATCCCTGTTCTACCGGTGTTTCAATGGAAGATGATCTGAGGAACTAGCGTCATTGATTCCTTCGGCACCGGTGCATAGTCGTGCACGCCAAACGCGCGCCCAACATATGTACACGGTTGATATCTGTCACACGAGAACTGGTCTCTTCAAGACCAATGTTCATTCCTTCCTCTCCTCAAAAAGAGCATCAGCATCACAGATGACATAGGCCCTGAGGGAAATTATTGTCCTCAGAGCCTCCTGTGTGGAGTTAATGTAAAAAAAAAAAACCAAATGCGAGTCCATGAAATAAATATCGCAAGATTATCAGCCATAAGTACCATTGTAAGATACTCTGCTGTTGTTATTCGGTGGCATTCAATTCGTTAGGCAGTCAATCGTGCAGACAGGACACTACGCTCCTATTCTGACCTTTTTCAAGTGGCATTACCTCACAAAGTCAAAACTTTTGGAATGCACCTAAATAAATTTAAACTATTATTTTAAGTTTCTCTGGTCTACAGAAACATTTCAGTGTGGATAACGGAACCGCAATCAGTCCTAAACTTCACCCTTTCGGGGGATTATCGTGAAAAGGCACTCACTACAAAACTAATCCCGGAAAAAGGTCATCGCGGTACTTGAAGGGTTTCAGTTTAACTCGGGAGTAAAGTCACCGTAGCTATATGTACGTACCAACCATCAAAATACATTTTAACTTCGAAGAGGGTTAATAAACTAAAGCCTTATTATTTGCTAATTATTTTTACTTTAATAAATTAAAAACAGGCTTTATGCTCTAAACACCTCCTTTTTACATGGTTTATTGAATTATTACATTTCGTCGCATCAGTTCTTAATTGTCCAAGCGACCATTACAAAATTTTACAGGAGGAGAAGGTTTTCTTTCATTATTTCAATGAAACATTATGATAGGTGTTTAAGATAAAGCTGTTTCCGTAAAGGTAAAGGTCTCATTAGTTTAAATGTTTCTTAAATAAGTGATTTACTATTAGTTTTTGTACATTATTTTTAATTTTGAAGTGGAGATTGAACAAAAACTAAAATGGTCGTTTGGACAATTAAGAACTAAGGCGACGATTTGTTTACAGACTTTTATCCAACAATAACACAGTACAGAGTCATCGATATATAATAACAGTAGTTCAGCCATCTCGTCCGTTTATTTTTTGTGTAAATGACGCACAAGAGTCCCAACAGCTTTCTATTGTCTGGAGCCAGTGAGAATATGCCATCTCGTACCAAATTGGGAAGTAAGTAATGCGGAGGGGAAAGAGGTGAGGGAGAGAAAGGTGGGTTCCTGTCTATTCATATCTGATCACTGAACTCGACAAAGTCATTAAAAGCAACGTTTCAATTCGGAATGGTGGCCTTCCAACAGGGTAATTCCTTTCTTTCCTCCATTGTCTTTTATTTGGGAATGGTTACCGCCGCCCCGAGAACCATTTATTGGATAACCAACACCTCTACCATGTGTGTACCATTTATTGAATAACAGGTGTTGGTTATCCAATAAATCGTACACCGCAAATGGTTCGCTACGTTTGGTAACTTGGCAGGGGTGCCCGAGTTCACGGGGTGAGGTTTGTCTGAATCTGGCGGCGAATGACGACACACTGAACCCTACATTCCTACCCACCCCTCTTACCTTTTTCCTTCCCAGAACTTAATCTCCTAACTCTTTCTTTCCTTAAAAAGACCCTTCACACAGCATCCCCAAAGATGACATAGGCCCTGAGAGAAATTATTTTTCTCGGGGCCTCCTGTGTGGAGCTAATGAAAAAAATGTCAGGAAATGCAGGATTTTACCGCAAAAGTGGGTTTTTTTTTAAATTTATTTTGTAAACAATTTCATAAAAAAGAAAAAAGTTAATCAAATGAAACGATCACACATTATCTTAGCCATTAAATTGTATTTTATATGTTATTTCTCTTGTAATGAAAAAATATTTTTTTTAGTAGTGTACGCTTATATTTTTTTTATAAAGTAATTAATAATTTTATTACATTTCTATTCAAGCGAAATGATACCAAAAGCTTCAATCTATCTAAAGCAAATTTTTTGGTATTCGTAATGTAAACCATTTTCTAGTAAAGATTAAACGAATATGGTCGTATTACTGATGACTTCGTCGAATTCGTCGAATTCGCTGACTATCGACCAGTGCCATTACCACTGTGCTACTGAGGCAGTCATCAAGACAATTATAGGGCAGCTCTAGCGTTAAGTCACCGGAGCCCACATATTTTTTCTTCCTCCCCTAACGAGGTGACGCGTGACGCCACTACGAGAAGTCGGATTACGCCGATGACACTTCTGACTTCGGTAATCCTCGTGGTGGCCCTCCCACTGACTATAACTGGGCAATATAGCGAACACAGTAAACGCGTGGCCATTAACTCTAACTGTTACTGTGTTGTAACGAAGGCTATTTGCGGTTCGGCATGACTTGACCCTTGAAATTCCAGGGGTAAAAGTACCAATCGTCCACCGTACTAATTTAACACAACGTTCATAAGTAATAACTTGAGTTGTTAAAAACATATTTTCCAGTAAAAAGCGTTCTTTATAACAAAAATAAGCCATTTGAGATGTTTCTGTTTTTAATCTTAAATGTTACACTTTGACGACCGCCTTGGTCGAGGAGTAAGGGTAACTAACCTTTAACTATAAGGGTAACCATTCTTTAATTTTAAACGTTACACTAACGGCCGCCGTGGTTGTAGGGTAGGGGTAACTAACTTTTAACTCTAAGGGTAACTATTCTGTTTTTAATCTTAAATGTTACATTTTGAAGGCCGCCGGGGTCGAGAGGTAAGGGTAACTTACTTTTAACTCTAAGGGTAACTATTCTGTTTTTAATCTTACATGTTACACTTTGACGACCACCGTGGTCGAGCGGTAACTAACTTTCAACTCTAAGAGTAACTTTTCTGTTTGTAATCTTAAGTGTTACACTTTAACGGCCGCCGTGGTCGAAGGATAAGGGTAAATATTCTGTTTTTAATCTTAAATGTTACACTTTAACGGCCGCCGTGGTCGAGGGATAAGGGTAAATATTCTGTTTTTAATCTTAAATGTTACACTTTGACGGCCGCCGTAGTCAAGGGGCAAGGGTAACTAACTTTTAACTCTAAGGTTAACTATTCTGAACAGAAATCAATAAAATTAACAGACAACAGAAATAATTGGAATTTAATATATTTTTATTGAATAAATTTGAACGGCATTGATTAGAAATTACTAGACCTTAGGGAATTTAATAGAATTTGATGGAATTTAACGGAATTAAAAATAAAGAAAATAGAATTAGGCAGCATTCAACATAATTAATTGAAATTTAATTTAACTGAATATAGTTTTATTTGAATTTAATGTTTGAACAGAATTGATCGGATGGATTGGAATTGATTGGCATTGAATGGAATTGAATGGATTTTAATGGAATTTAATAAAATTGGACGAAATTTAATAGAATTAAATGGAGTGAATGGAATTAAAGAGCATTCAACAGATTTCATTGGACTCGTAAAACAATTTCGAGACCCAAGGCGTTATACGTCAGTTCTAAACACAAACAAATCTTAAATTTCTATATCGTGAAAGTCGAACAAATCCATCCGGAACAGAAGACAAATTCAAATCCGCAAGAACTTAGCGCGTCTGTGCCGATTTCAATATCGTCGTTCCCTTTTCAAAGTTCCCGCTTCCCCGGAGCGGAAGTTGTGTATTTTCAGGAATTCAGCAACTTCCGGTGCGCGGTAATTTCGAATTTACTGTTGAAAGAATTTTTAACCCCTCGAGTAATCTAGAGCCTATATGCGTATTTCTCTTAAGCGAACTGTCATAATGTAGATTGCATGGCAAATATGTCGGCATTTTTGTCTTTCAAATAATAGTGGAAAAAATAGGAGGGCGCCACTGTTGATCAAATGACAATACTAAACGTTTGACTTATGTTTAATGTAAAGCTGTATAATCTACATTTTTATAAAAATTAAAAAGTCATAAAAGTGAAAAAATTAATTTTTCCTTGCAATATAGATACTCACTGATCTCAAAATTAGAATTGCAAATAAGTATATTATTATTATATTTTGTGTTAACATAATGAAGAATAACGATATTGTAATAAAATATAAAGTACAGTTTAGAAATTGCTCACATTTATTTATTTTTTTTTTACATGAGCTTCACACAGGAGGCCAGGAGGAAAATAATTTCCCTCAGGGTCTGTGTCATCTATGGGGATGCTGAGTGGAGGGTTTTTTAGATGAAAGGAAGGAAGGGAGAGTTCTAGGAAGGAAAAGGGTATAAAGGATGGGTAGGAATCTGGGGTTCAGTGTTTCCTGGTCATCCACTTTCAAGACCTAGACAAACCTCACTCCATGAACCCGGCCACCCGTGCTAAATCAGCAAACGTAGCGAACCACTTGGGGTTACCTGTAGCAGAGGTGTTGGTTATCCAATAAAGGTTCCCGGGGCAGCGGTACCCATTCCCGCCTCCCAAGTTAAGATTAATTTAATACAAGCTTAAGTACCTAGCGTTGCTCGGGCTTTAGATCGTGTCTCTAATTTTAGATCTGAATATATTTATCACATTCAGATCTAAAAGTAGTATAACTAAACTCACCATTAGTAATTCTTCCTTTTTATCTACAGTTAAATTGAAATTTTTGTTAAATTTAATTAAAACAAATCACTTTGTAAAACACCGTTTAATCAAATTTATCTCATTAATTAGATACCTTAACAACGGTGCTTCTTAGGTAGGCCCAGAGGGATTTTTTTTTCCTCAAGACCTATGGATGTTTGATGTCAGGGAGAAACATCTCCCAAAATGGCTCTAGGGGTTAAATGATTCAATCTACGCTAGTTGGAAATCCGAGATTCTACAAATTTCGAAAACGATCACGTAGAAGAGTTTATTTTTTTTGTTAGTGAAAAAAGGTTCAACGAACGTCCTGCCTTCTTTATTTATTACTAACTAGCTTTTCCCCGCGGCTTCGCTCGCATGGTATTACGGGAAATTACTGTAGCGCTTGAACTTATCAATTATCCCCCCTTCTCCTCACCCCCACCCCCTCCCGCATTCAATACATTCATTCCCTTACATTCAGTTTTCAAACATCTCGCCTGCCACCTAAATTTCATAAAGCTATAGCTCAAAGAAAAAAAGAATTATCCAATTTTGTCAATTCGTTCGGAATTTATGCGCTTACAAACATTTCGGATGTTTATTTTTAATGAAATATTTTGAAGTTTGTTAATATAATTAAAAAATTACACTATTTATTATTCAGTCTTTATAATCGTTACGAATTATATTTTAATGTAGGAACTCTTATTTGACATTTATTGCAAAACAGAAGCTTGTCCAAAAAAAAAAAACGAATTCTGATATTTGAATTTTCTGCAGTAGTAGCTGACCAGTAGACTGAGTATCTACCAGCATACAGCCCAAAAATATATCAACATTGTTTCCATAGAAAAGATTTTTTTCTGACGTTAGCAAAAACTCGCTTTTGTTAGCGACAGAAAACGTATAACAAATATAATATATTAATATTTATAATTTCATAACGCCAGAGCTTACCATCGTACACAACCTGTAGTCTGCGCATATAATTAAGCTTTATATTGGTGAAAGAATTATTAAAGTCTTTATATTGTGTTATGCGTGAAAAGGTCATAAACGAACTCGAGCAGTTTCGCATTTATAATATTAGTATGGATTGTTACTTTTGGAAAATGTGTAATGTGACTTGACTTGCCATGTGAATACAGAGAAATTTGGTTTATATGGAATATCTCAGATCACTGCTCAAACTTAAAAGGAGCTTCATGACAACGACATAAACTGTTTAATGCGCATACATATCACAGATCACCACTTCTCCTCACACGTACAAACTACTCACACGTACACACAAACCTACACACTACGTACATCATCCAGTAATTACTTAATATACATGCCACAAATAAGACATTACAAAGAAACATATCATGAATACTCACCATGAAATATTTCCTGATCTTTTCATCTTTTCAGACAATCGTACCATAAGTTAAAAAAAAAACCTTTCACTTTCGCCGCTACGGCCCGCGACATTGTAAATAACTAATTGTGTAAAAATAAAAGCAAATTTTTAAATTTTTTTATAAGAAAAACTCTCTTTTTATAACTTTTGAAGGTTATTCCCATCAACGTTATATATCATTGAAGAAGAAGATAACACTTATAATCTAAATGAAAATATGAAAGAGAACAAGACACAGAAAAATAGAAAAAGACAATGGTCGCAACTGGGACTCGAACCCAGACAACCTTATGGAATAACATTTTTTATGGGAATAACCTTAAAATAAATAAAAAGAGAGTATTTCTTATAAAAAAAATTAATATTCATTTAGACTTTCATAAAGTCAATAGTTCCGTATGAATAAATTCGGATACATTTATCCGAGACGCTATTCAGGTTACAAACCAATTCTTAGAATGACTTTTCCAATAAAAAAGAGTAGTTGCCTATAATATGGAAAAAAGAACTAGTGAAGATAATATTGTTGATTCTAAATATTTGAAATATGAGATTGACAAATATGACGGTTTGGCAGAAGGTGGCAATAGCGAAATTGGATAACGCGCACGTCCCGGTTAGAGGAGAGGTCTGGGTTCGAGTCCCAGTTGCGACCATTGTCTTTTTCTATTTTTCTGTGTCTTTTTCTCTTTCATATTTTCATTTAGATTATAAGTGTTATCTTCTTCTTCAATGCAAATTCTTTTTTTTAAGCTTTTGTAAAGGTGATTTCTTAAAAATCTGCAGCTCCAAAGAGTTCTAAATTCTCTAGTCTTTCAAAACAAATATTAACTCAACTTTGGCATTAATCTTCTTATAAATGCAAAACCAACAGTGATGAGGGTAGCAAAGGTAAAGTCATGCAATGTCCAGTGTTTTCAATATAATGTCCTCTACGTGCAAAGTCGCATCTTCCCCAAGCATAAACTTTCTAAAAATAGATAGATCCTAAGAATTCGTAATAAGATTTTTCAAAAAAACGGCGCTTTACAATTTGTCCAATTATTATTAATATTAGCTGTAAATTTGTTTTATCACTGCAACCAATGTACTATTTGTTTCTATAATATAAAATACATTCAAGTACCACTGGAGCGGCAGCACAATTTGAAACTTTTTTCTCCGATTGACCAACATTTTTTGTGATCGTTTTGAATATTTTCCGTTCAAATTTAAAAAAAAATCATACCTCCGAATTTTAATATAGAGACATTCACTGTTTACAGTTCTATATAGCCTATTTGGGAGGCGGGAATGGGTACCGCCGCCCCGGGAACCTTTATTGGATAACCAACACCTCCGCCATAGGTCACCCCAAGTGGTTCGCTACGTTTGGTGATTTAGCAGGGGTGCCCAGGTTCATAGGGTGAGGTTTGTCTAGGTCTTGGAGGCGGATGACCAAGACTAACTGAACCCCAGATTCCTACCCACCCCTTAAACCTTTTTCCTTCGCAGAACTCTCCTTTCCCCTTTTTCCTTAAAAAACCCTCCAGCATCCCCAAGGATGACATAGGCCCTGAGGGAAATTATTTTCCTCAGGGCCTCCTGTGTGGAGCTCATGTAAAAAAAAAAAAAAAATTCCCCTATCTTTTGTTGATTATTGCATATTCGTAGGATTATGAAAAAATATTATAAAATCTTCAACTTCTATTTAATTTGTTTATTTAGTTTGTGCACTAAAATTAATTAAGTAATTCCTACCCACCCCTCATACCTCTTTCCTTCCTAGAACTTCCTCTCCTTAATTTCCCTAAAGAGACCCTCCACCCAGTACACCCAAAGAAGACATAGGCCCTGAAGAAAATTATTTTCCTCGGGGCCTCCTGTGTGGAGCTCATGTAAAAAAATATATACATTCACAATGAGAAGGTATGTAGAGTGATATGCTGAAATAGACTGAGCCAAAAAATTAAGTCTGACACAAGTTTAAAATTTAAAGCGTTCAAGGGAAATATAAATGCTACAGTTCTGTAGAAGTATAAATGCTACAGCTCTGTAGAAATATAAATGCTACAGCTCTGTAGAAATATAAATGCTACAGTTCTGTAGAAATATAAATGCTGCAGTTCTGTAGAAATATAAATGCTGCAGTTCTGTAAAAATATAAATGCTACAGCTCTGTAGAAATATAAATGCTACAGTTTGTAGAAATATAAATGCTACAGTTCTGTAGGAATATAAATGTTTCAGTTCTGTAGAAATTCGGAATGTGGGGCCTTAATTTCTAGGGGGGGTATTTTGTGACGCTTGAGGGAGTGGAAAAGAGCAGGAGATGTGGAAAGGCAGATTGTTAAGTACCTGACTGGTCACCAACAAGACTGAAGCCATTTCAAGCAACGCACGCAGCGTATTGATTCCTTCCATTTTCACCTGGGCGATAGCCACCAATGTGTCTAAACGTCCTGCAATTAACATTCACGATGTCCTTGCCTCTTAATTAACTTAAAGCCTTGTGTTTTGTTTATACTTCAAATTTCCTGGAAAGTCGAGCCTTGTTATAACTGAAGGTTCTAGACTCAAAAGACCTATCCATTGTCTTTAAATACAAAAGATTGGCTCTTTCAGCACCTAAAATTACCCTTTGTGATTATAATTATTGAAGACACAAATAACCTACTGGCAGTTTCACAAATAACTAGCTTTTACCTGTTGCACCTATGTTATAATTGGTTCCTTGCCAACTGAGAATAAAGTCAACTCAATACCTCCTTGAAAAGTCATTAAAAGCTATGAAAAAATAATATTAAATTGGCCGATAAGCCTAACCTAACGTAAGCTATTTAACCAATTTTTTAAATATAATTTTTTATCACTCTAAATGACATATCTGAGATGATTCTAAGTTGGTTTTATTCCAATTTGTTCGGTCACCGTTATAATTGTAGGATCATTGCCTTTCAAGAAAAGTAATTTCACCTTTGGAATGTTAGAAAACTTGAAAAATACAGCCTCCTAGAGGGTGCCCACCACTTTCCCGCTTCATCTCCCTCTAGTTACTCCTTCAAGGCTTCCGCAAGGACTCAAATTTTTTTGAAAGAACGATTCTACATTTAAATAGACGAAACCAGACCTCCAAACGTCCCTGCAAACGGTGCTGTGAAGTAGTTTGCAAGTGCTTACAAATATAAAGGACAACAAATTGTTAGCAGTTTTAAAATTAAGAAATAATAGGAGCAGCTCATTTAGGCGTGGTCTTTATTACAAACCACTAGCAAAAGAAAAAAATAAAATGTAGAAAGGCAAAGGATCAATTGATTCTCTGTAAAACAGCACACATGCATCTGCAGGAAAAAGATAAAGAGAAACACAGATATTAAAGGAAAACACTGCTGGAGTGAGCATTCCATCGTTCATCTGGCAGTCCCAAGGAGAATGTTCGTGGACTTTGGACTGACCATGCACGAAACTCGTCATCCACGTCTCTAAGGCGGTTTCCCGGTAGTACCTTAACGAATAGTAGATGGGAAGCAGGGGTAGATATACAAAGACCCTGAGGAGAGAAGCATCGTGTCACCGGCAATAACAGCATCTATCCAAATTGATTATAAAAATACAAAGCACGATACATTCACACCAATTGAATAAAAAATGTAGCACAAATTATGAAAAGGATAGCCATTTAAATAACATTTATGTAGGAATGAAATAGCTGTATGAACACCCCGCTAGTTAAATGAAACTACACTTGTTGTCTCAGTAACGTTAATTCAAATAAGCATCTGTCAAAGATTTAAACAAAAGAAATACACATTGTAAATAAAACATTATTTGGTACCTACTTTATTGCTTGTCTGATGTGATTTATACGGTTCCATGCCTACTGAGAATAAAGTCAACTCAACACCTCCTTGAAAAGTAATTAAAAGCTATGAAAAAAAATAATTTTAAATTAGCCGATAACCCCAACCTAACGTCACCTATTTGACCATTTTTTTATGTATATTTTTTGATCACTTTAAATGACTTATCTGAGATGGTTCTGAGTTGGTTTCATTCCGAGTTGTCCGGTCACCGATTTATACTTATCTGTTCCAATTTTGAAAATTTAAAGTTTATTCAACAAATAATTTTACGCTCTTTACGAAGGAATATAAATTATTTCAAATCATATAATATGCACCCACGCACCTTCAATCGAAAAAATCATATTGTTAAATGTTGGAAGGAAGTGAGATGTACAATCTATTCTATCACATGTCCGAGGTCACTCCACACTACTTATAGATGGCTCACAGACACTAGACCCCGTTTCATAAGACCCGAATGCAAATGAGAAAATTATCTTCTCACTCATCCGGTGAGATTACCCCCTTCCCGTTCCCATCTCCAACACCAGCCTACAACAATCAGGGCCGTCTTGACAAGGCTCATTGCATGACGCTGATTTCTGCAATTATCCCTTATTGTGGAAACAAACTTGCCTTTTCACTCGAGTGATTTCTGTATTGTAAAGGTTAGTCATGTAGTTTCAGCATCCTTCAACAGATGTCGTTGGAATAGTTAAATTATTTCAGAAGAGTACCATCTATCGTCTTTCGTGCCTAATGTACGAACGGTTACGATGATTGCCGAAAGCATCTGGTTATAAATTCTTAGAGCCTTCTAAAAAATGACGTCTAGTCCAGTTACGTATTCATTGTAATCTTTACGGTAACTATATAAATCAACTTGTAATCACAACAAATCTCAAACTTTATTGCAAGTTTCCCAAAACATTTATAGTTGAACCAGCTGGTACCCGGCATGCGTTGCTATGCCATTTAATAAATAAATTGTTTCTACCTGCGTGTCTTTTCCCATTCGTCCCATTCCTCTTTTTCTCCGGTGTCCGCTTCCCCTCTCGTGTTCCCACTCCGCCTCCTCCAACTTCTCTCTCCCCACTCCCCCCTTCCCACAACCCGCGAACCCCCTTCCCGAGTTCCCATCTCCCCTCCTGCATTCCATACATTCATTCCCGGTACATTCAGTTTTCAAACAGCTCGCGTGCCACCTATTGCATTTTTTTCCAACAATATTCATTATGCCAGAGCTCACCAGTGGTAAAAAAATAATTAAGCAATTTGGTGCAGTCGTTCACGCGTACAAGCATTTCGGAGATTCATTTTTATTTAAATAAATAGATATTATATATAAAATTTTCCTCAAATATATCAACATCGTTTCCATGGCAACGATTTGTTTCGCTTTTCTTCTGACGTTAGCAATAACTCGCTTTTGTTAGGGACAGAAAACGTATAATAAATATAATATATTAATATTTATAATTTCATAACGCCAGTTTTACTATTATATACAGCCTATATTATTCGCATAATATATTGTAGCTTTCTATTTGTGAAAAAAAAATATCGGTATTTAAATGCAAAAGAGTGTGTGTTTGTTTGTTACGCTTTCTTGCATAAACCACTAAACCGATTTAAAAAATTCTTTTACCAATATAAAGGTAAATTATCAGCGGGTAGCATAGGCTAAATATAATGGTAAGTTCTGGCGTTATGAAATTTGTATAAATGAAAATGTTTGTATTTCATATATTTTAGCGGCAGGGAGGAAAGGCAGCGGGAAAGTGGAGTTCGCGGAAAGGGAAGAGACGAGGGAGGGGAAACGCACGGGAAAGGACGCGCAGGGAGAATCAATTTATTTATTTGAATGACATTGCAACACATGCCGGGGACCAGTTATAAGTGATGAAGCCTCGATTACATTGAGCGAGTTTACAAGCTACAAGCCGGTGAATTCACTATCTGCTTGTAAACTCGCTCAGTTTAATCATATATACTAGCTAATTAGCAGATTTTACTCAAAACAAGTTTACTAGCAGATAGTGAATTCGCTGGCTAGTAGCTTGTAAACTCGCTCAATGTAATCGAAGCATCATCACTTATAACTGGTCTCCAGCATGTGTTGCAGTGGCATTCAAAAAATAAATTGATTCTCCCAGCCTCGATTACATCGAGCGAGTTTACTAGCAGATAGTGGATTCGCCAGCTTGTAGTTTGTAATCATATATACTAGCTAACTAGCAGATTTTACACTGAACAAGTTAACTAGCAGATAGTGAATTCGCCGGCTAGTAGCTTGTAAACCCGCTCAATGTAATCGAGACTTAAGCGATAAGTGCAAGCGCTACAGTAATTTCCTCCTAATACTATGAGAACGAAGCCGCGGGTAAAAGCTAGTCGTATAATAAAAGTGGTGCAAAACAAATAATTTATAAAACCTTTTTTAAATACAATATTGCTTCAAGTTGACTTTGAACAAACAAAGAATTATTTACATGAAAACAAGAGTTCAACAACAGACACTTGGTAGCAACAGCGGCTATTGATTATGAAATACTTGAGGCAATAGATAGAGCAACTGTACATTATTTATTATTTGATTTATTAATGTTCTGATATAAAATCCGGATACGTATAACATTAATGAAATAATACCAAAGTTAAGATACTAAATCAAGAAATAAATCAATTTTAGTGTATCTAAAAACTGGTACTTAACTAAGTTTTTTTATTACTTTTTATAACGAATGGTTCATTCCCGGCGTTGTCCGGAATCCGAAGTATCCCAAAGTGTATGTAAATCTATTTTTATAAAAATTATAAATTATCTACGCGTTCATAGATGGTGCTAAATTAATTATTTTGAGAAAATATACTATTATTTCATGTTGTGCTCTACAATATTAAGACGGATAATTATTATTGTATGATTTTTTTTTTACATTAACTCCACATAGGAGGCCCTGAGGAAAAAATAATTTCCCTCAGGGCCTATGTCATCTTTGAGGATGCTGTGTGGTGGGTGTTTTTGAGGAGAGGAAGGAGTGAACATGGGTCTTGAAGAGACCCATATTGTAGGAGGGAGGAAACACAGAGGCCGGCAAATCGTTCCACAGCCGAGCTGTTGAACTCAAGAACGAGTCGTAGAAACGACCCGTTCTCATGTGACTAATGTCAACCGTGTACAAATGTTGAGCGCGCGTTTGGCGTGTTTCCCGACTATGCACCGGTGCCGAGGGGATCAATGACGCTAGTTCCTCGGAGCATCTTCCATTGTAATACCGGTAGAACAAGGACAGCATTCCCACCTGGCGCCTGTGCTCTAAAGATTGCAATCCGTTTGTTAAATTAGGAGAATCTATCAAACGGACCGCCCGTTTCTGCACAGAGTCAAGGTCAGAGGTGGCTGCCAAATAAAATGCAATGATGCAATCCAATATTGTATCTGTACGCCTTTCTTGAAAGATTTAAGTTTTAACACGAACAAAACTATATCTTCATATGTACGGGCGCAAACAAACAATAACAAAAAGTTGTGGCGGGTATTAATATAAGTAAATAGTCGATTTTCACAATGTCCATTTTATTTAACTTGTATAGGGTTCACAGCTTATAGTTTCAATAAAGAGTACAGAACAGTTTTAGAACAAAATAAAATCACTGACAGTTTAAAAGAAAGTTCACGATTGTCCTCACTGAAACTTAGCGTATTTAGTTAAACACTAAACATTGGACCCGCGGTCTCTTAGTTGGGCAAAAGATGCACGGCAACTAATGTCCACAGGGCACTGTTACTTTAATTCCCAAGGAGGACCCAGAGGGCTCTCTCGACTTGGTATTGGTTTGGTGAATTAGAACTGACCACTAAGATGCTGTTGCTTAGTTACCAGGAGCCCGGATACACTGATGCCCTTATATACCCCGTAGCGCTGGGTGGGGCCTGCAGTGGCCGGCTGGCGACGGAGGGTCGGAGAGCTTGGGCCGATGGGGTGTTTTTTCGGCCGGGCAGCGAGGCGACAGTTGCTGAGCAAAACGGCGCTATGCGTGTGAGGGAGAAAGTATTCGGATCCGTGCGTCGGACAAAATACCGGGCGCTACAAAGTGTTTTTTATAAATATAAATAAATAAGCGCCATATGAACAAGCAGTTTACAAATAATTTTAAGACTCTTTTTCGTTTAACAGATCTGTTTACAAGTTTGACCATGTTAAGTATGTATATATATGTATGTATATATATATATATATATATATATATATATGTTTTTTCCACGTGTATAGCAGAGTCCCAACGGCTCCCGTCTATGGAAGATTATAGCATCTCCAAGAGAATATGTTGTGAAACTGAAAGTAAGTGGGGAAGGGAATGAAATGCGGTAGAAGAAGGTGGGGAAGTACTTGGTTATTCAAATCTAGTCACCAAACACGGCTAAAGTCATTTAAAGCAACGTTTCAATTCTGAATGGTGGTCTTACACGAGGGCGGAACTCTAGAACGTGCCGAAAATACAGCTTATATTATTTTTGGTTCCATGCCAACTGAGAATAAAGTCAATTTAACACCTTGAAAAGTCGTTAAAAACTATGAAAAAAACAATTTAGCCGATAAACCTAACCTAACGTAACCTATTTAACCAAATTTTTTACATATATATTTTTATCACTCTAAATGACTTATCTAAGATGATTCCGAGTTGGTTTCATTCCGAGTTGTCCGGTCACCGTTATTTTTAATGATTAAATTGTAAACACACAAATCAATCAAATAAAACTTATCTGCGCACGCCGGAGTTTGAACGTCCGTCCTCCGGATCACTAGTGGTGAGCCTTACCCCTCTACCACGAAGGCCATCATGAGGAAGAGTTAATGTTAATGAGTCTTATTTTGAAATTTTCCTTCGTTTTAGTGTATTATTATTATAGCGCCATTTTCGTGAGAAAATCACCTAAGGGGAATATGGGGGAAGGTCTTTGTAAGGTAAAGACGGGTTATTAAAATTTTGGGACCTGCAAAAACATCGTCGCCTTAAGAAGACGAATGTCGCAAATAAAATGCGCCCTTAAAAGTCCCGAAAAACATGAATATTTTATGAAACCCAAAAGCTCCGATCTCATTGATAAGACTGACAAAAAATCTTCAGTAGAAGAATTATAGTTCTGTTGAAGAAACAGACTAGTGATGAACTTTTATTTATTTAAATGATACGGTGAAAGCCATTCACTTTAAATCACGTGTTTATTTGTTGACACTCCAAGTTTTCAACTTATCCCGATACCAACCCTGAAGAGTGGTTATGTATCTTTTGGGACTGCGTAACGCGTGTTAAATCGGTCGTACATGGTATATATAGTAGCGTAAAGAGTGCGTAAAAGCCATTTTACTTGTGTTAAGACATCAACTCTTAGGCTGGGCGCATACATCCGATTTCTTCATCTGATTGTCTGATCAGACAACCTGAAGGCCTTCGCGCCATACATTTCTTATGAAAGCCCGCACACATCCGATTCGAAAACCTGACCAGCAATAAAAATAGGCCATGCTCTTCCACGCTGGCCGTTCAACCCGGCCGCCCGAAGGGCGTGGCCCCGGTCGTATTACCCATCCGATATTCGAATCGGATGTGTGCGGTGTTAATCCGTTTCAAAGCCCAATCGGATGTATGCGCCCAGCTTTAGGCGGAACTCTGACGGCGAGTTTGCCGCATTAATTAAGAGATGGGGAAAAATTGAGAATCAATGTCACCGCGCACAGACATTGATGTCTGTGCAACAAGAGATAGTCATTTATGCTTGCCTATTACTCCTGCAATGATTTTGTGCGTGAAATAGCACTTATGTTTTAAGTAAATGTATTAACTGTAAATGTAATTATTATGTTTCTTTTATTACCGCTTTTGCAATATGTTGGTTTTATGCTGTTTTGCAAATAAATAAATAAATAATCGTATATGTAGGTGTAATTAGTGTGAATAGAAGTTTAAATAGGAACTAAAGAATTCTTTGTTTGGACATGAATGAAGGTTATAAAAGGCGTGTAAGAGAATGTATGTTGTATGAGCTCTCTTTTCCTTAAACCACCACGTAGTAATCATTATGTGTACAAAATGTGTACAAAACTGCATACATTTAATGGTATATTGTGGAACGACTTATATTATGTACTACCTCCTGTTGTAATAATGTAATTTCTTTTAGTTATAGTAAGATTATTGTTTATTTTATAGATATGTGGCGTTCATACAACTATTTTTCGCCACTCTAGAATTCGCGAGAAAGAACTACCGCCGCAAAGTACTTGCAAATTCACACTACGCACAGGCACCTACGTATGCACGTATCTGCAGACAAAGTACTCGTGAGCCCGGCTGCCCGACGAATAATAATATGCACCAACTTCGCGAAAGGTCCAGACTCAAGCGTGCATTCACGACTGCAGTGACGAGTACATTCTAGCGCCTTCCAGCGCACGTATTGCCAGCGAGTGGAAAGCCACTCGGCCGCTCGCTCTTATATAAAGCGGCCCGGTAAACTACAAACTTGTTCAGTTCTAGTTAGTCTCGCGACGCGCTAATCAAAACAGTTCAGTGCAATCTCAACGGTCTCGCCTCTCTACAGCGAACCATCGTAACATCGAGTGCCCGTGCATCCTCCCAGGGCAGCTTCCTTCGTGGACGTCACAAGGACTATCTGCCGGTGACTCCACTCACCGAGTCACCGCCGTTTCCCTCCGCAACGCGCGTCGAGCAGCGGCCTGGGAGACGAGGTCATCCTACACCGCCACGGTGTCAAGCATCACGCTGGTGACTCCACTCACCGAGTCACCGCCGTTCATCACTCCAGGGCAGCTTCCTACGTGGACATCACCAGGACTATCTGCCGGTGGCTCCACTCACCGAGTCACCGCCGTTTCACCTCCGCAACGCGCGTCGAGCAACGGCCTGGAAGATCAGGTCTTCTCCGCAACGAGCGTCGAGCAACACTCTGGTGACCTGCAGGCCCGTGGCCTGCTCCACCACAGCATCTCCGACCTGCTTCACCCATCATGACCAAGCACCCGCAACGCCTCACTCTACGGCACTTCATCATCTCATGTTACACCGACCGACCTCAGCTACGTAGCTCATCATTCTTCAATAAACGACTGGACTCGCAACCAACACGGATGCCTTTCATTTCTCTCTCTCCGTCTCCGCTCCCTCAGATACATAATATAATATTACAAAGAGGAAATCTATAATTGGTTTTTCAGATAGGTATATTAAACATGTATAAATTAATCAAGTTGTAAACTATTGATTTCCCTAAAATAAAATAAATAAATTATATTAATATATTCTTAATTTACGAGTTATATTATTTAACGGTCCCAAACATGCACGACATATCGTTGTCAAAGCAACGAATCTTATTAAGTAGTTATAATAATTAATAAGTAATTAATGTATAACATTATAGGTGCGAATAACACATGAATTAATTGTATCTTATATTTTTATATTACTTGCGTGGCAACTTTCCCTTATCCCTCTCCTCCCCTTACCCTTCCCAACCCAAATCCCTATTTTGCAGTCTATTTCACTTATAATCACACTTATTTTAATGTTGTGTATTAGTTTACCATTTGTTGAATTCACATTTGTACTCTTATTATTTTTTTAAATATTCTAGTTTATATTAAGTTAGTCTTGTTTCTAAATACCTATCTGTAAACATTAATAATTGGTCTGTTTTTTTATCATCCTCTTATGTTTATTGTATTACTAAGACTGTTAATGTTCCTTAAATAAATAAATAAATTATTAATTTTTAATAGAAAGCTCTGTTTTTAAATATTTTTGGGGTCATAAATTGATAATCGGCCATGTGTGCATCGGGTAGAAGTTACAATTAAAAACCATTAATACTTTTTCTTCGTAAATATAACCGAAGTAACAGATTCTTTTCAGCT
Source organism: Glyphotaelius pellucidus (assembly GCA_936435175.1). Taxonomy (NCBI): domain Eukaryota; kingdom Metazoa; phylum Arthropoda; class Insecta; order Trichoptera; family Limnephilidae; genus Glyphotaelius; species Glyphotaelius pellucidus. The sequence goes on from OW386559.1 coordinate 25,881,506, forward strand.
CTTAAAACACTGACCTGTCAAAATATAACTTGAACTTTTCCAAAAAATAAATTTCAGGTTATAAAACTTTTTTCAACTGTTGTTACAAGTTGAAATATGTTACAACGTTATGCGAATAATTATTGTTGGGGACCAGAAAGTTCGGAGCAGTCAGAAGATTTGATTTATAAATACGTTTGTGAAACTAAGACAATTTTAAAGTCTTATTTATGCTTGAAATTAAACGAACTTTTTAAAAATATGTGTAAACACTGTGTTAGCAATCTTCTTAGTGTTTGGGGTCACCATGACTTATTATAGCAAAGCGTGAACTCATTAAAATTTTGCGAATGTGACTTCATAAAAATGGTATTTTCTGGTGGTTAGAATTTAATTTTTGTTTTCTGAAGTGAACACACCGGAATGGAAGATACTCTCAGTATCGCCCTGGTGTAAGACCACCATTTGGAATTGAAACGTTGCTTGAAATGGCTTTAGCGGTGTTTGGTGCCAAGTACTTCACCACCTTCCTCTACCTCATCTCCTTTCCCTCCCCACTATCTTCAGCCTCACAATTGGCGATGCCATAGTCTCACTGACTCCATATAGAAGCATTTGGGGCTCTTGTGCAGTATTCATATGAAATTTAAAAAAAAAACACTTATTTAGCACCGTTGTGATTTGAAATCCGATGAAACGAAATATAGCGACAATAAAAAGAAACAACTCCCCATTCTTATCTACTTTAGTTAGTTACCGAGGAACTAGCGTCATTGATCCCCTCGGCGCATAGTCGGGAAACACGCGTCCAACATTTGTACACGGTTGACATTAGTCACGTGAGAACGGGTCGGTTCTACGACTCGTTCTAGAGTTCAACAGCTCAGCTGCGGAACAATTTGCCGGCCTCTGTGTTTCCTCCCTCTTACAACATGTCCACTCCTTCCTCTCCTCAAAAAAACCTTCTACACAGCATCTTCAAAGATTATATAGGCCCTGAGGGAAATTATATTCCTCAGGGCCTCCTGTGTGGAGTTAGTGTAAAAAAAAAAAAAAGTTTTCTGAAGGTTTCACTTCGACTGCTTGTGAATTGTGCATTCCGATTTTGTTGAAGTGAAAACTTTTTATAGCACCAATGAGATTTGAAACACGATGAAACGAAAAAGTGCGACACTTAAAAGAGACCAACACATACATCTATAGGATATAGCCTGCAAGAGAATGAGTATAATCCGTCTCCTCTTTGTGCGGTGCTTCGTAGCCTGCGGTCTCCTCTTTGTGCGGTGCTTTGTAGCCTTCCCACTCTTATCTACTTTAGTTTTCTGAATTAATTATTTTTCTGAAATAATGTTTTTTAAGTTGTTTCTCATATGCTTTCATACATTTCTAATGAAAACACACATTTTTTAATAGTTTACATATAGTATGACTGGCTCTGGGCAGTTGTGCAGAAGTTATATTTTTAAAAAAAAATTTACATTAACTCCACGTGATCCATGATAACTATGTCATCTGGGATGCTGTGAGGAGGGTCTTTTTGAGGAGAGGGAGGAATGAACATTGGTCTTGAAGAGACCCATATTGTAAGAGGGAGGAAACACAGAGGCCGGCAAATCATTCCATAGCTGAGCTGTTGAACTCAAGAACGAATCGTAGAAACGACCCGTTCTCATGTGACTAATGTCAACCGTGTACAAGGGTTGGGCGCGTGTTTGGGGTGTTTCCCGACTATGCACCGGTGCCGAGGGGATCAATGACGCTAGTTCCTCGGAGCATCTTCCATTGTAATACCGGTAGAACAAGGACAGCATTCCCACCTGACGCCTGTGCTCTAAAGATTGCAATCCGTTTGTTAAGTTCGGAGAATCTATCAAACGGACCGCCTGTTTCTGCACAGAGTCGAGGGTTCGTTTTCGGTATTTTGGGGATCGAGACCGGAGGTGGCTGCCAAATTATGTTAATTAATAAAAAATAAAAATGTATGTTAAAATTGTAGACATCAGATACCTGCTAATTTTTCATCCCTTATATCAGTGATATTGTATTTTTCTCTTTTTCCCGCCGGACCCAATCCGGAATTAATTAATGAAGGCAACGTCATGTCAGTCGGGCACGTGGTCTATTTCCGGACCCGCGGAACCTTCTCACCCCTACAACCTTCCGGCCTATCCTCAAAGGGTTGATTTTTTGGACTTTCAAGGGACATCTGTAATTAAATTGAGGGATGGGATGAAGGAGGCTTGAGAACGTGAAAATCGCTGCATTTATTGGCATTTCATTAAAGTATCTTCTCTTTCAGTAACGTATTGAAAGATAAAGACCACTATCCAAACAGAAACATTGCTTAAGGCCCCGTAACCGCTCTCGAAAAGAAGAAGATGGAGAGATATGTAATTACGAATGTTGATAAAATGAAGCGAAAATTACGAAAAAGCTTAATAAAACACGACTCGTTTAAAGTAGAGCAAAAATCTCGTGGAACGTATCTTAAGTATCATTTAAAGAAACACTGTGAATTTTTTCACAAATGTAACTTGTAAAATAATAGAATTAGACTTGTTTTAAATAATTTTCGGAGCGTTCTTTGCGATTTTTTTCTATCGGGAATTTCATATAATTTGCGTTTCGGCGTATCTTGATATTATCTTAAAAAATAACATATATTTTTTTAAGAGTTAAAAACGAATGTTTAAGGGAGATATGTAAGAAATCGGTCGAAATTCGAATAGCGGCGGCTTAAGCCTCGATGACATTGAGTGAATTTACAAGCTACTAGCTGATAAATTCTCTATCTGTTAGTAAACTCGCTCAGTGTAATCGTATTACTAGCTAACTAACAGATTGTGGACAATTTACGAAAAAAGTAGAAAGGTGGTCAACTTTGTTCGCCACTCTCTAGCGTTTGCCTAAAGATGGCGGCCCATCAACAGCTGACTTCGTAACTGTCAGAATTAATTTGCACGGGAGTCGTTATTTTCGCTACTGGCTAGCGTGTGGCGCTAGCTGCGAACTCAAGTTTTCTACGAAAATTCGACAGAATTTGTTGGTGCGGGAGTCGTTATTTTGGCTGCTACTGTCGCTACTGAGTGAGTAGACAGTTTTGTGTGTCATCATGACAATCTCACTCACCGATTCACCCGCATTTAAACTTACCGGCTAGTAGCTTGTGCATTCGCTTAATGTAATTGAGGCCTTAATGTGGCTTTACGCATGTTTATTAAACAGTATTGTTATAGCTCTTAATTTCCACATAAAGCCAATTTTTTTGGGTATGGTACCACTGCCCTGGGAACCATTTATTGGATAAACCAACACCTCTTGCATGCGTCACCGCAATAGTTTCGCTACGTTTCGTGATTTGGCAGTGGTGCCCGGGCTCATGGAGTGAGGTTTGCCCGGGTCTTAGCGGCGGATGCGTCTGCCCACCAGCTACGTGGCAAGTCAGATCGGGAAAGAATGATTGGGGGAGTCCCTTTGACTTCTCCAGCCGTACTCTCTTGTAACATCGCCTTGCACGGTAGTGGGAGGGATGGATTCACACATTAATCCTGAACACATTGACCCGGAATTCCAGAATTTCCTCTCCTTGCTTTTCTAAAAAGACCCACACAGCATCACCAAAGATGACACAGACCCTGGAAGGAATTATTTTCCTTAGGACCTTTCTGTAGGGAGCTAAAAGTAAAAATAAAAAATCAATAATACTTTATAAAAAATTCATGCACTAACTTTCTAAAATCCGCAGCTAAAGGTGTAATATTACGTATGAATTATTCATTATGTTGTAGGGCCGTTTTTTTATATTTAGAATCCATTTTTTTGTATTCCCATGAAATATTGAGTCTTCTATGTGAAGAGATGACCCATTGCATACAATTTTTTTGGTATTATCGGATTATTTGAAGAATAAATTGCTTATCATATAATTGGATTGGACTATCCATAAATGGTAAAATAATAAATTTTAATATGTAAAAATGAATGTTTCTTAGTGTGTCTTTTATACGTTCCTATACCATTCATCCGATTGTGATGAAACTTTGGTGATTTGTTGTGCGCACTCCTGCGAAGGTTTCTTTGTATATAATGGTGAGCTCTGGCGTTATAAAAATATTTCCTTCATCAGTCATCCGATTGCGATGAAACTTTGGTGAGTTGTGGATCGCACGCCAGAGAAGTGTTCAATATGTAATTGTGAGCCCTGGCGTTATGAAATTGTTTAAAAAATTTACAACAGGTGGCGCGCGAGTAGTTTGAAAAATGATTGTATTTCATAGAGTTTAGCGGCATGGAGGGAAGGGGGAAGGGAAGAGGAATATAGAAAGGAGGGTTAGCGGGAAGGTAACAAGGGGAAGGCATGAGAGGTGGTAGAGAAACTCGGGAGGGGGTGAGCATGGGAGGAGGGATGACAGAGAAGGTGAAACAAGAACGCGAGAAGGTAACAGGGGCCTCCTGTGTAGAGGTATTGTAAAAAAAGGGCGAAACTTTTGTCAAATTTAACAAATTTTTTGAATAAATTTAAAGATATATTGAAGTATACAAATGAAGGATCAGTCATTTATTTTTATTTTTTCAATTACTTTTAAATGTAACAAACTAAAAATAAAAATAACAACTTAACAGCTTTGATGTTTTTTCATCCGGGTCTTGAATTACGTGGGTACGCGTGGGTGTGTTTTTTTTGGAGTTACACTTTTGATTAGAACGTCCTTTGGTCCTGGTGACTACCTCTGGCATTAAAGGAGTTGAATTTCATTCACATTCGTAGCAATTGAAATATTCAAAGGTTTTAAGAACAAAGGCTTCACGACAAACTTTTTTAGAAATGATGGCCTAGAATACCCATGAAGGGTGAAAGTCGTGTGTGCAGATGACTTTTCTATTTCTGAACGATGTTTTCTGATGCATAACAGTTCAAATTGGATTTTGATACCAAACCCTGATATAATATGGCAGCATGACATAGAATTGGCACATCTCAACCTGAGACTCTTCAGGTTGAGATGGGCTGGACATGTACAGAGAATGCCGGATATACGCGTCCCAAAAAGAATTTCGACTGGAGACCCAGGTGGAAAGGGAAAAGTGGGAAGACCCAGACTGAGGTGGGAAGATGAGGTAAGAGGGGATGCAGCACAGCTTCTCCGGATAACAAACTGGAAGTCAGCCGCTGAGGACAAGAGGAGTTGGAGGGGAATGTTGCGGGAGGCCAAGGCTCGATATGGGCTGTAGCGCCATCGGAGAGAGAGACATGGAATTGGCAGAAGTAGGATGAACCAAGACTGTCTAGGTCTTAGAGGTCGATGCGTTTGACTTACTGCGTGGCGGGCCGGATCAGAAGAGATTGATTGAGGAAGAGTTTTTGACCCCTCTAGACGGTCTTTTTAGATTCATCACCTTGCACCGCAGTGGGAGGAATGAATCATACGTACATATTCGTATGAATCATACGTACATATTCGTACGTAATTCATACGTACATATTTCTGGAAACACTGACCACTAAATACTCTACCCTCATACGTTTTATCCGTCCCATCCCTATCTCTCTCCTTTTTTTCCTTAAAAAAACTCTCCACACAGCATCCCCAAAGATGACATGGGCCCTCAGGGAAATAATTTTGTGCCTCTTGTGTGGGGTAATGTAAAAGTCTGCGCTATGAGCTTTCCGTGCGGTGGCGGGTAATAAAATTGAAATTGTTTTGAAATTGTGCACCCGACCCTCCAGGAACATTTCCGTGATGCTGCAGTATCTCGGTAGGCGGAACAGTTGACGATAAGCATTAATATAGGCGACTTTTAGCTTATGCCAAAGAGGTGCAAAGTAATCTACACACAGTTCTGATATATACAGCGATGTGCAGAAAACGTAAAATAATATTCTTTTGACGTTTGTGCTGCAAAAGTTTAAACGCCTTAATATTTAAGGATGAGGTTATCTTCAAAGCCATCAATTGTTAAAATTTTCAAAATCAAACTCGCCCAATTTTCCACTAGGGGATCGCTTCATTCTCAAGATCAATATTCAGAGTACTTTAAGGAAATTGAAACTAGGACAATAATAATTAGTAATTGTAAATCGTTGCCAAGGAATATTCACCCTAACTTTTTAATGAGCACGAGATACGGGTCTGGTGTTGTTTTAGGGCACTGAATGGATAAATCGGTGGAAGCGTTTCGTGGGCGTGGTTGTGTATCAGAAATAGGGACAAATGAATCTTACTTCGGTTCAAATTGGAGAGCTGACTGAAAAAATCACAAAGTAATACTACTGATACCCTCCTTTGCGCCACTGTTACTTATAATCGTATGTATCATTGTAATGTAAAAGCCTTTTTATGGCGTTAAACAAATTAATAAATTACAGTTAAGAGGAAGATTATGAGGTAAACACAATAGAAAGAGAGAGCATATAAGAGAGTGAGAGAACATCAGAGACTGGTTGATGGAGGGTTAGGAGGAGCGAGAAAGGGAGGGTGGGGGTTACATACGGAGAAAGGAAACATCTTTAAAATAGGACCGTTTTTTACATGCACTCTTTTGTAATTTTTTTTTATATTAAAAAGACTTGTCTGGAATCATATTACGTGAATTGACAACATACTTTTGTTTCGATATCAAAACTAGTGTCCGACCGAAACAGGACTTTCTACCGAAACCGAAACCGAATCTTCGGTATCTGTCTCAGTTTCGGCCGAAATCAAAACTTTTTTAGACATGTTAAAAATCTATTGCTTACTGAAATTTGATTTATTTTTTATACTTACCAGACAGTTAACACGTTTTAAATGAAATAAAAAACAATAATCGAAGTATGTGAAATTTTATTTTATTTTTATATTTCTGCTGAAAAACAAACAAAAATTATAAAAATTAACAAACATGTTAATTACACTTCTTGGAGCAAAATTTTGTCAATAATCAGCACACTTACATTAGAAAGGAAAGACCTCCTTAATTGAGTATTTTAACCGGCCGGCGAACTTAGCTGATGATGGCGGGTGACACACGAGCCACGAACTCACCCGAAGTCAGCCGAACGACGCGCTATAATTCACGTACGCAGAGTTTCGATACGGCCGAAGGTTCGGCAGACTTTCTGCCGGAACCGAAACTGATGCCAAAACTAGATTTTTTTGACGAAACTTGCCGAAACCGAAACCTAAACCGAACCTTCGATCGGTCACTACTGACAACACTTCTACAAATATTATTTTCAGTGTTTTAGGGGTTAAGATTACAGAAACTTCTAGCAACATTATGTTCAGCGTTGTAGGATTAATGATTCCCGCATTGAAGCAAATAAAGTAAACTTTTGTACGATGATATTAATTTGTTCGTCTTCGAATTCATCTTCATATTTTTAAAATTAAAGTTTTTTAGCACCGTTGTGATTTGAAACTCGACGAAACGAAGAAAAGCGACACTAAAACGAGAAAAACACATGCATCTACAGGATTTAGCCTGCGAGAGAATGAAATAGTATAACCGGTCTCCTCTTTGTGCGGCGCTTCGTAGCCTCCCCACTCTCGTCTTGTCACTTGTCACTCTCACTTGTTATTTACTTGTCACTCTTAGTTTTCTGAAGGTTTCACTTCTACCTTGGTTTTAAAAAAATTAACGTATTATTCAAATTCTATGTTTTCACACACCAAAATCTTATTTCGCAGTACAGCAATACGTACTTATCATAGAAAATAAGGGAGAAAAGCCATGAACCATTATTATACCTAAATCTATTTATCTATACCTAAACCATTTTTATACTTAAACCTTAAAAGAAACAAGGGTAATGGGTCATGTATCATTATTATACCTAAACCCATTATATCTATTCCCAAACCATTATTACACAAACCTAGAAACAAAGGAGATATTTCATGAACCACCATTATACCTAAGCCATTATACCTTTACCTAAACCATTATTATACTTGACCACCAGTGCGGTGCAAACCACCGAACTGGTGGTCAAGTCCTGGTCCAACTGGTGGTGGAGTCCCCGCTCCATTTATTCCCCGGCCGGATTGATGAGGTCCACAGGGCAACGCCTGAGTCGCAGACCTATATGTCCCCTTTTGACTCCCTACCACATGAAAGAAGAAGAGGAACCATTATTATACCTAAAACGAGAAACAAAGTAGATGGCTCATGAACCATTATTAAACCGGGTTCATAGGGTGAAGTTTGTCTGGGTCTTAGCGGCGGATGCGTCTACCCACCAGCTGCATGGCAGGCCAGATTGGAAGAGAATGATTGAAGGAGTCCCTTTGACTTCTCCAGCCGTAATCTCTCGGAACATCGCTTTGCACAGCAGTGAGAGGGATGGATTCATACGTCCATCACTCCTGCGCACACACCCCCAGATTCCTACCCACCCCTAATACCATTTTCCTTCCCACATCTTACTCTCCTTCCTTTCTTAAAAAGACCCTTCACACAGCATCCCCAAAGATTACATAGGCCCCAAGGAGAATTATTTTCCTCAGAGCATCCTTTGTAGAGCTTATGTAAAAAAAATACCTAATAACCTTTTATACGAATACCTAAACCATTATTATACTTAGACACAAAGGAGGTTGGTCGTGAACCATTATTATACCTAAACCTATTGGTGTCGCGAAACTGCGACTCCACTGTTAATTGGCGGTAAATGCTGCAAAGCAAAGCCTATGCAGCCCTCGAAGGACCAGTCCCGAAACTACGTGAAATCGCTAAGTTATACGGGACGATTAGATAGCATACACTCGCAAAACCCGATGGATAGTCAGTCGATAGTTCAGATCTGGGCTTTTGGAAAATTAGATAAGCCCAGATTGGAATAAGGAAAATAGGACTCACCGTTGCAGATGGGGCCTCGCTGATCTCCAGTTTTGGTGTACACTTCTCACTGCTTAAAATTCGCAATATTCTTATAACAAGAGGTTACAATACATGCGCCCTGTCTGAGATGTTATTTTGTACTGAGCAGCAAATCACACTGTCACCTCTCCAAAGCTTAGTACTTTTTTGCAACAATTTTTATGGTGACATTTAGGAGGGAAAGATTAGGTAGGTGGGATAAATTCAGGATTTTGACATATCTACCCATCAAGTCCGCGAATGCAATACCCAACCAATCCCATATAAAATTACGCGAACACCTATTTACCTATACCTTAATCATTATTATTAAACCTGGAAACAAATGAGATGTCTCATGAACCACTATTATACCTACACCTAATAAAACCATTATTTTACGTAAATCTATTATACCTATACCTACCATTATTATAACTAAACCTTGAAACAAAGCAGATGAATCATGAAGCATCAATATATCTAAGTCATTATCATACCTAAACCTAGAAACATGAACCATTATTATACCGTTACCATAATCATCATATTTTATACCCAGAAATAAGAGAGATGGGTTAGTAACCATTATTCGTATTAAAAAACGTCGCGCAAAAAATATGTCCCAAACATCGTTCACCTGATCTTTGAAACAGGCAAAAAGGTGATATTTTGTCTCTGTTGTCACTTTCCTGGAAGTAGCGGCTTTCACCTAAGCCCTTTTGGCAGGCAATAGACGATATAGATGTTTAGAGAAACAACCCTTTTTGCTCTAAGCCTCAGAAAATAATCCCACGGGTCAGGAGTGTGAATATCAAACAACACGAATACATCTGAAGCAGTCATGCACAACCTTTTAAAATTAACTTTAGTTCTTCAGTTGAACCGTTTTTTTAACTCATAGAAATTATCAAGCGGTAACTAACTAATCTACATCACAGACAATCTAAAAAAAAATGTTTGTCTGTAAAGTCGGTTTACGGACGATATTTTTACGTGATAACGCCATATAATAACGATGGAGTGGAAGAGAGATAGATACGTCACAAGCCGAACGCTTAGGCCGAACGCTTGTTCCGCGCTCTCGCTTGCACGCTCGGCTCAGGCGGAACGTGACAAAGTAACAATGAGTCATGCTTTTTCCTGAGTGCGGCCGACGTTCATCGATTTATAAATCGTTGTCACGTCAAAAAATTATTCTACATGATCTTTTGGTTTTTTTTAACATTATCCATTTTTTCGGCAACTAAAGGCTTTTGAAGCCGCGTCTGTTTTTCGACGCATATTAAGAGCAATTTTTAAGCAACTGATATCAAATCCTTAGCTACCTTTTTTTTCAAATTCCATTAAAAAAATTCCATCTTCGGACTCGATTTACTCGAAAACGAAAGCTCAAATCGAAAAATATATAAACCACATAATCAACTAAAAAGTGCTGTAGATTCATTATTTCCTGCTGGTATTCTAAGTTTTCCGACACCGTGTGGTACAATCGTTTGTACGATTAAAAAATTAATCGAACTTCAGAAACTAACTTTACTATGAAAATCTACTAAAAAAAAGCTTTTGCATTTATTTTGCACTTAAAAATACGCACTTACTACACGAATATTTGAAAATTTTAAAATTTTCCATTGTAGTGGAGATTACAGACATTTCGAAATGTTTTCAAAAATTTAAAATAATATATACAATATTACATTTAGTGCCGTTTTTGAATGTTTACCAATATTCCGAATTTTTACCGACATAAATATAACACATTTTAGGTTTTTAAGCACATAAAAAGCTGTTTTTAAGATAATCTCTAGTCAGATGTCAAGTTTTCTTACATTAGCTCCACTCAGGAGGCCTGAAGGAACAAGCCATCAGAACCTGCATCATTTTTGGGATGCTGTGTTGAGGGTATTTTAAGGGAAAAGAAGGAGAGTAAATTCTGAGAAGAAAAAGGGCATCAAGGGTGATTAGAAATCTGTTATGTGTTCAGGAGTGATGGACAAATTGAAACAGTAATTGTGTGAAATTCCCTCGAAAGAAAATAATCGTATACTATGCTCCAAAAATTATTTAAAAATACGTTTGGTTCTTTTATTTCATTTAATATAGGCATAAAAAAATTCGCGGTGATTCTTTAAATGCTACTTAATAAAAATGTCACGAGATTTTTGCTCCATTTTAAATAAGCCATGCTTTTTAAATACATGCCTATTATTTATAATCTTTTTTTCAATATCAGCGCGCTCACTATATCATTCGTATTTACATATCTCTCTTCTTTTTTTTGAACGCGTACAATGGAACCCTAAAGACAATAAATATTGTTTAAATAAAATACGACATTAATTGGGGTCACATTATGTTAAGTGAGTTAGCTAAGAGCTTTCCAGATTCGCACATAGAGGGCAGAGGCACAAGAGCTTGCCTGAAAGTCCGCAAGATGGCGGCTAGATTAGTTAGAGGTTAGGGCTCTAGAGGGACGGGGTTGAAGTGCAGAAGCTTCCACAAAACACAGTGAGAATCAGATCTCATTTAGCCAGTTTCCAGTTATGACCCGTTCGCATTGGTAGAGTATTTTATTCCAGAGTATAGTAGTAACTAAACGCGTCCGAACACCATAATTTTAGTAGAGTGGGTTAGTCAGCTCTTTGGTCGATTCAATCCATTTCGTTCTAATTTTTCGGCGAGTAGCGATCTCCTGCACGCGTCATTTGTAGACGCGCGGAAATATCGTGGCGTTGGAGCGAATATGCAACTCTAAAATTATTTATTAATGCTGCTATTAATCTCTTTTCGTGTCTATGGTTTATTAATTTTCATTTGGCGTATTTATTTTGCTTTGTAGCAGCCCGTCAACCGCCGTCATCTTGCAACGGGCGGTGGGGACAAATGTACTCTACTTGAAAGTAAACTACTGGCTTTGTTTGAACAAGCCTTTAGGCCGACTATCGTAGTCACCACTTGTAATACGTGAAGTATTAAATAAATCCCAGATTAACATAAAATAACGTTATTCTTTCCGAAGAAGTAAATCTCCTTCCAAGACGAATTGGAGTACCGATTGTGTGAACACAACACAAACGGGTCGCGGGTTGTGTACCACTGAACTAAGCCTGAAGGCTAAATGGAAGGGATGGCTAGATTATGATTGATACCCTTATTTAAAGTTTGGGGCTGGTTGTAACTTCAACGGACTAATGACATCGCTGTATTCAATTGCGGTCTACCCGGGCGGAATCATGTTAATCCATTTCATTTTACAATGTCGCTAATAATATAAACCTCGAATACATTGAGCGAGTGTACAAGCTTCTAGCCGGTAAGTTTAAAAGCGCGTGAATCGGCGAGTGAGATTGTCATGATGACACACAAAACTGTCTACTCGCTCAGTAGCAACAATAGCGGCGAAAATAACGACTCTCGCGCGAACCAATTTGGTCGACATTTTGTAAAAAGCTTAGCTCGCAGCCAGCGCCGCACGCTAGCCAGTAGCGAGAATTACGGCCCGCGCGAAGTAATTCTGACAGTTATGAAATCAGCTGTTGGTAGCCCGCCATCTTGAGCGAGTAGCGAGTAAAGTTGACCACCTTTCAACTTTTTTCGTGGATTGTCCACAATCTGCTAGTTAGATAGTAATACGATTACACCCGGTTTTGGCACACACTTCTTGCTTCATTCACATCTCTTCTGACTCTTGACACAGTCCGAAGTACATTTTATAATGATAATCTTGCACTGTAACTGAGTCACGGTTACGATACCGTGACGGAAAAAAGGCAATAAACTTACGTTCCTTATCGTTACAATGCTGCAGCTCTATCTTACACATTAAATAATGGTGAGACGAAAGATGAGACACATAAAATACGTGTGACTGTTACCTCTAAAGTACTACTTTTTTTACTTTGGAGGAAACAGAAATATCTTATTACATCAGAACTAAAAATTATCGAAAATATACATAAATTCCAAATTAAATTGAAAAATCACCTGAAACAACTGTAAGAGTCCATTTCTACCGTTAATATTTCATTTAAATCTTAAAATTTATTTATTGTTATATCTCGAGTTTTCTTACATATCTTTTGTTATTAGATGCTATATTATTATTTTCTAATAAATTTTACATATACTTGAGCTTGAATTCCCTCACCAAACACAAGAGCCTTGTCTCTTTATGATGAGGAAATGCTATTCTTATGTTCATTTTACAACTCTGTTTAACATGTAAAAAAAATGTATACTTATTGTAAAAACATACAAATATTAAATAAATAAAAATTAAAAAATTTAAAAAAAACATCTCGGCCACGGCGACGGGAATTGGGTTTCATTTTCTTTATACATGTAAAGGAGATGTATGATAATGATGGTATGTTTCCTTTGGGATGGTGCAGATGATAGTACAGTCCACGATAGCTTTTTGTTTGACAAGCCTCCAAAGGGCATACAAACCCCAATGGCTCGGAGAGAATGGACAATGGTTACCTCGAGAGTATTTTCTCTTCGGGTAAAAATAACCTCGCCGAATTTAATATTTCAAAGACCCAATCATGTCTGATAACGTCTAAAAGGGATCGAACTGTTTGAAAAAAACCCTTGACTCTGTGCAGAAACGGGCGGTCCGTTTGATAGATTCTCCTAATTTAACTAACGGATTGCAATCTTTAAAGCACAGGCGCCAGGTGGGAATGCTGTCCTTGTTCTACCGGTATTACAATGGAAGATGCTCCGAGGAACTAGCGTCATTGATCCCCTCGGCACCGGTGCATAGTCGGGAAACACGCCAAACGCGCGCTCAACATTTGTACACGGTTGACATTAGTCACATGAGAACGGGTCGTTTCTACGACTCGTTCTTAAGTTCAACAGCTCGGCTGTGGAACGATTTGCCGGCCTCTGTGTTTCCTCCTTCCTACAATATGGGTCTCTTCAAGACCCATGTTCACTCCTTCCTATCCTCAAAAACACCCTCCACACAGCATCCTCAAAGATGACATAGGCCCTGAGGGAAATTATTTTTTCCTCAGGGCCTCCTGTGTGGAGTTAATGTAAAAAAAAAAAAAAATGAAAATCTAGTCGCCTTAAATGGAAGCAATCTTCCGAACAGGCCCTCCATTGACATGCTTGGTGTAACTCTAAGTGACCAGCTCAGGTATGGAGGCTCCATCGAAGCCAGAGTAAAGTTTGCCTCTCAGAAATTGCATACTGTACAGGACCCGCAGTTGGGTACTATTAAATCACAAGTATAACTAGAAAAATATTGTTTGCTCGATGGCTTCTACGATGAATCAAAACAAACAAAAAAATAAACAAGTGTATTTACGCATAAACAAAAAAAAACAGCATTTCCTTTATCTCCCATTTCATCCCGTTATTAGCCGAATTCTATTTTAAGCAACCCTGAATTAGTTAAGATTTCTTTTGAAGAATTTATTCCTAAACATAATATAATAATATTCATTATTAAGAGCCTGCTAGCGAAACTAACGGCATCTATCGATTGAAACGAAAAGCGAAATATGTTTTCAGGATTTAGGTGTTTTGTGTTATGATGTAACGCTGTGACGACATACACGTAACAGAAATTTTAACATGAAATATTTTAATAATAAAAATGAAAATATGTTTGTTTCTGTCTATGTATGTATGCTATGCGTTGCTAAACCATTCATCCGATTGCGATGAAACTTTGGGGATTTGATGTGCGCATGCCCGCGATTTTCACTATATACAATAGTGAGTTCTGGTATCATGAAATTATGCGTTGCTAACAGTTCATCCGATTGCGATGAAACTTTGGAGATTTGATGTGGATGATTTGGATCATCAAAATACCTTTTTTCCGTCCTCGAAGGATTCTGGATGACAACCACATGACAATACATCTGAAAAGTTTTTTAATCATTACAAAAACTCTTACAAAACTGTCACAATTTGAGAATGACATTTCGTCACCTCATTTGGATAGGGTTCTAACTGACATTTTTTTCAAAAATGACCTTTGAATGCAAAAGCATTTCTTTTGCTCATTTCTATACCCAAAATAATTTTCAGAACCATCCGTGTTGTATTTTCGTAGATATAGATATGACAAAGTTCTAACATCAAACATTTTCAATAATAATTCATTTGACAAGGTTCTAACTACACTTACACTCTCTATTTTGTTTGTATCTGACAGTTGATCTTAAATACGAGGCGCATTATAGTACGTCACTTCATTTGGATAGGGTTCTAACTACGCCTTGTCATGTTCTAAGATTTCTAAGTTTCCAAAAACGAATTTTCGTAATCTGTTTAATAATTTTAGTTTGAGTATTTTAGTTTATCGTATTTAAATGGAAAATATTTATATTTGACGTGGCCCTAGCTTGGAATTGCATTAGGGAAATGTAACTAGAACCTTGTACAATGAATTATTATGCCTTAGCTGGTTGCACAGGGTTCTATTCGTTTTTTAGGTATGTTCTAAAAGGGTCGATCTAATACGTCCTTTTTAAATACTTTCCTTTAAAATATGTTCAATTAAAACACATTAAACAGTTTTCAACTTCAAAATCGAAAATTGGTAAATAGATAATGAGTGCATGTCTTTGCAAACTTTGACACCTCATATCTCTGAACAAGGTGAAGTGAAGTTAGAACCCTATACAAATGAAGTGACGATTTTGCAAACCATCGATTGTTAAATGAAAATTCAATTTTCTAAAATGTTTAAATTAATGAATTTATTCTCATCTTTGGTACTAACCAAAATCGAATACTTTGAAGCTTATCAAAATTTATATTTATTTTAAATAGGTATCTGTGTTAGGTACTAAATTTGATATGTAATTTATATATTCTAGCCCCCTGTCTAACAATGATGCCATTACTTTGTTGTCAAATACCTAACCTAATAATAGCGTCCAATTTTCCCTGATATGTCTAACCTAACCTAAAAGTCTACAGGCATTTCGGACATGGGGTTTTTAAATTATGATTCTTTAAAAAAGTCACTGCGATAGATCAAGGTTGGTATCAAGACTTCATTGCGAACTGTTGCGACTTCCTTTCTTGATAATACGCTGTTGATGTTATTATTAATATCATCGCTTAATTTATTTTCAAAATGACGCGATTCCCTTTGTCAACTCGCAAATGCCGCTTTTTAATCTCAGTTCGGAGTTTTCAATTTGGCGGCAAAGCGACGGCTACTTCCGAAATAAAAATGCCGCCGAAATAAGCTTTCGGCATCCGGTTGACAAGCTTTTGTCACCGGAAGTTTTAACTACTAGCAAGAGAGCGCTGGGGTACACAATACATTACATCTACTTGAAAATATTAATATCAAGTTGATAATTTTTTTTATGGTAATGGGAAGAAATGGCTAGATGAAATAAGTGAATCGAACTTTTTTTTAACGTTAATTCCACCCAGGAGGCTCTGAGGAAAATGATTTCCGCCAGGGCCTATGTCATTTTTGTGGATACTATGTGAAGGGTCTTATAGAGGAGAGGAAAGAGTTATGGCGAACAGCCTTATAATTAATAAAAACAAATTTTAGCGACTGGCATCACCACGACCAACCGGCAGGCTGAGTGTACAAAATTGCAAGCTCATTCTATTGCTTACTCCCCGGCCTTCTGGGTGTTATTAATTCCCTTTAGTGTACCCCGACTTACCTTAATTTGTGCGAAGTTATTGTAAATAAATGTGACTGAGTAAATCCAAATTATTATTCACAAATATCTCCTTACACACGATTGCGGCTACAGCAATTGGAAAGGGCTAGTTGTCAATCTGCAGCGAGGTTAACATACAGCTCGCAAATAGTAAACACTTTTCCGAAAAAGTGAACATCATTCTTCAGCAGTAGCCTTGAAGAGACCAATGTTGTCGGAATTATGAAACACAGAGGCAGGCAAATCGTTCCACAGCCGAGCTCTTGAATTCAAGAACGAGTAGTAGACACGATCTTGAGTTTAACAGCTAAACTCTCCTTCAACGGAAGCAATCTTCCGAACAGGCCCTCTATTGACATACTTGGTGTAACTCTAAGTGATAAGCTCTGATATGGGGGCTCCATCGAAGCCAGAGTTAAGTTAGCCTCTCAGAAACTGGGCGTACTGTACAGGGCCCGCAGATACTTTAACAGTACACAACTGCTAACCCTGTATAAATAGTGCGCCCCACGGTTGAATTTGGCAGCCAACTCTGGTCTGGAGCCCCAAAATAACTGAAAGCAGAAACGGGCGGTCTGTTTGATAGATTCTCCTAATTTAACAAACGGATTGCAATCTTTAGAGCACGTGCGTCGAGTGGGAACGCTTTCCTTGTTCTACCGGTATTTCAATGGAAGATGCACCGAGGAACTAACGTCATTGATCCCTTTGGCTTCGGTGCATAGTCGGGAAACACGCCAAACGCGTGCCCAACATGTGTACACGGTTGACATTTGTCACATGAGAACGGGTCGCTTCTTTGACTCGTTCTTATGTTCAACAGCTCGGCTGTGGAACGATTTGCCAAGACCAATGTTCATTCCTTCCTATCCCCAAAAAGACCCTCCACACAGCATTTCAGATGGCATAGGCCCTGAGGGAAATTATTTTCCTCAGGGCCTGTGTCATCCGGGATGCTGTGTGAAGGGTCTTTTTGAGGAGAGGAAGGAATGAACATTGGTCTTGAAGAGACCCATGTTGTAGGAGGGAGGAAACACAGAAACTGGCAAATTGTTCCATATCCGAGCTGTTGAACTCAAGAACGAGTCGAAAAAACGACCCATTCTCGTGTGACAAATGTCAAACATGTACATCTGTTGGGCGCGCGTTTGGCGTGTCTCCCGACTATGCACGGGTGCCGAAGGGATCAATGACGCTAGTTCCTCAGAGCATCTTCCATTGAAATACCGGTAGAACATGGATAGCATTCCCACCCGACGCCTGTGCTTTAAAGATTGCAATCCGTTCGTTAAGGTGGGAGAATCTATCCATCGTTATTATAATATGACGTTATCACGTAAAATTATCGTCCGTAAACCGACTTTACAGACAACCAATTTTTTGGTTAGTTTTTTTTATTTGAAAAAGTCTGATGAATTTCATCCAAGTTATGAAAAATAATGACACACTTCCATCTGTTTGCATCTTCGGTGGTTCGACCATACATTATACGGTCACATTCTGAGAAGGCGTTTTTTCTCCGAAGCTCGTACGGATAGCCGTTTTTTTGGCTTGAGGTCTGAAAAATGCCAACGCGGTTTTTTTTAATTTTGACTTAATTATTCATGTAGGCTGTGGTGTCTGATCTCATCGCCTCTGAGCGGAGGAAAGTGTCAGGGCCGGCGCAGACATTTTAAGATTGGCAAAAATCATTAATTTTCTTCGCGTTGTAGAGAATGACAGCGAGCTCACTTTATAGCCGCATAAATTATTCTTTATAATGGTATCACTAGATACATCGCAGCGCCCGGCAACTATGAACGACCGGTATGACCGATATACTTGCTTGCATTCGAGTCATCTTTCCAAATTCATTCTGTTAATTCTTGTCGTGTCGCGTTCGAGTATTCAAATTGTTAATCTTTATTTAATAAACTAATATCTGTGATCTTAAGTTTATTAAATATTTATCACTGAAACAACTTTAGCTCGCATTACCCATTGGTAGTTAGTAAATATAACAAGGTAAAATTGCCTAAATACTAAAGCGTCAAGGTCAAGCTTATTTGAGATGACCCATTTTATATTTTAGAAGTGGGTATAGTACCATTGTCCAGAGAACCAATTGACGATAGCCAACACCTCTGCCATAAGTTACCCCAAGTGGTTGCTACGTTTGGTGTCAATTCAATTCAATTCAATTTATTTCTTTTAAAAACATTACAAAATTAATATTTCAAAGCGTTTTTATAAGAGAAAAATATTAATATATAAGCAGATTTAAGCAATTCAAACATCGGTGAAGCACAATTAGACTAACAGCAACAAAAAATTCCAACTAAATTGTGCTTCATTGATTTTTTTTTGCACCGCACAAGAGTCCCAACTGCTCCCATCTGGATCCAGTAAGACTATGGCATCCCCAATTGAGGTATGTTGTGAGGCTGAAGGTAGTGGCGTGGGGAAGGAGATGGGGTAGAGGAAGGTGAGGAAGTACCTGGCTCTTCAGATCTGGCCACAAAACACGGCTAAAACCAATTCAAGCAACGTTTTAATTCTTCTTACACTAGGGCGATACTGAGAGTATGTTCCACACTGGAACGTGTCGCAAATATTCTATATACAATTTTTAATTAATGAATTGTGAAATAACACAAATTCATACGGCGGGATTCGATCCCGTGACCTTCGGATTGTGAGTCAAAAGCCTTACCACTCGGCCACGCCGGCCGTCAAATGGAGACAATATTAGCGATACTCAATATAGCGAAAATCTGGAAACAGAAAAATCAGAAAAAGATATTTGCACCTCTGGGACACGAACCCAGGACCTTTCGCTTTCCGGTCAAATGCGCCAACCATTGCGCCAAGGTGTCGATATGCAATGCGGTCATTTTTTTCGGGGTTCATATCCCAGAGGTGCAAATATCTTTTTCTGATATTTCTGTTTCCAGATTTTTGATTGAGTTTCGCTAATATTGTCTTCATTTAATTAAGAATTATTGGTTTTTACGAAGGTGTTGTTTGCCCTGTCGAACACCATTTGTTTTGTTTTGATCTTGTTGATTAGTAGACCTTAATGACGGCTTTCGTTCATAACACAAATAAAAAAAATTTATGTTAAACCGTCCGCCCCTGACGTTTGCTGGCATATTCTAGTGGGGGACGGGTTGGGAGATGCTCGGAAAGGCCGGAGCGCTGATTCTCAAAGTGGACAATATCGCCCCCCAAGGGCGCTGGAGAGGTCTAGGGGTGCGGTGGTGGCCTTAGGGGCAACAAGATGTCCATTAAAGGGAAGCAAGAAGGTGGCAAAGGAGATCAGATAAAATTGGATAAATTCAAATAAATAATTTATATTAAAATAGCATAAATTAAAAAAAAAAAAAAAAAAAAAAAACGTAGAAAAGAAAACACATTTGAAAGACCATCGTCATTTGAACTAGGAATTCCCGCTTGCAAGCAAAGTTATAGGAGGAGTCCATGTAACGCTGACCCTCCTTAAAAATTTTCACAGATAATTTAATGTCAGCCATAAAATTGAGTTTTTAAAAAGTTGCTTTTTCATACGCGTTTATACATTTCAAATGAAAATATACATTTTTTGGTGGTTTCCGCTTATTTTTATTAACTAACTAACTACTAACCATCACGCCGTTTCCCCGCAGGGGTAGGCAGAGAGGACGGACGGCCAAACAATTCGATCTTGGTACACTCCTTGCTTTGTTCACTTGCTTTGTTCATTCATTTTTTTATAATTTATTTATTTATTTGATATAAACTGTATACATGTACCATAAACACGGTTTACCTATCACAAAATCATAGTTAAACAAGAAGTAACAAAAGATAGTACAAAGTTAATAATTGTGGCTTTTGATTAAGAAATGACAACTGAGATACAATTACATATAAAATTCTATAGTGCAAATAAAGTTAATTCTGATTGAAAATATTTGATAGTATAGCCTTCTTGTGCCTAGCTTCCGTGCAGTTAAATAGATCTGCCACATCAGCATATATATTATTAACTTCATGTAATCTAGGTACAAGCGAGTGTTTCGTATACCCAGTCCGGTTATAGTAGCGTTTAGAACGAGTGGCTCTCGTGGGTATATGAAATTCAATGTTTAGTTAAATCAGGACTGTCTATTCTACCATTTACAATTTTGGAAAATAAATATTAAGTCGGATATAATTCTTCGATCTAAGAGTCTCATTAAATTTAATGTTTTCATCAAGTAATTATAGTTTATGTTTTCAATGGGAATGCCGAGTTTAAAATTAATGTGTCTTAGAAATTTATGTTGAATTTTCTCGATTGAATCTGAATGTATTTTAAAATGGGGGGACCAGATCGAGGGGTTATATTCGACTTGACTACGTACTAAAGATGTAAACAAAAAATTTTCAAAAAGTTGAAATATTCCTAAAACCTCTGGAATTTCGAAGAATGAAGCCAAGCATTTTCATTCCTATATTAATAAAATGAACTATTCTATTTTAATGGAAAACTTCAATTTATCCAATGTATATTTATTTGTTTTTATAATTTATGCCAATTCGTTGAAAGATTAATCGAAAATAGTGCTTTAGCTTTAATTTTTATTTATTCGTAATTTTTTAATTTAATTTTATTTAGGAAACACACAGTTATATACAAAGTAATTGTACATTAAATAGTGAATATAATATAAACCAGTTAAGTTCCATTTATAATATTTTGTTAAGATCACTGATTATGTGATTATGAATCAAGTGGTTATTAAATAATTATATTAATGCAGTGGCGTAGCTAAGGGGGTGGGCGGAAACAAAATTACGAAGGTAGAATATTGTCACAAAAATATTTTACACATAACACCGTCTGTTATTTATATTTTCGTAGCTCTATGGCGCGGTTGGTCAGGGATTCAGCGAAAATTATGTTGTTTTATTTTCGTTCCTAGCTCTAACTATTGCTTGGTTGAAGATTCCCTTGAAATATTCTTCGCTTGTCAACCTTGTCATTCTCATTTCTTTCGTACATTGTGATTGGCGTGAACTCGTGAAGGGAATTATTACCTATTGGTTGTTGAAAAAGTTGTTATTCTGTTAGTGTTTTTAAAAGTGTCGAAAGACATCTTTCAAAAAACAAGATAAGTTTTTTTTTACATTAACTCCACACAGAAGGCCCTGAGGAAAATAAAGTGGATTGGATAGTTTTTTTTTTTTTTTGTAATAAACGATAAACGTAAAACCTAAATACGAATAAAGCAGAATCGATAAATAACTGACTGAAAAAAATGGTTCATCATGTAAATATTTTTTCTGTATTTTATTATTGTGTGTGACAGGTGTTTCAAATTTTTTGATTTGATTTGATCCCGCGACCTTTGGATTACGAGTCAAGAGCCTTAACGCTAGACCACGCCAACCGACAGATGATAAATATGGCTGATTGGGTGGCGTTTACGTGAAAATGTTTTAGCATTATTTTTAATTAAGTTTAGAAATAATTAGTTTTCTTTGCAATATTCATTAATTCTATTAATGTCTTCTTGTAATTTTTTGCAATCATCTACTGAGCTTATGCATTTGTATATGTTTTTTTTTATTTCTTCGCCTTTTTAAATTGAAGGAATAAAAAATCAATTAAACGAAAAACTTTTCCTCGCTTTCAAACATTCAATAGAATTGAAGTACTGAGAGCTTTATAAAATGTGCTTACATTGTGTGCATTATCTCTACTGAATAATGCATCACTGTATTGTCCATAAAATCCTCAGTGTCTATAAAATTTATTCTTCAAGATGCCTTTTCCAAAACATTGTATGAGTAATTTGAATTCAGCGGAATTAAATGCAGATCAAAGATTATATTCTGCTCTAGATTTCTTAAAGCTCTCTCAGTGACTTAATTTGATTCCTGACAGTTGATCCCTCTGGAAGGCCCCTCGGCATGCTTATATACAATATGCAGTCCATTTAAGAAAAATGGAGTATACCTACTTACACAACATTTAACTATGTGTCTCCGAAGAGGTGTGCAGAGAAGTTGTACCGCCGAATAACAAAGTTATACAACGTATTTTATCAAGAACAAGAATGCCCCAAGCGATTCTGACCTTGTCCTTCATACATTTTCTTTATACATAAGGTTTAAAATCGCATCTCAAATTTTATTTTTTTTTATGGCGCGTCCTGGGCGCGCAATCGGCAAACCAGGGGTTAAACGACCGTAGGGCTTTTACATATAGTGCAATACATGTTTTTGACAAAATACAGGAAATAACATAAAATATAAGAAAACAAAATATAGCTAACACAAAATATAAGAGTTGAAACAAAGTAGGTAACATGTAGGT
This sequence comes from Glyphotaelius pellucidus, assembly GCA_936435175.1. Classification (NCBI taxonomy): domain Eukaryota; kingdom Metazoa; phylum Arthropoda; class Insecta; order Trichoptera; family Limnephilidae; genus Glyphotaelius; species Glyphotaelius pellucidus. The sequence goes on from OW386559.1 coordinate 25,904,312, forward strand.
ATGATATTTAAAAATAGGGCAATAGATGTTTTTTGACAAAATAGAGGAATAGGAACATAAAATATAAGAAAACAAAATATAGCTAACACAATATAGGTAACATAGAATATATGATAAGTAAAAATAGAGGTAAAGATGATTTATGAAGTAGGAATAAATAGTTGGCACAAACGTCGTTTGAAGTTTAACCAATTTAATTTATTATGAAATACATCCATATTGTTTAAATATTTGTTACCAAGATAGTGTAAACGCTGTATTGGAGAATGCAAACTATAGTTGGAATGAGATGTGTGTATATGAAACGTTAATATTTGTCTAGTCGTTCGTGTAAGCACATGTAGATTTTAGAATTCGCACAGTTAAATTTAGAATTTAATAATTTTAATAAAAGGGTTAGGTTAGGTTAGGTTCGTCTGCTTTCTAAAGTTGGAATATTTTTTAGATTTTCATTCAAATGCAGCATGTTCATTAGGGTGACCGGACAACTCGGAATGAAACGAACTCAGAACCATCTCAGATAAGTCATTTAGAGTGATAAAATAATATATATAAAAATGGGTTAAATAGGTTACGTTAGGTTACGGATATCGCCTAATTTAAAATATTTTTTTTCATAGCTTTTAATGACTTTTCAAGGAGGTGTTGAATTGACTTTATTCTCAGTTGGCATGGAACCGTTCATTAGTCATATGCTCTCTTGCTACTATGAAAATGAATGGAAGCTTTAAAAACTTGATATTAGAACTTTGTGATACAAGTATCTACGGAAATACAACACAGATTGCTTTGAAAATTATGAGTGTTATAGAAATGAGCAAAAGAAATGGTTTTGTATTCAAAGGTCATTTTTTTTCTCAATATTAGTTAATGAATTGAGGTGATGAAATGTTGATATTTTTATTTATTTAAAATAGTGGTGTAAGTTGGCTATTGTATTTTAATTATGTATCCATCCAAAAAATATTTGGTATCTGAACATGCTTAATTAAATTCCTTCAAAGTAAGATAAATTTAGGCTTACTTCGGGACATAGTAACATCAAATTTCCATGGATTTAATTAAATGAAGACACTACGAGTGAAACTCAATCGAAAATCTGTAGACAGAAAAATCAGAAAAAGATATTTGCACCTCTGGGACTCGAACCCAGGACCTCTCTACTTTCCGGGCGAGTGCTCTTGACCTAAGGTGTCGATATCCAATTCGGTCACTTTTAGCTGTACCATACTTCGACTAAGAACCACCCATATTATCTTCATTTTCTTAGCGCATATTTTTATTGGCTGCCATCTTTATGTATGATTGCAAGATTCAAACCAGAACTAAATGCAATCTAGATGGTGTGTGGATAAATTTTTATCCATTTTTTTTAATGTGCGACATCTATTGACTTTTCTGCAAGTCTAAGATGAATATTATTATTTTTTATTTAAACTTTTATGAGTAAAAGCTCTAATTGTAATATTTAATTAAACGAAGACACTATGAGCGAAACTCAATCGAAAATCTGGAAACAGAAAAATCAGAAAAAGATATTTGCACCTCTGGGACTCGAACCCAGGACCTCTCTACTTTCCGGGCGAGTGCTCTTGGCCACTGAGCTAAGATATCGAAGTCGAAGTATGGTGCAGTTAAAAGTGACCGAATTGAATATCGACGCCTTAGCTCAGTGTTCAAGAACACTCGCCCGGAAAGTAGAGAGGTCCTGGGTTCGAGTGCAAATATCTTTTTCTGTTTCCAGATTTTTGATTGAGTTTCATTTAATTAAATATTACAATTTGAGTTTTTACTCATAAAAGTTAAAATAAAAAATAATTATTTCCACGGATTTATTTACATCTCCAGTGGATGAACAGATTTTAAAAAATTCCACATGAATCCCACAAAATCCACGTTGAATTATTCTGCCTAACGTAACGCAAAGAGAAAACCAAAAACCAGCAGATATTAATACTCATAAATACTGACAAACCAACAATCCCAGAAATAATAAGGCGTTACCCTCCATGCTGCATACTCAAGAAAAGATAAACATGATTAACTTGTTGATCAAAATCTTATTTGTATAATATGAAAACATCTTTTTCAATTTCTTTCCAAGTAAATATGTTAAAGAGTGTTTCAAAAGTAATGAATTTTTTATTGAAAATATTTAGGAGAAAATGTTATTTTTTTAATACTAACTTTATAAGTACCTGGTGTTTGAGAAAAAGTAAATTTATAAGATTTACATTACTTTTACAATTCAAAGTAGAAGCTATAATATACACTAACAGCTATTTGTTTCAAAGAACTTGAAAAATTCGTGAAATTTGAAAATTCACGTTCTATTCCACTTTCGTTATAGAAGTAAAAACTTCTTCTGCACCGTTGTGATTTGAAACTCGATGAAACTAAAATTAGCGTCACTTAAAAGAGAAACGTACATACCAATTAGCCTTCAAGATAATGAGATAGTATAATCGTAAAACATTTAAATATTTTTGTCTGAGCTTCAAAAATAAATAAAAAATTGGTGACGATTTTTTCGTGCATAAATATAAACAAGCCGCTGGTGTTAAATGGGAATTTAAACTTTATCCTACGGTTATTATCCTATTTTAAGTTCCCCAATTACTTGTATTGTTTAAATTCGACAGAAGGCCGTTATGTACTCTAATCATTATCCCTAATGTGAATTATTCCCAAATGATGACTCATGGTTGTATTTTATTATTTTTTTAAATTGGTTTGAACATATCTTACAACGGTGAGTGAATTATATTTGTTTGTTCATTTATTAAAATGTTTGAGTTTGTGTCCTTTATTTTGTACGTGTAAAGGAGTTGGCTTATTATCATCGCTAAGTGGGTGATTCTCATCTAGGAGATGTTTGGCAAATTGTGACTATTTTATTATTATTTTTAAATGATCGCATGTGTTCTTTGAACCTAGTATTAAGGGACCGGACAGTTTGTTCAAGATAAACAGCAGTGTTATTGTTAGCGGCTTGAACCGAATTTTATTTAATTTTTTTTTTTTTGATAAATTGCGACAGGTATGTCCAAAAAACGTCGATACATTGATAGAAAACAGTATTGCAGTGTTTTAAAGTAACGTTGCGCATACGAAATCCAGGTTTGAATTTAATGGTGCGCAGTTTTTAACAGTACTCCCCCCACAACAACACTGTTGTGACAGTAAACTTATGCCATAGGTAGATACAATAAACCTCCCAACCTCGCTGAGGAGCAAAGCTACGAGGGTGGCAACTTTTTGATTTCACCAATCAAACTGAGCGTCCGCTAATTTGAACACATTTGAAATTCATAAATATTTTGTTCAAATCGTTAATATTTGCACTAATCGTTCGTGATTACAGTTTTTTTTTGGTTTAAACTACTATCTACATTACTAGCAGACCCGCTAATAGCCACACGTTGCTGTGGCTAACGAAACACAACGCTATTACCCAACCTTTATAACCAACGCCATTTGTTAATTTGCATACATATCACTTAACCTTCATTGAATACAATAAACACCTCTGCCATAGGTCACCCCAAATGGTTCGCTACGTTTGGTGATTTAGCAGGGTTGTCCGGGTTCATGAGGCGATGTTTGCCTAGGTCTTGGAGGCGGATGACCAGGTCACACTGAACTCCAGATTCCTACCCACCCCTTAAACCCTTTTCCTTACTCTCCTCCCCTTCATTTCCTTAAAAAAATCCTCCACACAGCATCCCCGAAGATGACATAGTCCTTAATGGAAATGATTTTTCTCCTCAGGGCCTCCTGTGTGGAGTTCATGTAAAAAAAAATCCATACCGCCCGCTTGCCAGCCCGCTGCCTGAATTGAATCTTTAAATTTCTCGGCTTTTCTCTGCTAAAATATGCATATTTTATACATATAAACCTTCTTCTTGAATCACTCTATCAATTGGTGAAAACCGCATTAAAATCCGTTGCTAGTTTAAAAGATCTAAGCGTGCAGACAGCGGGAGCGATTTCATTTTATGCTATGTAAATATTTAATCGGGCGTCACGGTAATAACTGAAATAAGCGTCCAGCGTCCTGGATTTCTGGGTGTCCGATTTGGAAATTTCCCGCCCTCATTAAAATAACGAAGTACTCAAGACATTTTTCAAACTACCCGTATTGAATTTTTAGATAAATTATTTGTTATTTCGCTTGTACTCGCTGACGGCTGGCGTGATCTAGCTGTAAGGCTCTTGACTCGCAATCCGAAGGTCGCGGGATCGAATCCCGGTGTAGCAAATAAATTTTGCTTGTTTAATTTGTGTTATTTCACAATTAATTCATTTAAAATAATATACAACATATTTGCGGCACGTTCCAGAGTGGAAGATACTCTCAGTAACGCCCTGGTGTAAGACCACCATTCAGAATTGAAACGTTGCTTGAAATGGCTTTAGCCGTGTTTGGTGACCAGATTAAAATAGCAAGGTACTTCTCAACTTTCCTCTTCCCCATCTCCTTCCCCTCCTCACTACCGTCAGCCTCACAACATACGTGTCATGGTCTCACTGGCTCCAGACGGGAGCAGTTGGGACTCTTGTGCGGTATTCATGAAGAAAAAAAGTATTCCAATAATACAAAGTGATGTTTGGCGCTTTTTGGGAAACTTGGTCCTGAAAGACATCCACCTTCCTTCAGTCGTCCAAGTTTAGTGAATTCATTGTTGCTTTATATGGTTCATTTCCGATTTAACGACGGAACGGGATACATTGTGAAAGAATAGTGGTTTACACATTTTACTGTGACAGTCGTACAAAAATATGGTTCACGTGTCATAAAGCATTTACAAAAAACCACCAATATTTCAAACAAAGCAAACAAATAAATGGACGAATATCTCCTGCAGAGTTGTGGCGATCTCAATGACAGATTCAGTTGAGAAAAACATGAACTTTGTTGTGGATCCAACTATACAATCCAATCCAATTCATTGGAAGTTCATAATTCATAACCAAGACATTTGCCGTAGGTCCCCCTAAGCGGTTCGCCAAGTTTATTAGAGGTGTCCGTTTTCATCAGGTCCCGGCGGCGAATGCACACACCCACCTTCTTTAGCGGATATTCCATTATTGCAAAGCTGAAATTATTTGACCTTCTGACAGAAAATGTTTTGGAGTTAAAATTATGCAAATAATTTTATGTTTTTTGTGAAAGGATAACATAAATCTGTAATACCTGAACATCATTTAAAAACATAATTAAAAAATTATGTAGTTTGCTCTTAATGGAAAGATAAATGGTACTGGCATTACGGATTCACGGAATGCAATATGCTTGCAAAAAGGTTTTTTTGTTTCAAAATTTGCATCAACAACATTACGCATCCATTAGCAAAATTCATTTCAACGTCCAACAAATAGAGTAAAGCATTAATGAAATATTTCTTTCAAAGGGGTTTTTATTGAGCAAAAACGCTACAAGTAATTTTAATTGCTATGGCAACGTGCATTGTATAGTCTGTACAGTTGCAAACGATATAAAACAAGTGGAGATACTGACTAAAATAAGAGACCTCGGAGTTATATTTGATGAATACCTAGAATTCGTACATCACGTAAATCACATTACAAAAAAATAATACGAAACATTGGGATTTTTGTATTGAACATGAAAATCCTTAATTGACTTACTGACATGAACATTTTATTTTGCTCATTAGTTTGTAGCCAAATAGAGTATAATTCCATCATATGGTCACCTCGATAAAATTCATATTAAAAATATCGAAAGAATTCAGCGAAAGTCGTAGCCGACGAAAGTCGACGGCCGGCAAAGTCCAGCGGTAAGGCTTTTGACTCGCATTGCAAAAGTCGCGGGATCGAATCCCGGCGTGGCAAATAAATTTTATTCGATTAATTTGTGTTATTTCACAATTAATTCATTTAAAATAATATATAGTATATTTGCAGCACGTTCCAGAGTGGAAGATACTCCCAGTATCACCCTGGTGTAAGACCACCGTTCAGAATTGAAACGTTGTTTGAAATGGCTTTAGCCGTGTTTAGTGGCCAGATTTGAATAGCCAGGAACTTCCCCACCTTCCTCTTCCCTATCTCCTTCCCCTCCCCACTACCTTCAGCCTCACAACATACCCCAATTGGGGATGCCATAGTCTCACTGGCTCCAGACGGGAGCAGTTGGGACTCTTGTGCGGTATTCATATAAAAAAAATTAAAAAGAAAGTTTGTACGATTTATAAATTTAAAATTAAATATCCCTTTAGAAAAAATTAACAATATTTTAAAAATTAAATACCTTTAAAATACATGTAATTGAGGACCGGAGAAGGACAAGCAAAAAAAATTTTACATTAGCTCTACACAAGAGGTCCTGAAGAAAAAAAATCAGGAAAAAATAAATGGGGAAATAAAAAACCATTCATAATTTCAGTCATTTTACTTAGAAATTAGAAATAAGTTATCGTAAATACCTATCTAGAAATAATATAAATACATTGTTTGTAAGTGGTATAACCACAATTTAATAACGCCTTCAGAAAGCGAAACAGCTGTCACGCGTAAAAATAATTACTACTTATAGAACTAGTTAATAACAGTTTTTATTAATTGAATAATAATTTTATTACATACATAAAAGTCATATTAAATACATGTAGGATTACGAAAGATTTTTAAAATATTTATAATGAGGGATCAGTAGGATTTATCGGTTCAGTTAGGAGTTCTATCGAGCCGAACCCTCTGATATGAAAATATCTGGAGTCGGTAAATTTTTTTCCCATTTGGTCTCTGGTAGGTTGACATGTTGTTCTTGTATCGTTTTGTATTTATTATACTTATATAGTGCAATTATATATGTAATATTTGCAATTATACTTATATAGTGGAAGGGTTAAGTTTTTCCTGTAGGGAAGATTTAACCCGGACATAAAGTCTAAAGAACAATTAAAAATTTAAAGAAGTTAAAAAATAAATACATGAAATAAAAAAATAACATAGATTATTAAAGTTGACGAATTTTTATTTAATCATTTTTTTTTATAATTAAATACATTTCTAGAAATAGTTCATTTGTACGTAGCCAAATACATTTAAATAATTTTAAATCTGTGCATGGTTCCTTCAAGATAAATCACGTTTTTCTATTAAAATACATTAAAATTACGACTTCGGTGGCGAAAATAAATTTAATATCTTGACTCCCTGCCAAACGGCCGGCTGCTGAGAGATGCAGACAGTGACGAAGATATGGGATAGGAAATAATAAGAAACTGAATGTTATGAAATGTCAGGAAAAAATACCCATTCACAACACAATATTGCGTAATTTTTATACTTGAATGAAATTTGTTTACAAGATTCGATGTAATGAAAACGACTATGCTAAAATAAGGAGCTCCATTGAAAAACTCTTTGTAATTAAATATTAATAAACATTCAATAAACTTCACCTTTCTAATCTAACCTAACCTAATCTATTATTTTATTGTGTTCTGTGTTATCGGGTTCATGACAATTGATCTCAGGACAATTATTGGTTTACAGCAGTGATTCCCAAAGTGGTCCAGGTGGACCCTCAGGTGTCCACGGGAGAATCGACGGGGGTCCACGTGGGCGTGATAAAAAAATGGGGGTCCACAAGTTGTAAGTGGGGGTCCACGAAAATTTATCGGGTTTCGTTAGTAAAGAACAAAAATGTTGGCTTGGCTTTACCTGTCAAAGTAGGCAGATAGTACACTAGCAATTTGGGAGGCGGGAATGGGTACCGCCGCCCCGGGAACCTTTACTGGATAACCAACACCTCTGCCATAGGTCACCCCAAGTGGTTCGCTACGTTTGGTGATTTAGCAGGGGTGCCCGGGTTTATGGGGTGAGGTTTGTTCCAGGTCTTGGAGGCGGATGATTAGGACACACTGAACCCCAGATTCCTACCCACCCTTTAAACCCTTCTCCTTCCCAGAACTCTCCCCTCCTTCCTTTCCTTGGAAAAAAGCCCTCCACACAGCATTACCAAAGATGACATAGGCCCTGAGGGAAATTATTTTCCTCAGGGCCTCCTGTGTGGAGCTCATGTAAAAAAAAAAAACTAGCATTTCGGTGAAAAATGGTCATATTGAGACCCATCCCATGCCCATATCCCATCCCGTCTCATATCACATTAACCCTCCCCAACCCCCCCTCCCCCCCGCCACGCTGTGATAGACCACAACTCCAGCGTCATATTCAATATTCAGTACAACGCGTGTCGATTTTTGGGAATATGGTAGAAATGTTGCAGCAGGGGGTCCATCTAAACCAGTAAAATTTTGAAAATGGTCCACGAGAAAAAAAGTTTGGGAACCTCTGGTCTACAGGCATACTTTTAAAGAAAATACACCGGTGTGTAGAGAATGGCGGTACATCCTCTCATTTGACGGCCGGCGTAGTCCAGCGGTAAGGCTTTTGACTCGCATTGCAAAAGTCGCGGAATCGAATCCCGGCGTGGCAAATAAATTTTATTCGATTAATTTGTGTTATTTCACAATTTATTCATTTAAAATAATATATAGTGTATTTACGGCACGTTCCAGAGTGGAAGATACTCTCAGTATCGCCCTGGTGTAAGACCACCATTCAGAATTGAAACGTTGCTTGAAATGGCTTTAGCCGTATTTGGTGACCAGATCTGATTTTTTTTTTTACATGAGCTCCACACAGGAGGCCCTGAAGAAAATGATTTCCCTCAGGGCCTATGCCATCTTTGGGGATGCTGTGTGGAGGGTTTTTTTATGGAAAGGAGGAGAGGAGAGTTCTGGGAAGGAAAAGGGTTTAAGGGGTGGATAGGAATCTGGGGTTCGGTGTGTCATGTATGTGAATAGCCGGGTACTTCCCACCTCCCTCTTCCCCGTCTCCTTCTCCTCCCCATTACCTTCAGCCTCACAACATAACCAAATTGGGGATGCCATAGTCTCACTGGCTACAGACGGAAGCAGTTGGGACTCTTGTGCGGTATTCATATTAAAAAAAAGATATGCAAACTCATCCACCTGCTCCAAGTATTCACAACTCTATTGCACAAGGTTTGACTTAGTTTTGAAAATACTATTTTAATTTTACAATAACATTACCTTGCTAAATGATTTTATCACATTTTCTCCAAATGTTTCCTCGCTTTCTTTGAAAATATCATCTTCAAAAGAATTGGAACCTTTATCATTAGGTACTTTCATTTGTGTCGGAATTTCCTAAGCGACTGAACCCACAAGATACAACCTGACAATAAAGAAAATTTCAATAGGAATATCCAAGGGAGAAAAGAAGGAACAACTTACCTATTTACTGCCGTAATGTAAGGCTTTTTCAAATAAAACTTGTAGTTAATCTATTCTTATTTTGTCAATACGTGGATCTTCTTTTAGATTTGAGTAATTTCTGTATATTTATTTAGTTTTTTTAGAGATAGAGAAATTGAAAGAAGGGTAAATGCGGGTAACTCCATTAATTAAAGCCTGATATAGATATTGAAAGAAGGGTAAATAACTCCATGAATAGAGGGCTGATAGAGATATTGAAAAAAGGGTAAAATGCAGGTAATAGTGCAGCCATTAATTAAAGGCTGATATAGATATTGAAAAAGGGTAAATGCAGGTAACTCCATGAATAGAGGGCTGATAGAGATATTGAAAGAAGGGTAAATGCAGGTAACTCCATTTATGGAGGGCTGATATAGATTTTGAAAGAAGGGTAAATGCAGGTTATTCCATTAATGGAAGGCTGATAGAGATATTGAAAGAAGGGTAAATGCAGGTAACTCCATTAATGGAGGGCTGAACGCCGTTGGCGCCAACAAAAAAAACTGTCCAAAGAAGCGAGGCTAGCAGTCCACAATGGAGTACTGGTATCTACCCTGATGTATGGCAGTGAGGCATGGAACTGGCAGAGAAAGGATGAAAGCATACTGAATGCTGTAGAAATGAGATCCCTGACTCAGGGATCGAAGAGTGCGGAGCGCTCAGCCATATGTGCCATATCACACGATTGTACACAGTTTTACCATACATTCGCCCCAGGGACAGTGGCGGCTCGTGACTTTTGGGTATGCTAGAGTGCTGATATTTTAAAAATGGCTTCATTGATGTTGTAGCCAAAAAAAAATTTTTAATTTTTTTTTAAATCAGTTTTTTGTACGAAAAATTTCAGGAAGTTTCAGTTTGGCCGTGTGCCACACGGATTTCCTGAAAAATCTTCATACAAAAAACCGATTTCAAAAAAAAAAAATCTTTTTTTTCGCATACGGCAACATCCATGATGCCATTTTTTAAATATTAGCACCCTAACACACCCAAAAGTCACGAGCCGCCACTGTTCCTGAGGCGAATGTATGGTAAAACTGTGTACGATCATGTGATATGGCATGTGTGGCTGAGCGCTCCGCACTCTTCGGGCTCTATCTTAAAAACCCAAGCGTATGAAAAAAATATTTAAAACCGTTTGTAGAGAATTTCATTTCCAAAAAGGATACTCACACGTGACCTTATGAGACTTTTGAGACAACATTAACAATGCCAAAATTAATATTTATACAAATTTTCAGCTTATTTCGTTCATTCCGAGATGAAACCCCTAAGGTATCTGCACTATCATATTATAAGAGATTACATTTTTTGTTAACTTTGCAAAAAGATTACGAATGCGTATCTCTATCTGCGATCTAAGCTGTGAGAAAACGGGATGATCTACTACAATATGAAACGCGTTAATTGGTTTCGATGCCCTGAAAGAATAGATTTCAGACCTTCGAAGCATTGCAAGGAATGGCGCCAACCTATATATCGGAACTATGTGTCCGACAAAACTTAAGTGATAGCTTACCCTAAGACCAGCTGATCTAAATGTTAATAATCGTTTAATCGAACATTCTAAGTCAAAGCGAACCGTTTACTATGATCGCTCTTTTCGTGTGATTGGCCCGCTCGTTGGGAACAAACTTTCCTCAGCTCTTACTAACATCAACAATTTAATTGAACTTAAAGAGGCAAACTTAAAAACAAAAGTATTTAAGAACAACCAATATTCACAAATCTTAACTTCTTTTCAATATATTGTTTTACTAGCTGGTACCCGGCATGCGTTGCTATGCCATTTAATAAAGAAATTGTTTCTCCCTGCGTATCCTTTCCCATTTGTCCCGTTTCCCTTCCGCTTCTCCTGCCTCTCCCTCTCGCGTTCCCACTCCGCCTCCTCCATCTTCCCTCTCCCCACTCCACTCCCCCCCCCCTTCCCCGTCCCGTGAACCCCCTCCCAAGTTCCCTTTCCCCCTCCAAGGTCTCCCTCCCCTTCCCAGGTTCCCCTCCCCCCCCTCCCGCGCCAACCAATTGCATTTTTTTTTTCAGTAAAAAGAAAAAGAATTATCTATTTTGGTGCAGTCATTTGGAAGTTTTGCGCGTACAGACATTTCGGAGATTCATTTTTATTTATATAGATGGATATTAACTACGACGCCTGAAATAAGATTTCCCGCAAATATATCAACATAGCTCCCAAGAGAACTATTTGTTTTGCTTTTCATCTGACGTTATCAATAACTCGCTTTTGTAAGGGACAATAAACGTATATTAAATATAATTTTTTTTTTTTTATTATTATTTTTTTTTTTAATATAGATACATTAGTGTATAGTGGTGTTATATAAATTACATATCGGTACAGAAATTATTTAAAATTGCAATCTCACCAAAGAAGAAGCTAGTTCTTGTGCTTGATGAGCGAGTTACACTAATTATAACAGAAATAGAATAACATTATGCAATAGTTAAGTATATAATGGGAACAATTGAAACTTCTGGATCATCTATATGTGAAGATGTACATACATGCGATATGGTTACATACTAAAATATTGTGCACTTTAGAGAAATTCGAAAAATCTGTATAAAATAGAGATGAATGTTGATTGATAATAAATAGAAAGAAAGTGAAAAACAGTTAATTACTTAATTAATTATTCCTGATGAAGTGTAGCTTCAGTTTGAGTTTCAGTTTATTGATGTGTTTGATTTTTTTTTATTTCAATCGGAAGATTGTTGAAATACTTTATTCCTAGATAAATATAATTGTTTTGCATTAGTTTGGTATTAAATTTTGGTATTTTGATGTTGTCTTGATATATTTTTCCATATTATTATTTATAATTTCATAACGCCAGAGCTTACCATTATATACAGCCTATATTACTAAGTATAATGTAGCTTTATATTGGTGAAAGAAATTTTAAAATTGGTTTACTGGTTTAGGCGTGAAAGCGTAACAAACGAACACAGGCACTTACGCATTTATAATATTAGTATAGATGTAAGCCATGGTCTTAAGTTTCCTGTATTGTTGGGTTTTGGTTTATCCTTATGGCAGATACTTTTATGTTTAATGTCCACTCATAATGTTAATATTTCTCAACATAAACTGCCTCCTATTTTATATTATATTTTGGTTTTAATGTTCTTGTTTTATCCTGTGCTATAATAGCACCGTTATCGTTTATTATTATTGTCCTGTGCTAAAACAGCCCTGTTATTGTTCATTTTTCATTGCTTTGCAATTTGTCATTGCTTCGCACAAACTGTAGATTTTTTAGATTATTTGCTTCGTAGTTTCTGTAGTTTCATATATTTATTTTTATGTTTTAATCCTTTTCTGTAAAGTATTTGTACCTTTTATTTTATTACTATTTCATTTCTTTGGTTTGTTTACAATTTATCAATCTGTCCATAGATACGCTACTCAGTCTGTCAAAACTAAAGCCCGTAAATAAACCAATTCTAAAAGCCTCTTGAAACCACAAACAATATAACTTACCACAAAAAAACAAAAAATTTAAAAATGCTTCCATTCACAGTATAATGCCAAAACGCCAAACACGCGCCCAACATTTGTACACGGTTGACATTAGTCACATGAGAACGGGTCGTTTCTACGACTCGTTCTCGAGTTCAACAGCTCGGCTGTGGAACGATTTGCCGGCCTCTTTGTTTCCTCCCTTCTACAACGGGTCTCTTCAAGACTCATGTTCACTCCTTCCTCTCCTTAAAAAACACCCTCCACACAGCATCTTCAAAGATGACACAGGCCCTGAGGGAAATTATTTTCCTCAGAGCCCCCTGTGAGGAGTTAATGTAAAAATAATAATTATTATTATTTTGTAATTATGAAATATTTTCCAATCAATTCTATGGACATATTATTTAAATATGCTAATTATATATTCTCAAAATGTACGAGACCTCCGCAATAAAACTCATAATTTCTTTAATCAGGTTCTTCTGAACAATTATGATATTTATCTGATATGCGCAACTTGGTTTAATGAATCAATCCATGATTTTTTTTATATGAACACCGCACAAGAACTGTTGAACAACTCAACTGTTCCCGTCTGGAGCCAGTGAGACTATGGCATCCCCAATTGGGGTATGTTGTGAGGCTGAAGATAGTGTGGAAGGGGAGGATCGTAATTACTGTATGTCTGGACAACAGCAGAGAGGGGGGGTTCTAATTGCAACCTCCAAATCTCTTAAAGCTCAGAGATTACCCTGGTATTTTTAAGTTAACCGAAGGGAAAAACCAGTCAGAACCAAATTTTCCCGAAGACATTGCTATCTGTGCCTTAGTAGACTTCTTTTCATTCACTCAACGACACCAATTCAATTCTGTAATCAATTCAAACAAACGAAATCTTTATTTGATCATGACAAATATTTCAGAATTTAGTGTAACCCACTGTACCGAAACTCTGACCCGAAGATTCACATCACAGAGCATTAGACATAGAATAGAATTATTCCCTGTTACTGTACTGTCTCCCTCCGGCTCACCTAGCACAGTTAAAATGTTTCACCGAGGTGATTAAGGTCAAATCACTGACAAATTATCCTAAATAAATAGGAATTTTGAATTTTACAAGATACAGAAAGAGCCGTATTAGTTTTTTATGATATCATAAATGACATTATTCGCAAATATATCCGAAAAAAGGAAATAATGGTAATTTAGAAAGGTTTCCCCCAGGTGCACTTTACCACTTATTAAAATTGTAAAAGAAAAATTAAAATATCTCAAGAAATGGAGAAAATACAAGAACCTGGCTGACTATCAATCATTTTCAGTACTGAGAAATCGTCAAAAGAATATCTCGCTTGAATGTTATGAAAACTTCATTATGACGGCAGAAGATTCAATAAAAAAGTGCAGCAAACGCTTTTGGTCATTTGTCAATTCAAAGCAATCTTCTTCCAATCTACCAAAGCAAATGTATCTTGGCGATATTTCATGCACTGGTGGGCAATCCATATGCGACCATTTTATTGATTATTTTAGATCAGTTTTTGTAGAAAATTCCAACCCTTGCCTGAATCCTACATGCTCTGAGAATGATGATGACAACTTTTATCTACATATAGACACTATTAAATTTAATCAAACATACTTAATTATTTTAAAAAACTTGATCCCACAAAAGAGCAGGATCTGATTTAATTCCATCCATATTTTATGTAAAATGCCGGGACCAATTGGTTTATCCTCTCTCCTTGCTATACAAAATATCATTCGAGGAAGGCAACTTCCCTAATGTCTTATTAGACCAATAGCACTTATTACACCAATTCAAAAAAGCGGGGACTAAAATAACATCACCAACTACAGTCCCATTTCCAAACTCCCAATTAATTGTCAGCAAGATCATGGGAAACGTAGTTCTTGATCAACTTTTTCCAACAGTACAAACAATCATATCTAAAAATCAACACGGCTTTTTCAGAAATCGGTTGGTCGAGACAAACCTACTGGAATATACAGATTTTACAGTAAATTCTATGGGTAGTGAAAATCGAATAGACCCTTATCTATACGGGTTTTTCAAAAGCCTTTGATAAAATTAACATCAAACTGCTTCTGAAGAAGCTGTTCAAAATCAGGATTAATGGTGACCTTCTAAGATAGATCAAATCATATATCACAAACAGAAGTCAAGCAGTTAGAGCTAAGGGTTTTATAATATACCATCAGGAATTCCACAAGGATTGCATCTCGGACCTCTTTTGTTTATTTTATATATCAATGAGATAGGCACATGTTTTAAAAATTCCAAATTTTTGCTAATGACACTAAAATTTACAAAAAAATCTCTAATATTAATGGCAGCCTAGAATTGCAAGAGGATCTTAATAGGCTTGGAATATATTTTGCGAACAACTAATATTTCAATCCCTCAATCAATGTTTTGTAATGATTCGTAAGGTGCAATATTGTAATGAATACTCAATTATTGTTTTTAAGTTCATTGTTGTTAAATCCGCTTGAAGTGAAATAACACATAACTGCGCTATACAAATATAACTTTATTATTATTACTTTAATCAGAATCAGTCTACCTGTCTATTTCCCTGCACTCGGAGAGTCATATTCGTAACTCTTTTGGTCCCACAGAAACGTTGATTAAAATGACATTCATCGCCAGGTACTTTCCAAACTTCCTCTTCCTCGTCTTATTCCCCTCCGCACTCCTTCAGGCACTGGCTCCGGGCAGTTAGAAATCATGTACGCCGCTGTTTTCAAACAAAACTTTAATTTGGATTTGGGGCATTTTGGCCCAACCAAACTGAAATTTTTTTTTTTAATTCAAAGTTATAGCAAATATTTTTTAGTATGGAAATATGCTATTTTATTTATTTGTGATTTAAATTATAAAATGAAGGATATTAAAGAATTCAATTTTGTCATGATTTTAGAGGCAAACTTTTCAATTATTTGTGAGTATTTATTATTATTGCAAGATCGAGTCCCGGCGTGGGCTAATTAATTTTATTTGATTAATTTGTGTTATTTCACAATTAATCAATTAAAAATAATGTGTTGTGTCTTTGCGGCGCGTTCCAGATTGTAGGATACTCTGAGTATCGCCCTGGTGTAAGACCACCGTTTAGAATTGAAACTTTGTTTGAAACGGCTTTAGCCGTGTTTGGTGACGAGATCTGAATAGCCAGGTACTTCCCTACTATCCTCTTCCCCATCTCCTTCCCCTCCTTACTCCCTTCAGCCCCACAACATACCCCAATTGGGGATGCCATAGTATCACTGGCTCCAGACGGGAGCAGCTGGGACTCTTGTGAGGTATTCACATTTAAAAAAAATGCTTTATCTTTATATATATATATAAATATATATAAATCTCGCATCACAATGTTTGTTCGAGATAAACTCCGAAAGTACTTAACCGATTTTAATGAAATTTAACTTACTGTGTGTAATTTTGTCTAACTTAAAAGATAGGTTAGTTTTTATCTCGATTATTGACCTCAATATTTAGTATTGCAAATGAATTGTTCATCGTTCATGTTTGTCATAAGACAAGGCTTTGTAATTATTTGTAAGTTCCATTAGTTTCTAACTGATGGCGGTGTGAGTTAATTTATCGATACAACACTTAGTTATCTAGATTGGGTAACCATTCAGTAGATGGCATTGTGTTTCAATTTCACGTCACAGCAATGCGTGGCCGGGTGAGCTAGTTTACTATATATACATGATGAAATATAAAATAAATAAATAAATAATTACTTAAAGCATTTTGATAGGTGTCGGCGACGGCCGGCGTAGTCCAGCGGTAAGGCGCTTGACTTGCATTCCGAAGGTCGCGGAATCGAATCCCGGCGTGGCAAATAATTTTACTTGATTAATTTGTGTTATTTTACAATTTATTCATTTAAAATAATATATAGTATATTTGCGGCACGTTCCAGAGTGGAAGATACTCTCAGTATCGCCCTGGTGTAAGACCACCGTTCAGAATTTAAACGATGCTTGAAATGGCTTTAGCCGTGTTTGGTGACCAGATCTGAATAGCCAGGTACTTCCCACCTTCCTCTTACTCATCTCCTTCCCCTCCCTTCTACCTTCAGCCTCACAACATTCCCCAATTGGGGATGCCATAGTCTCACTGGCTCCAGACGGGAGCAGTTGGGACTCTTGTGCGGTATTCATGTAAAAAAAAAGGTGTAAATTCAAATTACAAATGACTGACTTAAGGCGGCGCTTCCCGGCCCAAAAAGAAGAAGATGGAGAGATATGTAATTACGAATGTTGGACAGAGCGCGCTAATATTTTACGTGATAAAAATGAAGCGAAAATGCTTAATAAAACATGACTCGTTTAAATAGAGCAAAAATCTCGTGGAAGGTATATTAAGTATCATTTAAAGAAACATTGTGATTTTTTTCACAAATATAACTTGTAAAATAATAGAAATAAACTTGTTTTAAATAATTTTCGGAGCATACTTTGCGATTTTTTTCTATCGAGGGAATTTCATATAATTTGCGTTTTAGCGTGGAACGTATCTAGATATTATCTTCAAAAATAACATTTATTTTTTTAAGAGCTTCAAAACTTCAAATGTGAAGATATGTAAGAAATCGGTCGAAATTCGGAAAGCGGCGGCTTAAGTAAGAACGCAAACTTGTATCTAAATTAAAATTTTAACCCAACAAACGCCTTTTTAATGATTTTTATATGAATTTTTCATTTTATTATCGCAGCAAGTAATGCTAGATAGTTTTTTTAATAATTATAATTAACTCGAAAAAAAATCCTATACAATCATGCAAAATTGATTTCTTTAATGGCCTGTGTATCAAAAATTAAAACTAAATAAATAAAACAGCATATACCCGTACTAGGTATTTACTATTCCTTTTGATTAAAAAAATATTATTCTGTTTGGTTGGGTATTTTGGCAACAAATCCAAATTTAAGTTTTGTGTGTAAAAGGGCTCTCAGCCGCTCCTCTTAAATAAATACGCCGAAAAGGTCATATTGAATATAGTGGCGCTGTGTCTGGTGTAGAGAGTTCAACTAAACTTTATATGACCTTGAACAAAAAATCTTACAAAATTTTAAGCCATTTTTTTATTTTTATGTTAAATTGGCTTCTTTCAATAAAGCTTCAATTTTTTGTCTCGATTGCGTATCTATTTTCACATTCAAAGAACACTGGAAAAATTCATATTTCATTCGATTTCTTCGCTTTGAAACGATAGCTCGAAAACACTTGACGAACGGCGTGGTCTAGGGGCTCTTGACTCGCAATCCGTAGGTCTCGGGATCGAATCCCGGCGTGTGCAAATAAATTTTATTTGATCAATTTGTGTTACTTCACAATTAATTCATTTAATATAATATACAGTATATTTGCGGCACGATCCAGAGTGGAAGATACTCTCGGTATCGCCCTGGTGTAAGACCACCATTCAGAATAGAAATGTTGCTTGAAATGGCTTTGGCCGTGTTTAGTGACCAGATCTGAATAGCCAGGTACTTCCCTATCTTCCTCTGTCCCATTTCCTTCCCCTCCTCACAACCTTCAGCCTAATAACACACCTCAATTGGGGATGCCATAGTCTCAGTTGCCCCAGACAGGAGCAGCTGAGACTCTTGTAAGGTATTCACATAAAAAATAAATAAATACAACTTTTTAACATTATCTCCATGCAGGAGGTCGTTTTTTTATATGAATACCGCACAAAAGTCGCAACTGCTCCCGTCTGGAGCCAGTGAGACTATGGCATTCCCAATTGTGGTATGTTGTGAGGCTGAAGGTAGTGGGGATGGGAAGGAGATGAGGAAGAAGAGTGTGGGGAAGTACCTGGCTATTCAGATCTGGTCACCGAAGACGGCTAAAGCCATTTCAAGCAACGTTTCAATGATGGTCTTACACCAGGGCGATACTGAAAGTATCTTCTACTCTAGAACGTGCCGCAAATATACAACATATTATTTTAAATGAATGAATTGCGAAAATTACACAAATTGATCATATAAAATTTATTTGCCACGCCGGGATTCGATCCCGCGACCTTCAGATTGCGAGTCAAGAACCTTACTGCTCGACCACGCCAGCCGTCAAATATATTTTATATATTGCAGATTGCTATCAGTTGGTCCTAACAAATTAGACCAGTCAGTGGCTGAGTTGGCATCGCGTTTGGGTCCCACATATGCGTCGTATATTCATTTCTTCGGCTGGCTCCTCCTAGTCCTCCATCACGACACAAGCAACATTTTCCGCTTGATGTGGTGGTAGTAGATGTTCAAATATTGTCAGGTTATTCATAACCCGGGAAAGTTTGCCATTCATTTAATTTTTTTTCTAGTAAATCAGATAGTAAAATAAAATAATTGTCGTCTTCCGATTTTTTTTTTTTAATCTCAAGTTATTTATATTAATTTATTTGTAACAAACAAACCATCTAAATAATACAAAATCTTTACATTTTTGGAGAGCCTTTGTCTAGATGACCCAAGGGGCACGCCGCCACTAGTTAATAGCATAATTTCTTAATAATTGTGTGAGTCCTGCGGAATTCAGATTGATGCGTTTTAACCAGGCACATAGAATAATCACCACCAAATTTTCGCCTTATGAGCGTTGTATTCGAAGTAGTAAATTGTATTTGAAAATACGGTATATTTGAAGATAATCAAAAATCGGCAGTACCGACCTGCTAACAAACTCAATTAATTAACAATACCGCATTAACTGAGACTTTCCCAGCTAAAGACAAAGTGTTGTTGTTTAGGGTTCAATTCTCCAAAACGATCATTCGTTATGCGCCATCTTCGAACAAAAAATTATCCGTCGTATCGATGAACTTTGTCAAATGTTTCATTTATACGTGTTCTTGAATATCGAAGGGTTGAAGAGATATTAAATGGGCAGTTCTGTGAATAATTTCTATGTTTCTAATGTTTTTGACGCTTATATTGAATGGATTTGAAATCACGACCACAATTTTTTTGAAATTGCTGGCGGGTATATTACTCAAAACCTAAAACAGCTGGTAACCATCCGCGTAAAATAAATGTAATGCTCATTACACCTGAAAACGGCACTGCAATAGACTATTAATTCGGAAGTTGATTTTCATGTGAAAACTATCTTTTTTTATATGAACTCCACACAGGAGATCTTTGAAGATGCTGTGTGGAGGGCCTTTTTGAGGAGAGGACGGAGTGAGCATGGGTCTTGAAGAGACCCATGTTGTAGGAAGGAGGAAACATACTGTGCACCGGTGCCGAGGGGATCAATGAAGCTAATTCCTCGGAGCATCTTCCATTGTATAATACCGGTAGAACAAGGACAGCATTCCCATCTTGTTCCTCGCAAGATGTCATACTATGAACAAGATGTCATACTCATATCAATTTGTCAAAAAATCGGATATAGCGGGTATTGAAATACAGGACTCAGTTTGCCGTCATAATCGAACACACAGCAACGTCCTTCAGACCCTCAATCAGGAACTGTGGTTCCAACCACAGTTGCAGTTTCGCATATAAGGTTAAATTACATCACATTATTATGTGCACACAGTTTTTTCGGTGTCGACTGGTTCGACCCACTCGTTATTCGAGATAAATGACTTTGACTTTGGCGTCTAAGTGTGTACCTTCGACGAGACTTGAGAATAACAAAGTCGACCATTTATGTATTTTCGACGAAGATTGCGAGCGATCTCTGTTGGAGAATTGAACCCTGCAGTATATAATAGCAGCAAAAACAACAGATCAACGGCGCTAACATGGGAATCCACTCCCAAGTTGTCCGAATTATTGGTACATTGCCAGGAGAGCAGATGCTGAGAAATTGCGAAGGTGTTGACACAGATCTTCCGCAGAGGATGAGTGATTGTCTAATGAGGTGATGGCAAAATGGTTTAATTTAAAAAAATATCGTAATAATTTATTACTAGATAAATCAGTAACTTTATTGGAAAATATGAAATTCATAACATGGTTCAACACAGATTTGTTATAGTATAACTAGCTCAGGCCCGTGAAAAACCGTGGCGTATTGATTCATAATTGTAAGACGGTTATATTCATTTTATTTTACATCTATTTGAGGTGAGTTTTCACCAAAACGGCGCTGTATAAATCAGCCACTATATTATAGTTATTAATTGTTGGATTTATGTTTGGTTCAAATTAAAAATAATAAAATAATTACACGGGCTAGAATCGAAACCGACCTACTGCTTCGAAGGCAATTATTATGACCGTTCCACCACCAATTATTTTAAGAACAGTGGCATAAATTCATTATGTGTACTTAAAATAACAAGATTATTTTATTTATGAATTTTTAATATTTTTTTACATGAATTCAGCACAAGATTCCCAACTTCTCCCGTCTGGAGTCAGTGAGACTATGGCATCACCAGTTGGGGTATGTTGTGAAGCTGAAGGAGTAGGGAAGGGAAAAAGATGAGGAGTAAGGACGTGGGGAATTACCTGGCTATTCAAATCAAGTCACTAAATACGGCTAAAGCTATTTCAATTAACGTTTCAATTTTGAATTCTGAATAAAAGACAGTGATTCTGAAAGTATATTCTATTTTTTTAATGAAAACAAATAACTTTGTGTTCACCACTATTTAATTAACAACATATCTTGATATTGTTAATTAAATAGTGATGTTTACAAAGTTATTTGTTTTCATTAAATTAATAATGACGCCACAAAGTGAATTTGCGAATTTTGAAGAAAAAAAAGGTATATTCTATTAATCATAATTAGGATGGAATGGAATCAGCAAATACAAATTTTTAAAATAATAATAAATATTTACATACACAGCTGCTAGCCCTGTACAAATCGCAAATTCGCCCAACGGATAGATTTGGCAGTTACTTCTATTCTGTAGCCCCAAAATACCTTTAAAAAAACCCTCGACTCTGTGCATAAACGGGCATTCCGTTTGATAGATTCTCCTTTCTTAACAAACGGATTGCAATCTTTAGAGCACAGGCGTCGGATGGGAATGCTGTCCTTGTTCTACCGGTATTTTAATAGAATATTCCCCAAGGACTAGCGTCATTGATCCTCTCGGCACTGGCGCATAGTCGGGAAACTCGCTAAATGTGTGCCCAACATATGCACACGGTTGACATTTCGCCGCCTAAGGACGGGTTGTTTCAAAAAATTTGATGGATTCATCAAATATTTTATGTTAATTTTCACGTTCTGTGTAAGTTCTATTCAAGTTCTGTGATTATTTCAGTTTTGCGAAGCAGCTGTCCTATAACGATATAATAACAGAACTTGAATAGAACCTACACAGAACGTGAAAATCGACTTCAAATATTTGATGAATCCATCAATTTTTTTGAAACAACCCATCCTTAGTTCTTAATTATAATATACATGTACAAGCTGTTGAAAGAATACAAAACAAATTCTTACGTTTTCTAAATTTCAAAATGGGGATTCCAACAATTATGTTGAATAATAAAATCTCTGTTATAATATGAATATGCTCAAATTGTCAGACAGAAGAATTTTCACTGAATTGGTATTTCTTTATAAAATTCTACATGATTTAGTTAATAGTCCGGTATTGCTTGAATTGATAAGCTTCCGGATTCCACAACGTAATTCAAGAAGTCAGGATTTATTTCAGTGCAGACATTCTGGGACTAACTACCATATGTATTCCTCTTTACCCAGAATACTAATGGAAGGAAACAATTACACCAAGTCCATGGACATCTTCAGTTCATCTTTAAACAAATATAAAATATTGTTACTTTTTTTTTTTTTTTTAAATATGTTTATTCAGTTTTAATTTTACAATATTTTATTTTACAAATCTTACGAAACTGATCAATCAGTTTGATTGTAAGAAATCTCTCATTTTTTTCTAATTATTTAATACAGTATACTTTTCAGTTTTACATAGTATATACTAAATATAATACTTAATATTAAAATACTAATTATTACGACAAACTAATTATTATAATGTTTTAATGTTTATGAATTGCGTTGTAGTAAAAATATTTTACACAGTACAAACATACGGTGAGAAAATAAATAGATAGGAACTATTTTATTTGATTTCACGTTCTTCGGAGGTAGAAAGATTTAACTTTTGTTTTGATTTTTTAATAAGATGTCTCATTTTTGATATTTTCAGGTAATGCGTTAAATATTTCCGGAATTTTATGACTTTTTGTTCTATCTCCGTATACATTTTGAGATTTATTGACAATAAACATTTGTGCTTCTCTATGCCTAGTAGGGTAGTTGTGGTTTACGGGTTTTTTGAATTCTGTATTCTAGAATTCATCTAGCGTTAATTGGTAATTTACCTTACTGTGTATAGAGAGGACATTACACAAGGAGAACATTTTTTTATAATCACCTTCACATAACTGGACCTTTTTTTTGCCTGATATCAATTTTAGGAAACGGATTTGTAATTGTTCTATTTTATTTAAGTATGTTTTGTACGTTAATCCGTAACTATTTATTCCGTATCCTATAATTGATTCTGCTAATGCGTTGTATATACAGTATAATATATTTTTATTAACAAAATTTTTTAGGTGGTAAAATTTTCCTAATATGGATCTTAATCTATTACATACATTTTCAATATGATTTGACCAGTTAAAGTTGACATCTATTGTATGACCAAGGTATGTATATTGGTACACTTTTTCTATATTCGGGCAATTACACTGCTGGAATTGGTTTTTTGTGTGCAAACAATCATATGAATGACTTTTTTTATGTAATTCCTTTTCCTGACAATTTGCATATGGTGAGTGTATAAGCATATATTTGGTTTTTTTTGCGTTAATAATAATGCCATTGTCGTGGGACCATTTAATTATGTTATTTAGGTCTGTTTGTAAAATTTCCTCAATTTTTAGTGGATCTTTGTCAGCACGTATAATGCAAGTATCGTCTGCAAACATGTAGCATTTACAACGTTTTATTACGTTTGGTAGACTGTTTACTTGCATTATATAACATGTAGGCCCCGATATCGACCCTGTTGCTACTCCGGTATTTGTTAACATTTCATCACTAAAAATTCCGTCAATTTTAACTTTAATTTTTCTATTTAACAGATAATTTTTAATAAATTTTTTTAAAGGACCTCTAATACCATATTCCTCCATTGCCTTTAATAATGTTTCGTGGTCCAATGTGTCAAAGGCCTTTTTAAAGTCTATAAAATTTATATGGTCAGTGAATTTAGATAGTAATTGGGTAGTACTGATGCATTTCAGTTATGTACAATAAATATTATATTTATTAACATTCATATGTAAAAGCCCTGAAAAAGGGCGTTGATCAATAAATAAATAAATAAATTGTCCAAACGACCATTTTAGTTTTTGTTCAATATGTACTTTAAAAATAAAAATAATGTTCAATAAATGAGAGTTAATCACGTATTTAAGAATTACTTGAGTTAATCACTTATTTAAGAATTACATGGTCAAATTCGACCATTATTGCTATATTTTTTTATTGATTTAATGCAATATTATATTAACATTATCAACATTCTGCACTCCTTCTCTATATAAACTATCAGTGTGCAAAATTCCATACTCTTCCGTCAGCACAATTTTCGTAAAAAAGGGGTACAAATTTTTTGCTGCGAACTTTACCTTTAAGATAACAGCTTTATCTCTCATAATGTTTCATTGATATTATAAAAGAAAACCTTCTCCTCCTGTTAAATTTTCTAATGGTCGTTTGGACAATTAAGAACTGAGGCGACGATTTGTCGACTGTTCGACTTGTTCGACTTGTTCGACTCGTTCTTGTGTTCAACACCCTCACAGCCAAAGGGGACGAAAATACCTTCCTCATATTTTATCATTATTTATTTGACTAAGGCTCCAATAATAAATAAGTCCATGTAAATAGTTGCCCAACATTACCCATGATTAGCTTCCCTCTAACAATATTTTTCATTTCATTCTCTAGGTTGTTCTGCATCCATCTACGTTATAAACCGGAGGATTCTTAATAATGTAGGCTTCATTAATTAAGTCCTCAGTGTGCCTTGTCACGTTGCGTCGTTGAATATAGTGCCGTTGAACAAAGGGTGCCACGGATGGTGTCGAGCCTTTTCGTTAAGGTTTTTTGTTTTTCTATTGTATTTAACCCACAATCATTTAGGGGCGTACGGTACATAAAGGCTGAAAAGTTGTGCTTAACATAAGAAAAACGAATCATAATATATACTTATTAATTTTTGCGGTGCCTCCATCTGTGGAAAAAAATTAATTAGCAATTATTGAAGAAAAATGTTAACTATTAGCTGGGGAACCCACGACGGATAGTGTAACGTGTATTTCTTGGTAGAGCATCAGAATCTCCCTCAAGTTTGTGGGAAGGGAAATACAGTCTTTATCTTCGGGCATTTTTAGATAAATAAAAGAAATAATTTAGCAGTACAATATCACCTATATTTTAAAGGTATGGTGTATACATGGATGCCCTCCAAGGGGTCAAGAATTCCACATTTCCTAAAGAAATAATAAAATAACACATAAGCAAGAGAGCATACCTGTGGACCGTAATTTATCTAAATTATCCTGACTCTAACGCTGACGCGAATCACTGTTAATAGGCGACCAGGAGCACGCGGGGTCTCCATGGACAGGAACCGAGGAAGGCCCCAGGGCCTGGGGACTCCTCACCAGGGAACACATTGGAGGACCCACCACTTACCCGCCCTGGTATAGGTAACAGATGGTTACCCCTTCAAGGCTCTTGCAAGGACTCTAATTTTTTTTATAAAAACGAATCTACATTTAATAAACGAAACTAGACCTCCATTGTGCCCGCATACGTTGTTAGGCAGCAGTATGCAAGTGCTTGCTATGAACAATGTTAGTATCAAAGAAAAGTATAAAATATTACCTGAACCTCTTTTGGGTAAGGAAAAAATAAAAACAAAAGTAGGCATTGTGCCTACCCTGCCTGACCTTTATGCACATAATAGCACAAGACATAAAATAAAATAAAAATAACCAAAAAAAAAAAAAAAGATGGATGATAGATCCAGAAAACGGAGGCGGCCATCACAGATCGCCTGGCAGTCCTGCTGGTTTGTGTGTCGGAGATCGGGCAGGCCGGATACAAGGTTCGGATTCCGCGCCCTTAAGCCGACTTCCCGGTGGTGCCTCGACGAGAAGTAATTGGGAAGTGGGGGGATTAGACGCCCGAAGACCCAGAGGATGTCAGCGTCGGGTTGTCGGAGGCAGGGCGGAAGGTCCCCTAGCTCGCACGGACGTCCCTCAGACCAACTACTTTCCCCAGGGGTGGCGCGGGCGGTCTGAGAGGCAGCACTCCGGGTTCGCTTCACTGGTTCCGTATGCGGAGACGAGGTCATACCCCCCCCCCTAATGGGGCTATGGGACAGAACAGAACGGAGTTCAGTGTTGTCACATGGACGCTCGCACAGTTTTACAAGGATCTGGAAGTTGAAAAACAAAAAAAAAAAACAAAAAAAAACCCAGAAAACAAAGCAAAAATACAATTCAAAGATAAAATAGAAGAACGCGAAATACGAAAAATGTATTCTGTGCTAAATATAGAGAAAATTCGTAGCCAGGAAACTGGCTGTGTCATTGTTGGTGGAGCGCTCACTTGATGAACTGACTCTAGCTTGCTGCATTCAGGAGCACCACCACGGGCAGTTTCGAGAGCGTTGCAATAACAACAGCAAAGCGGTCCATTCTGGAGCAGTCTCAGCGCCAGACTTAGTTCCAGTTATAACTTTCTGGAGATAATGGGAAAACAAGTAAGAAGTGGTAGCAACAAGATCAGTCCAAACGGCAAACCGGTTTCCTGGTGAGAAAAGAAAAGAAAAACATGCATAAACCAGCTTAAAATTTAGAACAGAGTTGCAATAATAACAAGAAAGCGGCTTATTGCTGTAGCGTACCCAACAATATCATGAAAATAAATTGGAGCAGTAACCACATCAAAGTGGCTTGTCCGCTCCGGCAGCAGTAACAACATTAAAGTGGTTTAGTACATACATGTCTGCCAATCACAATTAAACGAAAAAAGAGAAATAAAACAAAAATAGAGCAGTAACCACATCAGAGTGGCTCGACCGCCGGAGCAAACATAACCATGAGGTGGTATGGTATAAATAATTAGTCTGTCCATTACAAAAAAAAAAAAAAATAAGGCAATAACTACAACAGAGTGGCTTAGCCGCTCCGGCAGCAGTCACCACATCAAAGTGGTTTAGCACATTTATGTTGTTAGCTAAGCACAAAAGAAAAATAAAAGTAAAAACGAAGGGTAAATAAAACAAAAATAGAGCAGTGAACACATCAAAGTGGTCCGATTGTCGAAGCAGTCATAACTCTGACGTGGTATGGTGAGATAACTGTAATAAGTTTAACAAAAGAATAATACGATAAAGAATAAAAATGTAATCTGGCATTAGCAGTAGTAGAAGAGGAAACAAAAAGCCGTGGACCGTGGATTCAGGAGCTTGTACACCCTGGTTTCTATTGAATTTACTCTAGTCGGCGACTCTGAGATCAGACCATCTCTCAACCCAAGTCTTTGTATACTTCTTCAGACACTCGAAATTCACCTTGTTAGAGACGAGATCGGCATTCCAGACCGGTCTCGTTACTACGTTCAAACCACCCAATAATTCATCCCGAGCATCCGTCATAATCTCACAGTGCCACAGAATGTGCTCGGCTGTTTGATCCGTGCTGCCACAGGCGCAGTTTGAATGGGGAGACAGTGAGAGTCTATGTAGTCTCCCTCTGAATTCCCCATGTCCGGACAGTAGCTGGACCATATAATGATCTAGGTTAATAAACGCCCCTTCCATCCTGAGTTTAACTGAAGGGAAGAAGGAAAAGGTCCATCTTCCCTTATTCGACCTATCCCATCGAGTTTGCCACTCGTTGAGTGTCAACTCGCGCATTTGTTTAAGTAGACCAGGGAGGGTCCCGACTCCACCTGGTGTAATTACTACACCTAGATGGGTAGCAGGAAGTCCCCTGGTCAACTTCTTTTTAGTAATCACCTCCCTAATTTCTAGATCAATTGGCAGAATACCAGCCAACACAGGTAGTGCGTCCGAAGCAACTGTTCTGTAGGCACCAGAGAGTGCCAGCAAGGGGGTTCGCTGGCCTCTTTTGAGAGCCGAGAGTATGAGAGAGTTATCCAGGCGGTGCTCCCACACAGAGGCGCAGTACGAGACTTGCGTCACGTAAACCCCTCTGTATAAGAGCCGGAGCGCCGGCCTTCTCAGTCCCCACTCGGTTGTCGAGATTCTCCTCAGCTTAAAAAAGAGGGCCTGGGCCTTGCTGGAGACTTCCTTAACATGTGCCAAGAACGAGGACGATCGATCTAGAGTAACACCAAGATATTTCGCGGTTTCAACAAATTTGACTCTGGAATCTCCCATTTTGATGGCAGGGTTTCTCTCTCTGCTGAGGAAACCCTTCATCAGGAGACCCATGGTCTTCTGGGGAGCGAAAGTCATTTTATTTCTCTTCCCCCATTGGAGGATCGTGTTCAAACCGTCTTCAGCCTTGCGTTCAATTTCTTTCCTGCTGTTCCCCGAGACCAGATACAACTTATCATCCGCGTAGTCCACCGAGATACATCCCTCAGGCAAGGGTAGCCTAGAGGAGTCATCAAACTCGATATTCCAAAAATCAGGACCCAAAATAGACCCCTGAGGGCATCCCATGTCGACCTCTCGTTCAATGGTGAAGTCCCCGAAGGAGAGGATGATAGTTCGGCCACTCAGATAATCCGCACAAATTTTGAAAAGCCACGGAGGGCATTTCCTGTTTTTGAGTTTGGTGCATATCATCGGCCACCATGCGTGATCGAAGGCACCTGTGATGTCTAAGAAGATTCCTATTACGTACCTCTTAGGGCAAACCTTCACCCAATCAAGCGCATGCATGAGGGCATGCTCTGTGGATCTACCGGGGACAAACCCAAATTGACACGGACTTGGGGGGGACAAGGTGTGCCGGAGCCGTTCCCTGATGATTTTCTCCAGGATTTTCCCCAGGACCGGCAGCAATGTGATAGGACGATACGCCTTTACGTCCGATTTGGGCTTATTGTTCCCCTTTGGTATAACCCTAAGCAAGCCCCTCTTCCATTCAGAAGGGAAAACTCCTCTTCTCAAACACGTCTCCATCACCTGGAGGAGTTCTTCCTTAGCGTGGACCCACACTTGCTTCGCTATCACGCCATTGAGCCTATCATGCCCAGGTGCCTTCTTAGGACCCAAACCCTTAATTATTAATTCAACCTCAGCACGTGTAATGGTCAATCTATCCTCCTGGGCGAGGTTTCTCGGTGGAAGCCGTGACAGAATTCTGATCTGCTTGTGGTGGTCGCTTTCCCCTATGACTGAATCTACAGGAACTAGCTTGCCCAGAAGCGTATTGAGAGTGGTCGCCACGTCCACACTCTCTTCGTCCCCACCCTCCAAATTTGTAATTATACTAGACAGATACCGATCAGAGCCTTTTCCGGATTTTTCAACGACGCTGTGGACTTCCCACGGGTTGGCGTTACCCACTTCTAGAACCCAATTATGCCAATGTGCTCGTTTTGCTGAGTGTACGGCCGACTTAAAGGCTCCACGAGAAGCGCTGAGGCACCCCTTACGGGCTGCCGTCTCCTCCTCCGTAAAGCCACCCCGCTTAGTAGCGCCAAACGCCCTGTAAGCCCTCCTGTAAGCCCCCTTCAGCAAAGTCAGCTCTCTCGACCACCACGGCGTCCGAATAGTCGTCTTTGGGTTTACTCTTCCCAAAGACGACTCTGCGGCTGATACCACGGCCGCGTTAAAGAAATTCCCCAAATTATCCGGATCGTTAGCCGCTACGTCATGAAATCCCCTTAAGGTATCGCGTAGCGCTTCCCCAAAGTTATCCCAGTTCGCCGAAGTGGTTTTGAAACGCCAGGAGGATCTTGGAGCTCCGGTCTTCTTGACACCCACTGAGAAGGTAATAAGCCTATGATCAGAGGCAATCGCGCATTCGTGTACCTTCCAATGCAATATCTTGGCTGCAACAGATCCAGAGCAAAGAGTTAGATCAATGTTGCTCTCACCAGCGGTATTCGAAAATGTGCTTAGTGAGTTAGGCTCATTGATAATAACTAGACCTTGCGCCGCAATAAGGTCTTCGACGGCGTCTGAGCGTTCCGTCCTTTGTCTAGCATCATAGTCGAACCATAGTGATGAGCGAGCGTTAAAGTCTCCTCCGATAACAACGTTACGACCTTTAAGCGCGTTTAGAGCGCGCGTCAAGCTCAAGATATGCGGTCCAACCGGGTTCCCATACTTAAAGTATACTGAGATCAATACGATCTCAGTAGTGCCAAATCTAAGAGATACACAGGTTTGGAACTCGTCAGACAGGCCCACCAGGAGGAGGGGGCTGATCAATGAGGTGTTGACCAGGACACCCGCCTGCGGTGAGGTGCCAACTTCAAGAACCGCACCTGGATAGCTTACCGGTGTCTTCCCTAACCGAGTGTACTGCTCCTGAATGAGCAAGATGTCAAGATGTAGGTCAGACATAACCTTCATCGCATCCAGTGTGGCGGCCCGGGAGCGCTGCAGGTTGATCTGACCTAGGGATAAAGAAGAAGAATTAAAGTCCATAGTCTGTCATTTTGACTTGAGATTCTATAGCAGCCATCTGCGCCGGACATGTGCGATCACCAGTTGGATGGTTAGCAGGCCTCTTGAATTTGGTGCAGGTTGCACAGGTAGCGGCCTGTGCCTTCCTGGGGCAATCCTCGAGGTCATGGCCGCTTGCGGCGCAGTGACGGCAGGTAATTACATCTTGTGTGCATGCTTTAGAAATATGCCCATAAAGGTGGCACTTAAAGCACCTAGTGGCCCCCAAGTAGTCCCTGACGCGACAAGCGTTCCACCCAAGGAAGCACAGGCCGCTATCAATGAGAAGTTTCCTAACCTCCGGGTGGCATGTCACAATCATGTTCATCGTACCCTGATCCCGTTTACCAAACAACGAGACTCGTCGCATAGTGCGCAAGTGGTCATCCTTGGATAGCGAACATTTGCCCTCGACGTTGTTGGCAAAGATTTCACCAAAGAGAGCGTTGTCAGCGGACGGATCCCCTTTGGGAACATCATACATCACTATTCTCGGTAGTCGGCCCTGGGGGGAGATCATCTTGATTCCTTTGGCTGCTAGCTTTTCCTCGGCTTTTTTTAAGTTAGCCACTCCTCCGGCTGAGGTGGTTTGGAGAGCCACGCCAGCTCCCTTGATTTTTCTTGTCCTGACTACTTGAAATCCATCTTTTTTTGGGTCCAAAATGGCCGTCAGATTCTTTTGGGTTTCTTCAGATGTTTTACCCTCCGGCGCAGTTGGGTAAAACAACAGTGTGGGCTGCCTTGTGGGAAGCGGTCTAACTTGACCGCCCGCAATAATACTTTTGGAAAGTGGTCCACCGGCGGTGGCACTAGCGTAAGATTTTGGGACCAACGGGGGGGCAGTCGCGGTTCCACTCGTGGTAGCCTTCTTGATCATAGTGTCAACCTTTTTGGTTAATTCGTTTTGGTTGTTGAGCACTAATGAAAACGCCTCCGCCTTCGCAACTGCAGCTGCATGGGCTAAGGCTGTGCGGTGTAGAAATTTTTTGATTTCTTCGATGGCGCACATGATGGTTGTTCTCTCTTCTTTTTTTAATTTGTTCTTTCCTTCAGTGACTGCATTAATCGTATCCAACAGGGACCAAATCGGAAATATTATTTCCGAACTTACTTCCTCAGTAGAAGGGACCGTTATGTTCAGGGAATCTTCTTCCCTGGCCCTCTTTCTGTTAGCCTGGTTTGGGGACCCCTTGGGTGCAGACGGAACTTCGTTAGGGTTTGGCTGCTGCATAGTCGCATTCCCAACACTAGATTGGTTTCCCTCAATTGTGGGTGCAGACCCAACATTGAAATGGCTTGCCACCTTTGAGGGAGCATCAACAACACAAGAGTGGTTTACCGGGTTAGAGGGTGCACTTTGAACATTAGAAGGGTTTCCGGGCCGATTGACACTCGTCGAGGTTATATTTTCCTCTAGCATGAAGCTACTGTGTATGGAGCGGTAAGGGGAGGCAGTTCTGAGTTCTCTGGTCTGTAACATCGATCTGTCCCTAGCTCTCATTTCATTTATAATGTGTCTCAGCTTATTATTCTCATCACGGACCATTTCCAGTGGTACACAGTCCATCTCATTATCCGATTCGTCCGAGTCAGATGCCATGTTAAGGTTGCTAAGTTGCAAAAAGGACAGATTTTATTGATTTGGTGAGGTTGTTTTATGTTTAATATTAATTAACCATGGATAAATTTGCCCATTATTGTTCACCATCTACAAAGTGTATCTTCTGTGGTTTTCTATGGCACTCGAAATTGATCACTATCTGGAATTATAGTACTTCTATGGTTTTTTTTTTTTTTGACACGTTATTGTTCACTATCTTAATATTTAATGTATCTATGGTTTAATTATCATGCATGAATCTATGGAAAAATCCAATTAGTCTATGATCATCTATAACTGACAGTTGCACTTTCTTTTTAGCGTTTTTCACCAGAATAGATAGATATTAACACTAAAACACTTACAAACTAATTAGGGGCTATTCTTACAACTACGTTAATATTTTGAAAACTTAAAAACTAATATTTTATTTTTAAAAAATTGCAAAGTTGCAAAAAAAATTTTGTTTTTGACACTAGAAACACATATTTAAGTTTTTTGCGAAAAATTGGTAGAATCTCACCGGGATAACGGTGGATGAGGGAGAATCCAACTTCCCGCACCTGGTGGACCTGTTTTTTTTTCACGATTAGAGGTTTTTTGTATTTTTAAGAGGAAATTGTTGCAGGAGCAATAGGTAGTAAACTGTACTTGTCCAAAGACAAAACTGAACTGGGAACCTCACCAGGGAACAGGAACCAGGAAAGGCTCAAAGTCTCGGTTGTGCGTACCGGTGAAATCTCGGTAGACGCCGTTTACCGCGCCCTTCATAGATCAGCGCCGGGCCCCATCCATCCGCCTCAAATATCGAGTTCCGCGAGGATAACCCCTCTCAAAGCCTTGGCCACGTTAATATCATGAACGCCAAACAAAGGATTACACCGATTATCCACACTCAAGTACGAGAGTGAAGGTGGGCACATTGACAATATGGCGACTCCACCATTTAAACTTTTAAAAATCCCGTTTCACTCACGGAAACAACACGGCTCGCGGTTATAAAATAAACCATGATTCTTCTTTAAATGGGTAAAACCCGTAAAGGTGATACTATCACATATTTAACAAGAAACTTGAATAATTCGGCGACTTGTCGAATCAACCTCGGCTCCCCAGACGACGAAAATTCAAAAAAGTCGCTCCCGAAATATATGGCGCTAGTCGCTAGCGGTTAAGAACTAATCTTTACGGCGATCATAATAAAACGTCAGCGGCCAGGTGAGTTTAAGATTAACTAGGTCAAGACAATATTTATTTAATCAAAATAAATATTATCGTGACAATAGTTCACAATTTTCAAGAACATTCCACAATATTGTAGAGTGTTCTGGAATATTCTACAATAATCTGTGATGTTCCGGGATGTTCCAGACTATTCCCGAACGTTCTACGACATTCTAAATATCCCAAGACATTCTGGAATGTTGTGGAACGCTCTCCAATACTCTCAAGTTCTGGACTGTTCTAGAAAATTCTAGAGGGCGATACTTCCAGCCCTTATATCTTCAAAACCACGCCCTTCAGGTAAAAACGGGAACCTTCTTCATAGATGGGGGATAGAGGGCTACCACACCATAAAACTCCCTTGATCGTATCCCAACTCTTTTTTGAGTTTTAGCGGTACATTACAGTAGACTTGGTTTAATAATATAATTCTTTCTTTTTATTTGAACTCCACACAGGAGACACTGAGGAAAATAATTTCCCTCAGGGCATATGTCATCTTTGGGGATTCTGTGTGGAGGGTTTTTTTAAGGAAAGGAGAGTTCTGGGAAGGAAAAGGGTATAAGAAGTGGGTAGAAATCTGGGGTTCAGTGTGTCCTGGTCATCCACCTTCAAGACCCAGACAAACCTCACCCCATGAACCCATGAATAATATTGATTATATCAAATTAACACATTCATCACGTAAAAAAATCACTATTTTTCTTTCGTTTTATCGAGAGTAATTATTGATAGTGTATGTATAATAATACATTCTACTACTATCTAACATGCCGTAGAATTCCAATTACAATACGTTACAATTATATCAAATTTTAATATTTAGTTTAAATCTAGTTTCGAGATATTTTGGCATTTCGAATTTTTAAAATCGTTTTAAAACTAAAAAGATCCCAGCTTTCGTCACAGAGCTACGCACGCCACTGTTACCAGTCAGTATCGATCTAAATCGCATAAACATCGAGAACTTTTTAAAGCAAGTAGGTAATGTTTTTACTGTAGAACTTACGAGTATAGCGATTGTGCGGTCGAATTTTTCCTAGCAGGCCTAGAAAATGGATTTGTTTGGATGGAATAGGTATATTTAAATTAATTCTGATAAACATATATTACTAAAATCTAAGATGTTTCTAACAGAATCCCTGGGGAAAATAGTAATTCATCGTCTAGAAAAATTAAAGCCTACCGCTAATTTTATAGTTAAAATTCTTTTATACTTCAATCAATAACTTGGTCGATGGTTTTATAAAATCTTTGAACCGTTTAACGTAAGATATTTTAATGATGAGGTACTTATGACGTGTAACGTCTTATAAATCGATGAACGCCGGCCGCATTCACGAAAAAGCATGACTCATTGTCATGCTGTCACGATGTCACGATGTCACGATGTCACGATGTCACGATGTCACGATGTCACGTTGTCACGATGTCACGATGTCACGATGTCACTATGTCACGATGTCACGATGTCACGATGTCACGATGTCACGGTGTCACGGTGTCACGATGTCACGATGTCACGATGTCACGATGTCACGATGTCACGATGTCACGATGTCACGATGTCACGATGTCACGTTCCGCCTGAGCCAGGCGTACAGGCAGGGCGCGGAACAAGCGTTCGACCTAAGCGTTCAGCGAGAGCGCGGAACAAGCGAGAGAGAGGCACGATCGGCCTAAGCGTTCGGCTTAAGCGTTCGGCTCGTAATCGCGTAAATCGACGTTATCGCGTAAAATTATCGTCCGTAAACCGACTTTACAGACAACCAATTTTCTTTTTTGTGAATCTTAAATAAAAATAACTTACAACTCGCCCGCATCTATCCGATTTAAATAAGATATTTGTAGTGTGTAGGAATATGTATGATGTTTCAATATTCTTCAACAGATGTTGTTAGCGTAGGTAGTTAGTTAAATGTAATTTTGAGGTTTTTTAACAGATGTCAGTAAAATAGAACTATAGGAGAGAGTGTCAACTATCGCTTTTCGTGTCTAATACCCAAACAGTTACGGAAATAGCCGATGAAATCAAACCACCAGCTGGGCATCTTTAGCGCCGAAGTCCCTTGCTTCAGAAATACACAGAGTACCATTAGAATGGACGTTTTGTCCTGTTAAATATTCATTTTAAACCAGATGTATCATTGAAACTCCCAATCATCTGAGAAGTAATGTTCATCAGAGAAAACCGCAATTCATCACAATATTAAAGTTACGAATTTTTTGGAATTAATCTAAATGTGAGGCTCGGGCAAACCCCCGATGCTTGTGGTAATTTCTCTAGTTCATTTTGTTATTTTCTCAATTTCTATGAATTTGAAAGCATTCTTTATTCTGATCTTTAGTCTTTTTTGTTTTAGAACAAGGCGTTTGAAGAGGATAATTGTGTGGAGAATTTATCATGATATACATTATTTTCGGTCGACGATTCTTACTTACGATATTCCTAAATTTATTTCAGAAATTCGATTCATGATGGTGCCATTTCCCGACTGTGATGATATGTTTTGATCGCTTGGATAACTCACCTGAAACAAATAGAAAGAAAAAAAATTGTTAAACGCTTAGTAAAGATCACTTACCTTCCGCATAGTACCCATAAAGAAGACAGATGTCTCAATATGCGTAGACATAATTTAAAAATTAATTAAAAGACATCAGAACATCAGAAAAAAATGGATTAAAACGTATGTGATTTTGTGTTTTTAATGTGGTTTTGATTTTGTTAGGTTAGATTTTAAAAGATTTTTTGTTGGGAGATGTTTTATCCGTAGAATATTTTGTCGGAGGATATTTTGTCGGGGATATTTTGTCGCGGGATGAAAAGTCGCGGAACCAATTTTCCTCACTTTATTAAATATTGTTATATCGGGATCATTCGTTGGTTTATTGATTTTCAATTGTTCAAGTAAATTTAATCCAAAACCCTCGCATTCGGATTTGAATTCATAATACTTAAGGGGGGCGATACATGTAACCGCCTGACTTTTAACCGTTTTTCAGAGGCTTATTTAAAAAGGAAAAATTAAATTAATCGTTTTTAATTCAGTACATTTATTTATTATATATTAAAATACAAGAATCAGTTTTTTTTTTCAAAATGGCCGCCCTAGTAACTAATCCCCTGAGACCCTCGTGGCAAAAGGCATCAATTGGCGGGATTTTTAGCTTTTTTACAGCTATCTGAAATTTAAAATTTTGGCTTGAGCGTGTTCATAAAACATGTATCTTCCATTTGAACTAACAAAAAAACAAAAAAATCAAAAAATCGTAAATTGGCACGCCTCAGAATAAAAAAGTTCGATTTTTCACCCTTTTTTTAAGGTTTTCGGGTCAAAAATGATATTTTTGTAATTTTTTGGCATATTTGAGATTCGACTAGAAGCTAATACTATAAAAAAAGACGTGTGCCAAATTTCATAAGAATCGGTTGAGAACTTGCCCGCCAATTTAAAAATAGTAGTTTGGAGAGAAACACGTGTAAAGTTTTGACACACACTATGATAAAAACGACCTCCCAACTAGTCGGCTATTCCAGGGCCATACAGAAGTCCTTCGGTGCGTTCGAAGTACTCGTTTTTCTTCTTAAGTTCTTCTTGACAAGCTTTTTTGGTCGTCAAAGAGCTGTGGCGATTTTCTCGACTCACCCACCCTTTGGTCATCGATTTTGTCTTTGAATTGAGGCGGAGCACTTAAATGAGTTTTTAATCAATAAATAATGCGAATTTCATTGTCAACATTTACAGGCATAATTTTGAGATGTTATTTTAACTATTTATGCAAAAAAATAATTTTTTTTTTACATGTATCGCCCCCCTTAACTGAACTGAATAATTATTTTCTAATTAAAAAATGCAACAAATTTCAAGTACTAATACGTGCTGCTGGTGATATTTTGCTTTACTTTTTGATAAAAAAAGAATTATTCAGTTTCATCAAGTATTTTGGCCACAAATCCAAATTTAAGTATTTTATAAAAAAAGGCGCAGCCGTTCCCCTTAAAATTTTGCCCAATAGAGTCTTAAAATTTATGTAAAACAAAACAGGTTTGATTCAGTGATTAATTGCGAGATGGCAAAATATTTCAAATAAAAATAATTCATGTTTATGTTCTTCAAAAATTAATTACAATTGCGTTAAGAAATCTGTTAATTATTCTGAAAGGGTATTTAATTGTATTTCGATTTCACCCTTCAAGGATATTTTTAGCTGTCGATTTGGGCTGACAAGGGGAAGGCAATGAAAAGATATGCTAAAATCGTAAAAGTGAGTTACTTAAAAAAAATACATATTTAAAAAACGAATATACTTGGGTCGTTCTTTTAAACCTACATAAAGTTGTCTCCACCAGTTAAAATCAACAGAATTACCAATTTTATTATTTTATAATTACTTTAAAATCTACTGTACTAAAGACGAAACAACTGTGTGCGTTTTAAAAAAAATATGTTTATATTTTTGTATCAAAAATTACGTGACAGAGTTGTAACTCCTCGAGATAGAAGTGTATTTTTTATTTATCCTCCCTCCCTTCACCCCTCCTCCTACCCCTTCCCCAACCATTATCTGATGTTTTCTCCCTCTCTTATATGTCCTCCCCTTCTTTTGTCTTTACCTCATTATCTTAACTCTGTACTGTAATTTAGTTTATATGTTTATTGTCCTGGAGAAGGTCGAGTTCGAACGAAACCGGTCGGCGAATATAAATTTAAATAAAGAACTTGTTTCATTCTGTAAAATTTTAAGCCACAAAGTGTTTTCTTTCTTATAATTTAAGAATTTCATACAAATCACAGTTGTCTTCTGCCCTGTCGACTTGCGTGTATTCTATAATGTTACAAAAAATGATATGACGACATGAAATAACTATTTTTAAACTCCAAAAGGTATATATAACCTATCAAGTGACAGCGATTATTATTTTTAATGATTTTGAATAAAATATTTTTTTAAATCTCAAAAACTTGTCTCCTACAATTTTTATGTCGTACGACAATTCTGTCACGTGGGCTGTCATTCGAAATAGGTATACTCGCAGCTCGTGTTTTTCACTCCCAAAATGCAGTTTAGGCCTCCTTCCCCCCTTGCTACAATTTCCCCTCTGAGATCCAGAGAGATTCATTTATAGTAAAAACAAAATGTGACGGAGTGGTAGAAATGTGACAGAGTGGTAAAAGTTATGTAGGTTTAAAAGAAGAACAACCTACGTTCAGTTGTTTAAGTTAGAATATCATTAATAATAAAAATATAAGTGACCGGCTTTAGTCATGTTAAAAATCTATTGTTTACTGAAATTCGGCTTATTTTTACACTCATACAGACAGTTAACACGTGCTAAATGAAATAAAAAACATAATTGAAGTATGTGGAAAAAAAACACGAGTGGGCTTTAGACCGCACGACTGAAGTAAAACTTCTATGAGAGGTAGAGAGAAAGAAAATGTGCGCGCGCACTCCTCTCTCTTGCTCCTACAGTGTGATACAGATAATAGGCCTGCACTGTGTCTTAGATATACGAAACGTAACTGGCTATGAAAAAAGAGAGAAATAAAATGAGTGCTCGCACCTCTCTCTCTTGCCCCTACAGTAATATACGAAACGTAACTCTCTCTCTTTCTATCTTCACTAACTTATATCTCCCTCTCAACTTCCGTTCGTCTCGTTTTCGTAACGCTCTCGTCACGCATTCACTAGCTTACTCCCCAAGTCAAACGTGCGTAAAGAAGTTTTACTTCAATTAATATATTACTGCTGCAAGACATTCAAAAATTATAAAAATTAACAAAACATATTAACTACTTCTTGGAACAAAAATTTGTCAATAATCAACACTTGCATTATAAAGGAAGTACCTCATTAATTGAGTATTGTAATTTTAATTGCGTTTACAGTCGTAACATTTATATATTTTAATTGCGGTTAGTAATTTTTGATTACCTAATTAATAACTGGTAATTATTGACTCAGCTAATGATAGCGGTGGCACACGAAGTCAGCCGAATGACGATAATTCACGAACGCTTTCGATGTGAGTTTCGGTGCGGCCGAGTTCTTTACCGAAACCAAAACTGTTGCCAAAACTAGATTTTTTGCTGAAACTTGCCGAAACCGAAACCGAACCTTCGGTCGGTCACTAAACCCCGCTAACATATCAAATCGGATGAACGGTTATCAATGCATACTTTCATGGTGCCAGAACTCACTTTTGTATATGGAAACCATTGTGGGCATGCACACATTAATTCCCAAAGTTTCATCGGAAAATGATTTAAAATAATTCATTTAAATCGGATGAATGGTTTAGCAACGCACAGCATATATACAAATACAGATACAAGCTTATTTTGATTTTTATATATGTAGAAATAGGTTGCACTAGCACGGCCTCCGTGGTCGAGAGGTAAGGCTCTCGACTATCAATCCGAAGTCCGCGGATTCAAATTCCGGCATGAAATAAAAATAATGTATAGTAATTCGCTGCACGTCCCAGGGTGGAAGTTACTCTGTGTATCGTCCTGCTGAAAGACCACCATTGAGAATCGAAACGTTGCTTGAAATGGCTTTGGTGACCAGATCTGAATAGCGAGGTACTTTCCGAACCCGGTCTTTCCCATCTCCTACCTTCAACCTCATACCATACCCCAATTGGGGATGCCAATATTTCACTAACTCCAGATGGGAGCAGTTGGGACTCTTGTGCGTTATTCACGTAAAAAACGTACCCGAAAGATTTTAACCACCGATCTCTGAGAATATTTGGAGTAAAAATGTAAATATCATTTTGCTGACCGATGATATGTAAAAAAAAAATTATGCCACTGGGTAAAACCTGGCGCATCACGTAGTACGCACTCCGACTCGTTCCAGCAGCACCGAAAGTACGAGATATAGCACGTTGCGACGTGTAGCAGTATGAACAGTGGCGACTTGTGGTATAAAGTATATATTTATTTCAAGTTGAAAAAAATTTAACGTTTTTTCTCAAAATATGCTCAGGAACCACTGGTTAAAACATTTCGGATTAAATATTCTGAAACATAATGTTCCTATAAATGTATAAAAATTTGGTTTCAAATTCATCCTATTCCAACCACTTTACCACGGAGGTCATCAAATGTTCCAAATAAATAAAATAAAGAAAGAAAATTTCTACTCTACAAAGCTGATGAATTTTATATTATGTCAGGCCATTTTCACGTTGGCAGAACTAAACCCCAAAGTGAAATATTAACTTGGAACAAAAATAGCAATAGATCAAATACTGAGTGAACCAGTACAACGCACGCCGAATTACAGGGTGTTTGGTGTGTCAAATATAAAAGTTATTTAATTAATTTTTGTTGATTCGATTTATCTATTTTCTTATGTTAACACACGAGAAATTGTATTGATCATCGAAAAACTACTTGGTTAGGCATTGTTACGTGTTTATTCGAAAAAATGTTTAAATTGCAATAAATGGTGCTTCTGGCGATCTCTTTGGATATTTCAGAGGCCCTGAATGTGTTGTTCGAAAAAACTGACTTCATAATGACCAAATGAACAGAAATGTCGCCCACTTGTAGGTTTAAATAAATAATGCAGTTTTGAAATAAAGTATTAATGTAACCAGTAAATAATTGTCTTGTCATCTTGTGATTTGAATATTTTTGCTATTCATTGTGATTTCTAATCTAGTTGTGTAAAGTTGAAAACAGACTTGTGCATATTTCAAAATTACGAAAATTATACTGAGATTAATTTAAGCGAACGGAATTTATTTGGGTGGCCTCCCACAAGTCGCAGAGTACGACAATAAAGGTTAGTGAATCTGTTTTTTCCTTTGAGATTTGTCAGATCGCTATTTTTTGTAATATATGGTTCGCGCAAGGTAGAATTCGCAATAATATTTTTTTAGTATTACGCTCAGAGAGTTCTGGGTTATTTTCACGCCCAGACTCTCAAATTACAATACACTCCTGTAGAAGCATATTTTTTTAAATTTTATTAAGAAGAATACTATTCAAATTATTTGTATGGCATTCCCAAATTTGGTAATGTTGATTTTTTCACGAAGAAAAAACCTGTTGAAAAAAATTCCTTAAGGCCTATATCATCTTTGGGGGTGTACGGAGGGGAAGTTCTGGGAATGAAAAAAATATAAGGGATGGGTAGGAATCCGGAGTTCAATGTGTCCAGGAATGCCGTACGTTTCAATCCAACCCTCAACCCCTCAACCTCAGGTCGATGGGTCGAGAGAGTCCGGCTGGAGTCTAGATTAAGTAAACCGTCTTTCCCGATCTGGACCGCCATGAACAAACGCGTTCGCCAGCAAGACCTGGACAAAACCTTACTCCATGAATCCGGGCACCCCTGCTAAGTCATCAAACACATCGAACCACTTGGCGTGACCTGTGGCAGGGACGTAGTTTATCCAATTGCCGGAGCGGCGGTTCTCATACACGCCTCCTAAATTGAAAGCATACTTACTTACTATTAGATAAAAATAATAAATTAAATTAAAAACTATGATCACAATTTTAAAACAAAGGATTAAGACAATAGTTATCTCATTTCTCTTCAATACAGTAATCTATAATCTATATAATATTACAAATGCAAAAGTGAATGTGTTTGTTTGTCACGCTTTAGCGCCTAAACCACTAAATTGATTTTAAAAATTCTTTCACCAATAGAAAGCTACTAAAGTGTCTGTATATAATGGTAAGCTCTGGCGTTATGAAATTTGTAAACATGAAAATATGTGTATTTCATATATTTTAGCGGCAGGGAGGAAAGGCAGAAGGTGGGGTTCGCGGAAAAGGAAAAGACGAGGGAGGGGGAAGGCGGGGAAGATATAATATTGCTAATTGCTATAGTAATTTTCCCAAATGCAAAAAACAATAAAATGAGTACTAGCGGTTTGTTGGTTCGTTATCCAAACACCCTGTATTCAGAACACTTATACGGTCTTGTTCTGTAGCCGATTCCGTCCACTCGGCCGATTTCATTATACTTCAGGAGCCGAATGGTTTAAGTAACTTCAACCCATTCACGTCACGTTCCTCACATTGGTAGTCCATCGAGCTCATTCTCACAACACGTTCAACCCCTTACCTATTATATCTTTATATTACTTCATATTTATACCAATATTTCATTTTTAAAAATATACTTGGACAGTTTATTATAAATTGCTGGTATTTTGTTTTAGGCTCTGAATTCACGAGTTTTAAACCTTTTCAACCGCAAATAAAAATGATTATTCAAAATTAATAATATACTTTGTTTGTACCACTTTTATTGTTTACAAAACCAACATGTTTCGTGACCCAATGTTAAATCTGTTTCATTTGTAAATTGTTCCCTGTTGCCCCTCTTTCCTCTACCCATTCTTACCTTTCCATTGACTATGTCTATTATTTATACTTATGTTGTCTATGTCTATGACCATTATTTTTATCTTTTATTTATAAAAGAAATTATTTTTATCAGGCTCCGCTCATTTTTAACAGCCTTCCAGAAAATATCAAGTCATCTAATTCCTTGAGCACTTTTAAAAAGATTGTCAAATTATTTATGTTAGCCGAGGATTGCCAATTGATTTTTTCAACTTTGTCCTTTCTAAATTATTAGCTAAATGATTATGTTTATAGTAATAATAAGCCAAATTAGTATTAGCATTCTTCTGCCAAATTTAAAGCATATTATATTATATACATATATTTATTATTTACAACTTCATCGTTAAAACAAAAACAAAAAAAACTTTTATTTTTTACTTTAAATCAGTCCTCAAAAAAATGGTCACCCTACAAAAGTCTACATGTTTACATGAATGTACTACCTAGCGCCAGCAGTTTAGTAATAATCTCAACCTGTAAGAAATGCAACAATATTGTTCTTTCAATATCTGTATAATTTTGTGTTATTTTGTTAATTGTAGAATTGTTAACCTCAACACAGGCTTGTCCTAGTGAGGTTGCAAATTGTTTTGTAAACATTTTTACCTGCAATGTAAAGATACAATAAATAAATAAATAAATTAGTTAACCCTGAAGAAGTGAGCTTAGCTCACGAAACATGTTGGTTTTGTAAACAATAAAAGTGGTAAAAACTAAGTATCATCAGTCATCATCATCAATATATTAATACGTGAAGCCAAAACTTTGTACCCCTTTTTACGAAAATTGCGCGGACGGAGGAGTATGAAATTTCGCACACTCATAGTTTATATAGAGGAGGAGTGCAAAATGCTAATATTTTTTTTTAAATTATGCATAAAAATAGATTAAATCAAAAACAAAAACATTACACACACTACCATGTATTTGACACACACACTCGCGTCTTTACTCTATTGTTTATTGTTACAGTCTATGGTCAAATTGAGAATAGATTAATATTGTTTGTCTTTAATATTATTTGTCTATGGTCTTACTGAATGTCAAACATAAAAAAAAAACATTACAACTATGGGCGAATTTCGACCTTTGGGCGACCACTAGTATTATTAATTTTGAATTTAAATGGTGCCAAAAAATAAGTTTGCTGTGCTTGAAGAAAAATGATTTACATCTATTTAGTTTCTCTCGTGCTGAATGCAAAAATTATTTTAATTTGGGTATGGGTAGCGCATGGATACCGCCGCCCCGGCAACCATTTATTGAAAAAAATCAGAGTATAGAATTCACACGCTGTAAAAGTGAAATCTTCAGAAAACTAAAACAGACAAGGAAGACTACGAAGCA
This sequence comes from Glyphotaelius pellucidus, assembly GCA_936435175.1. NCBI lineage: Eukaryota > Metazoa > Arthropoda > Insecta > Trichoptera > Limnephilidae > Glyphotaelius > Glyphotaelius pellucidus. The sequence goes on from OW386559.1 coordinate 25,948,387, forward strand.
CCGCACAAAGAGGAGACCGATTATACTATCCCATTCTCTCGCTGGCTAAGTCCTATTCATGTATGTGTTTCTTTCTTTTTTTTGTCCTATTTTTCGTTTCATTGAGTTTCAAATCACAACGGTGGTAAAGAAGTTTTCACTTCGATAACCAACACTGCTGATATTTTCGTTGTTTGTTTTTCGGGCGTTATGCCGTATTGCGCTACCTCCTTCATTATCCCTCCATAAGCATCTCCTCATATTATAGCATCCCCAAAGATGGCATAGGCCCTGAGGGAAAATATTTTCTCCTGTGTGGAGTTAAACTAAAAAAATCAATAATATTTTTACAGTAAATGACATTAGTTGTCTTTTCAAAATTGGAATTATAATGTCCCGTGATTTGTCACGGTTCTACGCTAGATTGAATATAATATTCGAAAGTTATTTTAATTTATTCCAATTAACGGTGTGATCTTTTAATTACATTAAAGAACGGAGACACTAAAATTACATTAGATTTTTCATTTTATATAATTATATATTATTATATGGCTATTTTTGGAACCAGTTTATACCATCGGATTTATATAATGGTCACCAACCCTAACTGGGCGAAGCCGAACCAAAAGCCACCCGCAGGGCATGCGGAGCGGGTTTTTAACTGCTAGTAAGTATGAATTATCGTTAAAAAGTATTAATGAGTTTAGTTTTTGCACTGTTAATTCGTGGTGGAATTCCATCGTATTATAATTGAAATTAAAACACTTTTGCACTTTTTTCCACTAATTTATTTACACCAGGACCGGTTTCATCCTACTACGGACATTTTCAGACTGGAAATGGACCAGTCTGAAAATGTCAGACTGGTCTGAAAATGTCCGTAGTAGGATGAAACCGGTCCTGGTGTAAATAAATTAGTGGAAAAAAGTGCAAAAGTGTTTTAATTTCAATTATAGTTAAAAAGTATTGTTGTGTATTGTGTATCGAATTGTCTATGGACCATTCGGGTTTTCCTATTGCTAGCGGAAACACCCGAGCGTTTTGATATAGTCCGAGAAACGCCACTTCTTCGGCATTTGGCCTCTCACTAGCAGTAGCCAGTAGCCAGCCAGCAGTAGCCATAAATATACCAAACCACCCACCCACCCACGCAGTAGCTGTGTAATGAGTTGTATCAATTACATCTACAATAAAATTACAGGTGTACAAAGTACCTACGAGTGCTATCACTATAAATAACCATTTGATACTAGAGATATTGGGCCCACTATCAAAGACCGATATACAAGTAGGATTCTCGAAGACAAACCATTGCACAAATCTTACAAATATAAAAATTCCTATCGGGAAGACTTATTTTGAGATTTGTAACACGTTGAATTCAAATGTCACCTGACGACATGGTAACAATTTTTACCAAATCAGATTTTTTAATTTTTAACACAAGCAGATTTTTTTTTTTAATTCCGATAAATTTTCGTCAGGCCTCAACGTGTTATAGCTTTCACCGCAATCCGCGATCAGGCATCAGGCATCAGGCACTTTCAAGTTCCGGGCCGCTAGCAGGAATATTTATACCTTTCGGATCAAAGGGCCGCTGCGCCACGAATGGAAGCCAGTGGCCACTGCCCATTGCTCACTTAACCCGGTGGCCACTCAGAAAACGACTTGCGGATTTCCATTATGAAATTGCATAATTGCATAATGTTATTAAAAGATTCATTTGGGTCTTGTGGTATTATGGAAATATAATGTGTTATTGTAGGGATGTTTTTACTAAAATAATGATGTTTTTATAAAAATATCAATATGACTATTGAGATAATTTGGTTCCCAGACAGTATGCCGGAGGGCCAAATTTCGGGGATCAACTGTCGGTCACCAAATAATAAAAAATGTATTTGAGCACGTACCAGAGTGGAAAATCCTCTCAGTATCACCCCGGTGTAAGGTGTAAGATTGATTCAGAATTGAAACGTTGTCTGAAATGAGCTTAACCGTGTTTTGTGGACAGATGTGGTACTTCCCTTCCCCACTATGTTCAGCCTTACAATATACACTAATTGGGCATGCCATGGTCTCACTGGCTCCAGACGATAGCAGTTGGGACACTTGTGAAGTATTCACATAAAAAATCGAGTGCAGTTTACGCGCGGTTGAAGTGAAACTTTCGTCCATACATTCTCAGCCAATAAGAGCCTTGAAAAGTGAGGTCATAATCAAAGCAGCCAATGAGCGCAGTTTGACGCTTCGTAGGTACTGCAATGAGTTATTTCCGTTTTATATCTCAACCAATAAGAGCCTTGAAAAGTGAGAACATAAGCAAAATGGCTAATGAGCGCAATCTAAGGCTTCGTAGGTACTGCAAAGCATATCTCAACCAATAGGAGCCTTGAAAGGTGAGATCATAATCAAAGCGGTTAATGAGTGCAGTTTGACGCTTTGTAGGTACTGCAATGCGTCATTTCCGTTTCATCCAAATTTCAAATCACAACGGGACTAAATAAGTTTGACTTCAAAACTCAACAACTTAAAGATTCTGCATTGACCGGCATTCTGAATCGGCGAGTGAGATTCACAAAACTGTCTACTCGCTCAGAGCGATAGTAGTAGCTAAAAAAAACGACTCTCGCGCGAATTAATTCGGTCGTCATTTTGTAAAAAAACTTGAGCTCGCAGCTAGCGCCACACGTTAGCGAGTAGCGAGAATTACGGCTCCTACGCGAACTAATTCTGACAGTTGCGAAATCAGCTGTTGGTAGGCTACCATTGAGCGTGTAGCGAGTAAAATTGACCACCTTTCAACTTTTTTCGTAGACTGTCCACAATCTCACCTCTGCCATAGGTCACCCCAAGTGGTTCGCTACGTTTGGTGATTTAGCAGGGGTGCGCGGGTTCATGGGGTGAGGTTTGTCTAGGTCTTGGATGTGGATGACCAGGACACACTGAACCCCAGATTCCTACCCACCCCTTAAACCCTTTTCCCTCCCAGAACTCTCCTCCCCTTCCTTTTCTAAAAAAACCCTCCATATAGCATCCCCAAAGATGACGTAGCCCTGAGGGAAATTATTTTCCATGTAGAGCTCATGTAAAAAAAAAATCAGTTAGCAAGTAATACGATGACACTGAGCGAGTTTACTAACAGATAGTGAATTTCCCAGATAGTAGCTTGTAAACTTGCTTAATGTCATCAAGGCTTTACAGATAGTTCAGCAACAATCTTTTGACGAGTGCCACCCCAAAATAGTAAAACCGCTCCCCATGACCTTTTAATAGTTACATGTTTCCTCAAAATTGTAATTCTTTTCATGCTATATTGACGTATAGTCATTTATCGGAGAACGTGAAAAATAAATAAATAAAAATTTCGCACAGGTCAATTTTTTAGTCTAGCCGGAAGTTTATTTCGGTCAGAAGGTCAGAGTGTTTCCGTTTTGTAAATACAAGTAATAAATAGAATATTTCTGAATGTATCCGAAAACTAAAAACTATTTTTGAAAGGTAATGAAATAAACTTTTAAATTTTATAATTAGAAATAAACATATGCTTTTATAAAAATAGCATTTTCACGGCCTCCGTGGTCCCGAGGCAAGACTCTCGACTCACAATCCGAAGGTCGCGGGTTCGAACCCGGCGTGCGCAAATAAATTTTATTTGATTAATTTGTGTTATTTCACAATTTATTCATTTAAAATGATAAATAGTACATTTGGGGCACGTTCCAGAGTGGAAGATACTATCAGTATCGCCCTGGTGTAAGACCACCATTCAGAATTGAAACGTTGCTTTAAATGGCTTTAGCCGTGTTTAGTGACCAGATCTGAATAGCCAGGTACTTCCCCACCTTCCTCTTCCCTATCTCCTTCCCCTCCCCACTACCTTCAGCCTCACAACATACCCCGATTGGGGATGCCATAGTCTCACTGGCTCCAGACGGGAGCAGTTGGGACTCTTGTGCGGTATTAAATGTAAAAATAAAAAAAAATATTTGAATGCAAACATAAAAAAGTTTTTAAAATGGCTCACCTTATTTTTTTTCTAACAAAAATTTACTGATAACGAAAAAAATTCAAACATCTTTAAATAGTATAAATTATAGTCTTCCGACGCGTCTGTCTGTCTGTCTGTTCGCGATAAACTCAAAAACCAATGGACGGATTTTCATGCGGTTTTCACCAATAGATAGAGTGATTCATTGGAAAGGTTTAATTACATAATTTTTCAAGGTTTTGTGTAAATTGGTTGAAATATATAATCTATAAAGTGAGCGGGCTGGCAAGCAGGTGGTGTGGATTTTGTTTGTATGCAAATTAACAGATGGCGTTGGTTATAAAGGTAGGGTAACCAACCGGTTGAAAATCTTGCAAAGTGGCCCTCCATGTCCCAGATTGCTTCGAGATCGCACAATTTTTTTTTAGTTAAAAATTAAATTTTGCGAAGACGATTAACCAATGTAATTTTATTTTATCGAAAAAAAAAATTAAATGCTGTCTTTTTAAAAGCCATTTTTGTATCCAGATTTATTCACAAAATATATTTTTTACATACCTTGACTCAGTACACGTGTAAATTGAAAATAGTTATTACTATTAAACATGTAGTTTAAAAGTTATATTAGATTTAACACACCACTAAGGATTTAAAATGTTTGGTACAAAATTAATTCGGATGTGAAGGACATTTTTTTAGCTTAACAATTCGGAGACCAATGGGTTAATGTCGTTTCAAAGGAGTTGTTTTGGGTTGGTTTCATTCTGACTTGTCTGGTCACCAGGAAAAATACAATAATTTTCATACATCTCCCTCACACGTGTAAAGAAAATGAAGCGCAATTCCTCTTGCCGTGGCCGAGTCGTAATAAAATATATCTGCTTTCTCCAAAGGAAAAAAGTTGCACTTTGGAAGAAACAGACAAACGTATTTTGTGTGTCTCGTCTTTTGTTTCACCATTATTTAATGTGTTAGAAACAGCTGCAGCATTATAACGATAAGGAACGTATGTTTGTTGGCTTTTTTGCCGCCACGGTACCGTAATTGTGATCGTCACGGTAATTATAAAAACGTCTATTCCCTTTCCGCTTCTGTTCTAAGCACTACTAATAATGATGAAGCAATTCTGATATGTTGACGATGAGGTCGGAATCGGCCAGGGTTGCGTGTTGTTACAGAGAGTTTTCCCGGATGAGTGTGGGAAATTTGGCGAAAGAAACAACACATGGTGGTAACATTAGCACTTGATACTTAATGCCGGCAACATTCAGAGATTTTTTTTTCATTCTGGTATCACCTGCTCCAGAGGTGTTCAATATTACAAAAAGAACAACGATTTTTTCTCAAGTAAAAGAACTTATAATCGCTGAAGAGAAAAATAAAAAGAAATGTGTTGTGGACGTGTCTGATATGCCAGAAGTAAGATCTGTTTGCTCTTAAAACATAAACATTTTCAAATACAGAAAATCTTTCTGGAACCGATTTTCGTCACACTAATGCTAATGTTTTGATTGACTCACTCTCCGCAAACCCCACCTTCCACCTTCTCCTTTCCTCCCTGCCGCTAAAATATATGAAATACACACATTTTCATTTATAAAAATTTCATAACGCCAGAACTTACCATTATACAACCTATCTTACTCGCTGATAATGTAGCTTTCTATTGGTGAACGAATTTTTAAAATCGGATTAGCGGCTTAGGAGTGAAAGCGTAACTAACAAACACACTCAAATTCATTGTCAAATTCAAAATCAAGAAATAAAACAATTGCTTTGTTTATAACCACGATTTTTTTGTTTAATTTTTTTAATACCGACCGGTTTCGCTTAACACAAGCATCGTCATGGTACAAAATTAAATTTGGTTTCATTTACATCTTTTAATTTACACCCTGATGATGCTTGTGTTAAGCGACACCGGTCGGTATTAATTTTAAAAAATCGTGATTATGAACAAAGTAGTTTTATTTCATTAAATATATCAAACTACAAAATGACTGCTTTCTATCAAAATATTTAAATAAGTAATTAGCAGCCAATTAAGAAAACACGATCACGTAATGTGGGGAAAATAGATTAGAAAATTTTCTTTTTAAATACAGCAAATTTATTTTGTGGCACCATATTTAATTACTCATTACCGATTCTTTAAAAAATGAAAGTATCAAATAAAATTCTTCCTCTATTTTAAGCAAATAACAAACTTAAAACTTACATTCTAAATAATAAAGATAGAAATTCAAAAATGGAAAAATCTGGAATCTATAAATTGAAATGTAATGATTGTGGTTTATTTTATGCAGGTAAAACTGCGAGAAACTTTGAAATAAGAATAAAAGAACATATGAAATGTTTAAACAATAATAGTTTCTCGGAGTTTGCCAATCATTTGTTGAAGAATAGTCATACTTAGTGGAATTGAATTTTTGCAAGTAATTTTAATGGTGTTCAGTTGAATAAATTGGAAATATTAGAAATTAGAAAGATCGTAAATTCAAATCTAAATATTATAAACATTCAGAAAATATTTTTAAGGGACCCACTTTTGGACCTGTTCCCTTTGTAAATTGTGCCTTCAATTACCCCCCTTTCCCACTTCTACCTTTCCATTGTCACCGTTAAGTTTATTTATAATTAATTTTAAGTAGGCCCTGAGGAAATAAGCATTGCTCTTGAAACAGGTCGGTTTTATAGACATCAAAAGTGGTTAAAACAAATAAATATTTTATTTTTGAAGAAAATATATTATGAATATAAGTATTAATAGGCTTGAGTCTGCGCAGTTGAATTTCAGAACCGCCGCGCCACAAATATCATCAGTGTACGTGAAATTTCAAACAAAGCTTTCATTTTAATTAAGCCTCGAATTCAAGAATTCGTCAAAAGATGTCGTCACTTCTGTTAGCAGGTCACAGAGGGATGTACCCCGCGCAGGTATAAGTGTTACGAATTTGTAGCACCTCTCCGGATATGGAAAGATTGACGGTTATACTCAGTTGTGAATAATAGTATCAAGCGACTAAATATTACAGGTGACGTCATTGCCTGTCCCTGTGACTAGCTATCACTGGATAACAGTAGATTCTAGGTACGGCCAATTTTTGGAACCAGGTCCTTTCGGATTTATAAAATGGTCACCAACGCTAACTAGGCGAAACCGAACCAAAAGCCACAGGACCTAGCAGTATTTTCACAGTAAATCATTAATAAATCATTTAAGGTACCATACAAATCGAATATAAACGAAAAATTAAAATAAACGTACCAATTTGGCGTAGCCACAGTTTGAAAATGGCCTTGATCGCGAAACAGCTGTCACATTAATAAACTAAAATACTTCCAGAATTAAAAAATAACATCATTAAAGTTGATTAAAATGGAATTCAACGAATTAAACGCAAATACAATTATTAATAACATAATTGCATCAAAAGATTAATTACATCAGCAGATTTTTACATATTGTTTTATCCGTGTTTTCAATTACGAAAATAGTGTTGAAACTAGGGCGTAGCCGGGCAATAAATAGTTACTGATAGTTCATTGATATAAACCAATGATGGTTTTAATTGAGTTTAATGATGGTGTTTACCTAACTAGAACCAACAGACAAACTGTCAAAAGGCAAACGAAATTCTTTGTTTACGTTTAATTAATTGTATCCCTTAAGCGGCGTATCCTGCGCCAGAATACACATGAACACTAGCTTGAACAGCACCCAAAACATTGAAAATTTGAACACTTCGTGTTCAAAAACCCTGTGTTCAAGCTTTACCAGAGGCGACGGAAAACATTCATCTCCCGGGCGAAGGGGGAAGGCTGGCGGGGGGAAATGTGTTCATATTTTTACAAGAGCCGCGCGATGCGGTCATGTATGGAGAATCAAACCGAACAAGTTTTTGAGGTTATGCGCAATGAGCGAGCTTAATAATCACTAGTTTAAAATATTATGATACCTAAATACAATATAATAAATATATTTGATAATAAAATTATAATATAATAACGAATATTAACAATATTAATAAATTCATTATTTTTGAAGTGGGTGAAGCGGGAAGCGGGAAGGCAGGCGGGGCCGGTGGGGGGGGGGGGGGGAATAAGTTCATATTTTTACAGGAGCCGTACGGAGCGGTTGGTACCGGAGATAAATCGAATGACGTTTGGGGTTATGTCAACCGCGCGAGCCTAATACCTAATTATGACTTTAAATTGCAAATAAATACTGTCGTAATGGATGATTATATCTTTCGTGAACTCACTTGTAAATAAAGTCTATTAATTTATAAATCGATTTCAGAGACACGGAAGAAGTTGACCAATTGAAATAGGTATTCTATTCTTTCCCTGATAAATAAATACCTAATAAAAATCTAGTTAGGTAGGTTAGGCCTAAGTTGAAATCTGCGTGTTCTCCTTTATATTTCGTCTACAATATCATCGCTAAATTTCTTAACAGAACTCGACTTTTGACGTTTGAATTTCGAATGCCTAATTAATTACGCATTTGAAATTCAAATACTAACTTTAGGTCATAATAATTGATATTAGTCGGAAGTCTTTCCTGGTAAATAAACATCTATTAAAATATCTCTGTTTTCTCCCTGATGTAGCATCTCTTCTTCATCGGAACATATTTTGACATTTATTTAAACGTCAAACGTCAAGTCAGTTGCGTACGCGTGGACTCGTGGACAGGCCACTAGCAAAATTGTGTGACCGCGCGAACTTCACACCTGTTCTCACCAATCTTTCAAACCATGTTTAAAAAAACGCAGGAGACGGAAAACAAAGAACGTTTATAGTGTGATTCAAGCTAGTGTTCATGTGTATTCTGGCGCAGGAGTTCGGCCTTACTACCGGGTCTCCATCCACAATATTGTCACAAACATTAAACCAAATGTTCGTGCGAACATGAAATATTGGAACAGGGCTGCAATGTTATTGTTTTTGTTTTCTGAGACCGATGAAAAAAAAACCTTGTGGCTCTGACCTAATGTTATTGTTTTTTAGTTCGCCGGAGACCTGACATAACCCATAGTTCATTATTTATTTTTTACGAAAATCACATAGTGGCGATGTGTTGGTTCAGCTGGAATGGGCTCTTGAACTCGGGTTCTTCGTGGGAAGCGGATCCTACTCCTACTTTTTCAAATCGACTTTTCCCAGAGAGTACCCGGTCCAGGGCTTGGACGCAAATCCGGAACTCGGAGCCGGAACACGAATGCCTCCACCGGCTACCCGGGTTCGCGATCCATGCAACAGTCAGGTTCTTTGTACGGGTTTGAATTTTTGGGCGGATTCCGGCTCCGAGGTCCGGCTCATAATTTAAAATAATATTAGCTGGTTCCCGGCATGCGTTGCAATGAATATGAATATTACAAATATTCATGTATGATTAATGAGAATTTTAATAAGAAAATTGTAACATTTTGCACGAGAGCTGTTTGAAAACTGAATATACTGGGATTGAATAAACGAAAGGGTGGTTGGCGGGACCGGGCAGCGGGAGAGAGGAGAGGGAAGGCGGGGAAGGTGGAAGGGGAACGCTAGAGGGGAAGAGGACGCGGGAGAGGAACGGGGACGCACGGGAAAGGACACGCAGGGAGAAACAATTTATGAATATAATATATTCAAAGAAATACAATTATAAAAAGAAATACAACAATTTATGAATATAATATGAATATAATATATTCAAAGAAATAAATTGTTTCTCCCTGCGTGTCCTTTCCCGTGCGTCCCCGTTCCTTTCCCGCGTCCTCTTCCCCTCTAGCGTTCCCCTTCCACCTTCCCCGCCTTCCCTCTCCTCTCTCCCGCTGCCCGGTCCCGCCAACCACCCTTTCGTATATTCAATCCCAGTACATTCAGTTTTCAAACAGCTCTCGTGCAACATGTTACAATTTTCTTATTAAAATTCTCATTAATCATACATGAATATTTGTAATATTCATTTTTGCATATTAGGGGCCATCCATAAATTACGTCAAACAAATTTCATGATTTTTTGACCCGCCCCCCGTCCCTGTCACACATCGTCACATTTATAAGACCCCCTCCCCCCTAGTGTAACGTCACATATTTTGCAATTTTACATTTTTTCGTTTACATTTAAGTTTTTGCGTTTTAATAATTTAGATTTTTACATGTGACGTCACAGAGCTGATGACCCCCCCATCACACTTCTCTACACTCCCCCTCTCCCTTAAGGTGTGACGTAATTTATGGATGGCCCCTTAGAAAAATCAATCAAAATGGTACCTATTTAAAATTATTCAATTCTTGATTCAATTCAAAGTATTAGGAGAGTACTTCAAATAAATTCATTAATTTAAAGAAAAAGTTTGCATTTTCAAAAAATTTTGGCACTATTTATTTATTTTTAAATTATTTTTTATTTTTAATACAACAGACAGCTGATCACGGGTAAGCATTTGATAAATTTGAATAAAAATAAAAATAAAGTAAAATTAAAAAGTTTGCATTTTCAAAAAATTTTGGCACCGCCAAATTTAATTGAATTCTAGTTTAACTTAAAAATTTTACCACAACCAAGCGATTTAGTTACTTGTTTTTATACCAGGGTTTATAAATTTATTTTTGTGCAAAAATTTATTAATAAATGAAAACAAATAACTTTGTGTACACCACTACTTAAAAACCACAAAGTTTTGTGTTTTCATTTATTAATAACTAGCTTTTCCCCGCGGCTTCGCTCGCATGGTATTACGGGAAATTACTGTAGCGCTTGCACTTATCAATTATCTCCCCCCCCCCCCCCCCCCACCCCACCCCCATCCCCTCCCGCATTCCATATATTCATTCCCTTACATTCAATTTTCAAACATCTCGCCTACCACCTAAATTTCATAATGGTATAGCTCAAAGAAAAAAAGAATTACTTATCCAATTTTGTTCATTCGTTCGGAATTTATGCGCTTACAAACATTTCGGATGTTTATTTTTATTTAAATATTTGGAAGTTCGTTAATATAATAAAAAATTACACTATTTATTCAGTTCATTTATTCAGTCTTTATAATCGTTACGAATTATATTTTTAATGTAGGAACTGACATTTATTCCAAAACAGAAGCTTGTCCAAAAAAATAAAACATATTCTAATATTTGAATTTTCTGAAGCAGTAGCAATCGTTTCCATGGAAACGATTTTTTTCTGACGTTAGCAAAAATTTGCTTTAGTTAGCGACAGAAAACGTATAACAAATATAATATATTAATATTTATAATTTCATTACGCCAGAGCTTACCATCATATACAAAATATAGTCTGCGCATATAATTTAGCTTTCTATTGGTGAATGAATTTTTAAAGTCTTTATATTGTGTTATGCGTGAAAAGGTCATAAACAAACTCGAGCAGTTTCGCATTTATAATATTAGTATGGATGACGCCACAAAGTGAATTTGCGAAGTTTGAAGAAGAAAATTTATTATTCCAAAAATAATTCATGATGAAATGGATGAAATGTGGAGTTTCGAAAATTGAATTTGGAATTAACAATCGATAGTTTGCTAAATGTCATTCTCAAATTGTGACATTTTTTTACAGTTTTGTAAGACATTTTGTAATGATTAAAAACACTTTTCAGATGTAATGTCATGTGGTTGTAATAATCCAGAAACCTCCGCGAGGGCAGAAAGAAGGTATTTTTAAAGTTTCAAACATTTCATAGGCTTAAGATAGCAATACATAAACATTTCGTACACCTCTGAGCATATTTAATTTTTTATATAATATATAGATGAATAGATTCTGATGTAAACCGATTTGTAGTATAGATTAATCTGAAATATTGATTTAGCATTCAACCAACATTGTGAACGCCAAAGTAATAATATTAATGACTGTAACTTTGTGTATTTTGGTTTTAAAGAGATTCGAGTTTGAACAAGTTTTTTGGCTCTATTTTAAAGAATCTTCTTAAAACTTGACCTGCATTGGATTCGCTGATTCAAACGATTTTCTATTTTTAATGAATGATATGAATGGAATATTTTAATAATCTTGGAAAACACATCTATCAATAGTAAAAAATGTATGTAAGATTTAAATGTAGGATTTAAATGTAAGATTTAAATGTAAGATTTTTACAGGATTTCGGCTATGTATCTAGACATTTTAAAGAGTATGTTTTCATATCAGATAATAGAAACATATGAGATGGGCCATGAATCATTTTGTTTTTATTCAGCTTTTTTTTCAGTTTTTCGTACCTTTTTTTTATTTCACTCCCTAATGGGCTTTTACATTCTTTGTTTATAAGTTAAGCATCACAGTTATTTTAAATACTTTAAAACTAAAACAATAAAGAAAATATAATTTAATGGAAACATGTGATATCAATGGCATATAAAATAAAATACGTTGTTAAAAATGATAAGAAGTCACACATAAAAAGATATTCAAAATAAACAAAAATTGCAAAAATTATCCTCGACTATTTGTGTCTAGATTTATAAAAGGATTGGAATAAAAAATGTTTATATTGGTTATTCTTAAGGTGAAATATATTTTCTAGATCAGAATATTTTTTTCCGAGATTGTGAAGTCTCGGAATCAGGGAATTTTGATAAGAGAATGTCCTGGTGTAGTTAAAATAAAAAAGGTAGTAAATGTCGGCAAGATCTTTTGGGAATATGGATGTTGATTAATTGAAGTAATTTTTTCAATTTCAATTTGGGAGGCGGGAATGGGTACCGCCGCCCCGGGAACCTTTATTGGATAACCAACACCTCTGCCATAGGTCACCCCAAGTGGTTCGCTACGTTTGGTGATTTAGCAGGGGTGCCCGGGTTCATGGGGTGAAGTTTGTCTAGGTCTTGGAGGCGGATGACCAGGACACACTGACCCCCAGATTCCTACCCACCCCTTAAACCTTTTTCCTTCCCAAAACTCTCCTTCCTTTCCTTAAAAAACCCTCCACACAGCATCCTCAAGGATGACATAGGCCTTGAGGGAAATTATTTTCCTCAGGGCCTCCTGTGTGGAGCTCATGTAAAAAAAAAAAAAAAAATTCAGGACAGTCAATTTTGTAATGCAGTATTTTATGTAATAAAATTAAATCTATGTTAATTCTTCTTTCTGAAACTTTTAATAAGTACGTTTTATCTAGCAGGTAATTATAATCAATATTTTGTACACCAATATGCAATTTATAGTTTATAAATCTCAGGAACTTGTGTTGAATCTTTTCGATGCTGTCGGAATGAATATTGTAAAATGGAGACCATAACGTAGAGTTGTACTCTAGTTGGCATTTGAGAAGGGTTTTATATAATAATAATGATAAATGTTCCTAATTATTGAGGTCTTTTGCAGCTATCAAAACAAATCCAAAAGTTTTAAGGACTTATTGATAATATTAATAATATGGCAAAGGAAGGTTAGTTTGCTATCAAACATTATACATGGGTCAATAATTTCACTAACGCCAATTAAATTTTTATCATTTAATGCGTATAGAAATAATATTGGATTATTTATTCTGTAAAAATGAATGAACTGACATTTATTTATGTTTAAAGCTAGTTTGTTGATAGAGCACCATTCAAAAAGATTTCTCAAATTATTTTGTAAATAATGCAATCATTGAAGTTATTAATCTCTTTATAAAGTTTCATGTCGTCAGCAAAAAGTAACACATTTTTGTTAGTAAATATATCTTATAAATATTATATACTTTATGTCCCTAAACCGGACAAAACTGAGAATATTCAATTTGATTGTACTAGTTTGCAATGTAAGTATTATGAATAGTTTGGTTGCGCCCGTTTTCGACATTCATATCAAACGCGTCTTTAGAGAAGTCCGTGCAGTCTTGTCGTAGTTATGCAACAGTCAGCAATTTGGAAGACGGTATGGGTACCGCCGCTATTACCAGTAACTATTTATTGGATAACCAACACCTCTGTCAAAGGTCACCCCAAGTGGTCCGCTACGTTTGGTGACTTGGCAGGGGTACCCGGGTTCATGGGGTGAGGTTTGTCTAGGTCCTGGTGTGTTAGAGAGAGACTGGTTGATAGAGAACTTTTGACCACTCCTGCCGGACTCTCTCGACCCATCGCCTTGCGCAGTGAGATAGATCAATGCGATATTCCTACATACTCCTCATACCTTCTTTCTTCCCAGAACATCTCCTCTCCTTCCTTTCCATAAAAAGACCCTCCATACAGCTTCCCCGAAGATGATATAGGCCCTGAGGGAATTTTGTTTCCCTCATCCTCGGTCTCCTGAGCGGTCGAGCGGTTCTGTGGCAGTTGATCCGCCGACAATTGGTCCCCTGGCGTACTTATATAAAATGTGCAATCAATTGATTCTCGACTCTGTGCAAAAACGGGCGGTCCGTTTGATAGATTCTCCTAACTTAACAAACGGATTGCAATCTTTAGAGCACAGGCGTCAGGTGGGAATGCTGTCCTCGTTCTACCGGTATTACAATGGAAGATACTCCGAGGAACTAGCCTCAAAAACACCATCCAAACAGCATCCTCAAAGATGACATAGGCCCTGAGGGAAATTATTTTTCTCAGGGCCTCCTGTGTGGAATTAATGTAAAAAAAAATGTGAAAATACGGTATACCTTATTATACAAAATATAACGAAATGTGCAAAGGGATGTGAAGAGAGGATGTACCGCCGAATAACAAAACATATTTTCATTAAAATGCATCACGGAAAAATCTATTTGTCTATATACTATGTATACCAGCGCATAAGTACAAAAAAAATCAACACTTTAAATAAATTATTTTTATTTATACCAACTAATTATTATTAAGGGTATTTTTGAAGTCGATTATAGGTTTGAAATTGGTAAAAAATGTACAAAAAATTATATTATTTTATTTTTATTTAACTTTTATGAGTAAAAACTCAAAATGTAATATTTAATTAAATGAAGACATTATGAGCGAAACTGGGTTCGAGTCCCAGAGGTGCAAATACCTTTTTCTGATTTTTCTGTTTCCAAATTTTCGATTGAGTTTTGATAGTGTCTTCATTTAATTAAACAAAAAATTATAATTTTATAGTAAATATCATTTCGGGGGACCAACTGTCGGGTCAGTTGTGGAGCTAATGTAAAAATTAAAAAAATAATAAAAATAAAAAAGCCGGCGCGCTTCAAAGGCATATCTACCCTTCTTTAATTATCTATAATATTATTGTATTACCTCATTATCTCATTCACCATTAGGTATTTGAAGTGGTATATTTCGAAATTATTGTACGGGATTTTATCATATTAAAATGTCATAAATTGTAATCAGTATGGAATTAAGCTACATTCGATAAAATCCATATTTAATTACAATGTGTGTACTTATTTAAATATTATTTCTTATTGCTATACTTTTTTTATCTGTTTATTGTTATTATTATTTTCTTAATATTATCTACTTAATGATTTTATTATTATATAATTAACTTTCTTATTATTATTTATTTACTACAGTATATATGTATAAAGTTTATTTTTATTTATTATATAATTATTTGTGTTTATTTACTTACTATTAAATCTATATTTATTCATGTTTATCTACTTACTATTAAATATTTATTTATTTATGTTTATTTACTTGCTATTACAAGTTTTTTATTATTATTTACTCATAATTATATTATATTATATTGTCTACTTAATTTACTTTTATTTATTTACTTACTATTACTTAATTGTTTATAATTATATACCTGTTATTATTTGCCTATCTTTATTTATTGTTAATAATTTATTTATTATTTCTACTATCCCCCTTGTCACTGTCAGTATGGTCACCCTGTGGATACATCGGATAGGCCATTACAGGTACCTTATACTTATTTAGTTTACAACAGAATGTTATTGTTGTGAACTATAAACGCACTGCCCAACTGTAACTGTTATTAATGTTGAAATAACTAAATTTAGTACTTCTTTTGTAAGTTTAGTGTATTATAATTTTTTATTAATTTTATATGTATGTTTTCTTTTAATTCCACCATTGTAAAACTGCACATCTCGATACAGGATGCCCTAGTGAGATGTGTATGTATTTATGTATTATTTCTTTTTCTAATAAATAAATAATTTATCATGAGTATTCTAATGAAATCCTCGTACTATTGTACCGGCCATCATAAAATTTTGGTTTATCAAACACGTTCATCAAAAAACACGTTATATTATTAACCCTTCAGGCCTCTACCATATTCTTCAGTAGATCAGAATATTTCTGTATGTTGTGAGGCTGAAAGTAGTGGGAAGGGGAAGGAGAGAGAGAAGAGGAAGGTGATGAAGTACCTGACATTCAGATCTGGTCACCAAACACGGCTAAAGCCGGTTAATGGTGGTCTAACACCAGAGCGATACTGAGAATATCTTCCACTCCACACGTTTGGAACGTGCCACAAATATGTTATTTTAAATGAATTAATTGTGAAATAACACAAATTAATCAAATAAAATTTATTTGCCACGCCGGTATTCGATCCCGCGACCTTCGGATCGCGAGTCAAGAGCCTTACCGCTAGACCACGCCGGCTGTTAGTAACTTTCTTAGTAGGTGGGAAAATAGGAATGGCGTAAAAACTTACTGTACTGTTAATGTAGGGGGCTGGGTTGATGTCCACATAAGAATTCACATAAAATGTTCCAAACTGTACAGATTGTATGATCACTATAAGTTATTTGAAGTCTTTGCGTACACAGGTAATTTGCACTTCGAAAATACGAACACAATAGAACTTCATAATAATACGCTGCTTATTTGTCGAAGGTTGTCACTGCACTGATTTGCATGTGTACATAGAGGGAGGTAGATAGGAATTTTGGAAAAGGACAATTATATTCCAGACACCGGCCGTCTAGAGGTAAGGATCTGGCGTCATGAAATTATTTCCTATAATATTCATCCGATTGCCATGAAACTTAGGTGAATTGTGGTGCGCATGCAGGCGAAGGTTCTCAGCTCTGGTGTTATGGAATGTGTTTAAAAATTTTGCAATAGGTGGCGCACGAGTTGTTGGAAAAATGAATGTAGTTCATATAGTTTAGCGGCAGGGAGGAAAGGCGGGAGGAGGCGGTGAACCCGGGGTAGGGTAACGAAGAAAGTGTGGGGGGGGTTCGTGGGAAACTGGAGAGAGGAGGGGAAGGTAGTAAGGTGGAGGGGGAACGCGGGAGGAGATGGGGAAACAAGAAAGGGAGGCGGAATGGGACGTGTGGGAAAGGACACGCAGGGAGACAATTTATTTATTTCTCGCTAGTACACAATAAAAGTATGCGGCAGAATATATATTATCTGCCTGTGCAAAATCTAAATTCTTCTTTTGTATGGTGAAGAAGAAATCAGATGGGGAATTTAGAAGAAGAATTTACGGTATCGAAATAAATAAAATGCATTGTACATATAATTTTGTATTAGTGGTCGACGAACCGGTGTGGAGCCAATCTGTCAGTCATATGTTGTTAACCACTGGAGCGACCACGCGAAATAAATAAATTCGTCTCGATTGCTCGAGATTTACAGAAGATAATTTTTTTAATTTTTCACCAACATTAAAAAAAATCATACCTTCGAATTTTAACATGAAGACATAAAAACTCATTATAGTGCTATATAGCCAATGAATCAACCTGTATTTTACCGTTTATGTCATATTTGTAGGATTTATAAAAAATAAAAATAAAACGTAAAGTTTATAACTCGCAAATCCTGTGTGTTTGTTACTTTAGAATCCGTGGGAGGTACTTATTCGAGTCAACATAGAATATTATTTTCGATTTCTGTATGCTGTCTGTGGTATTCTTGATAATGAAAGGCGCATATCTACGAAAAAGGGATTTAATTTTAACCGTAAACAGCTGATCAGAAATTCCGAGTGAAAAAAATATGTTAAAAATTTATTTTTAACATCATTCTAAAATAGTCTACGAAGTTCGGATTTGTGACATATATGGTCATAATGGATAAAGCATTTCAATAGCTTCGTTTTAAAATAAATAGCTGGCCATGGAAATGTTTTAAATAATTACAATAAATGTTTTACGAATGGTAGGAAAATGTGGTCTAATTTTGGACCGCAATCAATCGCAGAAAAATAAAGGTGGTCCATTTTTTAACCACAATCGCTCCAGTATAATAGTTTGTCTAGTTAGAAGTACTACCAGAAATATATTATAAATTTCTACGCGCCCTTCAAACGATTTTTTACAAAAATTGCGCTGTACAAATAATCCGAATATTTTTATTATCACTAGCTAGGCAGCCACCTCTGGTCTGGAGCCCCAAAATACCTGAAAAAACCCTCGACTCTGTGCGGATACGGGCGGGTCCGTTTGATAGATTCTCCTAACTTAACAAATGGACTGCAATCTTTAGAGCACAGGCGTCAGGTGGGAATGCTGTCCTTGTTCTACCGGTATTACAAAGGAAGATGCTCCGAGGAACTAGCGTCACTGATCCCCTCGGCACCGGTGCATAGTCGGGAAACACGCCAAACACGCGCTCAACATTTGTACACGGTTGACATTGGTCACATGAGAACGGGTCGTTTCTACGACTCGTTCTTGAGTTCAACAGCCCAGCTGTGGAACGATTTGCCGGCTTCTGTGTTTCCTCCCTCCTACAACATGGGTCTCTTCAAGACCCATGTTCACTCCTTCCTCTCCTCAACAGCACCCTCCACACAGCATCTTCAAAGATGACATAGGCCCTGAGGGAAATTATTTCCCTCAGGGCCTCCTGTGTGGAGTTAATATAAAAAAAAGCTTATTGCGCCTGTAACTCGAACGTTTCATCCACTCTTTCCCCTGTGCCACCGGGCAGTCGCTAATCCAAAGTGACAAATTATCAAGAGTTCCGCTCCGGGCCGCCTCTCCTCTCTTCAAATCCGTGGCGAGTTTTCGTCAATTAGGGGAAGAGCGGCTCAATCGGACAAGATTTTCAAATGAAAAATCCGCATTGCGGGAAATGGGAAAAAAGTCCAAAACAAATTCAATTAATAGTGTTGAACCAATCGTTTTGCTCGCAGCAACTAAAGACTTCCTTCGCAACTTTGTTTCGAATTTGAATTTTGTCCATTTGAAGTTTGGCAAATTTAAATATATGAATTTTAACACGCTAGAAAAAAGCCTGCGCTGATGGTTACCTTTAAAACCTTCGGAAACAAGAGCAACTCAGAAATCAAGCAAATGTGCTGAAGGAAATAATTTTTTATATCGGCGCAGTGTCCCGATCCGCTTGGAATATGGGTTATTCTTTTGTTTTACCTACATAACTTTTACCACTCTGTCACATTTCTACCCCTCCGTCACATTTTGTTTTTACTATAAATGAATCTCTCTGGATCTCAGAGGGGAAATTGTAGCAAGGGGGGAAGGAGGCCTAAAATGCCTATTGGGGGTGACAAACACGAACTGCGTGTACACCTATTTCGTGACAGAATTATCGTACGACATAAAAATTGTAGGAGACAAGTTTTTGAGATTTTAAAAAATATTTTATTAAACAACATTAAAAATAATAATCGCTGTTACTTGATACGTTATACCCTTTTGAGTTTAAAACTAGTTTTATTTTTTATGTCGTTATATCATTTTTTGTAACATTATAGAATACACGCAAGTCGAGATGGCAGAAAACAACTGGGATTTGTATGAAATACACTTCTATCACGAGGAGTTACAACTCTGTCACGTAATTTTTGCTACAAAAATATGAACACATATTTTTTTAAAACGCACACAGTCGTTGCGTCTTTAGTACAGCAGATTTTAAAGTAATTATAAAATAATAATATAGGTAATTCTGTTGAATTTTTCTCCACTAACTGGTGGAGACAACTTTATGTGCGTTAAAAAGAAGAACTAACCATATATTATTTTAAAACTTGATTGCTATTGTGAAATGAGATGAAGGCAAATTTTGTGTTTTTCTTTAATCCTAGAAAGATAATCTTATTTTTACTTGCGTTAAAGATAAGTCTTAAAGACGTACTGAAGTTTAAAAGTATTTATTTGACATATTATCACACAGTTTAAAGGTAACTGAAGTTTAAAAGTGTTTATTTGACATATTATCACACAGTTTAAAGGTAACTGAAGTTTAAAAGTGTTTATTTGACATATTATCACACAGTTTAAAGGTAATTGAATAATTAGTTTAGGGTTTTGTACTTTAAAGAAAACCAAAATAATTATAAAATATATATTAAACTTAATAAGAAAGACGAGGAAAAATAAGAAATTGATGTACTCTGGCAACATTGGCGGTGTTTTCCATGAAATCACTTTCCGAAACGTCAAACACCAAACGATTATTTCAAAATATGAAAAAATTGGTAATGTTGAATTCAAATAATAACCTAAATATGCATGGCAGCTTTCATTTACTTTGTGATACTAAACGGCAGTTAATTAGTTTACGAGGTTTTTAGTCATATTTCAACTTCCTTTGTTTCTCGGAATAAATTAATCGCGCTCTAGATTATTACTATTAAGTTTTTTTTTCTTTATTCATTACTTTAAAGGTAACATAATTTGTGGAATTTTCGACTACCATTCTAGCCACATGCCCGTGTTAAGTGCGTTGTTTAAGTCTATGAATCGCGCATACGACCTCTTTCTATTCTAATTCTTAAAGTTTCGTTAGTTCAATCCGTTCATTAAATAAGCCAGAAATTTTGCATAACGAACGACGGTTTTAAAAAATATTTGTATATTGACAGCCAACAGAGGCATATCTGTTATCAGCCCCGAATTTTGGCGTTCATAAATTTTAATGTGCCGGCTAGAAACACAAGGTCAGTACTACCTTTTTATGGTGGCAATACTACGACAAGGGCACAATTTAATTCAAAACTTGGGTAATATGTATTTGCACATAGATATATGGAATATGTCGCTGATACACTAATTAATCATTTATTCATAATTATACTTACTAAGGATTTTTTTTGTGTAAATTTAATAAACTACATCAAACTAATTTACTAACTTTTTTATCTAAAATATTAAAATTCAATTTGAAGAGTTCCGAACTCCTGCAATTCACAAACCTACAAATAACAACAAGAATAACACAAGTCTTGCTAATTCCCCGATACAGCGCGTAGCGGTTTCACGCTGTGAGAAACCCATAGTTAAGTATAAGTGTTATTCGTGTTTAATGTTTGTATTTTGTAAACATTTCTGATCACCGAACTTTAAAATTTTTGTCCTTTTTTATTTTTTATCGCAACTTTATTGTTTTTATTTCTCAATGTACTTTTAAAATTTTGTTGCTTTTATTTTTATTTCGTGTATGCATTTTTGTTTTCTATCGTAACTTTATTTATATTTCTTTCTCATGTTAAAATTGTACTACATTTATATATTTATGTAAGCCCTCTGGGCGTAAAATAAATAAATATATGATATTATGCAGGCCGCGTTCAAATTTATCATCGCCGTTCGCAAATATTGATAATTGACCAAGATGACGTATTTGATCAATATCGTATAGATATAGGATTTTATTGATCGTATATTGCTAGATCTCTTGGAGCAAAAGTCGTGTATTGTGAGCTTATCGCGACACGCCAAGTTATTTCCAAAGTAGCCATTGTCATCAATGGGTAGTTTCAAAAATCCTATCGCGGAATATTCTTTTATTGGTTCTTACTAGACAGAACGGCGATCATGAAACATATTGTAAAGAATTTGATATCGGGCTGCAGTACATCAGCTTATCTGGTGGAAAAATGGATCTGCTGTACAAATATTATATATTCTGCTAAAAATACACACGAGTAAAGCCCTAAGTAAATTGTAAAAAAATTCCTGAGTAAATACAATATCTAAATACACGCTAGTAGCAAGTTTAGTGATCATATAGATTTAGAGTATCTCTAATCTTAAATAATCTCTGAACACGCTTAATACGAATATATTTTTCTTTGATTTACAATTCTATTTTTTTTTTACGTGAGCTTCACGCAGGAGGCCCTGGTGATAATTATTTCCCTCAGGGCCTATGTCGTCTTTGGGGATGCTGTGTGGAGGGTTTTTTGTAAGGAAAGGAAAGTGAGGAGAGTTCTGGGAAGGAAAAGGGTTTAAGGAGTAGGTAGGAATCTGGGGTTCAGTCTGGTCCAAGACCTAGACAAACCTTACCCCATGAACCCGGGCACCCCCGCTAAATCACAAACGTAGCGAACCACTCACGGTGACCTATGGCAGAGATGTTGGATATCCAATAAAGGTTCCCGGGGCGGCGGTACCCATTCCCGCCTCCCAAATTGATTCAACTTAATTAAGTAGTACAAAATTAATGAATATTGCGTAGAAAAACTTTTTTTTACATATGCCCCACATATGAGGTGCTGAGGAATGTAATTCATCTTTCTAATGAATCCTTGGGGATTTTTGGCAGTCATCTTTGGGGATGCTGTGTGGAGAGCCTTTTCATGGAGAGGAAGGAGAGGAAATTCTGGGAAGGAGATGGGTAGGAATCAAGTGGTCAGTGTGTCCAGGACGATGAATCCATCTCTCCCACT
The DNA here is from genome assembly GCA_936435175.1 of Glyphotaelius pellucidus. Lineage (NCBI taxonomy): Eukaryota > Metazoa > Arthropoda > Insecta > Trichoptera > Limnephilidae > Glyphotaelius > Glyphotaelius pellucidus. Next base: position 25,970,901 of record OW386559.1, read on the forward strand.
GCAGCGCAAGGTGATGAGTTGAGAGAGTCCGAATGGAGAGGTCAACAGTCTTTCTCAACCAGTCTCTCTCGATACGGCCCGCCACGCAGTAGTAGGTAAAAGCATCCACCACCAGACCTAGACAAACCTCACCTGATGATCCCGAGCACCCCTGCTAAGTCATCAAACATAACGAATCACTTGGGGTAACTATGGCAGGTGTTGGTTATCCAATAAATGGTTCACGGGGTGGCGGTACCCAAATCCGCCATGTTTTTGTTTAATTTGATTTTAAATATTTTACGCTACAGTGAAATGTATTAATATCCTTCACCTCTGCCATAGGTCACCCTAAGTCTTTCGCTGCGTTTGAGGACTTAGAAGGGGTGTCCTGGTTCATTGGATGAGGTTTGACCGGGTCTTGGCGGCGGACACATTTGCCCACCTACAGCGTGGCGGGCCAGATCAAAAGAGGCTGGTTTAGGGAGGTCGTTTAACCTCTCCAGCCTGACTATTTCAAGCTATCGGCTTGCACCACAGTAGGAGGGATGAATTCGTACGTCCGTTACTCCCGGATACTGACCACCAGATTCCTACCCACCCATCGTATCTTTTTACTTTCCAGAACCCCTCTTACCAGAAAACATACAGTGAACGTATAAATTTATTTTATATTTACCATTAAATATAAAATTAATTTATACGTTCACTGTATGTTTTCTTAAAAAGCTCAAAAAATAAAATGAAACAAATATAAGTACAACTATTTACGTATGGGGTGATGGCAATAGATGCAAGAAAGTTCCTTATCAATCTTAGTTTTAAAATTTCATATGTTTTGACAATTCAGTCAAGTTTTTCTTATTCGACGTATTCGTATTAAGTATGTCCAGTTACTCAAAAAACTTTACCATTTCGTAATACTCTGAAATTGTGTTAAGTTTATACAAAAAATATAATCGTTTAATTAGAGTTATTTCGTTCCTTGAATCTTGTACATTTTTCAAAAACAATATATGTATGTAGATATTTATAAGTGGAATCTTAGGTTTAGATAAACTTAGTAATGTTTCAATATTTATTTAAAATTTAGTATGCTTCCCATGGTTTTAGTCAAATTTATATTCATAACAACGCTGTGATTATAGGTACTATAAAAACACCAGCGTAGGAATAATTCATGGAAGGTTTAGACTAATTTAAAGCATACTTTAATTATAAATATCATATTATGCTGTAAAAACTGTAGCGACCTACTAAAATAATATGAATAATTCGCAGCGCAACCTGGAACCTGAGAGATTTCTAGTACGCGCCGCGCGCATTGCAGCCTAGAAGCTTCGAGAGTCGTGACAAAAGCGCGCTGGTCTATGCGTGGCTTCTGAAACTTGGCAGTACAAGGCATTGCGCGTCTTTATAAACGCCGCCGTTGCGCTCACAGTCAATTTAATATTCACTCGCTCTCAATCAACAACGGTTTGGCGACATTGGCGTTGCCCGCGCCCGCCGTTGGAGATCCATTCGCTTCCGACCCCGATCTACTAGCACTCACTCACTAGCATCCGCGTCCGAGATCGACTCATCGTCGCCTTAGTTCTTAATTGTCCAAACGACCATTTTAGTTTTTGTTCAATCTCCACTTTAAAATTAAGAATAAAGTATTAAAAATGATGGTTAATCACTTTACTAACAATCATTTAAACTAATGAGACCTTTACCTTTACGGAAATAGCTTTATCTTTAACACCTATCATAATGTTTCATTGAAATAATTAAAGAAAACCTTCTCTTCTTGTCAAATTTTCTAATGGTCGTTTGGACAATTAAGAACTAAGGCGACGTCATGTCTCCGGCCTAGCGCACCGTCAATCTCTGCCCGCATGGCGTCGAGAACCGACTACATCGCTACGACCTCAATCCACCTCCGCTTATCTCCACCATCCATGGTGTTGAGCATCAACATGGAGGGATTTGCCACTTCATATTCACCAACCACGCCGCACCACCGGTTGACCACAATATCATTCGAAGCCCCGCCTGGGTTCCCATTGCCTCGCAAACTCTGGTCCGCCATCATTAGGATAAGGTGCTCCCATATCCGTTGTGCCCATATGATGCATAGATGGGGCCTTAAAGAGTCGGAGATGTGTGAATGCGGTGAGGTGCAGACCACCGAACATGTGGCCAACGAATGCCCTCTCCATTCATTCCCCGGCGGGATTGATGAGGTCCACGGGGCAACGCCTGAGGCCCTAGACTGGCTCGCAGACCTAGATGTTCCCCTCTGAAGAACAGGTTGCTATGATAGCGCTCCCGACCTGTCAAGTTTTCGAGTAATTTGCGATATGTCAAATCAAAAAAAATATCGATTTTTTTCAGGAGGTGATAAATTGAACTATGTCGTGAATTGAATTACCAATCAGTTTTCGGTTTCTCCATGAGCGAAGGCCCTTAATGTAAAAATATCTTTTTTTTCAGGCTACTCGATTCGGGTTGGGAGAAAATCTCACAAAAAGGCTACTGGACTCTAGGGATTAACTCAAAGTTTCATTTACGAACGGCGGTATTTCACCAGGGCGATACTGATAGTGTCTACCTCTATAGAAATGATTATTTATAGCGGTGCTACATAGATAAAGATAAAATAGGTGTAATATTGGCTTATCATGTATTGTGCGTGACCGTAAAGCGGATTATGAACGTTCCCTACGAACTAAGTTTAATGGGCTTTTATCATTTATTTACCATGCTCCGTAATGCGTAAGAGATTATATAGTAGCCTGATAAAAAAAAACATGTATTATTAAACATAATAATTTCAGGCTAGGAGTTAAAAACCCACTGCGGGCGGTTTTTGGTTCGGCTTCGCCCACCTTGAGTGTTGGTAAAGATTTTATAAATCCGATAGGAACCGGTTCCAAAAATAACCGGTTCCTCGGATCCACTATGATCCAGCGATAGCTAGTCACCAGGATAAAGTAACCACGACAGGCAATGACGTCATGTGTAATATATCAACGGCCGGCGTAGAACAACGGTAAGGCTCTGGACTCACAATCCGAATGTTGCGGGATCGAATCCCGGCGTGGCAAATAAATTTTATTTGATTAATTTGTGTTATTTCACGATTTATTCATTTAAAATAATATGTAGTGTATTTGCACCACGTTCCAGCGTGGAATATACTATCAGTATCGCCCTGGTGTAAGACCACCATTCAGAATTGAAACGTTGCTTTAAATGGCTTTAGCCGTGTTTGGTACCAGATTTGAATAGCTAGGTACTTCCCCACCTTCCTCTTCTCTGTCTCCCACCCCTCCCAACTACCTTCAGCGTCACAACAAACCCGATTGGGGATGCCATTGTCTAACTTGTTCCAGACGGGAGCGGTTGCGACTCTTGTGCGGTAATCATATAAAAAAAATTAAAAATACTCACACATACATTACATGCATACACACACACACAAACCATACATTACATAACAATAAGTTTTTACAACAAGTTTTAAGAACAATGAGTTAATAAAACAACATAATAGGGAGATTTAAATCCTGTTAACAGATGATTTGGAGGTGGCCAATGATGACATTGTCAAATAATGATTGAAGTAGGATATTTTCAAATATTTCCAGTTTATCAATTGTTTTTGTGTTTATTCGTGGAACTCCATTTAATTTTTTTATATTTAATTAAAATTAAATTTTATAGTTTTATTTATCAAGTTCTGCAAGTATTTTAGTATGTATTTTTGTTACAGCTGTTTCGGTTTACTAGACCATTTTCAAACTGTGGCTAAATCTGCTGTTAGGCGACTTATTTATAAGATTTTAAATTTCAATTTTCGAAGGTGTGTACAATTTTCGAAGGTGTGTATAAATTGAAATTTAAAATCTTATAAATAAGTCGCCTAAAATTAAATTTGATAGTTTTATTATCACGTTTTGCAATTATTTAAAAATGTATTTTTGTTACAGCTGTTTCGGTTTACAAGACCATTTAGACCAGATTTTAAATTTCAATTTATACGCACCTTCGAAATTTGAAATTTAAAATCTTATAAATAAGTCGCCTAACAGTGGATTTAGCCACAGTTTGAAAATGGTCTTGTAAACCGAAACGCTGTAACAAAAATACATACTAAAGTGCTTGCAGAACTTGATAATTGAATTTAAATTTAAATTTATACACACCTTCGAAAATTGAAATTTAAAATCTTATAAATAAGTCGCCTAACAGTAGATTTAGCACAGTTTGAAAATGGTCTTGTAAACCGAAACAGCTGTAACAAAAAAACATACTAAAATATTTGCAGAACTTGATAATTGAAATTTAAAATCTTATAAATAAGTCGCCTAACGTAAGGTTTTAAATTCAATTTATACACACCTTCGAAAATTGAAATTTAAAATTTTACAAATAAGTCGCCCAACAGTGGATTTAGCCACAGTTTGAAAATGGTCTTGTAAACCGAAACAGCTGTTATAAAAATACATTTTTAAATAATTGCAAAACGTGATAATAAAACTATCAAATTTAATTTTACTTAAATATTAAAAAATGAATAAATAAATCCAGTTTAATTCGCTATTGGTGTGCACAAATATATTCAAACATGTACTCTCTCTCTGCGCATGATTTCAGTCAATATTTTTTGGGTTTACCTCCAATTTGGGAGGCGGGAATGGGTACCGCCGCCCCGGGAACCTTTATTAGATAACCAACACCTCTGCCATAGGTCGCCCCAAGTGGTTCGCTACGTTTGGTGATTTAGCAGGGGTGCCCGGGTTCATGGGGTGAGGTTTGTCTAGGTCTTGGAGGCGGATGACCAGGACACACTGAACCCCAGATTTTTACCCAACCCTTAAACCCCTTTCCTTCCCAGAACTCTCCTCTCCTTCTTTTCCTTTTAAAAAACCCTCTACACAGCATCCCCAAAGATGACATTTTTTTTACATGAGCTCCACACAGGAGGCCCTGAAGAAAATAATTCCCCTCAGGGCCTATGTCATCTTTGGGGATGCTGTGTGGAGGGTTTTTTAAAGGAAAAGAAGGGGAGGAGAGTTCTGGGAAGGAAAAGGGTTTAAGGGGTGAGTAGGAATCTGGGGTTCAGTGTGTTCTGGTCATCCACCTCCAAGACCTAGACAAACCTCACCCCATGAACCCGGGCACCCCTGCTAAATCACCAAACGTAGCGAACCACTTGGGGTAACCTATGGCAGAGGTGTTGGTTATCCATTAAAGGTTCCCGGGGCTGCGGTACCCATTCCCGCCTCCCAAATTGACATAGGTCCTGAGGGAAATTATTTTCCTTAGGGCCTCCTGTGTGGAGCTCATGAAAAAATAAAAAATAAAACTAATTCTTGAAAGCTCATCAGTAGTAAAATTACAAGGGAAAGCGAGAATTTTGCTAACATAACAAATTTATTACGACTTTTTTAATGAAAATTCCTCGAATTGATATTACGAATTTAGTGAAATAATTCTCTCCGCATTTCTGGTAACCGCAGAGCAGTTCGGATCAAAACTAAATTCAACTTTCCGAACACAAAATAATGTGTTATGACGTTAAATTAATAATCATGTTTGACTTATTGGAAACCAGCTTAATGCATTCTGTGAAAAAAAATTAAAGTAAATTGAATTTGATATTACTTCGTATTCAATATCCAGTTATTAGTGAACACGTACCGTATTTAAGGCCCGGTAGTAAGCATTCAAAAAGAAGAGGAGGTGTATGAATACAAATGTTAGAGGGAGCGCGCAGAATTAAAAAGTGATAATATTAAGAAGATGCTATATATGAAATCTATGGAAATGCGGTTAAGCACTAGATTAATGAGATGAATTATTACTTTATCCAATGGCCACATTGTAGAGCGGGCAACACTGGTCACGGCCCGGGGTGTCGCAGCGATCGCTTAAAGGAACCTACGTCATTCCAGTCCCGACGCTGCCCTCACGAACACGCTACTAGATTCTAGATTCAGTTTTACATTTCCATTGCGTCCCATCCACTTCCGCGTTATTTATCTGTAAATGTTGCCTAATTTAATAAAACTTAAAAACGTGGCGAACTCTTTAATTTCTCTGAACACAAAGACCCTTCCTCGGAGTCTCGTAGGTAAGTATCTTCCACAGCTCAAAAGGAAGTCCAGAAAGATAAGATTCTCGCCACAAATCCTATATAGGTACTATTTAGATTCATCTTTACGACAAATTGGTTTACAATTTTTTTTAAATACCCCTTTATGGCTTAGACTATTTTTGAGGTTTCGTATGTTCTAACTTTTTTCATTCTTATAAAATTATGCACAAAATAAATAAACACCACTTTTTCGCTTTCTTTCCTTGCGCAAATACGACGCGTGACTCTAAATTTTGAAGGCGTGAAAATCGACATATTTCTAGCGTTTATATTCCTCTTAAGCGAAAATTATGAAAATCAATATATATAAAAATGAAAATATGTTTGCTTCTGTCTATATATGTATGTAAGCTGTTCGTTGCTAAACCGTTCATCCAATTGCGATGAAACTTTGGGGATTTGATGTGCGCATGCCCGCGATTCTTTCTATATACAATAGCGAGTTCTGGCATCATGAAATTATGCGTTGCTGCAGTTCATCCGATTGCGATGAAACTTTCAGGATTTGATGTGTTCCTGCCTGCGATGGTTTCTGTGTATACTGGTGAGCTCTGGCATTATGGAATTTTTTATATAAAAATTGCAATAGGTGGCTCGCAAGCTGTTAGAAAACTGAATGTACTGGGAATTAATGTATGGAATGCGGGAGGGGGGAGGGGAACTCTGGAGGGAGAAGGAAAACTCGCGAGGGGGATTCGCGGGAACGGGGAGGTGAATCCGGGAGGGGAGTGGGGAACTCAGGGAGGTTCGCGGGACGGGGAAAGAGGGTGAGGGGAGTGGGGAAAGGGAAGGCGAAGAAGGCGGAGTGGGAACGCTTTTTTATTTTTATTTTTATTTGAATACCGCACAAGAGTCCCAACTGCTCCCGTCTGGGGCCAGTGAGACTATGGCATTCCCAATTGGGATATGTTGTGAGGCTGAAGGTAGTGGTAATGATGAAGGTGGGGAAGTACCCGGCTTTTCAGATCTGGTCATCAAACGCGGCTAAAGCCATTTCAAACAACGTTTCAATTCTGAATGGTGGTCTTACACTAGGGTGATACTGAGAGTATCTTCCACTTCGGAACGTGCCGCAAATATACTTAATATCATTTTAAATGAATTAATTGTGAAATAACACAAATTAATCAATTAAATTTATTTTCCACGCTGGGATTCAATCCCGCGACCTTCGGAATGCGAGTGAAGAGTCCTTCCACTAGACCACGCCGGCTGTCATGGGGGGAAGGGAAGGTGGAAGGGGAACGGGACGAATGTGAAAGGTCACGCAGGGAGAAACAATTTCTTTATTAAGTGGCACAGCAACGCATGCCAGGAACTCTCTAGTATTTAATAAACCGCGAGTCGTTTAAAAAAATACTGGAATGTAAGGAAAACTGGTTCAAAGCACTTGGTTCGGCATAGATTTGCCTTAGGGGAACTGAACAAAGAAATAATATTTTTTCTACAACTGTTTAAATATGTCCACTTTCACACAATTCAGAATACTTTAGGTCGCATTTACGCATCATATACGCACAACGGCTGTGATTGAAGTAATTTATTCGAGTGGTATAACGTGCGACGCCGGGTACTAAAAGCAGCATATAAATACTTAAACTCTACTAGGATCATTTTAAAAAAATACGTCTAGAATTTTTTCATAATTCCCGAAACGCGGCGATGTCAAGGGTGTCAAAAAAGTGTCAGCAAAAAAAATTGGTTAAATATAATTTTTGCGAATTTTGCGGCTCTAATGATGATCCAATTCTAAAGGTAACCTCTTCCCTTTTGTCCTTTATATCTTCTTATCGACTTTCTCTTACTTTCCTCTCAAAGGTTTCGAGGATTATTATGTTTTTTCTCTTGAGTTGCATTCATTCGGGAACCTACTTGAGATTTTAAATAATGACGAAAAATATTTTTTACAATCTTAAAGGTTTAACCTTTGATCGGCCGCGTGGGTCCCTGAGACACGTGTCAACTCCTATTTGACTTATCTCTTGCGGTATGTATACCACAGGAGTTGTATTATTTCGGGAACGCACTTGAGATACGGAAAAATACATACTTATTTTATTTATTTTATTTTATTTATTTCTATACATTACAGTATTTACCTTTATAATTTTATTATGTTGGGTGTAAGGTAGGTTTGTGAAGGTGAAACTGTGGATAGGTATTGTTGTATGTTTCGTGAACACCTCACTAGGAGAACCTGTGCTGAGGTGTTTACATGTTTATTTATGTTTATGTGTGACAAGTATTTATGTGTTGTAATATAAAGTTTTATATGTATTTTTTTTCAAATTTTAACAGTTATTGTACATTGGTTATATAGAAGAGAAAAAAAAAGTATTTAAATATATTAGAGGAATATAAAAAAAAAATATATTTATATAAACATACACATACATACATACACATCCATATAAATACATGTACCTGCACACATGCATATGAATAAATATATACATACGTATACATCCGCATACACATTCACATACACATATATATATGTACACACATATATAAATGGTAAGTGTATGTATAGTTATTGGATACTTGAAAAACTACTTAATTTTTAGGTTTATTTAATTTTATACTTTTTATAGTTTTGTTATGTTTGGTTGGGAATAATAATGTTTTGTATAAAGTTAATATCTTGATTTTTAATCCAGTCAGTGATATGTTTTTTATGAATGTTTGTAGATGTATTTGCAGATAGTATTTGTTTCAAAGTAATGGGCATGCAATTAAAAAGTTTGGTTGCATAATACTGAAAGTGTCTTTGTCCATGTGTGGTGTGGGTTATCGGTATGTTCAGTGTTTTATTTGTTGAGGACCTGGTTTTTGTTATGGTTTTTGGTTGAATTGGAATGTGTTGTTTGTTTTGGACAAGGTATATTATAGCAGATTTGGCATAAAGTTGTCTTATTGACATGACTTCTAATGCTTTGTAGATTTCGCTAGAATCTGTGTGAAATGGTACTTGCAGGATGAGTTTAATTATTGCTTTTTGTATTTTTTGAATTGGGTCAATTGCTATGTTTGTAGCACTTCCCCAAGCTAGTATTCCATATGTGGCAATGGATTGACAAAGTGCAAAATAGATCGATCTTAGTATTATTAGTGGGAAGATGTTTTTAACGTACTTTATTAAACTGACGGTTTTTTTAAATCGAAGAATTTTATGTTTGAATAGCCGCGCGGGTCCTTGAGACACCTGTCGATTTTTATAAATCAGACTGGTACATTTTCAAAGGACAGGCTAAATTTACCTCGGCATAAAGCAGGCGAAAAATACAAATAAATTCTCTTTGCCTCATTCACATTCATATAACGTCTCATACATATTCTTCTATTATTCTGACTCTTGACATGACCCGACACAAGTATTAGATTCACTTGATAGTGCCTGTATTCACCGATAAACAATTCAACATAACCCGTGCTGCATTTTTTGTTCGATTGGTATATTTACTCTAATGTTATTAATGTATAATGTTTTTTTTTTGTATTTTTATAATGTGGTCGGATAATTCATTAGAAAAGCAAAATACGATTTTTGATGTTAAAACTTCTTTAGCACCGTTGGGATCTGAAACTCGTAGAAACGGAAACGAGCGACACTAAAAAAATATTAATACGTACATCTATAAGATTTAGCCTGCGAGAGAATGAGACAGCAATAAAATATGTATTTAATTCACGGATACTAGGTTCTGATCCAATATTTGGTTTCACAGTCTCACGCAAGCCACCTTTAGTCTAATAGTATGAAGCGCCTGATGAACCTTAGCGGCCAGACGTTCAATGGACCAAGGGTCGAATCCTACGAAATCCAAAAAAAAAATATGTAAAATTAATATCCAATCTTCAAGCCACTCCAAACTGAAAACACCAAAGAAAGTGATATCTAGCGACTCCAAGAAAAACAAATACTAATAAGATAACCAAATGTATAGGAAAAGGTTCATTAGAATTCGATGACAAAATATGAAAAAAAATCATCCTTCACATTGATAAAAAAAGTGCTTCGTATTCGGGTTTGCCTACTTTAGTTTTCTCAAGGTTTCACTTCTACCGCGTGTGAATTGCAAACTCTAATTTTTTATTAATTCTTTCTGCTTCACAAATTCTGCAATTATTAAGTTCCGTCATTATTCGCGGATCTGCGCTAGAACTTGAATAGTAGTAAATCACTAATTACTACAATTGAAAACTATGGTTACATCGGAAAACAAGTACATAAGATGTTTCATTTGAATAAACATAAAAATCAGCTTCTACTTTCCCGATAATCTCAATTGTTTTATTCTTTTTAGATTGTTCCTCTCCACTGCACCATCGGGCTTCCAGAACAAACCAGGGAACAAAATGAGGTGGGCGCGTTGTCCCACAGACCTATGAGTTTATAAATATAGGCAGGGCCGACGGATGGAAGCGCTTGTTTATCTCTGTAGTCGCAGATAAATTGACTGCAAATCAATAGACTGTAATAAAAATTTATGGTTTTTCAACGTGACACAAGATAAAACTATGGGATTATCTTGGTGAACAGTGGACCTAGAGAAGAAATCTGACTAACTTACCTCAATTTTACAAAACACATCCTTGTAAAAATGAATATTGCACCGAGGAATCACTGGGTTGATCAATGCAAAAGTTTCCGTAAGAATCAATTTTAGTCTTCGATTTGATTTATTGTTTCTTTAGTCCAGTCAATACAGGGTTTTACCTCGGAAAGAACTGGAATAAGCAGAAAATGTGTATAAATCTTCATTTTGGCATTCTAAATATTGTCTCAAAAGTCTCATAAGGTCACGTATGAGCGTTCTTAGATATTCAAGGTCAAAGGTCACGAAAATCAGTTTTTTTAAATATCTCGCTTTTTTGCATCAAATGGTATTTGCATTCATTATAAAAGTTGTAGAATATTTATTTTTTATTTGTTCTCTACAAGTTTTGCATAAAATATTTTTTTATACGCTTAACCGTTTTTAAGATAGAGCGCGAAGAGTCCGGAGCGCTCTGCCATACATAGCGCAAGGTTGCGTACTGGAATTTTTTTTTTTTTTTTTTAATCTTTATTTTTTCCCATTATTATAAACATTTCAAAATACATATATAAGAAACAAATAAATCAAAAGTTAGGAATAATTAAATCTACGTAAAGTAAAAAGTAGGTGATGGGAACCCACAAAGGCACTGCCTGTGCGTGGGTAATATAAACAAAAATGCATACATCAGTAAGTACAATTAACAATAGTTATAAGTTATAAAAAAGTTATATGAGTTAGAATTAAAATGAAAAGTGATGTATTAAGGTTAACATAGAATTTATAGCAAAAGTGTTTTAACATCTGCACCATAAAGCCATAATTTTAATTCTTTTATGTAGAGTGATATTTTATCTGTCGTTTGAATGTGTTTTGGAAGAAGATTAAATGTCCGAGGACCAATAAAGCTGCTATGTGTTTGCATTAATTTGGTATTGATTTGAGGGGTGTAAAAGATATTATTAGTCCTTTTGCTAATTCTATTTTCATTTTTTTCGAAACAATTTTTGTTTTTAAATACATATTTCATTGTCTGCAATATAAATAATTTACGGATGTTGAATATTTTAGTATCTTTGAAAAGTAACTCAGTCGAGAATGTTTTAGTTCTATTGTACATAACTTTAATAATGCGCTTTTGAGTGTTTTGTAAAGGCTTAATAAAAGCATCAAGCGCACCACCCCATCCTATAATGCCGTACATTATTGAAGATTGCACCAGTGAAAAATATATCATTCTCAATTTGTCAAGATTAAGTACTTCCTTAAGTCTATAAAATGTATATGTAAGGTATCTTAATTTCGAGATGATTTTAACAATTTGTGTTTTCCAAGTTAGATGTGTATCAATAGATACTCCTAAATATTTGATACTTTCTACTTTAACAAGTTCATTGCACAGTGTACATGTATCTTGATTGCAACTTGTATTGTGGATTCTAATTTTAAGGTTATCATGAGGTTTATTTTTACTGCTTTTATAAAAATTTAAATAAAATGTTTTGCTGTAGTTTAAAATGAGTTTGTTACATTTTAGCCACGTTGAAACAAGTGCAATACATTCTTTTGCCTTAGAAAAAGTTTCGTTCCAAGAATTTCCGTTAACTATTATTGCCGTGTCATCGGCGTAAGAAATAATTTTTCCTGGGATTACAAAATTACACAAATCATTTATATACATCAAAAATAGAATCGGGCCAAGTACAGTTCCTTGCGGAACTCCATTTTTTATCTGAGCTTCTGAACTATACATATTCCCAATTTTTGTTTTTTGTGTTCTGTCTTTAAGATAGTTTGTGAGTAGTTTAAGTGTGTCTTTTTTGAAACCTAATTGATTTATTTTTTTAACGAGTAAGTTATGATTTACAGTGTCGAAAGCTTTTCTTAAGTCCAAGAATATTGCTAGACATTTCTTATTTTTATCGATAGAAGTGTATATATTTTTTGTTAAATCATATATTGCATCTTCAGTACTCAGATCTTTACGAAAACCGTATTGGTTGTGGGATAGAATATTATATTTTTCTAAGTGTTCCATGATTCTATTTTTGATGCATTTTTCTAATATTTTTGATAGATTTGAAACAAGATAGATTGGTCTATAATTGTCTAATTTATGTGATTCACCAGATTTATAAATTGGTATGATGGTGGAGGTTTTAAACTGTTTTGGAAAATGACCCTCTTTAAGGCACATATTAAAAATATGTTGCAAAGGAGTTAAAATATGTTGTTTTATTTTTTTCAAAGTGTTACAAGATAGTTCATCAATTCCCTTAGAATTAGATGATTTGAGGCTATCAATACATTTATCAATTTCATTTATAGTGATAGGTGAAAAACTTTCTATAGGGTTTATTGATTCGTTAGCTACAGTTATATGTGAGGATGTCTCTAGGTAAGTATTATTATCATTTATCTTGGATGATTCAAGTACCTCATCTACTATATTTGTAAAAAAGTAATTAAATTTTTCGGCAATGGTAGATTTGTCAGTTATTGATTTGTTATTTATTTTAACCTCATTTATAACAGGTGAATACATACGATTTTTGTTTGCAATTTCATTTATAATATTCCATGTTTTCTTACTATCATTTTTTGCGTTTTCAATTTGTTCGCAATAGTATTTCTTTTTACAATTTCGAATAAGCCTATTGAGTAAGTTTCTGTACATTAGATATTTTGTTTGCAGGAAATGCATTGTTCTGAGATTATTCTTTTGGCAATCTTTTTGATATTTAAACATTTCTCTATATAATTTATCTCTTTGTTTAATTGATATAATTAATCCAACTGTTATCCAAGGTTTAATTTTTTTATATTTATTTTTAGTGACCACTATTTAACTTTCACTTTTTAGAGTATGATCTCTCAGAGTTTTATAGAAATTCTCTAGTGCGAGATGTGGATTTTCTATTGATATCACATTTTCCCAGTTTTCTGACCGAAGTAAAGAGTTTAGAGTTTCATAATCAATGTCTACTTTTTCTAGATTTTCAGAATTTCGGTTTAGAGGAGTATTTTTGAAATGATGTCCATAAAAGGTCGGGTAATGATCTGTGATATTTGTTTCAAGAATTGAAGAGATGATATTAACCGCCTTGTGCGACTTGACAAATATGTGGTCTAAACATGCCAAGTGACTTAAGATTACTCTTGTTGGTGAGTTAATATATGACATGTGTCCAGAGCTAGATAAACAATCAAGATACTCATTTTGACAATTCACATTTGTATTATTATCATTAATATTTATATTAATGTCTCCTGTCACAATGGAAAAAGTGAAATTGTTTCTATCAAGTTTACTAACAAAAGATTTTAGTTCTTTTACAAATAAAAAATCATTTAATGAAGGGGATCTATATATGGCTAGAATATGATATTTATAGTTGTTTTGACAAAAAGTTACTTTTATTGCATTGGCTGTTTTAAATTCAATAATATCAGCGGCAACATTTTTCAGAGTATTATGACAGAAGACAGTAACTCCATCATGACCAGTATGCTTACAGGCAGATGAAATTGTTGTATATTCTGGTAAGTCATATGGAATTACTTGTTTCATTTGAGTTTCAGTTAAAACAATTATGCTTGGAGAAAAATCTAGGTTATTAATAAGTACACAGAGCTCATCGAAGTTTTTCCTTATACTCCTAATATTCATGTTTAAGATCGAGAAATTAACATTTTTAAATAGGTTATTTAGTTCACATGGGTTTTTACATTTGTAATTTTCGTGTATATAGTTTTCTTCAGACATTTTGAAAGGTGATAGTAGTTTGCTATTTGGTTTTATTATCCTTTATTCAGAGGGGATGTCTTCAGGCGTTCTTATGAGTAAGATTGGAGATGTTTCGTTTTTTCTCATCCATATTTTTCCATTTTTTGCCCATATAAATTTGTAACCCAGTCTTGACGATTTAGCTAGGTAAAGTAGGTGTTTATTAAATTGGGTCAGTTGTTCGTTAATATATATTGTGTTGTTTTCTTCAAAATTTATGTTTTTTGCGTATAAAATACCATTTTTTTTTTATGTGCTATAATTACTTCTTTACTTTCTTTGTTTTGTAGAGATACTACAATGGCAGTATTTTTGTTCATCGGGTTTTTATTTTTGCTTCTGAAAATATTTGACACGTTAATCGATTCTTTATCACATTTGAGTATGTCTATTATATTATTAAATACATTTGTGATATTTTCATTTTCCTTAAAAGGAACACCCTGTATTTCAATATTGTTTAGTTTTTCATTTTGTTCCATTTTATTAATGTGTAATTTTATTTCTTTATTTTCTGCTTGAAGTTGTTTAATCAGTATTTCTTTATTTTTGTTTTTTTCTTCATATTCGTCTAATTTCTCACAGCAAAATTCGACGGACTTCTTAAGTTCCTTTATTTGTTCATTAAAAGATTTCATAAGTTGATTGGTTAATTCATTAAATTTTTTTTCAATGCATTTGATCATTTTATTAGTCATTGACCTTGAATTCGCGATTGACCTTGCGCTATGGCTCCGCACTCTTTGCGCTTTACCTTAAAAACGGTTAAGCGTATACAGCATTACTTGTAACAAAATTTCTAGAAAATGTTATACTCTACAACTTTTGTACTGAATGCAAACACAATTTGAGGCAAATGAAGCGAGATATTTCCATAAAACTAATTTTCGTGAAATGACCTTGAATATCTAAGGATGCTTACATGTGATCTTATGAGACTTTTGACACAACATTTAAAATGTTAAAATAAAGATTTATACAAATTTTCTGCTTGTTCCGTTTTATTCCGAGGTTGACCCCTTTTTTAGCTCAAGTAACTTCTTGGAGTTATTGTTCCAAAATTTCACATGTAGGTAATATTGGTAAATATTGTCATATAGGATAGGTACATGGAAACTACTAAATGGATTTTAATGAAACTTTACAATAATATAGCTCATACATCAGAATAACATATTATAAGCTACTTATAGGAAATCTGGCGTTATGAAATTTGAATAAATGAAAATGTGTGTTTTTCATATATTTTAGCGGCAGGATGGAAAAGCAGGGGGAAGGGAAACGAGGGAGGTGGGGTTTGCGGAGAGGGAAGGTGGAAGGGGACGGGGACGCACGGGAAAGAACATTCAGGGAGAATTAATTTTTTTTTTTTGAATGGCATTGCAACGCATGCCGGGGACCAGCTAGTTATAATCTATTCGGTGGATTTTCACCGAATGCATCCAAACGTAAAATTTCTAACAGGTGTTATTCTAGCGATTTGGGGTTAATCCAGTCAGTGGGTCGGACAGACTAAACGCAGCCCACTTTGTACTGAAATTTCATAATATTTCTATGAAAACCGCTGTTCGCCAATACCGAAATTAATTTAATAAGAATCAGAGCTTAATATTGATAAAAGAACATTTTAACTTTGAGAAAAAAGTAGTAAATCAGTTTTCACGGGTTTTGTTAAGAAAATGTCAACACATTTTTTGTGTTATTACTCTGAATGGCATTACCATCGGATTCAAATAAGTCTTATAGATGCTTCCCCATACGATTATGCCATACTGCATCACTGACTATATAAATTATCAGTTTGGTTGAGAATTTCGGTCTCAAATCCATTATACAATACTGTAAGGAAAAGGATACCCAACGGTTCCTCTTAAAAATTTCGTTAAAAATTACCCAGTTTAAAAGGTGTGTTTCTAAAAGAAAAGTGCGGATTATGTTTAAGACCCAACAAACAAGTCGTTATGGAGAAACAGCAGTGAACCAGCTTCACACAATTTCTTTGGACAGGTATTGAAAAATGTAGTGAATGAGAAAGCTTAAAGGAGCTGTTTATTTCGGGCTTACTTTCACGTCTGCCGAAATGGCAGCCAACGAATGTTGTTAGGCTGGGTAATTTATTTAAATTTGTAGCTAATTCCCGATTATGCGGGATGAATGGGCGAAAATGTGGATAATCGAATTTACATCTCGTTAGGTTATTTTCATATTATTTTTCTTAGATTGTACTTAATATGTAAATTAATTTATCTAACTTACTCTCGTGGTGTTTGTGTATATTAAATCTCAATATCCTAGTGAGATGTGCAGCTTATATTTCTATGTAATACTTTATTTTTCAATCAATAAACAATCAACACAGGCTAGCCTAGTGAGGCGGGTTATAAGAATCTTCAACTATATAACTATAAATTAGTATTCTTTAATCTACCTTTAACCTACTGTTCATATTAATTAAATTAATATAAATCTTTATTCAATGAAATTTGGAACATTTTAACTAAGAAAATACATGTTCAGTGTAGTTTACAATAGATTACATCAGTACAAAAAGTTTACAAGTAAAAAGGAATATACATATGAACAGTAGGTTAAAGGTAGATTAAAGAATACTAATTTATAGTTATATAGTTGAAGATTCTTATAACCCGCCTCACTAGGCTAGCCTGTGTTGATTGTTTATTGATTGAAAAATAAAGTATTACATAGAAATATAAGCTGCACATCTCACTAGGATATTTCTGTATCGAGATGTGCAGTTTTTACAAACATTGTATTAAAAAAACATATGTTTAAACTTAAAAAAAAAATAATAATCCTACAAAAAAGATAAATACAATTATGAATAAATAATAACAATTATCTAGTTATAGTAAGTAAATAATAATACGAAAGTTAAGTAGACAAATTTTGTAAAAAACAGTTTTTATCAACAGTAAATTAAAAGTAAGGTAATAATAGGTAAGTAATAAAATTATGTATATAAAAAATAAAAATGTAGTTGAACATAAAAAACCTATATATTTTAAGTAATAAAATTATACATAAAAAAATAAAATAAATTGTAGTTAAACATAAAAAAAACTGTACATTTCAACAATATGCATAACGTATATACTATATACAACAAAAAATTCCACACAGGCATAGGCAGTGCGTGGGTATATTTGAGATTTTTAAATGCAGTTGAAATCAATGAGTTTTTAGGTGAGGCTTTTTCACAACAATAAAAGTGCCTAGGTGTAGAGAACACCAATAATTACGAGATTAGGTGTAGGGAATACCAATAATTACGAGATTAGGTGTAGAGAATACCAATAATTACGAGATTAGGTGTAGAGAATACCAATAATTACGAGATTAGGTGTAGAGAACACCAATAATTACGAGATTAGGAGTAGAGAATACCAATAATTATGAGATTAGGTGTAGAGAATACCAATAATTACGTGGTATAGGTACGTATATGCATTCTTAGGTATTAACCTTCATCTTGGGTTGGAAGGCAAATTTTGATACTATGAAAAACATGGATTGAAAAATTAATTTACAAACTAAAATAATATAAAAACATTATTTCGACAGATTCAAGAGTTGGAAACAGTTCTAAAAGGGGGAAAATATAGTCCTAATCAACCATACTTCATAACAAACCGAATACTAGAAATACTCGATTATTATTAATAATAAAAAATAAAGTATCCCTCACATTTAGAAAAAAAGGTAACTTTTCGGTAAATATTTTAATAAACATAGATTAAAATATTTATTTGATTATCGTTGTTCCGTATGGTACATATTTACAGCAGTGTGTTGAGACAGTCTTTTTCTACGTCAATCTAAAATACTTACGAACATACCTACATTTGTATTTATAATATTACTAGCTTTTCCCCGCGGCTTCGCTCGCATGGTATTACGGGAAATTACTGTAGCGCTTGCACTTATCAATTATCTCCCCCCCCACCCCACCCCCATCCCCTCCCGCATTCCATATATTCATTCCCTTACATTCAGTTTTCAAACATCTCGCCTACCACCTAAATTTCATAATGCTATAATAGCTCAAAGAAAAAAATTACTTATCCAATTTTGTTCATTCGTTCATTTTTGCGCTTGCAAACATTTCGGATGTTTATTTTTATTTAAATATTTGGAAGTTCGTTAATATAATAAAAAAATACGCTATTTATCATTCAGTCTTTATAATCGTTACGAATTATATTTTGAATATAGGAACTCTCATCTGACATTTATTCCAAGCTTGTCCAAAAAAAAAACGAATTCTAATATTTGAATTTTCTGCAGTAGTAGCTGACCAGTAGACTGAGTACCTACCAGCATAGAGCCCAAAAATATATCAACATTGTTTCCATGGAAAAGATTTTTTTCTGACGTTAGCAAAAACTCGCTTTTGTTAGCGACAGAAAACGTATAACAAATATAATATATTAATATTTATAATTTTATAACGCCAGAGCTTACCATCATATACAACCTGTAGTCTGCGCATATAATTTAGCTTTATATTGGTGAAAGAATTATTAAAGTCTTTATACTGTGTTATGCGTGAAAAGGTCATAAACAAACTCGAGCAGTTTCGCATTTATAATATTAGTATGGATAATGGTTACTTTAATGATAAGCTCTAGTAATACCAACCAATACATTAGTATCGTTAGTATGTTGGCTTGTCTGCCATAAGGTTATTGCTATGTATCCATACTAATATTATAAATGCGAAACTGCTCGAGTTTGTTTATGACCTTTTCAGGCATTAACCAATAAAAAGACTTTAAAAATTCATTCACCAATAGAAAGCTAAATTATATGCGCTGACTATATGTTGTATATGATGGTAAGCTCTGGCGTTATGAAATTATAAATATTAATATATTTTATTTGTTATACGTTTTCTGTCGCTAACAAAAGCGAGTTTTTGCTAACGTCAGAAAAAAATCGTTTCCATGGAAACCATGTTGATATATTTGTGGGCTCTAAGCTGGTAGGTACTGAGCCCCCTGGTCAGCTACTGCTCCAGGAAATTCAAATATTAGAATATGTTTTGTTTTTTTTTGGACAAGCTTCAGGAGCTTCAGTTTTGGAACAAATGTCAGATAGAGTTCCTACATTAAAAATATAATTCGTAACGATTAGGTATAAAGACTGAATAATAAATAGTGTAATTTTTTATTATATTAACAAACTTCCGAATATTTAATTAAAAATAAACATCCGAAATGTTTGTAAGCGCATAAATTCCGAACGAATGAACAAAATTGGATAACTATTTTTTTTCTTTGAGCTATAATGAAATTTAGGTGGTAGGCGAGATGTTTGAAAACTGAGTGTGAGGGAATGAATGTATGGAATGCTGGAGGGGGTGGGGGTGGGGAGGAGGGGGGATAATTGATAAGTTCAACCGCTACAGTAATTTCCCGTAATACCATGCGAGCGAAGCCGCGGGGAAAAGCTAGTAACAAATATATTAAAACATGTTGTGTAACTCTGCCATGGGTCACCCCAAGTGGTTCGCTACGTTTGGTGATTTGGTGCCCGGGTTCATGGGATGAGGTTTGTCTAGGTCTTGGAGGCGGATGACCAGGACACACTGAACCCCAGATTCCTGCCCACCCTTAAACCCTTTTCCTTCCCAGAACTCTCTTTTTCCCCTTTTCCTTAAAAAAACCCTCCACACAGCATCCCCAAGGATGACATAGGCCCTGAGGGAAATTATTTTCCTCAGGGCCTCCTGTGTGGAGCTCATGTAAAAAAATATATGTAAGCATTATTATAAAAATATATACGTGGCTTAAATAATTGCATTTCCAAAAACATGTTCCTAGTTATGTCCTCTGCGTGCAAACTGTATCTAAATTACAGAATGAAACAAGTTCTTTGTTTAAAACCACTTTATTTAAATTTATATTCGTCGACCGGTTTCGGTCGAACTCGACCTTCTTCAGGACAATAAACATATAAACTAAATTAAAGTACAGAGTTAAGATAATGAGGTAAACACAAAAGAAAGACAGAGCATATAAGAGAGAGAGAGAGAGAGAGCATCAGATAATGGTTGGGGGCGGGGTAGGAGGAGGGGTCGAGGGAGGGTGGGGGTTAGAGAGGGAGAAAGGGAATAACTTTAAAATGGGACTGTTGGTTAATTCTAATTGTTTGTGTAAAATTTGGCAATTATTTTTATTTGATTTTAATATTTCTAAAGCTTCTAGGTTATTAAGGCGTATTCCTATCTTATTTGTATGGACTATTTGGACTCCCGTATTTTTATTAAAGGTATGGTCAGTATCAATTAAGTGTTCGGCGAATTCTGAGAAACCTGTGCTTGTTAGACACCTAACATGTTCTTTAACTCTAATATTTATGTTACGCGCATATCTAAATTTCTCTAATAATATCTCTATATTTGACGGCCGGCGTAGTCCAGCGGTAAGGCTCTTGACTCGCATTCCGGGGGTCGCGGGATCGAATCCCGGCGTGGCAAATAAATATTATTTGATCAATTTGTGTTATTTCACAATTTTTTAATTTAAAATGATATATAGTATATTTACGGCATGTTCCAGAGTGGAAGATACTCTCAATATTGCCCAGGTGTAAGACCACCATTCAGAATTGAAACGTTGCTTGAAATGGCTTTAGCCGTTTTGGTGAACAGATCTGAATAGCCACTTTCCTCTTTCCCATCTCCTTCCCCTCCCCACTACCTTCAGCCTCACAACATACCCCAATTGGGGATGTCATAGTCTCACTGGCTCCAGACGGGAGCAGTTGGGTCTCTTGTGCAGTATTCATATTAAAAAAAAATAAATAAACAATAAACACTGTTAATCTCAAGTGACCTCCCAGGTAGGTATGGTGTATGGTCCTGTATAGTCTGTCAAATAAGAGTAGAAAATATTAAAAATGGAACTACTAAATTTGTATGGTGACCGGACAACTCGGAATGAAACCAACTCAGAACCATCTCAGATAAGTCATTTAGAGTAAAAAAAAATTTACATAAAAAAATGGTTAAATAGTTTACGTTAGGTAAAGGTTATGGGCTTATTTTTTATTTATTTTTATTTATTTATTAAAAGAAGTTTATACAATGAACAAAAAATTGTGTTAATTCATCCGCCATGCTAGGGATGTCCCTGTGTTATGGCGGATGAAGTTTACAGATTGTGTAGGTACAGTGTACAGCTATTAACTTATGCAATTCATTTAAGTAGTTTAAGTAACATATTTAGTAACAAATTAAGTTAGTAATTTAATTAACACATTAAATTAATTTATGTTACAAGTTGTATCAATTATATTACAATTCAATTAAAATAGCAAATTTTTACTCATCATCGTTACTGAATGTAAGGATCCATTTTGATAAATTTTTTTTAAAGATATGGGGTTGGGTTTCGGATTTTAGGTTCTCGGGGAGAAGGTTAAACATTTTAGGAGCTAGGTACATGAAATGTCTTTGAGCTGATGTGGTGCGTAGTGTAGGAACATTGTAGTGTCGTTTGGTTATTGTTCTGGTGGTGTAACTGTGATGTAAAAGAGTTTTTTTCTTGTATTTGAACATGAATTTAAAATTATATTTTTCATAGCTTTTAAAGACTTTTCAAGGAAGTGTTGAGTTGACTTTATTCTCAGTTGGCATGGAACCAATTTGTATATGTATAAAAATCAAAATATGCTCGCTTGGGGATGTGTTTATGAGACGTCAATGCGTTGCTAAACCCTTCATCCGATTGCGATGAAACTTTGGAGATTTGATGTGTGCATGCCCGCGATGGTTTCTGTATACAAAAATTAGCTCTGATGTCATGAAATTATGTGGTGTTAACTATTCATCCAATTGCGATGAAACTTTGGTGAGTTGTTGTGAGCATGCCCGCGAAGGTTTCTATATACACTGGCGAGCAGTCAGTAATTTTAGTTAGAAAAAACGTAAGGTGAGCTATTTTTAAAACTTTCTTATGTTGGCACTCAAATTTTTTTAAATTTAAAAATTACATGTTTATTTACACTTATAAAATTTTAAAGTGTATGTCATAAACCTTTCAAAAACAGTTTTTAGTTATGAGATGCGTTTAGAAATATTTGATTTATTTGAATTTTATTGGAAAGCGGATATATTTTGACCCTCCAACAAAATAGTCGTAAGGCCCGAGGGGTTAAAGTTGTTGGATAATATTATTTAGAAATATCTCTTGAAACTCATAACAATTCTTCCGAGGACGATCGCGGTAAAAACAAGGATCTCTATCCACATCTTGCAATCCTGGTACATCGTTCTAATGGCGGTCTATTCGCGAATCCCACTCCAAGTACTTATACTTCTTCCATCCTCCACATCATTCTCCTTGTTCTTCAACCTTCCATTCTGCAATTACTATAATTATTCTGAACCCCCATAACCATTATGCGTGATGACTTCTTGAGAAGTTTGCCACTCCAAATCTCCCTCAAAGAAATGGGAGCATTGTAATAAAATATCCAACCGATCAGAACAAAATCTACTTTTTTTTGTTCGTCAAAAAGCGTTTTTAGGAGAATTTAATGAAGATTATTTTATGAACTCCAGTAAATTTGTGTACCTAAATACTGCACACAACGACGTTCCGTTTGATGATTTTTTTTTTCGTAAAGCTTGAAATTAAATAATGAAACTGAAGTATTTTCGTTATTTGTTTTTCGGGTTTTATGCCGTGTTGCGCTACCTCCTTCTTTAGCCAACGTTTCGGACAGCGTTAAAGGGTCCATCATCAGGGCAGATATGTAATTGTGTTATTGTAACAATTACACATCTGCCCTGATGATGGACACTGTAACGCTATCCAAAACGTTGGCTAAAGAAGGAGGTAGCGCAGCGTGGCATAACACCCCAAAAACAAATAACGAAAATACTTTTGGCCGTGAAAATCTAAAAACTTATCGAATGAAACTTATTTCAAACGTCATTATTTTTTTAACGGGTGTACCACAAGGGCCCGTGTTAGGTCTACTATTGTACAAATAAATTAATATAACGATCAATTTAAAAAAAAGCGTAAAAGGAGATCAAATCCAAGCATTAGAAAATACTAATTTATGCGAAAATTACTTATCTAGACTAACTAACTAACTAACCATTACGCCGTTTCCCCGCAGGGGTAGGCAGAGAGGACGGACCACCAAACAACTCGGTCCTGGCACACACTCTTTGCTTCACTCACATTCATACATCGTCTCATACATACTCTTCTATTATTCTGACTTTTGACATGGCTCGACTCAAGTATCTGATTCACTTGATCGTGCCATGTCTTCCTCGGGCGTCCCCGACTTCTTCATTCACTTAATTATTGTCAATGTCGTCTAAAGACACCAAACATGTCAATAAAATAAAAAATATGTGGTTGGTCGAAGTTCCGTCTCTTGTTGCAGATTGAAATACATTTTAAGGAATCATGCAATTTCAAAACCCTTTGGAAAGTCATTGTTGAAAAAAAAAAAAAAAATTCACATAACCCAGGGGTTCCCAACCCCGTGCCCGCGGGCAACATGGTGCGATTAGTATTTGCTCGCCACTATTCGACAGAGAGAGAATTTTTTTCATAAGCATTAATTAAAAATGTGAATTATTTTTATTTATTTGTTACAGTTTTATTATTTTGAAACATTTTTGTTTATTATTTATAAAAAAATATGAATATAAGACAATAAATTATGTGAAAATGGAAGGAGTTTGTCGATTAAAAATAGGTGGTGCCCGCCACCCTACCGATATTTTAGAATGTGCTCTAGAGTACAAAAAGGTTGGGAACCCCTGACATAACCTAACCTGACGTAACCTTTTTAACCAATTTTTTTTTTATCAATTTTAAAGGAGGTTTTGAAGTTTTGATTCTGAGTTGCCCAATCACCACATGAAAATAAAAAATAATTGGAGGAAAGAAAGTTCGCTATTTTTTGCAGATTTTTTGATTAAATCGAATACCTTTACTAAAATCGATCCATAATCAAAAATCTTAGTGTTTATGAATAGCAGAATTAGAATTATTCTAGTCTTATTAGAATTTTTTATGAATTACGAAGCGTCGAAAATTTTGTAGTTTAGAATTAATTGGCATATAAAGAGCACCAAATTCAATAAAAAATACTAAAAGCAAAAATATATTCAACGCGCTCTATCTAGTGCAATACATTTCAATGGTTGAAAGGCGTACTATCGAGATGATCGGCCATTTTCTTTCATAAATCTGTGCGGTTTAAATTTGGTACATTTTGGCGTAATTCAATTATTTTTGGGCTCAAAAATTGGTCAGATTTATCCTGAAAATGTTCTTTGGAAAGCAGGGAAAATACTTTCTCGGCTAGATAAATTAGTGGGAAACAGGACTAGAGCTTTCGAAAACTGGCCTACGCTTTACACTTTGAGTCGGGAGGTAGGTTATCATATAAAAATCCCTAAAAAATATTGAAACGATTATAACAGTTAAGTCCTTCTTTCATTTTCGACCATCGTAAAAAGACTGCTATTAAAAATCGACACGTAATATCTGTATACTCGCATATAAAAATTAAAATATGTTTGCTCCTGTCTATGTATGTATGTATGCTAAGCGTTGCTAAACCGTTTATCCGATTACGATGAAACTTTGGGGATTTGATGTGCACATGCCTGCGATTCTTACTATATACAAAAGTGAATTCTGACATCATTAAATTACACGTTGCTAATAGTTCATCCGATTTCGATGAAACTTTGGGGATTTGGTGTGTGCCTGCCAGCGATGGTTTCTATGTATACCGGTGGGCTCTGGAATCATGAAATTATGCAATGCTAACAGTTCATCCGATTGCGATGAAACTTTGGGGATTTGGTGTGTGTCTGCCAGCGATGGTTTCTATGTATACTGATGGGCTCTGGAATCATGAAATTATGCATTGCTAACAGTTCATCCGATTGTGCTGAAACTTTGGGGATTTGGTGTGTGTCTGCCAGCGATGGTTTCTGTGTATACTGATGGGCTCTGGAATCATGAAATTATGTGTTTAATTTAAATTAGCTAAGGCTCACACCTCTCCAGACATTTCGATTTGTTGGTTTGTTTAAAGTCAATTAATTAACAAATGAAATTATCCATAGATGTCAGGAGATGCAAACTCTCTTCAGACAAGACCGATATAAAAGGCCTGTGTTTAGGTTTTTTCCTTCCCTTTTCACCATCCTAACTTCTTAATAAGTAACAGTAAAATCCTTGGTCTGTCTTGGGTAGTTTGTGTCTCCGAAATTATTCACAATGTAATTGGGAATAAAGCAAAATAAAATGTCACGAGTCCTTTGAAAGTTTCCTGAAGCGGCCTTATTATTTTATGAAGTTCCTTCTTCCAAAACAAAACATATGATCCTACGAGCCGGATAATTTAACGCGAGTGATTAAATTAGTAAAGAAGAACCAGCACTGAAAAAAGGAACAGCCAACATGCAGTTTCCAGCATCCAGCAAGCAGCAGAGGCCATCAGCGATAAAAAAGGGCAAGTGACCAATCCATATCCATACTATCTACCTTACCATTAAAATCCTTAAAAGCAAAAAAAAATCAATGACATCAATATTGTGCATTACTCAAAAAAAAATTGTTGCAAGCCGGTATGACAAAATTATTGACAAAATTATTGATTATTGACAAAAACTACAGCAATGTTTTAAATTTCGAGATTTATAAAGTTTGTTTGAAATTTTTATTTTAAATTAGCCGCGAAGTCAATAAAGCAGTTTTTGTTGGAAATGCTCTATGGGCGATTGAATAAAAATCAACGGGATTCATCTATGATTAACGACGTTGGTAAATTATTATTATTGTTATTGTTGTCTCGTGACAGTTCGTGAAGTAAATAACTAAAATTTGGGAAGTTATCAGTGCGTATATTATATGATTAATAGTGATTAAACGGTGATTGCGATAAAATAATTGGATAACTCTGTAAATTGTAAGTACACATCTGATTAATCAAAATGGATTTAAAAACGCTGATCGCTCAACGGGGCGTTTGTAAAGGCAAGATGACAAGGTTCAGAGAATTTTTAAACAAAGATTCACTGACGCAAAGCGAACTAGAATTGCGTATAAAGCGTTTCGAACCTTTGCTAGATAATTTTGAAGAAATTCAAGATAGAATAGAGGCATTATCTCCAGACGATGTTGAAGGCGACCGAGCGAGCTTTGAAAATGATTATTTTTGTATATTGGCCAGCGCAAAAGAGAGGTTAGCTAAAAAGGATTCTGCAATCACGGCGAATAACAATATTAAATTACCGATAATTGAATTACCGAAATTTAAAGGGGATTACTGCGAATGGATGCAGTTCCGGGATGCGTTCATATCTTTAGTAGACAGCAATCATAACCTGGATGCCGTTCAAAAATTTTATTATCTGCGGTCTTGTCTGAAAGGGGAAGCGTTTAAACTCATAACAGCGTTACCGATATACGCGGATAACTACGTTACGGCATGGGAGATGCTTACGGATAGATACGAAAACTCAAAAATAATTATAAATAATCATGTAAACGCATTGTTTAAATTACCGGACGTAAAGGCAGAAAATCACGTCGCAATAAGGAATCTATTGGACGAGGCGCAATTACATTTAAAATCACTAAATAACTTAAATATAGCTACGAAAAATTGGGATGTAATATTAATTTATTTGTTATCAAGCAAATTAGATTCAAATACAAGGGCTCATTGGGAACAATACCCAACAAAGAATAATTTACCTACCCACGAAGAATTTATTAGTTGTTTGTATACAAGGGCCCAAGTACTAGAAGCCTCGGCAAATAACGAAAAAAGAATTAATCCGGGAAAAACGAATCCGCATAATTATAAAAAGGAAGTTTTGGTGTCGTTGTCCGCACAAAAATTAAAATGTTTACATTGCAACGATAATCATAAAATTTATTATTGCCGCAAATTTTTGGAATTAAAACCGAAAGAACGAATTGATAAAATACACAAATTAGGCGCTTGTTTAAAATGTTTAAACCCCGGTCATAAATTGAAGGATTGCAGGTCTAAATTCAATTGCCGTAAATGCGATGGTGAAAATCATAATACTTTACTTCATGTTAAGAAGGAGGAGGAATCAAAACACGAAAGGGCATCAACATCTTCCGCGAAGGAAGCGCCTTTAGTATCAAATCATGCCGCGAAGGTAGAACAAAATTTCGTGTTATTGTCAACTGCCATCATCAACATAAAGGATGATGCAGGAAACTCAATTCAAGCAAGAGCTCTATTAGATTCTGGAGCTCAAACGAATTTCATAAGTAAGGCATTCGTCAAGAAATTAAATTCAAAAACGAAAAAAGTCAACATTCCTGTCACGGGAATCCACAATAAAATTTTAAATATAAGATCTAAAGTGGGATTAAATATAACTTCAGGCTACTCTGAGTACGAAAAGAAGATAGAATGCCTGATTATACCTGAGGTGACCAGTAATCTGCCCCAAATTTCCTTTCAGAGAAAAGAAGCGGAGATCCCCAGCGGTCTCCAATTAGCAGATCCAAACTTCAACATTACCAGCCCGATAGATCTACTACTAGGAGCGGAGGTATTTTGGGAAGTCTTGCATAACGATCGAATGAGGATTGGAGATGCGGGACTCACGCTGCAAAGGACCGAGCTAGGATGGCTTGTATCCGGGCCTATCTCCACTCCGAAACCAAAAAGGCCAGTAAATTCCTGTCATTTATCTTTAAATTTATTGCATAAGCAATTAGAAAACTTTTGGAAAATAGAGGAACTAGCTCCTGTAAAACATAGAAGCCACGAAGAAAGAGCATGTGAAGAGAGCTTCTTACACACGCACAAAAGAGATGAGAAAGGACGTTTTGCGGTAAGATTACCGCTGCGGCCTAATATTAATCAAATGGGTGAAACCCTAAAGGTGGCTGAAAAAAGATTCTATAATATGGAGAAGAAATTCCTTGCCAATCAAGACCTGATGCTAGATTATAAAAAATTCATGAAAGAGTATCAGGAATTGGGGCACATGACGCTGTGCGAAGCACCACCAAAAGATAAAATTTGTTATTATTTGCCACACCATGCAGTGATGAAGGAGTCTAGCACGACAACCAAAACCAGGGTCGTGTTTGACGGATCAGCCAAGTCATCAACCGGTATATCATTAAACGACGCCCTCATGGTAGGGCCAGTTTTACAAAAGGATTTATGTGCACAACTGTTATTTTTCAGAAAGCACCAGTATGCATTAACCGCCGACATCGAGAAGATGTATCGTCAAATATTGGTGCAACCTGAGGATAGAGATTTGCAGCGCATAGTCTGGAGGGACTCTCCGGAGGAAGAAATCCGACACTACCAACTCAATACTGTCACCTACGGTTTGGGACCATCATCCTTTCTGGCTACCAGATGCTTGGAGCAGTTAGGAACGGAAAATCAGGAAGCATACAGAAAGGTCAGTCAAATCCTAAAATACAATTTTTATATGGATGATTTGATAACTGGCGACGAAAATGAGGCAGATTGTCTCACTATTAAGCATCAGTTAAGCAGCATTTTGGCATCTGCTGGGATGAATTTACGAAAATGGCGATCGAATCTACCCTCTATAGGTTCGAAATCAGAGAATGATGCAGATATGATTATTACTGATAACCCCAAGGAGAAGAAAATTTTAGGGTTGTCATGGAATAACCAGCAAGACTATTTTCAGTACATTGTAGAGCCCTTAGAAGCGTGCGTTAAAAGCAAACGCCAAATGCTATCATGTATCGCCTCTACCTTTGACCCATTGGGACTGATAGGCCCAATAACTTTAGTCGCAAAACTGATAATGCAAGGTTTGTGGCAAACTAAAATTCAGTGGGACGAGGATGTTCCATCTGAGCAGATGAATGCATGGAATTCGTATATAAATGAATTACCTATTTTGAACAAGTTAAAAATACCGAGAAAAATAATTTGCAAACATCAAGTTAAACTGCATCTGCATGGATTTTGTGACTCGTCAGAAAAGGCCTATGCAGCTTGTATATATATAGTGTCTACTGATGAATCAGGAAACACAACTTCTAATTTAGTCACATCAAAATCAAGGGTGGCACCGTTGAAAAGCATATCACTACCAAAGCTGGAGCTTTGTGGTGCTGTTTTACTCACAAAATTAGTAAACTATGTCAAAATAGCTATGAACTTAAATGAAATAGATACAACCTACTGGTGCGATTCCATGATAACGATTTTCTGGATTCGTGGACAACCAGCCAGGTGGAACACATTTGTGGCCAATAGGGTGGCTGAAATCCAGGAATCCAGTCAACCCGCACAATGGAAGCACGTAAGATCGGAGGATAATGCGGCGGACGTTTTATCCAGAGGCACCACAGTCTCGCAACTACTTAAATCTGACATTTGGTGGCATGGGCCCACCTGGTTGACTTCAGGCGATTACCCGATTACTTGCAGTGAAATTACGCCGTTGGATTTACCAGAAGAAAGATTGAAACTAACGTTAATTTCAGCAGTAAAACAGGATTGGGAAATATTCTCCAGATACTCTTGCTTAACCAAATTGCAAAGGGTGACAGCTTATATTTTAAGATTTATTTTTAATTGCAGAAATCCTTTGTCAAGGCGTGACGGAGCGTTAACTGTTTACGAATTGGAGAATTCACTTCACATATTAATATCTCGCGCACA
Organism: Glyphotaelius pellucidus; assembly: GCA_936435175.1. Classification (NCBI taxonomy): domain Eukaryota; kingdom Metazoa; phylum Arthropoda; class Insecta; order Trichoptera; family Limnephilidae; genus Glyphotaelius; species Glyphotaelius pellucidus. Next base: position 26,001,082 of record OW386559.1, read on the forward strand.
ATGTTTTGCATTCCCGGAGGAGACGAGGGCATTGAAAACCGGGGTAAATGTGAGAAATTGTAGTAGATTAAAGTCATTAAATCCTTATTTGTTTAAGGATTTAATCCGGGTGGGGGGTAGGTTGTCCAACGGAAAAATGATATCGGAAAGTCAACAACACCCCATAGTACTACCTTCACATCATAAACTAAGTGAACTTATTGTCAGGCACTACCATTACTCATATTTACATGCAGGAACGCAGGCATTGTTAGCGTTAATAAGAATGAAATACTGGCCAATTATGGGTAAAAACTTAATTAAAAAGGTTCTGAAATACTGTATTGTATGTTTTAGGTGTAACCCGAAAACAGAGCAACAGCTGATGGCGGACTTACCGACCGAAAGAATAACGGAAGGTCGCCCGTTTCAATTATCCGGCGTGGACTACTGCGGACCATTTGTTAATTAATTGACTTTAAACAAACCAACAAATCGAAATGTCTGGAGAGGTGTGAGCCTTAGCTAATTTAAATTAAACATTATGCATTGCTAACAGTTCATGCGATTGCGATGAAACTTTGGGGATTTGGTGTGTGTGTCTGCCAGCGATGGTTTTTACATATATTGATGAGCTCTGGCGTTTTTAATTAATTTGTATTAAAAAATTGCAATAGGTGGCACGCAAGCTGTTTGAAAACTGAATGTACGAGGAATGAATGTATGGAATTCGGGAGGGGAAAGGGGAACCCGGGAGGGGGGAGGGGAGCTCGGGAGGAGGGAGGGAAACTTGGGAGGGGGATTCGCTGGAGGAGGGAGGTGAATCCATCCGGAAGGGTGGGGGTGGAACTTGGGATGGGGGAGGGGAATTCGGGAGGGGGGTTCACGGGACGGGGGAAGAGGGCGAGGGGAGTGGGGAGAGGGAAGGTGGAGTGAAAACGCAAAAGGGGAAGGGGAAGCGCGAGAGGAGAGGGAAGCGGAAGGGGAACAGGACGAATGGGAAAGGACACGCAGGGAGAAACAATTTCTTTATTAAGTGGCATAGCAACGCATACCGAGAACTCGCTAGTATAATTTTAATATAACAAACACACAAAACTTAATTCCACTTAATTATTTGTGACCCTAACCGGTTTCAGCTTATTAAAGCCATCTTCAGACTGGTACAAATAATATGATAATAAATGACATCATAAGCATAACAATATTTTAATAGACAATGGACGTGGTAACCATAAAATAAGTTGTTAATAATTTATGTAACTTATAAGTAAGGTATTTCCCAGACAACATTAAAATAATTTATTAACCCGAGATAATTAATAATTATGTCAACAGCTAAAAGCCAAATAACTAGAAATCCAATCGTCAAAGATGACATGTCAACAATATGGAAAAACCATATAAATTGAATAAAATCCTTGCCCTCTTCCTCTCCCCCATATGTTACGATTATGAATATAAATGTAGATTAAGAGGAACGTATGCGCGGCCCATTTCGGCCCGTTTCATACAAATCTTAATTCTGGATTTGAGATCAAAATACCCAACCAAACTGAAAAACAATTTTTGTAATCGAAAGGTGTAATAAAAATGTAGTACGGAAGTGAGCTCCTTTATTTTTTTTGCTTTAAATTATAAAATATAGGCCATTAAAATGTTTAATGTTTCACGATTTTGGAGGCAATTTGGGCAATTATTTGTGAGTAAATGAAATGCAATAAAGAAATAATTTTACTATGTTTTTCATAAAAATATAATGAAATATAAAATAAAAATTAGTAAAAAATTCATTTTGATGGATGTAAAGTTAAGATAAAAATTGCCTATTTATGGCGAAAAAAAATTGTCGTATATATATATTTAAATTACTACCCAAAAAATGCACTTTTAAGGATCTTAAACATTTCATTTTATTTTTCATTGTATTTTTTAAATAAATTTAGTAAAAAAATTTTTTTATATTTTTTTTCGTTTACTCACAAATAATTGCCCACGTTGCCTCTAAAATCATGAAACACTAAAATCTTTAACACTTTACTGGTTATAATTTACATGATACTCCTTTTGATTACAAAAATAATTTTTTATTTTGGTTGGGTATTTCGATCTCAAATCCGGATTTAAGATTTGTATGAAACGGGCCGAAATGGGCCGCGCATACGTTCCTCTTAAGAAATATTTGTACCAGTCTGAAGGTAGCTTTAACAGGCTGAAAACTGTTACGGTCGCATAAATCAAATGGAAATAAATGTGTTTTTGTTATAATATTACTAGCTGGTTACCCGGCATGCGTTGAAATGCCATATTCAAATAAATAAATTGTTTCTCCCTGCATGTCCTTTCCCGTGCGTCCCAGTTCCCCTACCGCGACCCGTTCCCCTTCCACCTTTCCCGCCTTCCCTCCCCCCTCTACCGCTCCTCTGTCCCGCCAACCCCCCTCCCGCCTTCCATTTATTCAGTCCCAGTACATTCAGTTTTCAAACAGCTCGCGTGTCACTTATTAAATTTTTTTTTAATTAAAATTTTCATATTTCATATATTAAAAATGTTAAATATTCTGAAAGATCTATATAATATTTTTTATAAATAATAATTCATAATTATAGGTCCACAAAAACAAGAGATATGATTTCAAAAAAAACTTTCATTTCGCTCTCCTAAACATTTAACATCTTGCCCTTTACAACATTTCAAATTTCCGCTATCAATATGATTTCCAAATTTTGGATTCGTCCCAAAGGCATTTAATATTGCGACGTTGAAGAAGAATTCTTACAATAATATGATAGGTACTGTCTTGTAACTGTCCTGACAGGAACATGGAACGAAATTAAATATAGCAAAGTCAGGGGAATTCAACGTCGAATTGATAATTTTAAACAAATACGTTAAATCGAAAATAATTCTTCTTCCGGATAATTTTAATAAATTTAATGGGTAAAGTAGGTAACATTCCAAGAATATACTCTAAAAGTTGGGTATTTTAAGCTGAAATGCTTTTGGATTCTGTCAATTGTTTGTGAAGGAACTTTATAATTTGGAGACCAAACTGCGGAATTATATTCGTTATGACTTCTTACTAGTGACATGTAAAGCCCAACGCAATTCTGAATGGTGGTCTTACACCTGCGATAATGAGAGTATCTTCCACTCTGGAACATGCCGCAAATATACTATATATTATTTTTAATGAATAAGTTGTGAAAAAATACAAATTAATCAAAATATTTATTTGCCCACGCCGGGACTCGATCCCGCGACCTTTCGATTGCGAGTCGAGAGCCTTACCGCTAGACCACACCGGAAGTATCTCTGTAAAAGGATTTTTCGAAATTCGAAATATTTTAAAAGTTATAGCCATTTAATGTCGCGGCTTAGACGAAATCTAACCAGAATCTATAAAGAACAAAACTTTAAACTCGTTTTTCTCGAACCTACTTTTTTCGACACGATTTTCCTGATATCTCAAGTTCTACTGAACCAATTTACTTGAAATTTGGTGTGAGCCTTCTCTATACATTACTCTATCGCACTAATTAAACCTATAGTAAAATTTCTATTTTTACTATTTTTAAAAAAGACAGGGGAAGAGGGAGAGAAAAGGCGGAGTGGGAACACCTGAGGGAAAGAGAGAGAGAGGGGAAGCGGAAAGGGAACGGGACGATTGAGAAAGGACACACAGAGAGAAACAATTTTTGTATTAAGTGGCATTGCAACACGTGTAGGAAATTCACTAGTCTTAATATATATATTTCTTCTGTCCGTGTGTATGTCACTGGACTCCTCCTAAACGGCTGGACCGATTTTGATGAAATTTTTTGTGTGGGTTCAAGGGGATTCGAGAATGGTTTAGATTCACAATTTGCTCCACTGGAAAATGTTCTTTTAATTAATTTTTTATTTCTAAGGAGTTGTTGATTTTGGAATGTTTTACATTGGATCCGACAGACTGCGCTACCATCGCAGTATCGAATATTCAATATTATTCTATTTTAATTTTAGTTTGTCCCGACAGTTGTGTACATTGGAGGTTATCCACCACATACCCGCCCTGGTATAAGTAACATATGGTTACTCCTTCAAAGCTCTCGCAAGATACTAATTTTTTTTGTTAAACGAAGCTACATTTATTTATTTTTGAACGAATCTAGACCTCCAGTGTCCCTGCATGTTGTTAGTAAGCAGTATGCAAGTGCTTAACAGGAAACAAAATGCAAAAATATGTTAGTAAAGCAAATATGAATTAAACAGGGCAAAATGAGAAAAAAAACTCATTCATGAGACTCCGTGAGGCGCCATTGCATCGTGTAAAAAAACCTGCAAGCACCTGTATAAAATGGAGAACATAAAAAATACAATAAATCTCAAATCAATAGGCAAGTACCAACAAAAAATTGTGTACAGGACAACGTCTGTCGGGTCCGCTATAAATAAATAAAATAAATTGTGTAACATTCCAGAACGCTCTCGAATGTTGTCCTGAGCGAAGCCGGGTAACCCAGCTAGTTATATATGTATAAATAGAGGATAGATAGATACTAGATTCTCTTGTGTCGTTAAAGTTCTATTTAATGTATAATGTCTGTAAGTACCTTTTTGCCCATGACCAAAGGATGACGCAAGTGCCACTACTCCCACACAATACAGATAGTTCCCATTTTATCTCAAAACTTGCTGAGTGCAGTTATGAATCTAGTGATTAGCCATGTAATATAATTTCAAAGGGAATTACACGCGATGCGACGTTTTGATGAACGATTCTCGTAATCTAATGTTTGAGTTGTGGTACACAATTTCATCTTTAATCGACTGATACTAACTAATGAATCATTTATAATGTAGTTCAATGGTTATTAGTAGTAGGCGGCTGGCGGATGCAAAAACATCGGTAATGTATGGCGAGCGATATGCTGAAATAGGCCAAAACCAAGTGATCTTTTATCTTTTATAGCTAAGTCTGTTGGCCCCATAAAACAAATTAGACCGGTCAAATAACGACAGTTTAATTGTTTTGCCTTTAATAATTCGTCGCCTTAGTTCGTATTTGTCCAACAGACCATTTTAAAATTTTACGGGAGGAGAAGGTTTTCTTTCATTATTTCAATGAAACATTATGAAAGGTGTTTGAGATAAAGCTATTTCCGTAAAGATAAAGGTCTCATTAGTTCAAATAATTCTTAGTTATGTGAATAACTGTACTTCTTTATACTCTATTTCTAATTTAAAAGTGGAGATTGAACAAAAACTAAAATGGTCTGTTGGACAAATAAGAACTGAGGCGACGAATTAGCGACTCTGGAATTTTCGTTTTGCCTCCGCATTCCGCCTCCTAGTTATTAGGAAACCGGGCCGTGTTTTGTCCATACAAACGTATCCAGGTCGATCTTCTTTTTAACTTACATAAATACAACAATATTGTCTCCACCAGTTATTGGAAAAAATTCAACAGAATTACCAATATTATTATTTTATAATTACTTTAAAATCTACTGTTCTAAAGACGTAACGACTGTGTGCGTTTTAAAAAAATATGTGTTTATATTTTTGTAGTAAAAATTACATGACGGAGGTGAACTCCTCATGATAGAAGTGTATTTCATACAAATCACTGCTGTCTTCTGCCACCTCGACTTGCGTGTATTCTATAATGTTATAAAAAATTATATGACGACATAAAATATAAAACTATTTTTTAACTCCAAAAGGTATAACCTTTCAAGTAACAGAGATTATTATTTTTTATGATATTATTAATAAAATATTTTTAAAAATCTCAAAAACTTGTCTCCTACAATTTTTAGGTCGTACGACACTTCTGTCACGTGGGTTTTCATTCGAAAAAGGTATAAATGCAGCTCGTGTTTTTCAACCTTAAAAGGCATTTTATGCCTCCTTCCCCCTGCTACAATTTCCCCTCCGAGATCCAGAGAGATTCATTTATAGTAAAAACAAATTGTGACGGAGTGATGGAAATGTGACAGAGTGGTAAAAGTTATATAGGTTAAAAAGAAGAACAACCCATCTCCTAGTTTCCACTCTGGATTTTGACTCTAGTGGAAATATTTTTATTTTAGCGACAATTCAAAATTCAATTTTCGAAACTCTTTTAATTAATGAAATTATTTGAAGTACTCGCCTAATACTTAGAATCCAATCAATAATTAGAAATATTTTAAATAGGTACCTATGTCATGTATCAAATTTGATTTTTTGTTCTTATAAAGTAAAAAAAAATGAGAGGGATTGAATATATGGAACGCGGAAGGGGGGTTGGGAGGACCGGGAAATGGGAGAGAGGAGAGGAAAAGCGGGAAGGTAGAAGGGGATCTCTAGAGGGGAACGGGAACGCACGAGAAAGGACATGCATTGAGAAACAATTTATTTCTTTGAATATGGCATTGCAACGCATGCCGATTTAAAATAATGAAATTTTGGTTTTTATTTATTATGTAGAAGATTGCTAACCCTGTACACTTCTGGTCTGGAGCTCCTAAATACTTTAAAAATACACTAGACTCTGTGCAGAAACGAGCGGTCCGTTTGATAGATCTTACGTATTTTTATGGACGTGAGGTCTACTGTTCAAAGAACCTCTGGCTTTAAATCTTTTTTTCTTTTAATAATGTACTTATAAGTTAAATTGACGAATTGTTTTTATTATTTGTAAATTTCTTGTGGAATAAAAATTAATGATATTTCTTGTATAATAAACAATACGACATCTCGTTTCATTCATCGAAATTTGAGAGAAATCACTTCAAATCTTTCATGAATTCAAAATTACATTTCTTTGTCTTTCCTTGTTCCCGATAATTTCAATGAGGCCTTTCAATGAGGCAACCTATTTATATATATTATACTCTGACAACGGAATACCTAGAGGACATCCAAACCAAAATTAACTTGAGATGTTCTCTCCAGAAATAAATTTAATTTTATGTAGATTGCAAATTAAAATTACCACGAAACGCCTCTGCCGAATAAGAGGCTGGTCCGAAATACTAAGGGCCTGTTGTTTCACAGAAATTCAATTTTAACATTGTCATTCAGCGCCATTTATTTTTTTTATTTCTACATTTGAAAGTTCTCCGTTAAATTCAGATTTTAGGTGAGATTCAACTTTCTATTCAAATTGTAACATGATGCAAGCTTAATAACAAAAGTACAGTTTGTCAAATAAGAGTAGAAAACACAGGAAGGCGCCACTGTTGTTCAAATGGCAATACTATAAATATAATCATGGTTGTAATCTAAAGCTGTGTAACCTACATTTTTATTAAAAATTAAAAAGGCGTAAAATTGAAATGGTCTCAAAATTAGAATTGCATATAGAAATATTATTATTATGCCTTTGCAAATTTGTGTTAACATAATTAAGAATAACGATATTGTAATAAACTATAAAGCACAGTTTATAAATTGCTCACATTTATTTAATACTATTAAGTACCTAGCGTTGCCCGGGCTTTAGATCATGTCTCTAATTGTATTATATTTATTTCATTCAGATCTAAAAGTAGTGTAACTAAACTTAGCATTAATGATTCTTCCTTTCTACCTACTGTTAAATTCAAATTTATGTTAAATTAAATGAAAGCCAATCACTTTGTAAAACACAATTTAATGAAATTTGTCATTAAGTAGGTACCTTAACAACAGTGCTTCTTCGATTTTTTTAATGTGTGTAAGTACAGTGTTCTGTATTTTCAGTGTCATTGCACTTTAAAAGAATATTTGACAGATAAATTGGTGTTGGCAGCCTACAAATTTTGTAGTTCCATTTTTTTATATTTTCTACCCATATTTGACAGACAATGGTTGTCCTCTTCTGCTGGTCACAATTTGTTCGAAAGCTGAAACGGACTTAGAATTGACATTTAATGGGAAACTTTCAACTGTCGACTGTCATTTACTGGGGATCTTTCAACTGTCAACATTTTAAGAAGACATGTCAGTATAAAATTAGATAAAAAAATTGAATAAGAAAAAATACTTATAAATCTAATCGAAATGTGAAACAGACAAGATACAGAAAAATAAAAAAGGTAACGGTCGCAGGGATCGAACTAGGGAACTTTTGTCTTACGGGTTTTATGTCTTATTTGTATGAAACCGATTAAGATAAATTTGATTAATTAAAGACGAATCATACATGTTGTTTATGATTTTAAACAGAGAGATTATATTTGTGAAATGTGTCTTCTTTCGGCAAGGAGACTCTTGAGTGAGGAGTAAGTCTTTCAGCACGGTTATCTAGATCCCGATATACTGCAGATTTATAATTTGAATAATAGCTTACAAATCTTATGTCATCATCTTCATCCCCTTATCCCATTCGGTTCTGGGACTCATTGCATCGACAAGGCTTCTCCATACGTCCCTTGTCTTGTGCTGACTGTTCGGCCTCCGTCCATGGCAGTCCCATCCTCTCCTCACACAGTTTTTGGAGTTGCCTCGCCCAGCTGTCTGGGGCGGCCCACTGGACGTCTACCCTCTGGAATCGCACTTGGTACCTTCCTCGGAATTCGGTCAACATGCATTCTTAGTACATGCCCAAGCCACCTCAGTTGCGATTTTTCTATGAAGATTAGCAGTGGTTCAATGTTCAGATCGTCGAGTTTCTTATATTATCCCATTTCGTAACCCCTGCCACTCCTCTCAAGTACATCATTTCGGCAGCTTGGACTCTAGAGCGCGTTTGTTCGCTTAGCATCCATATCTGATGGATGTAAGTGAACGTCGGGCGATGTACCGTTTTGAACACTGCCATCTTTGTATTGATACTGAGCTCGGCTTTCCTTATCACCGAGCTGTAGAAAGGACGCAACACACCGCTTGCCGCACTAATTCTTCGATCAATTTCTCCCTCTTGCCGTCCATCGCTGGAGAATTCAACCCCGAGGTATTTGAATCTTGAGTTTCCTGTTTCAACTGAGTCCCATTAGAGAGTATGTTGCACTGAGTTTGGTCCCTTCCTATAACCATCACCTCTGTTTTTGAGGTACTCATCTTCATTTCCGCTGCCGTGCACTCTTCGTTGAATCGAGTGAACAAATCTTATATAATTAACTTTATGACCGGCTGATCTCTAGAACGAGCTATCACCATAAATATAATAACTGTCCTTTACATTGACTGTTAGACCGCAAAACAATTCATCAATTCCAAGTCCGATGTTTCGCATGAATAAAATAATAATCAACGCGAAATTAACTTACATTGTTATTCCCGCGACCTTTCTAGCGACCCTGTACGCATAGGACTGCATTAATGCGACTGCATATTTGCATACGGTATTTTCCGCTAGCGATGCATATTCAGTTGCTCCGATTTTTTCGATTGACTGAACTTCGCAAGACTGTAGTTGCCGAGGTATCGGATGTTATTGAAGTTTTGTCTGAAGAATGTGATATATTGAGCGGAACTAAATGTACAGCTGAAACAAAGAAGGCGTTGTGAACAAGGAGTAAAATATCGCTGTTTCCATTGCGAAATTGAATATCTGCAAAATAAAACGATTTTAAAAACCGATTTAATATATTTATGCACTGTGAGTAAAGGAAAAATTGATTTTCAAAATAGTAAGAACAGAAAAAAGCTCGGTTAAAGATGTACGTGTAGATCTTTAAATGCAACTTATTTGTTTTATTGCCCCATTAGCTTCGTACCTGAAGTTATCAGATTTTTTAGCTTAATTCCTGAAGGTATCAGATTTTCTTGCTTCATACCTGAAGATATCAGATTTTCTTAGATTCTTACCTGAAGGTATCAGATTTTCTTAGCTTCATACCTGAAGGTTTTCTTAGATTCATACTTGAAGGTATCAGATTTTCTCGCTTCCTACATAAGGTATCAGAATTTCTTTGCTTCGTACCTGAAGGTGTCAGATTTTCTTAGCTTCGTATCTGAAGGTACGAGATTTTCTTAGCTTCTTACCTTAAGGTATCAGATTTTTTTAACTTCATGCCTGAAGGTATCAGATTTTCTTAACTTCATACCTGAAAGTATCAGATTTTCTTAGCTTTATACCTGAAGGTATCAGATTTTGTACTCTTTTTAAAAATTTTAATCACATAAATTAATAAAAATGGGACAGCGAATCGCACATTTTATGTTAGGTTAGGTTAGGTTGACACTTCTAAAAAACCATTTTTCTTTGGGTCTACACTTCAAAACACACTGTAACTTAGGTCGCCCTTCACTGAAACGTCACCGTATTACTGCACACTTTGTCATGTCATCCGACTTGTCAATAACCTACTGTGACATCATAATGCATAGCTCATGACATTACGTATAGCACGTAATATTATTGCAACTTGGAGCTAAATTTTATGACGGTGAAGCAAACCATAAATATATTATATAGTATATATTTTTTATTTTAAAACACATAAATATAACAGATTTTAAAATATATTAGAGTGTTCAATGTACACGCGGTAGAAGTGAAATCTTCAGAAAACTAAAGTAGACAAGAGTGAAGAATGATTTATTTCCATATTTTGTCGTCGAATTCCAGTGCAACCTTTCCTACTCATTTGGTCATCTTTTTAGTATTTGTGATTTCGATGTCGCTAGATGTCGCTAGATGTCGCTAGATGTCGCCAGTTGTTGCTAGATGTCGCTTTCTTTGGTGTCTTTTTTGCCTGTTTATTTTGGAGTTTGAAGATTGGATATTGATTGATTGAAGTGAAAACTTCACAATTTTTGATCTGCTTAAAATTAAAAATCATTTTGTCGGTTTATTTATTGGCTTATTATTTTTTTTTTTACATTAACTCCACAAAGGAGGCCCTGAGGAAAATAATTTTCCTCAGGGCCTATGTCATCTTTGAGGATGCTGTGTGGAGAGTGTTTTTGAGGAGAGGAAGGAGTGAACATGGGTCTTGAAGAGACCCATGTTGTAGGAGGGAGGAAACACAGAGGCCGGCAAAATTATTATATTGATTTTAAGCAATTGTAAATTGATTTTAAGCAATTTTAAAACCTTCAAAATTATGATTTTGATTTTAAGCAATTTTAAAGCCTTTTTTTCGGAATTTAAAATAAAATGTAATCAAAATATTAAAACAACACTTGATCTCAAAAGCTCTAACGAAACTTTAAACAGCTCTTCTGCAAAACTACAAAATCGTACATTCGACAATGTTCTTCGGGACCGACGAAGGTTCTTAAAACTAATAACAATGAAGCAATAGAAAATATTTCTCGTGTTTGAATTGGGGAGTAATGCCATTATAGAATTACTAGCTTTTCCCCGCGGCTTTGCTCGCATGGTATTACGGGAAATTAGTGTAGCGCTTGCACTTATCAGTTATCTCCCTATTTATTTTATTTTATTTATTTATTTATATATATTACAGTAATATACCTTAAAAAATGATGCTTTGTCTGTCCAACTGGGAAGGTTTCCCGTTTCAGGACAGCCAAATTGCAAAATTAATTTATAATATTCTTAAAAAGGGAATGGTTTCTTTATGTCCTTGAAAGTCGCAAGGATGTGATTCTTACAAGGTTATTTTGAAAAACATTGGTTGCATTTGGACAAAGGAATGGTTTCTTTCAAGAGATCGCAAGGATGAGATGCTTTCAAGGTCATTTTGGAGAACGTTATAATTGAATATTAAAAATTATAGCATTTTATACATAATATAGTTTTTTTTAAATATTTATTAAGTACTAGAAAATTACACATTTATAAACCAAAATATCTGACAATGACATAGGAATTCCCAATGTATTTATGACTATTTAATTGATGTAGAGAATAAACCAGTTTAAGTAGACTTGTCTGACTTGGCAAATTTGAATAGGCAACATTGAAAACTCAGATTTTGAAAGGGCTGGTCTTTTACAAGACAAAAAGAAGAAAAAAAAACAGAGCAAAGGATTCGTAAATTTAAATTTAAATTTAAATTAACTTAGGAGAGTTATTAGAAACATCTAAATCAAATTGAGATGAACATAGTAGACTGATAATAAATATAAAGAAATAGAAAAACAGGCAATTATTTAGTTAATTATTTCTGATGAAGTATAACTTCAGTTTGAGTTTCAGTTTATTGATATCTTTTATTTTTCTTATTTCAATCGGAAGAAAATATATTTACATAAAACATATTTAAGTTGGAATTTTTAATTAAATATACTCATCTTTAAAAGACAAAATAGACTCCTTAAGGTTTTCCAAAACTATTTTTGTGACGAAGACGAAACTAACAACAAAAAAGCTAATACTCAGTATTTTATGTTACAGCTGTGTTACAAGTGATTTTAGTATCATTGACCTCAGAGGGAAGTAAATAAAAATATCCGAAAAAACAACGATTAACAAACACTATTTGCTTCCGCTAGAAAAGTATTTTTTACGACCTGACGATTTTTATGAGCAAGAAATTGGCAGAACGAAAAAATAATAGGCTCTAGGCCAAATGTTCTCAAACAAAAAATACTCCTACATAAAATTTAATAACCTATTTGTCTAACATTCCGGAATTAAGTAAAATTCTCGGGATAAATAAATATAATTGTCATACTGAACAGCGCACAAATACAGTTTGACAAATAAGAGTAGAAAACATTGGAGGTCGCCACTGTTGTTCAAATGCCAAAACTAAACACATAACTCAAAAAAGTAAAAAGCCATAAGGGTAAAAAAAATATTTTTTCATCGCAATATAGATACCCACTGATCTCAAATTAGAATTGTATGTAGGTATATTATTATTAAACCTTTGCAATTTTGTGTTAACTTAATGAAGAATAACGATATTGTAATAAAATATAAAGTACACTTTAAAAAATGCTCACTTATTATAATTAATACTATTAAGTACCTAGCATTGCCCGGGCTTTAGATCATGTCTCTAATATTAGATCTGAAAATATTTTTAACTCATTCAAATCAAAAGCAGTGTAACTAAACTCACCATTAGTGATTCTTCTTTTCTACCTACTGTCAAATTCAAATTTATACTTAATTAAATGAAAGCAAATCACTTTTTAAAACACCATTTAATCAAATTTATATCATAAAGTAGGTACCTTAACAACAGTGCTTCTTCGATTTTAATTTATTTTTTCTTTAAGAACAAAAATGTTTTTTAAAGTGACGTTTAATGTGTTCTATACATTCAGTGTCATTGCACTTTAAAAGAATATTTGACAGCTAAATTAGTGTTGCCAGCCTACAAATTTTGTAATTCGATTTTAAATATTTTCTACTCTTGTTTGACTGGCAATACATCATAACATTATAATTCTTTATTAATGTAATAGGTAGGTACTAAGTATCATTTAAATCACGATTAGCCATTTTTAATATTTTTGGTGCGCATTTCTGAAAGCACTGTCCAAATAAATTGAAACCGATTGAAATTGATGATTTGTGTGCAGATGTGGAAACGCATTCAAAGTGCCATTATTGCGGTATTTTTTGCGCATTATTTGATATGATTTGGTTCTGTATGCATATTTTTAAAAAATTTAATGTTTACTGGGTTGCTCGATTGAATTGAAGTTTCCGCATGAAATACATTTTTACAAAAAATATAAATGATAAAAGAAAAATCAAAATGAATTCATTTAATAAAAAATAGTAGATTAAAAATATATGCAGATGGTAAAAACAAAGTTAATAATTATAAATACTTAAATAAAAATAATGCAAGCATCATAAAAAATGTAAGCAAAACTAAAGAAAGAAAAATAGCATAATTTAAATGACAAGTGGTCGCCCAATGATCGAAATTCGACCATAATTATTATTATAATGTTTTTTTTTATTGATCTAATGTTTTTTTATGCAAATTTAAAAAAAATATATTAGCATTGTGCACTCCTTCTCTATATAAACTAAAAGTGTGCGAAATTTCATACTCCTTCGTCCGGGCAATTTTCGTAAAAGGGGGTACAAAGGTAAGTTTTTGCTTCACGTATTAATAATATATTGAATAATAATATTGCAGTAGTTCGTTAATAACTTTTTGTGATGTATTTTTTTCTAGTAGGTATGCATTTAGTAAATTCACGTGTGGATAAATGAAAAATATCAGGTTTTGTTTCGTAGTGCTTTCACACAAACGAAGTATTGAATTCCGTCTAAACTTATGAAAATATGTTATTATTAGAGATGCCACGAATATTCGGCTACTATTCGGTATTCGGCTATTTTTGTACTATTCGGTATTCGGCCGAATATTGCGAACCGTTCGGTATTCGGCAGAATATTGCGAACCGTTCGGCCGAAATAATAATAATAATAATACGAAATCGTGATAAAAATGCATATACATTTAATATTTAACATTATTTATTTTACTACAAATTTCATAATATTCCCAATGGGTGATTTTTTATTAAATTGTGCCATTTTGTAAAGTTTTCGCGAAAAAACCGACTTGTTACACACTACAAGGTGTTAAGGACGCACTTGATTTACTTTAACCAGTGATTCCAGAGAGTAGAAAAGTATAAGAAAGAAAAGAAAAGAAAAAGTATAGAAACAAATAAGTAGTTACCACACACATTTCAATGATGTGGGTCGGAACCTGTCACCCGCAAAATATAATAAGTGTCGCCGAATATTCGGTGCTTTGGCCGAGCGCCTAGCCGAATATTCGGTATTCGGCAAAATCACTATTGGTGGCATCCCTAATTATTATAATTATGATGTTATTATTTTTATTAAAAGATGTTTCCGATCAGTGGCCGAGTTGGCATCGCGTTTGGGTCCCAGCCAGGGGTCGTGTGTTCAATTCCTCGGCTGGCTAAGCCTCTATCACGACACAAACAATATTTTCCGCTTGCTGTGGTAGTAGTAGGAGATTTTCAAATATTGTTAGGTTTTTCGTAACCCGGTAATGTTTGTCTTAGTCGCTCTGGTGACTACTGCTTCGAAATTTCGTTCAATATCACCATTCTGCCTTCTACGTTGTGCTAGAACATCTGTTCTACCGTATGGTATCTTGAACATCTCGTGGCGACGAGTGATGGACTATCAATGTATTACATAAAACAGAGGGCAGGTTGTTTCAAATAATTCAAACAATTCATCAAATTTAAAAGTTAAAATTCAAGTTCTGTGAAAGTCCTATAAAAGTTCTGTTATTATTTTATCATGGGCCATTTGTTTCACTTTTGTAACTTGAATATGGACTTTGAAATTGAAATTTGATGAATTTTTCAAATTCTATGAAACGACACTTCTTTATAATTTTAAGATTTGCAGAACATCTGGTTTCTGGGTTAAATCTATTTATTGCCTCAAGTAAGTCCATATGGTGCCTCGAATTAGTTCCACGTGTTCGCATGTAGATAAGCGCCTATCTGAGATTATTTTTTCTGGATTTGTTCCAGTATATTTATATATTTAGTTTGGTGCGGAGTCCATACAACACTAGCATACTCCAGCTTACTTCTAATAATAACACCTTCCAGCATGGCTATCAACTTGAACCATCTTTCTGTTGCCATTTAACCCTTTCAATACCGCTCTTTTGTTTATATATATAGACCTATGTTATGCTTGATAACACCTTAATAATTTTTTTTAAATGTTGTTTATAATTTTTTTTTTTTCTAATTTGATTTCTATTATTTTTAGACCTCAAAGGGTCATTTTTTATTAGCAAGGAAAACATTTATTGCATAAACAATTGTGTTTTTTTTTTCAATATAGAATGTCGACATAAATAAAAAAGTAATATAAGAAAATACTATTTTAACCACTCGGCGTGGTCTAGCGGTAGGGCTTTTGACTCGCAATCCGAAGGTCGCGGGATCGAATCCCGGCGTGGCAAATAAATTTTATTTGATCAATTTGTGTCATTTCACAATTTATTGATTTAAAATAATATATAGTACATTTGCGGCACGTTCCAGAGTGGAAGATACTCTCAGTATCGCCCTGGTGTAAGACCACCATTCAGAATTGAAACGTTGCTTGAAATGGCTTTAGCCGTGTTTAGTGACCATATCTGAATAGCCAGGTACTTCCCTCCTTCCTCTTTCCCATCTACTTCCCCTCCCCACTACCATCAGCCTCACAACATACCCCAATTGGGGATGCCAAATTCTCACTGGCTCCAGACGGGAGCAGTTGGCACTCTTGTGCAGGTATGGTGTATGGTCCTGTATAGTCTGTCAAATAAGAGTAGAAAATATAAAAAATGAAACTGCAAAATTTGTAAGCTGGCAACACAATTTCACAATTAATTCATTTAAAATAATATACAGTATATTTGCGGCACGTTCCAGAGAGGAAGATTCTCTCAGTATCGTTCTGGTGTAAGACCCTCATTCAGAATTGAAACGTTACTTGAAATTTGGCTTTAGTCGTGTTTGACAGACAATACTTCCAGTTTTTTCAGACTTTATGGACTGAATCAATCAGTAACTACCGGTATAAAGGGTTAAATGTAAGAAATCACTGCCGTACCCTGTTAACATTTCGAAAACTGTTTCGAAGACGCATAATATTAATTTCAAACCCGTGATGATTTCGGTTGAATTCGTTTTTGCACATCCCTGTCGCCATTAGCGAACAGTCCCCTACTGAACACAGAAATGGTATTACGTCGTCGAGAAATTAATGATTATGAATATGAATAATTATTCAGTGATCATAATTAATCAATATTTATTATTATTGAAATCGTACTCCAATGTACTTTACCAAAACAGACCTAACCTAACCACTACCCAAGTAATGTTCTCTCGGAATGTTTAAAACAGCACTGATTGGAAATACTGATAGAAGTGTGTTGTGGACGTGTTGGTGGGCCAAAACTAAGCTTGATTTGATGTGATTAAATAGAAAATCTTTTTTTTTAATTTGAATACTGCGTAAGAGTTCCACTTGCTCTCGTCTGGAGCCATTAAGAGTATGGTATCGCCAATCGGTGAGTATATTGTGAGGTTGAAGGAAGTGGGGAGGAGAAAGAAGGAGATGGGGAAGAGAAAAAGGAATGTGGGGAAGTACGAGTACCTGGCTATTCAGATCTGAACACCAAACTCGGCTCGGATTTCAAGCAACGTTTCAATTCTGAGTAGTGACCTTTTACTAGATACTGAGAGTATTTTCCATGGAATGTGCCGCCAATATATTTTTTAATGAATTAGTTGTGAAATAATACAAACTTTTAAAATTAAATTTCAATTCAGAAGCTCCACACAGGAGGAGGATAACAATTTTCCTCGGGCCTATGTCATCTTTGGGGGTGCTGTGTGGAGAGTCTTTTTAGGGAAAAGGGTGGAGAGGAAATTCTGGGAAGGAAAAAGATGTGAGAGGTGGGTGGGAATCTGGGAGTTAGTGAGTATGAACGTATGAATCCATTCCTCCAACTGCGGTGCAAGGCGATGGGTCCAGAGAATGCGGCTGGAGAAGTCAAAGGGCCTCCCTCAACCAGTCTCTCTCGATCCGGCCCGCCACGAAGATGCATCCGCCTCCAATTTTCAATTTGAAAGGTGAGTATGGATACCGCCGCCCCGGGAACCATTTATTGGATAACCAACACCTCTGCCATAGGTCACCCCAAGTAGTTCGCTACGTTTTCCGGGATTGCAGGGATGCCCGGGTTCGTGGGGTAAGGTTTGTGCGGATGCGTCTGCCCACCAGCTGCATGGCAGGCCGGATCGGGAGAGAATGGTTGAGGTAGTCCCTTTGACATCTCCAACCGTACTCTCGCGGAACATCGCCTCGCACCGCAGTGGGAAAGATGATTCATACGTCCGTCACTCCTGGACACACTGACCCCAGATTCCTACCCACCCTTACACCCTTTTCCTTCCCAGAATTTCTTCTCCTTCCTAAAAAGACCCTCCACACAGCATCCCCAAAGATGACACAGGCCCTGAGGGGAATTATTTTCCTCAGTGCCTCCTGTGTAGAGCTAACGTAAAAAAAAAGACCCAGACAAACCTCATCCCATGAACTCGAACACCCCTGCTAAATTGTCAAATGTAGCGAACCACTTGGGGTGACCTATGGTTATCAAATAAATGGTTCCTGGAGCTGCGATACCCATATACACCTCCCAAATCGACAATAATTAAAAATTCGGTCACACTGGACACGCCCATTGAACACTTCTATGGTTTACCTCATTATTGAGCGATAACCATAGATAAATTTATACAATATATATATAATACAAGCAATTCCATTGCTCATGTTAAATGAGGCGTGTTAAGATTCGAGCAGATTGAATGCATTTGGGAGGCAAAATTGCGCCGTGTTAAAATTGTTAAATCGACTGAGATATTAGGATAAACTGGATATTAAGGTACCTAATGCAACGGAGGGGTAGGAACTGGAGATAACGGAAGGATCCAATAACGGCCCTAAGAGGAACGTATGCGCCGCCCATTTCGACCAGTTTCATACAAAGCTTAAATTTGGATTTAAGATCAAAATACCCAAACCGAAAAATTATTTTTGTAATCAAAAGTTATATCAAATATCTAGTACGGATGTGAGCTACTTTATTTATTTTTGCTTTAAAATATAAGATATAGGCCATTAAATATTTTAATGATTCATGATTTTAGAGGCAATTTGGGTAATTATTTAAAAAAATACAATAAAAAATAAAATTAAAAATTATTAAAAATGAATTTGTTGGGTAGTAATTTGTTCATTATTTGGGAGGTAACAGCGCCAGTGACAGCAACAGTTTGATTTTTATATATTTCTAGCTGACCCGGCAAATGTTGTTCTACCATACAAATTATTTGACAAAAAATAGAAAAAAATTCTGGATAGGGACCTAATCGGCTTACTTCGACTCTTCAGACATCAATTGCAATTTCACCTCTACTCAACCAGCCTTATGAGATGGAGCCGCCGAACGATTATTTATTTTTATTCCGAACACAAAACTGGTATTAATTTAATAAGAAATGTATGCGCGAGTCTGTTAATAGAAACATTTAAGTTGATATGATAGAATGTAGATAATACAAAGCAAATCGTAATCATCGTTCCACCACCTTTTTACCACAGTACAATTAACCCCCCCCCCCCCCCCCCCCCCCCCCCTCCCTCCCCCTCCCCCTCAAAATAAATAAAAAAACATACAAAAGAAATACAGATATGAAATAAATAATTACTTCTTCAAACATACATCCGTGGTCCCGAGGTAAGACTCTGGACTTACAATCCGAAGGTCGCGGGTTCGAACCCGGCGTGCGCAAATAAATTTTATTTGATATTTGTGTTATTTCACAATTTATTCATTTAAAATAATATATAGTATATTTGCGGCATCCAGAGTGGAAGATA
This sequence comes from Glyphotaelius pellucidus, assembly GCA_936435175.1. Taxonomy (NCBI): domain Eukaryota; kingdom Metazoa; phylum Arthropoda; class Insecta; order Trichoptera; family Limnephilidae; genus Glyphotaelius; species Glyphotaelius pellucidus. Next base: position 26,020,349 of record OW386559.1, read on the forward strand.
TTATCAGTATCGCCCTGGTGTAAGACCACCATTCAGAATTGAAACGTTGCTTGAAAATGGCTTTAGCCGTGTTTAGAGACCAGATCTGAATAGCCAGGTACTTCCCCACCTTCCTCTTCCCTATCTCCTTCCCCTCCCCACTACCTTCAGCCTCACAACATACCCCGATTGGGGATGCCATAGTCTCACTGGCTCCTGACGGGAGCAGTTGGGACTCTTGTGCGGTATTAACTGTAAAAAAAAAAAAGCAAACTTATTTTGTGGCACCATTTTAATTTAAAATTAGTAAGATACTTAGTTTTTAACACTTTTATAGTTTACAAAACCAACATTTTCGTGAGCTGTGCTCACTTCTTCAAGGTTTACTAAGGACGGGTTGTTTCAAAAAATTTGATGGATTCATCAAATATTTTTTGAAGTTGATTTTCACGTTCTGTGTAAGTTCTATTCTAGTTCTGTTATTTTATCTTTATAGGACAGCTGCTTCATAAAACTGAAATAATCACAGAACTTGAATAGAACTTACACAGAACGTGAAATTTAACATCAAATATTTGATGAATCCATCAAATTTTTTGAAACAACCCGTCCTAATTAATTAATAATTAGTTAGTTAACCTAAAGAAGTGAGCTAAACTCACGAAACATATTGGTTTTGTAAACAATAAAAGTGGTAAAAACTAAGTATTTTATTAATTTTGAAATAAATAATAAATAATCAATAAAATATTTTTGGTACCTACTTTATCGCTGGTCTAAAATAATTTATACTTATCAGTTCCAATTTAGAAAAATAAAAGTTCAATGAACTTGATAATTTCTCGCCATTACCCAAGAAGACAATTTCATATTATTGCACAGACAATCGATATTAGTTTGTTGACATCGAAATTATGGGTTCCATGACAGTTGATCTTGGACAGTTGGCCCCCGCCATACTTACACATACAATAAGCAGTCGGTTTAGGGAAAATGCGGTATATCTACTTATACAAAATACCCCTTAAGTCCCTGGAGGGGTGTGCAGAGAGGACGCGCCGAATAACAAAAGTAAAAAACATGTTTTCATTCAAATGCATCTAGGTTAAAACTACAGTATATGCCAGCTTATAAGAACAAAAAATCGATATTATAAATAAATTCGTATGATATCCATACCATCTTATTATTAAAGATACTTTAGGTTTAGGACGCTCACTCACGGACACCATATATGGATGCTAAGCGAACGAACACGCTCTAGAGTACAAGCTGCCGAAATGAGGTACTTGAGAGGAGTGGCAGGCGTTACGAAATGGGATCATATAAGAAAATCGACGATCTAAACATTGAACCGCTGCTACTCTTCATAGAAAAATCGCAACTGAGGTGGCTTGGGCATGTACTAAGAATGTCTGATGACCGAATTCCGAGGAAAATACTAAGTGCGATTTCAGAGGGTAGACGTCAGTGGGCCGCCCCAGACATAGCTGGGCGAGGCAACTCCAGAAACTGTGCTAGGAGAGGATGGGACTGCCATGGACGGAGGCCGAACAGTCAACACAAGACAGGGACGTACCGAGGAGCCTTGTCGATGCAATGGGTCCCCGACCCGAATAGGATAAAGGCATGAGGATGAAAATTAGTAAGCAGGTTATTATAGTTTATATTGTGTTTTTATAACTTTTTTTTAATAATTTTTATATTTTTGTTAAGTTCTTACGGGTACAGGACCCTTACTTTTTTGTTTTACTTTTTAAATTGTTCTCTAGATTTTATGTCCGGGTTAAATCTTCCTCATAGGAAAAACTTAATCCTTCCACACACTTTTCCACAAATGCTAATCTAGTCAATTCACGCGATGTAATTGCATTGTATGTATACTAAATACAAAACTATACAAGAACAACACAATGCCAACATTCTTTAAATACCAACCAGGAATTATTAGATTCCTGGTCAAATAAAATTATTCACGCCAAACACTTCAATTATCTCAACCAAACGTATGTTGACAAACTTTCGTCAAACAAATGGTTGAGTATTGGAGAATTGAGCGCAGAAATAGAAGGATTTATGCTTGCCATTCAGGATAGAGTCATTAATACTAAAAATTATAGGAAGTATATAATCAAAGATAGAAATCAAATTGATGATTTATGTAGAAAATGTTTGGCTTTTCCGGAAACTATAGAACATATTATATCGGGATGTTCTATATTAGCGCCTTCCGAATATACTTTTAGACACAATCAGGTTTTAAAAATAATTCATCAAAGTTTGGTAATTAAACATAAATTGATTGATTGCCGTAATGTAGTACCATATTATGAATACGAACCAAATTCGTTTTTAGAAAATGAATTTTATAAAATATATTATGATAAAACTATACTAACAGACAGAACGATTCGTCATAATAGACCCGATATAGTTTTACATGACAAAATTAAAAAAATAACTTATATCATTGATGTCGCTATTCCAAATTCCTGTAATATTCAAAAATCTGTTTCTGAAAAAATTAGAAAATATACAGATTTAGGAAATGAGATTAAAAGAATTTGGCATTCTCGGACTATAAAAATATTACCATTTGTTATTTCGGCTACTGGCATTATACCTAGCTCTCTAATTAAAAATTTAGGCTTATTAGATTTGTCAAAGAATCTTTATATAAAAATGCAAAAATCAGTCATATTAAATACATGTAGGATTACGAAAGATTTTTTAAATATTTATATTGAGGGATCGGTAGGATTTATCGGTTCAGTTAGGAGTTCTATCGAGCCGAACCCTCTGATATGAAAATATCTGGAGTCGGTGAAGTATTTTCCCATTTGGTCTCTGGTAGGTTGACGTGTTGTTCTATCAATTATATTAATTATAATTTTAATTATGTGAAAATCTATCATTGGATATTATGTATATTATTAAGGTTATTATTATAAGTGTAAAATATCTGTTGATTTTCCAAAATAAATAAAAATAAAAAATAAAATAAAATAAAATAAAATAAAATAAAATAAAATGATGATGTTTTTAAGTTTAAAATTAGTGAAAGTGCCCAAAAAATTATTATTTTTTATTTTAATTAATTTACGTCTCACCGTATAAATAACATCGAAATAATGTAACATTTTTCTTTATTTCGCGAATTTTCAGAAATTTTTAATTTGAAAATGATTCTTTCTCTGTGAACAGAGTACAAAAGTGAGTATTTATAAATTTATTCTGACGGGAGGAGGTCAGAGGCGTATTTTTCTGTATTGATCTTGCATAAATACCTAAAATATTCAACAAGAATCATAGATGAATGGCGTAGGAAATCTTTTATCTAATTGCTTAGATCCCAAAAGTCCTACAGTAAGCTATCCAACCGCTGCGTGCCTTTGATGTATTTTTTGTTGTTATTCGTAACATCTCATCAAAAATTACTACTGTATTATTCCGTACCATCCTATCAAAGATTGCTACAAAATTCCGTTTGCCAAATTAGATTCTCAGAAGTAAAAAAGAGAAATTTAACAATCTAACTAACCGTGGCGCCGTTTCCCGCGATGGTAGACGGGCTTCTAATTTATTTTTTTAATCACTAATCTCCATTGTAATTTTGACATTTAAAGCAAACATAATATATAAATACTAAACAGAAGTTAAATTTTATCTTTTTCCTCTTCACTAGGAGATTTTGTGTCAAGGAGAACTAGGTTTTGGGTAGAGGGTAGATGGTTTTCAGCAATTGTTGGATGTTGGAGCGATTTTGGCCGAAAAACGGACCACTTTTATTTTTCTGCGATTGATAGCGTTCCAAAATTGGACCACATTTTCCTACCGTTCGTAAAACATTTATTGTAATTATTCGAAAAATTTCCATGGCCAACCATTTATATTAAAACGAAGCTATAGAAATGCTTTATCTATTATGACCGTAGATGTCGTAAATCCGAACTTCGAAGACTATTTTAGGACAATGTTAAAATTAAATTTTTTAAATATTTTTTTCAGCCAGAATTTCTGATCAGCTGTTTACTGTTAAAATTAAATCTTTTTTCCATAGTTACGCACCTTTCATTATCAAGTATACCTCAGACAACATACAGAAATCGAAAATATTCTATGTTGACTCGAACAAGTACCTCTCACGGAGTTTCAAAGTAACAAACACGCAGGATTCGCACGATTATAAACTTTACGATTTTTTTTATAATTGTTTTAAAAATCCTACAAATATGAGATAAACGGTAAAATACTGGTTAATTCATTGGCTATATAGCACAATAATAAGTGTTTATGTCTCTATGTTAAAATTCGAAAGTATTATTTTTTTATTTAAAAAATGATCATCTGGAAATCTCGAGCAATCGAGGCAAAATTTATTTATTTAGCGTGGTCGCTCCAGTGGTTAAAAAAACTATTCTGTTCAATATTCAATAATTCCCTAAAATTAAAATAATTCCGATGATTTCCAATAATTCCTTAAAAGAGGAAATAGGTAATTTATCTGTCACTGTCGCTTTTACTCCTTGGAATATTGATATATATGAGCGAAAAGGACAACTGAATTACTATTATCAAGGACATTATTATTAAGGACAACTGAACTTGATTAACAATATTCTTACGAATCAATCTTACACTTGGAGAAGTTTTTGTAATAAACTGTGGATAGGTATTGTTGTATGTTTCGTGATTTCGAAAATCGAAACCGGCCATTACTTTGGATTTGTTCCTGAAGTCCTGGGAAGACCCAAAACTTACAGAGCACGCCTAATTACGGAGGCAATTGAAATCCATAAAAACCCCATCAATATTAACAGAGACGACGGAGCTAAGCTCAACGGTTCTTGGTATCCAGTAATTGACGGCTACACCAAAGCTAAACGCAAAAAACCATGCTGAATTTTTTCTAACACCAGCTCGTAGAGAAATGGAGCTGGCAGCACGGTATCGCTTCGACACATAGGTAAACACTCTCACCAATATCATTTACTCATCTGCCCTGATGATGGACACTGTAACGCTGTCCGAAACGTTGGCTAAAGAAGGAGGTAGCGAAACATGGCATAACACCCCAAAGACAATAACAAAAATACTTTTTGGCCGTGAAAACCTAAAAACATAAGGTGTTTTAGTTTGATTTAATGTATTTATTATTTCTGGTAATATGAGTGAAAATGTAATTTTCTTTTTTACTAGAATAAAAAAAACTGCTAATAATACCCAAATACACAAGATCATCAAAATCGAGGCTTTGTATTTTTCATTTTTCTCCTCCAAAACTGGACTGATTTTTAACTCTTTTTTTATTTTTAAATCTCTTTTTACTAACTATTAGAAGAAAATATTCTATGTCTGTATTTTTTTTTTTTTATAAATTGTCTAGTTTGTTTACTGAATGTTCGTCGGTGGCATTCAAACCAGGCAATTTTAACGATTTTTGGAGGGTCCTATATCCTGTAAGAAGTAACGCACCAAAAAAAGATCTTAGATGACATAGGGCCTCAGAGAAATTATTTTCCAGAGGGCCTCCTTAATGTAATGTCTAGTTAATTAAATAGTATTTGTATAACATTATCGTTAAAACAAAAACAGACATGATCATTGTATTTAATTCAGCATTATTCAATAAAATAAATAGCGAACAATGTTTGTTTATTCAGCGGTAACTTCGGTTATACCAGTAGGTTTAGTGGAAAGATAAATATTCATTGAAATGATTAGAAGCATTGTTTTGATTGAAAACGTTTGGCAATAATGCTGGATTCGTTGAATAGTTTAGTGGGTGTCATTACTTGAGCCAATATTAGCAGCAGGGGCGGGATAGGAAAGTTTAAGTCGCCTTTAATAATAAATAAATTACATTTGAAGAAGATGTTAAAACTAATAAATCTAACGAATCATGGAAGAGAACAATTAATAGGAAAATAAAAAGGTGACGGTTGCAACTCTTTCCCTAAATAGACCCTCCACACAGCATCCCCAAAGACAATGTAGGCCCTAAGGCAATTTTTTCCCTCGTAGCGACTCATTATGTGGTGAACCGACTATTTTCGTAGTGGTATCATTGTTCCACGTACGTTGGCCACACCGGAGCCCCAAGAAAGTTCGAGAAAACAACAAGCCCGCCATTGCGGTTTCTGTGTCGGGGTCGATAACACATGAACTTTGTCAATCTAAATCCTTCTGATAATTGTCGCGGTTGATAATTTAACCTTTACCTAATATGTTAAAGTTACAAATAAATGCAAATCACTTTCGCCAAGAGTTATTATTCAGAGATTCCCGTGACATTATAACATGGTATATTCCTGGTAAGTTATACTATACCATCAGCTATACCCTCAACGCCTCCTGGGTGGAGATAAAGTAAAGAAAAATCTGAATCGTTTTTTCAAGTATGAACAAATTACTTATAATAACCACACATGTTTGTGAGGGGAAACCCGTTGATGTAATACATTAACGACGTTTTTTCTAAATATAAACAAGAAATCATTATTGTCCATTAATGACTACGGTGCATATTATTTATAAAAACATATAATAATTCACATCACGTGGTTTTATATAACATTTTGCTTATTTCAAATATTTATTACATACTAGTGAGTTCCCGGCGTGCGTTGCTATGCCGCTTTATAAAGAAATTTCACTTTATAAAGAGTTTCTCCCTGCGTGTCCCTTCCCATTCGTCCCGTTCCCCTTCCTCCTTCCCTTTCTCTCCCTCTTCCCCTTCCCCTCTCGCATTCCCACTCCGCCTTCCCTCTTCCCACTCCCCTCTCCCGCATTACGTACATTCATTCCCGGTATATTCAATTTTTTATACATATTTCATAATGCCAGAGCTCACCAGTATATGTAGAAACCTTCACGGGCATGCACACATCAAATCCCCAAAGTTTCATCGCAATCGGATGAACAGTTAGCAATGCATAATTTCATGATGCCAGAACTCACTATTTTATATAGAAACCACCGCGGGCATGCGTACATCAAATCCCCAAAGTTTCATCGCAATCGGAACTTAGCTGCAGGTACTTATGAAGGTTTCATATCAATACAGAATCAACCCAACTCATTCACACATCTCATTGAAAAGTCATTAAAAGCATTAAAAAAATACAAGAATGCATTTCACACACGGTAAACGTGAAACCTTCAGAAAACTAAAGTAGACAAGAGTGGGGGAGCTACGCAGCACTACACAAAGAGGAGACCGATTTTTCTATCTCATTCTCTTGCAGGTTAAATCCTACAGTATATGTGTTTGTCTTTATGTGATTTTTTAAACGATCTTTATTATAGGAAATACTAGAACAGTATTGTCAGTGTGTGATGCAACAATTTTCATCTAAGTTTTTCTAAACACTTTCAATATTGCACCACACGCCCCTGATTGACGCTCGTAAGCAATACAGTCATGTTTTAAAACGATTTTCTCACATTTGAATAATTTCTTCCTCAATTTTTCGACTGAAAAAAAATTTGGCAAAGCAATAATACGCAAATTTTTTATTTTACTTTTCATCGTATTTTTAAAATAAATATAGTATACTTTTTTATTGTTTTTCATTTACTCACAATTAATTGCCCAAGTTGCCTGTAAAATCATGAAATACTGAAATCTTTAATGACCTATAATACCTTATAATTTAAAGCAAAAACAAATAGAGTAGATCACATCCGTAATAGATATTTGAAATATCTTTGATTACAAAATAATTTTTCAGTTTGGTTGGGTATTTTGATCTCAAATCCAGAATTAAGATTTGTATGAAACGGGCCGAAATAGGCCTCGCATACGTTCCTCTTAATCGATGCGCACTCACAAAGCACCACTCAATTCAGATGCAAAGGAACAAATATACACGTTCTTATACGCCACAATTTTTATATATATCGTTTATACTTCACCCCGAGTGATTTGTTTAGTTTGGTGACTTAGCAGAAGTCCCCGGGTTCATTGGGCGAGATTTGTCTATGTCTTGACGGCGGATGTTTTTGCCCACAATGGCGTGACATGATTCGAAAAGACCTGTTGAGGGAGATTATTTGATCTCTCCAGCCGGACTCTCTCGACTTGCACCGCAGTGGGAGGGATTGATTCATACGTTCATCAATCCTGAACACAATGACTCCCAGTTTTCTATCCACCCCTCAACTCAACGGAAATGGTAGGAAAAATTTCAATTTATCTTTTTTTACGTGAGCTCCACACGGGAAGCCCTCAGGAAAATAATTTCCCTCAGGGCCTAAGTCATCTTTGGGGATGCTGTGTGGAGGGTTTATTTTTAAGGAAACGAAGGAGGGGAGAGTTCTGGGAAGGAAAAGGGTATCTAAAGCATATAATAAAATAGCATTAAGCTTCGCCTTAAACTGCTGTATGCAAGCATCGCATCTGTATGAGAACCGTGTTCGTGTCAACTCTGGCTGCGTTATCTGTACGATAATTGTATTTTTTCATTACAACCTCCAATTAAAATATACAATAACGAATAAAATTTTTAATCCATTTTTAATTAATCAGCATTATCTAGATATTGGGTAATAAACGCGAATATTCGATATCAGTATTTTAAACTTGATTGCACGCGTTGATTGACGTAGATAAACTTAATTTTAAATAAAAATTTGTAAACAAACCTAATTTTTTATTCTATATTATTTTTTACTAAGGACCCAGTTATTTCGCAGAAATTCACGTGTAAAACATAGTCGTCAAATGGCCATTCAGCGCCATTTTTTTTTTTTGACATTTGAAAGATCCCCTGTGACGAATCAAATTTCGTCACAAGTAAATTTGAATTAGAGCATCTCTAACATTGTGTATTCAGACAAGGAAAGTGTTGAAAGATGTGGGTCGCAAGGAAAGGAATGGAAGAAGGAAGAAGTGCGGGGAAGGGACACGGATCCTAGGAGTTCATAGGGAACTCCAGCACGAACAGTCAAGACCGATATAATTATTTAATTTTAAATAATCCCTTTTTCAATATTTGTAATACAAACTATTATATATAATTTCTTTACTTTGTAATCGATTTTTTTTTTAATTTATTTCATATTTGTATAAAAAAATTGTTTGAAGTTCACACCCTGTAGAAGACCTTCAGAAAACTAAAGAGAGGCTACGAAGCACCGCACATATGGGAGACCAATTATATTGCCTCATTCTCTCGGAGGCTAAATTCCATAAATTGTGTTTGTCTCTTTTTTTAGTGTCGCTTTTTCGCTTCATCAAGTTTCAAATCACAACGGTGCTAAAGAAGTTTTCACTTCAAAAACTTAATGTTATTTTTGTAGTCTATCTATTTTTATAATATAAAGAAAAATGTCTCTGGCGGGCATACACCGGGCGGGCGGGTAGCCCAGGTAATCAGGTGAATATGATTTGTATAAAAATCTACATTGTCTGCTATAACTGTTTCGTTCGTACACACATATTCTTTGAATATCTAGCGTTGTCGTACATGAACATCATTCGAAGTAAAAATTTACTGGAAACATAAGAGTGTTTTTTAGTGAAACCTTCTTTAGAGCCGTTGTGATTTGAAACTCGATGAAACGTAAAATAGCGACACCAAAAAGACACAAACAAGATTTAGCGAGAGATTGAGATGGTCTAATCGGTCTCCTCTTCATGCGGTGCTTCGTGGCCTCCCCACTCCAGACTACTTTAGTTTTCTAAAGTTTCACTTCTACCGCGTGCGAATTGCTCACTCTGATTTTTGTAGTGAAACTTCTTTAGCACCGTTGTGATTTGAAAATTCATGAAACGTAAACGACACTTTTTTTTTACATTAACTTCACACAGGATGTACTATGTCATCTGGGATGCTGTGTGGAGGGTCTTTTTGAGGAGAGGAAGGAATGAACATTGGCCTTGAAGAGACACAGGAGGGAGGAAACACAGAGGCCACAAATCGTTCCGTAGCCGACCTGTTGAACTCAAGAACGAGTCGAAAAAACGACCCGTTCTTGTAACAAATGTCAACCGTGTACAGTCGGGCGCGCGTTTGGCGTGTCTCCCGACTATGCACCGGTGCCGAACGGATCAATGACGCTAGTTCCTCAGAGCATCTTCCATTGAAATACCGGTAGAACAGGGATAGTATTCCCACCTGACGCCTGTGCTTTAAAGATTGCAATCCGTTCGTTAAGATGAGAGAATCCATCAAATCCAAAAATCTGACACTAAAAAGAGACAAACATACATTTATATGATTAAGTCTGCCAGAGAATGAGATATAATGAAACTGCGCGCGTTGGCCGCTTTGATTATAAGCTCACTTTTCCAGGCTCCTATTGGTTGAGATTGTGTGGGTGAAGGTTTCACTTCTACCGCGTTTGAACTGCGCTCGGTTTTTGCTTACAACATTTTAGGTTAATTTTGTACGACAACAACAATTTTGTATTGCATTGTAGTTTTCTTTCAGAAAAAACGAATTTTTTCGTTATTCGAATATTGAGAATGTTTTGAATTCAAATGGCTAAGCCGAATCGGACCCTCTGGGATTCCGGGAATTCCCTTGCAGACTGATGAAGGGTGGAGGAGGCATGTTGAGGGGGGATGTTGACGTTTCCAACAATTTGCACCTGTAACCTTTACATTTTCCAACTCCAGTCCGTTTTAGGGGTTCGCCTTTAATATTTACAAGGGAACCTACCGTTAACGGGCTGTATCACAGTCAATATACAACCATTATTTAAAAAAAATAAAACAGAAAGCTTCAGCCACTGCTGTTAGAAACTAAGAATCCAAGCCTCAGAATATAGAAGGGAAAAATGTTTCTACAGTAATTTTATTTATTTATTTATTAACGCCCTTTTTGGGGACTTTTAACTAACTAACTAACTAACCGTCACACCGTTTCTCCGCAAGGGTAGGCAGAGATGACGGACCGCCAAACAATTCGATCTTTTCACACACTCCTTGCCTCGTTCACATTCATAGATCGTCTCATACATGCTCTTCTATTATTCTGACTCTTGACATCGCCCGACTCAAGTGTCTGATTTACTTGCTCGTGCCATGTCTTCCTCGGGCGTCCCCGACTTCGTCTACCATTCACACTTGCGTCATATATTTTCCTTACACTCCTTTCCTCATTCATTTGCTCTACATGCCCAAATCATCTGAGCGTTCCTTTCTTAATCTTATTCATTACGCTAATATCAGCTTTGCATTCTTTGCGGATCTTCACATTTCTCACACGATCATACATGGTTTTACCATACATACGTCTCAGGGATTTCATTTCTACAACATTCAGTCTACTTTCATCCTTTCTCTGCCAGTTCCATGCCTCACTGCCCTACATCAGGGTTGGTACCAGTACTCCGGGGGCTTTTATACATGGAAAATAAGAAATATACAGTATTTATTGTACGTAACTGAATTGTCTCAGTAACAATATTTTATTTTTGTTTAAAGATAAATTGAAGATGTCCACTGACTTGGTATAATTATTTACTTCCATTATTTATTTATTTATTTTATCAGGCTCTCCATAAAACAGTTATACACCAGAATATTATGGGAAAGATTACAAAATTTAAAGAAATAAAAATGTAAGGGGGCAGTTTCACTATCTTGTGACGTATGTCAGAAGATAATTACTGAATTCTCTGTAGGTGACATTGAAGATGTCGATGTTTAATACAGATTCATTTAGCAGTTGAATTGCTCTGTTTAATGGCGCATTTTGATAGGAAGAAGTTCTCGCTTTCGGAGCATAAAAAAGTGCGTGGTATCATTCTGGGCAAAGAGGAATACATAATATATTATGGTAGTTAGTCTGAATTTCTGCACTGAAATAAATTCTGACTTCTGGTATTACGTGCTGTATAGCCAATAAATTGACTTATAATAATATTTTACCGTTTATCTCATATTTGTAGGATTTATAAAAAAATCGTTAAGTTTATAACCGCGCAAATCCTGAGTGTTTGTTAGTTTGGAACTGCCGTGAGAGGTACTTATTCGAGTTAACATTGAATATTTTCGATTTCTGTATATTATCTGTGAAATACTTGATAGTTAAAGGTGCGTTTCTATGGAAATGGAATTAATTTTAACCGTAAATAGCTTATCAAAAATTCTGCGTGAAAAAATTATTTTAAAACTTTATTTTTAACATCGTTATAAAATGGTCTACGAAGTTCGGCTTTGCAACATATATGGTCATAATAGATAAAGCTTTTCAATAGCTTCATTTTTAATCCAAAATAACAAACGTGGGAGCTACAAATATTTTTTTTTTTTTAATTCTGTCAAATCAAGAGATAAATTGCCTTTTTATACGAAAAGCAATCGGAGACATTTAAAATGGCACCAATATATGGCAAAAATTGCTCCAGTAGTTTGATAACAAAAATAACATAATGTTTTACATATGGTACATAGGTGTAAATTATAACGTTATACGATAAAATATACAGAAAAAATTCTGTTTTTGAACTGCAAATGGCTTAAAAATAACAAAAATAATAATATGAGGGTTCTGAATACATAATTTGTAGGTGCTAATTAGAAAACGAAGTAAATTTAAAACAAAACACACACTACCGATTTGTACAGCACTAAAATTAATATTCAAAACAATTCTACTTAAACCAATTACATTATTGTCAGAACTTCTGTTTAAAGAATTCAAATTCCGAAAACAAAATGCTTATCCTGCTTTAATTGCATAAATTGTGTAACATGTTGTACATTTTTGGAAAATTATATTCTAAGATTCTTTCAACGAATTTATTTTTATAACTGACTATCCGTCGTTCGTAGGTAGTCTTGTGATGTGTTATGAACATATGCCATCAATATTTTATTGAAGTGAAACTTCTTTAGCACCGTTGTGATTTGAAACTCGATGAAACGGAAATAAATTACACTAAAAAAGACAAACACATACAACTTTAGGATTCAGGCTGCGAGAGAATGAGATAGAATGAAATCTTACCTACGAACAGTTCCTACGAAGCGTCGCGATGGCCGCATTGGCCGTTTTGATTATGAGATCACTTTCAAGGCTCATATTGGTTGAGATTTTGTGGGTGAAGTTTCATTTCTACCGCTTGTGAACTCCACTCGATTTTTTTATATTGTGATTTCGATTTCGATTTCGATTTCAATTTTGGTGGTGGTCATGGGTACCGCCGCCCCGGTAACAATGTATTGGGTAACCAATACCTCTGCCACAGGTCACCCAGGTGGCGAGCTACGTTTGATAATTTTAACAGGGGTGTCCGGATTCATCTGACGAGGTGTGTTCAGATCTTGCACCGCAGCGGGAGGGAAGAATTCAAACGCCCGTCACACCTGACACACTGACCCTTAGATCCCTACCCACCCCTCACACCTTTTACTTTCCGAGAAAGTCAGTACTTTCTGCCATAGATCACCCCAAGTGGTTCGCTACGTTTGGTGATTTAGCAGGGGTGCCTAGGTTCATCGGGTGCGGTTTGTCTAGGTCTTGGAGGTGGATGACCAGGACACACTGAATCCTACCCACACCTTAAACTCTTTTCCTTCCCAAAACTCTCCTCTCCTTCCTTTCCTTAAAAAAACCCTCCACACAGCATCCTCATAGATGACTTAGACCCTGAGGGAAATTATTTTCCTCAGGGCCTCCTGTGTGGAGCTCATGTAAAAAAAATTGTGGGGTTAATGAAAAAACAAAAAAGATATTTTTACAACAGCTCCATATGGAAGGCCCTGAGGAAAATATTTTCCCTCAGGGCCTATGTCATCTTTGGGGATGCTGTGTGGAGAGTCTTTTTGGGGAAAGGAATGAGAGGAAGTTCTGGGTAGGATAATATATGAGGGATGGGTAGGAATCTGAGGGTCTGTGGGTCCAGGAGTGACGGAAGCATGAATCCATCCCTCCCACCGCGGTACGGTCAAGAGAGTCCGGATGGAGAATCCCGATCTGGCCTGCCGCGCAGTTGGTGGGCAGACGCACCGGCCGCCAAGACCCGGACAAACCTTACCCCATAGATCCGGACACCCCTACTATAACAAATGTAGGGAACCACTTGGGTTGACCTATGAAAGGGGTGTTGGTTATCCAATAAATGGTTCCCGGGGCGGCGGCACCCATAACCGCCTCCTAAATTAAGATATGTGCTGACTTACAACAAAATTTAAGCCACAATACAGCACGAACAAATGATAAATTTACAGAATTATATATGAGATCAATTTCTCTTACATCGGTATGAAACACGCTTGTGTAGGTTTGTCTCTTCAGTGTTTTGCATGGATACAGAAAGAAATGGAAAAAAAACTGTGGTAAATATTTTATAGCAAAACCTCGAAAAACCCAATCGATCCATCAGCTTACGAAGGTAGCAGGTGTCGTCGAAATGGCCAAACTCAGGTGATCCAGGTCCAGAGAAAAGGTCCGCATTTACGCGCAGGCTATCAAGGCTGCAGCCTGTGGACCCGCACCGCAAATTGTTTTTTTTCATTAGCTTCACGCAGGAGGCCCTGATGAAAAATAAATTCCCTCATTAATCTTTAGGGATGCTGTGTGGAGGAAGGAAAGGAAAAAAGGTGTCCAGGAGAGACGGATACGTGAATCCATCCCTCCCACTGCAGTGTAAGGCGATGGTTCGTTGGAGTCCAGTTGGAGAGATCAAAAGGTCTCCCTCGACCAATCTCTCCCGATTCCACCCGCCACGCAGTAGATGGGCAGACGCATCTGCCATCAAAGCCTAGATAAACCTCATCCCTATCAAGCCGGGCACCCTGCCAAGTCACCAAACGAAGCGAACCATTTGAGGCGACCTGTGTCAGAGGTGTTGGTTATCCAATAAATGGTTCCCGGGGTGGCGGTACCCATTCCCGGTATGGGTACCGCCGCCCCGGGTACCATTTATTGGATAACCAACACCCCTGCCAAAGGTCCCCCCAAGTGGATCCGCTACGTTCGGTTTGACTTAGGAGGGGCGCCCGGGTTCACGGGGTGACGTTTGTCTAGGTCTTGGCGGCGAATTCCTTTGCCCACCTACTGCGTGGCAGGCCGGATTGTGGGAGACTTAAACTAGACCCCTCTAACCGGACTTTCTCGACCCATTGGCTTGCCGCACACTGGGAGGGATAGATTTATACGTCCGTCACTCCTGGATAAATTAAGCCGCAGATTCTTATCCATTTCTCATACCTTTTTTCTTCCCGGAACTTCCTCCACATCCTTAAAATGACTCTGCATCCACAAATATGGCTTAGGCCCTGTGGGTTTATTTCCTCGGAGCCTCCTGTGCGGAGCTAATGTAAAAAACAATCCACTCAATGCAATTTTTTTTCAAATTATTAAAAAACATAAACTGATATAAACATATTTGCGAACATTTACACGAATCTCAACGTTGTGTTATTTTTGTAATACAGTCGTTCGTAGCAACGTTAAAATCGTGTTCTTACCGTAATGGTTTTCATACCTTTTCATTTTATTTAATTATTTATCAGCTTCTAAAATCGGTGCATTAATATTTTCTAAAATTGCTCTGAAATGCGATTTTTGCACGATTAATTTTCAAAAAAATAATAATTATTATCCTAAAATTAAAATGAATATATATTATCCGCGGTGGGTCTGCACCTCAGGTTAAGCCTCGGGGTCCACGGACCCTAAATACGGCCCTGGGTCCGTTGGATAAAGTGGGAGGTTAGGCTTAACATCTCCAACGCGAGTTCCATCCCAAGTTCAATAAATTATTTTTAATTAATACTTTTTACAACGGCAATAATTCATTCTAAATTCTTCCATCGAACAGTTTTAATACGTGAGCGTCTGCGTGGTTGAATTTCATAACGGAATTTTCGGTTTCGAATTCAAGGATCCGTCAAAAGATGTCGCCACTTCCGTTAGCAGATCGCATGGGGACGTGCCCCAGGCAGGTATAAGTGATACGAATTTGTGAATTTGAAGTGTCTCTCCGTATATGGAAAGATTGACGCTTATACTCAGTTGTGAATAATAGTATCAAGCGACTTTATATTACATATGACGTCATTGCCTGTCCTGTTTACTTTGTCCCGGTGACTAGCTATCACTGGATGACAGTGGATCCGAGAAACGGACTATTTTTGGAACCAGTTCCTATTGGATTTACAAAACGGTCACCAACACTAACTGGGCGAAGTCGAATTAAAAGCCACCCGCAGGGCCTAGCAGCAAAAACCTGCAAAGCGGGTTTTTTACTGCTAGTAATAAATTATTATCCTTCTCACACGTCTCGCATGAAAACGAAAAAGACAGAAAATATCAGATTGTCGAATGTTTCCAAATCAAATATTCGTAGAAAATGGAGAACGTATGTCCTCTCTAAATCGATTAAGTCGTACAATATAACTGTCATGTCCTTTAATCCCAATAGATGAGATTACTTTAAGTATGTTCGGGAATCTCCAAAAAAGTCCGTTGGACGACCGTCCTATTGGATACTCAGGTATTTCTGAAGCCAGTGAACTTGACCATAGTTAATCCATCATCGGCTATTTCCGTAATCATTCGCGTATTAGACCCGAACAGCGATAGTCGCTACTCTTATTTCAATTCTAATAGCGTAACCGTCCATTCTTAGATTCAAAGCCCTCCAAGCTGTTGGAGTTTGTGCGCCTTTTGGGGGCTTGTCAAACAAAAAGGCAAGTGTAGATCTTTGGACGATCTTAATAGAAAACCAAAACATTTAAGTGGTTTATTTCTAGTTACATCAATAATATTAATGTCATTTTACCATCGAAAACGACGCCAAGATCTTTTATTGACACTTGATTGACATTGTTTATATTATAATTAGTAAGGATTGAATATTTATTTCGAGTAAAACTGATCCCTATGTACATTTTTAGTCCATATAATGACCAGTTTCTAAAGCTTTACAAAGTTCATTCGAGAGAATAACCAGTCTAGACGCATCAAGCTTAAGCAGCCTTTGCAAAATTTGCTTAAGTAGCCTTTGCAATAGGGAGAACATATGAAGCACTTGTCCGCAGTATCCTGGAATATAGCTCCATTATTTGGGCTCCCTCTGAACAAAACCATATCCTAGAAATAGAAAGAGTTCGAAAAAGGTTTATGCGTTACCTTTGTATGAGGGAATATACATACTACCCATTCCTGTATCCATGGTTGTTCTTAACAAAAAAATATTTCTTGGTAAACACTTTTTTAAGCTAATCTCCGGCATTATACTGAACCCGCCCATGTTGAAGGAGAATTACTTGTATGCCCCTAACGCGTACACTCGTGGGAGATCCCACGCACTTCTTCATGCTCCGAAAGTGAGAACTTCTTCCTATCAGATTGCACCATTAAACAGAGCAATTCAACTGCTAAATGATTGTGTATTGAGCATCGACATCTTCAATGTCACATACGTCACAGGATAGTGAAACTGCCCCCATACACTTTTTTCTTTAAATTTTGTAATCTTCTCCATAATATTCTGGTGTATAACTGTTTATAGAGAACCTGATAAAATAAATAAATAAATAACATTGTTTCTCACAGAAATCAGTCAAGTATACAACAGTTGCCTAAATGCAAGTTAAAAAATAGCAATTCGATTAGTTTCAGAAAAAACGTTTTTATAAAAACTTTGTTGTTGATTGTACCAAGTTGTTTCGGGGGTAATAAATGGACACGTTAACATCGAGAATCCAGATCACCTGTAGAGATTCAAGAACATGTTACTTTTAACTTTCTTTCAGATTTTCTCTCAACTGTTCCACTACCAACTGATTTGGACGTTATTAAAAGCGGGTGAGTGGGAATAGGAGTGTCAGAAAAATAACGTGCAAGTGAATTGAAGAAGAAATAGAAAATCGTGAAGAGAATAAAGCGACTCATGTCAATCGGTTCATTCACTCTCCCTATCTTTGCAGAGAATGGTGTGATGTTATTGTAATTTGTGGGCATTGGGTATTTCAAAAACATTTTGTTGGGATCTGCATGATTATTTATAAAGACAGAAGCTAGGAGTGCTGTTCATTGGGGCTCGATTCTCCAATCGAAGCCGCTCGCAATCGTGTCGAAAGTATACACATTGGTCGACTTTGTTATTCTCGCGTCTCGTCGAAGATACATATTTAATAACGCATGAAAAGAAACCAGTTCCCAACGCAATTGCAATTAATCTCCTTAACCTCTCCACGAGTATGGGCGAAACGTTTCGACCACGGCTGTTATTCAAATACCGTCGTATTTAATGAAACTATTTTACTTGTAGTGGCTTCTATTGACATCTGCGCGTAGTTTGTTGAAGTTTCAAAAGACATACCTACAATACCAACTTCACAGTTTTATTTTATTTTTATTTTTTTTTTTATTTTATATTTATTAACGCCCTAGTGGGCTTTTACAAGAAAAGAAGCAAATATATAATTAACAATATTAATTACATGTATTACATAATCAATAAAACAGAATAAATATGAATGCAATCGACTCGTTATGTAAAGAATATTACAACATAAAAAAGAAAAGAAATGAAATAGTACAAGTTGTACTTACAAAAAACTAAAACAATTCAGCTTTAAATATTTGTACATATTATTAATAATAAGACCTGGCATAGAACAAAGTGTAAATAGAACCGCAAAAATATTATAAAGTAAGTATACATTTTACTGGTGAGGTTTAGATGAGAAAATATATTATGAGAAAAACAAAAAAATAATAAAAGTTAATTATTAGCAGATAGAATCGAGATTAATTGATTTTTGAAACATTCAAAACTGTCAACACTAAATATATCTATAGATTCGCAGTATTTATTCGCAAGGTTATGGATTCTTGGAATTGGTGAGTATATAGAGTAATTAGTGTTGTGTTTATTGTTGCATTTAAAAATATCTTTACTACGAGTTTGTCTAGCGGGTATGCTAATGCAAATTAGTTCCAACAAATTAGGGCTGTCAATTAAAGATTTTATAGTTTTGTATAAAAATAATAAATCAATTAACACTCTTCTATCTGATAATTTAAGAAGTCTGGTTTCAGCGCGTAAGTAATTATAATTTATAAATTCGATTGGAATTTTCATTTTAAAATTGATATACCGAAGAAATTTGTTTTGTACCTTTTCCAATGATTGAGAATGAACATTGTAGTATGGTGACCAAACAGAGGAATTGTATTCTAATCTGCTTCGTACTAGTGAGCAATACAGATGTTTTAATGTTAACATACTTTTAAAATTTGCCCCCATTCTCAAGATAAAACCTAGTATTCTCATTGCATCGCTTGTTATTTCATCTATGTGTACATTGAACTGTAGACTCTCATGGAATATAACACCAAGATCACGAATCTGCGATACACGAAGAAGATTTACACCATTCATATCATAAGAAAAGTTAAAAGGATTTTTACCTTTGTAAAAACTAATAATCTGGCATTTACCAATATTTAGTTGTAAATCATTGACAGAACACCACGCGCATAGTTTGTTCAGGTTTAACTGCAGAATGGCGCGATCGTCATCGTTTCTAATTGTTCTGTAAATCTTCAGATCATCAGCAAATAATAGGACTTTAACATTACTAAAAATATTAACTATATCATTTATGAATAAACAAAATAATATCGGGCCCAAATGAGATCCCTGTGGTACCCCACTCGAGGCTGCAAATGTATAAGAAGTAAACGAATCAACTTTGACCGCTAAGTACCTTCCCAACAGATAACTCTTAAACCATTCCAAAATACTCCCTCTCATTCCCAACAACTTCAGTTTTCGTAATAAGAGTCTGTGGTTAACCTTATCAAATGCCTTACTGAAATCAGTATATATGGAATCAGTTTGATGTGATGAAGTCAGGGCATTAACAATGTCATTCGTGTATAATATTAAATTGGACAGGGTTGATCTTCCTTTGATAAATCCATGTTGAAGCGGTGAGATGGTGCGATTGATTTGGGATGTCAATTTGTCTAGTACCAGGCTTTCAAAGAGTTTGGGTAATGTAGACATGGTGCATATTGGCCTATAGTTTGTTACGTCGCTCTTTACGTTTTAGTTAAAAAATTCTTTTTGCGTCATTTAGCGGTCGTCAGAGGAAGGAAGCAGTTTTTTTTATGGACATGTTTTTTTTCGGTTGGTTTATTTTTGTGGATTGATAACGAAGACGTTTTATTTTAAAATATTATTTTATTTTTAGTTATTCTATGATAATTAAAAAATATATATTTACAAAATGAACCAAAAAAAACTCACTCCTCACGTACAGTTTTGTTCACCAAAACTCACTCGCGGAGAGGTTAAAAAAATAAATATTTTTCTGATATCACATGTCAAAATTGACAGTTCGTCATCAGCTACCAAGGCAACCTGTCAACAATGCAACTGAAAAACCAGTACTGCTGGTCACCGCGGCAGTGGAGTTTCAGTTGCATTCTTGACAGGTTGCCATGGCAGTGGCTCACGAACTGTCAAGTTTTGACATGTCAGATCAGAAAAATATCGATTTTGTTAAGGAGTTTGATTGCAATTGCGTTGAAACTGGTTTCTTATCAGTTTCTCCATGAGCGGAGGCCCTTAGCAAAACGTCAAAAGTCATTCAGCTCGAGCAAAGAGTGGTTCAAAACAGTCGACACCGACAAAACTGTCAAAATCTATTACATTTTATCCGTAACACAGATCAGTTCCCGCACGCTCATCAAAGGACAGGCAACCTGTATTTTTATAAAGTTGTTTCAAAGTTCCATATGATGGCTGATATGCCGGCAATATTGACTTCAATACTTAAAATGTAGAGTGTTTTGTAACGCTACATTGGATCTCGTTAGAATTAATCTGTTTCATATGGCAAGGCCGGAATTCAAACTTATTGGTCGAATTCCCACATTTGGTGCCTACACTGGCTGATAACTGCCCGCTGACACCCATCATCAAGGAGCCGGAAAGTGTTTAGTCTTCCCATCGTAACGCTGTTGTCAACATCTTATCGTTTTTATCGTGACAAACTAATCGACTCGCAAAGTGAAAATATCGCCGTTATTCGTCTTAATCGTTACAAAACCTGACTGTAACTGCCTGTGGTTTATCAAGACAATAGCCAAATCGACCAAAACGAGGGATCCCAATCCGGGTAAGATCGCCGACTTATTGTAAGTCCCTTATGAAACTACCTTGCTATTTTGATTCAGGGAAACATAAAATATCGTGATCCACAGGCATAGCTCGTATAGAGTGGACATTCAGCTCTACTCTAACCCGTGTAAGGTGGTGCCATCATCGCACCTTTCTTATTCATAAAGCATATTGAAGAAGATGCTTTGAGACCAACAAGATCTTTTTGCCAGACGGTAGATAGTTTTCACATGAAAATTAACATCCTTATTGGTCCATCGCAATGTCATTTTGCAGGTTTTAGCAGTATAAATTTACGTTGAAAAAATGTGGCTATTTTTAAGAAAGTATAATCAAAAATATCAGAAATATACACAATATTCACAGGGCTGCCAATGTAATCATGTTTTCAACCCTTCCACATTCAATAATACGCATAAATGAAACATTCGATAAAGTTCGTCACATGTTGGAGAATCGAGGCCATAAAATGCTTTAGTAATACACTAATGCTGACCCTGTACAAATTGTAAGTGCGCCCCAATGTTAAATTTGGCAGTCACCTCTGACCTTTAGTCTGGAGTCCTAAAATACTTGAAAAAAGCCCTTGACTGTGCAGAAACGGTCGATCTGTTTGATACTTGTAGGTCCCCTCTGTTAACAAACGGATTGCAATATTTAGAGCTCATGCGTCACGTAGAAACGCTGTCCTTGTTCTACCAGATAGAAATGGAAGATGCTCCTAGGAACTAGCATCATTGACACATTAACACAGTAGGGAAATACGCTCGCCCGATATTTATTTATTTATTTTTTCAGGTTCTCCATAAAACTGTTATACACCAGAATATTATGGAGAAGATTACAAAATTTATAGAAAAAAGTGTATAGAGGCAGTTGCACTATCTTGTGACGTATGTCATAAGATGGTTACTGAATTCTCTACAGGTGACATTGAAGATATCGATGCTTAATACAGATTCATTTAGCAGTTGAATTGCTCTGTTTAATGGCGCATTTTGATGGGAAGAAGCTTTAGGAGCATAAAAAAGTGCGTGGGATCTCCCACGAGTGTACGCGTTAGGTACATATTTATTCACGGTTGACATTATCACATGAGGATGAATCGTTTCTATGACTCGTTCTTGAGTTTAACAGTAACAGGCCACGGAATTAGCCAGCCTCTGTAGTTCTTTCCTTCAGCCTCAAAACAAACCCCAATTGGGGATGCCAGACGAGAACAGCTGAGATTCTTGTGAGGTGCTCCCATAAAAAAGACCTCCTGAAGGGAGACCTTCAGAGTTAATGTAAAAAAAAAAATAGTATTTGAAACAAAATTACTCATATATCCAACCACTTAACCCTGCCAAGAAGATTCCTCTCATTAAAATGATCACAAATCAATTCAGTTTATAGCTTCTCGGATACCAAACTCAATTTCATTGCATAATTATTCTGTAAATATTTGCCGAATACACTACGCAAGCCTCGTGTAAACATTTAGAATATACGCGAGCTCTGTAAACGGGGATTCGGGTGTTTAACTTTCAATATACATAATTTGGATTAGATATATACGAGGATATTATTAGTAAAACTTTGTTTAGGATATTTACGTACGACTGTCAAACACCACTTGAGATTACATTGTTTTATCGTATTAGATCGACAAGCCCTACGTAAAATACCTACGTATTTTATATCCGCAAATCTGTTTATACAGGAGCGAACTTTTACATTTTATTTCTTCAAACTTCGCAAATTCACTTTGTGGCGTCATTATTAATTTAATGAAAACAAATAACTTTGTGTACACCACTATTTAATTAACAATATCGACATGTTTCAAAAACTATGTTTTCTTCGTCAGGATAATAAGTTAATAAAAAATAACAAAAGACGAACAAGTACAGACAAATTAGAACATAGACAAAATATTAGAAAGGAGAGGTGATTAATTATGAAATTAGGAAAATAGGAAAAGTGTTAATAGTAAAGTAAATATTATAAATCATCAAACGTTTTTTAAAAATAGTCATCTTTTAAATATATTTTCATATTAATACTTAAATTTATAATAATTTGTTTTGTTACTTAGACTTCCTGTTTGGTTTTAAACGATTTTTTATTATGTAAATGTAATTTTTTACCCATCCTAAAATAATTATCATATTTTATTTTATGTAATTGTTTTTTATGATATTTTAAGTAATTAATCACCTCTCCTTTCTAATATTTTGTCTATGTTCTAATTTGTCTATACTTGTTTGTCTTTTGTTATTTTTTATTAACTTATTATCCTGACGAAGAAAACATAGTTTTTGAAACATGTCGATATTATTAATTGAATAGTGTTGTACACAGAGTTATTTGTTTTCATTAAATTTTACATTTTTTCTTATTAAACATATAAAAAAGGGAACGGGGAGGTGGGGTTCGCAGAAGGGGCGACGAGGGAGGAGAAAGGCGGGGAAGGTGGAAGGGGAACATGGGAGGAAAAGGGGACTCGGGAGGTGAACGGGGACGCACAGGGCAGGACATGCAGGGAGAATCAATTTATTTCTTTGACTGGAATTGCAACGCATGCCGGGTACCAGCTAGTTTAACAATAAAAACTACCTTGCCATAGTAATCTGATAACCAAAAAATATTTTACATGTGGAGTGAGTAGATCCGATACGTGCCCCTTTGCATTTTTTAATACATCTTTTATCAGCCGAGGGACCACATTAATGATAATGGTCAATCCACGCCATAAATTATGTATTTAGATTTCTGATCAATATGGAACCACCTGGGGGATAAACCTATGAATTCCATGCCATATTTTTAATGGATAAAATTCGGAGAGTGTTAAATAAAACCCATTAATAATAAAAAAACTTTGCAAATTTCAACACAGGTCCCCAGAGGCAACATCAGCTCAGAGGTAGATACGTACATCTCCCTAAAGGACAAAATTCATACCTGATCTGTTCGCCAAGCAGAACAAACAATCTGTTCGTCCGTTTCGGCGCAGAATTCTCACATGAATTTGCTGACCCACACAGAAGGCTCCGAGGAAAAAAATTCCCTCAATAATAATAATAATAATAATATGATGACTTGTACTTGTAGCTCTGTTTTTGTGAAAAAATCACCTCAAGGGCGCTATACAAACTTATAATACATTTTTACAATCTTACTTCTAACTACAAACTGGACAAACGATTATAACAACTTATGGCTAAAAATTGCATCCACCGGTTTATCGATCACTAATATGAAACTATGTACAATGATTTGACCAATGAATGCGATGCTCAAGGCCTATGTCATATCTGGGTACACTGGGTGGACGGTCTTTTTAGGGAAAAGCAGGAGAGGAACTTCTTAGAAAGAATAAGGTGTAGGGGGGTGGATAGGAGTCTGGGTGTCAATGCGTTCAGAAGTGACGAACGTATTTTTTTTAAAATTAGCTCCACACTCATCTTAGGGGATGCTGTGTGGAGGGTTTTTTAAGGGAATGAAGAAGAGGAAGTTCTGGGAAGGAAAAAGTTTTGAGGGGTGGGTAGGAATCTGGGGGTCAGCGTGTGCAGAAGTGACGACGTATGAATCCATCCCATCAACTGCGGTGCAAAACGATGGATCGAGGGATTCTGGCTGGAGAGGTCAATGACCTCCTCAACCAGTCTCTTTCGATCTCGACCTGCCACGCAGCAGGTGGCTCACATCGGCCGCCAAGACCTTTACAAAGCTCATCCCGTAAATCCGGGCACCCCTGCTAAGTCAAACATAGCGAACCACTTGGGGAGTATAAATCCATCCCTCCCACTGCGATGCAAGGCAATGGGTTGAGAGAGTCCGGCGGGAGAGATAAAAAAAGTCTTCTTCAACAAGTAGATAGTCAGAAGTATCCGCCGCCAAGATCTGGACAAATCTCATCCCCATGAATTCGGGCACCCATGCGCCACCAAACGTAGCGAACCATTTGGGGTGACCTACATGTAGGGGTGTTGGTTATCCAATAAATGGTTCCCGGGGCGACGATAACCATATCAGCGTCCCAAATTAAAATGCAAAAAAATTGGGGAATTCTGTACTTGATTACCTGATACGAACTCATTCTGAAATCTTGGGAAATTTTGATCTGAAATCTAGGGAAAAAATTAAACGCAACCACTCTGCAGGACGATCGACTGCAATTAAGGTCATGTTCAGCGAGCCGATTCCTTGGGTACGTTCACACACAGATCAACTCGTGATGGACGGCGAATCGACAGACCGAGCTGATCTGTCCGCCGCAGGAATACACGGGCAGATCTGTCCACCGTGAATTCTGCGCGTAAAGGTCTCCTGTGTGGAGTTATTTTTTTATTGTAAATTTATTTGAAAATTAAACGTAGCGACATCTCGTATATATGTCATAATGATATAAAACTAATGTATCAATTTATCTAAAGGCCGGTATTTCAGTATACTCAGGGATGTTTTGGGTCGAATAAAAGTCAGGAAATCGACCCAATATCAACTTGACCTGTGGAAATATCTCTCAAGACGAGCTTCAGAGGAAACCATACGTTTTGTCCATACAAACGTATACCCCAATTTTCTCTCTTGATTTTGGCACTATTGCAAATATCTATGTATATAAAAATGAAAATATGTTTGCTTCTGTTTATGTATATTTATTTTATTTGTTTATTTATTTAACGCCCAGAGAGCTTTTAGTGTAATTTTTATTTGACAGATACTTTGAAACTTGCGAAATAATAAAAATAAAATTATATTAGATAAAAGTCATACAACAAGTCAAACAAACACAGAAACAAAACACAGAAAACTACAGCTATTTTATAGGTTTACAAGATGTGTTTAGTAATAGCTTTGAAGTAAATGTTTTAGATGATCCACAAAACTCGCCAAGTTAATATTGAATATGTCAACATCACCCAAGTACCTACATATTTCCCATGATTGAAGTCGTTGTATCGGAGAGTGGGCAATTTAGTTACGCTTATGAGTGCTGCTGCAGAATATTGTATTTTGTTGTGATGTTACTGTGGGTGTTCGTAAGTTAATGAGTTGCAAGAGTTCACCACAGTCGAATTTAGAGTTAAGTATTTGGAATAAAAATTTTAAATCGTTTCTTTTGCGTCTTTCTTCTAATATATGTATTTTTAGAATATTTAATAAGAAATCGTATTTTAAGTCTTCTACTGGGATATTTAATTTAAAATTGATAAAACGCAGATTTTTTTTTTGAATTCGCTCAATGTTATAAATGTGAATTTTTAAAGTTGGGGACCAAACTACTGAGCTGTATTCATTAGAATTCTAACTAGAGATACGTATAATAGTTTAATGGCTTGTAAGGAATTAAAAATTTTAGTTTTTCGTTTTACGTAGCCTAGTGTATATATGTATGTATGCTATGCTTTGCTAAACCATTCATCTGATTGCAATGAAACTTTGGGGATTTGATGTGCGCATGCCTGCGATTCTTACTACATACATACGTGAGTTCTGGCATCATGAAATTATGCGTTGCTAACAGTTCATCCGATTGCGATGAAACTTTGGGGATTTGACGGGTGCCTGCGGTGGTTTCTATATATACTGGTGAGTTCTGAAATTATGAAATTTGTATAAAAAATTGGAACAGGTGACAAGCGAGCTGTTTGAAAATTGAGTGTATCGGGAATGAATGTGTGGAATGCGGGAGGGGGTGGGGAGCTCAGGAGGGGGGAAGGGAACTCAGGAGGAGGGTTCGCGGGACGGGGGAAGAGAGCGAGCGGAGTGGGAACGCGAGAGGGGAAGGGGACCCGAGAGAGGAAGGGGAGGCGGAAGAGGAACGGGACGAATGGGAAAAAACACGCAGAGAAAAACAATTTCTTTATTAAGTGGCATAGCAACGCATGCCGGGGACTCACTTGTATTTAATATAATATTGATATCGATCGGTACGTTTTGTTTTTTTATGAGTTATATTGCTTATATGAATAAAAACCCTCCAAAAATCGTTAAAATTGCCTGTTTGGAACGCCATCAATAGACGATCGGTATACAAACTAGATGTTTTTTTCTAAAAAAACAAAACGAACAGACAGACGTTCATAAAAAATGACGCAGTTAATAAAAAAAATTTAAAAACGGTCCAGTTTTGTGGAAGAAAAATGGAGAATACAAAACTTCGATTTTGATGCTTTATTTAGGTATTATTAACCTGAGGTGCAAGTCTCTTTTGCTTAGTGTTCGGAGGAGAATAAGAAGAGCGATAGTGACAGCAACAGTTCAAATCTCTCGGCAACCGAGTTTCCTCTTAAGAGCCCGCATTTCAACTGACATGTAAGATAAGTCTCTTGGATTTAAGCTCTTAAAAAAATATTATTTTTTTGGCCCCTTTGGCCCCGGACCTATTTTGTCGAAAGATTTTTTTTTTACATGAGCTCCACGCAGGAGGCCCTGAGGAAAACAATTTCCCTCTGGGCCTATGTCATCTTTGGGGATGCTGTGTGGAGGGTTTTTTTAAGGAAAGAAAGGGGAGGAGAGTTCTGGGAAGGAAAAGGGTTTAAGGGGTGGGTAGGAATCTGGGGTTCAGTGTGTCTTGGTCATCCGCCTCCAAGACCTAGACACACCTCACCCCATGAACCCGGGCACCCCTGCTAAATCACCAAACACAAAACATGGGGTGACCTATGGCAGAGGTGTTGGTTATCCAATAAAGGTTCCCGGGGCGGCGGTACCCGTTTCCGCCTCCCAAATTGAAAAAGATTGGAATATTTCCACTTTTTTTTAAATGAATACCACACAAGAGTCCCAACTGCTCCCGTCTGGAGCTAGTGAGACTATTGCATCCCCAATCCCAATTGGGGTATGTTGTAAGGCGGTAGTAGGGAGAGGAAGAAGATGGGGAAGAGGAAGGTGAGGAAGTACCTGGCTATTCGATCTGGTCACCAAACACGGCTAAAGCCATTTCAAGCAAGGTTTCAATTCTGAATGGTGGTCTTAAACCAGGGTGATACTGAGAGTATCTTCCACTCTGGAACGTGCCGCAAATATACTACACATTAGTGCCGTACCGGGATCCGATCCCGCGACCTTCGGATTGCGAGTCGCCTTACCGCTAAACCACGCCGGCCGTTTTGTAATAAAATCCAAATAATTGGAATATTTCTGAACGCATCCGCAAACTAAAACTGTCCTTGAAAGATTTTGAAAAATGCTCTCAGATTTTGTATTTCGAAATAAACGTAATGTTTTAAAATATTAAAAATTTAAAGCAAACATAAAAATGTTTTTAAAATTACTTACCTCACCTTAATTACCTAAAATTACTGATGGCTAAAAAAATAAAAAATCACACTTATTTTATTATAATAATGGTTTTCTTTACTCACTTTTTTTGCGTTTCATGTAAAAAAAAAAAAATTTAAATTCCAAAGTTCCGTTATTTTTTATTCAAATAGCGGTCGGAAACTTTGGAATCATAAAGTTGTAGATTTTAATTATTTTTAGTAAAAGAAGGAGAGGAAGTACTGGGGAGGAAAAATGTAACAGGGGTGGGTAGGAATCAGTGTTTCCAGGACGTATGAATCTATCCTTCCCAATGCGGTGCAAGGCGATTTCAATTTGGGTACCGCCGCCATTATTGGATAACCAACACCTCTGCCATAGGTCAACCCAAGTGGTTTGCTACGTTTGGTGATTTAGCAGGGGTGCCCAGGTTCATGGGGTGAGGTTTGTCTAGGTCTTGGAGGCGGATGACCATGACACACTGAACCCCAGATTCCTACCCACCCCTTACACCCTTTTCATTCCCAGAACTCTCCTCCCCTGCTTTTCCTTTAAAAAAACCCTTAATACAGCATCCCCTAAGATGACATAGGCCCTGAGGCCCAATTATTTTCCTCAGGGCCTCCTGTGTGGAGCTCATGTAAAAAAAAAGGCGATGTTTCGAGAGATTCCTGCTGGAGAGGACAAAAGTCTCCCTCAACCAGTCTCTCCCGATCTGTCCTGCACCCACACAGTTGGTGGGCAAACGCATCCGCCGCCAAGACCTAGACAAACCTCACCCCATTAACCCAGGCACCCACGCTAAGTCTCCAAACGTAGCGAACCACTAGGGATGACCTATGGCAGGGGTGTTGGTTATCCAATAAACCGTTCCCAGGGCGGCGGTACCCATACCCGCCTCCCAAATTAAAAAATAAAGCAATTAACCACTCCGACCCCTAAGCTTGTTTACACGACAATATAACAATAGCAGTCAAGTACAATTTCAAGCTAACGCGTATGTTCCCACAGAAATCCTTATAACTCCGTTTTTGTTCTAGTTACAACCTTAAAACAAAAAGGAAAATATCTATAATAAAACACGCTACATACTTCTAATCAACGTTCTCCATAGATATAGATAAAAAAAAACTTTTTTTGTAGAAACAGTTTTCACCCGCCAAAACTCATACGCGCCGTTAGAATATTATTTTTTATTAAACATTTTTGTATGAAATGGTAAAAAAATGAAATTACAAAATTGTTAATTATACATTTGTACTATAAAATAAGTTTTTTTTTACATAATCCGTGATTTTAGTACCGTTTTCACATAAAAACATCACATGAGTCATTTTTACATTTTTTTATGTTTGCATTCTAAATTTTAATATTTACAAATGTTAATATTTATTTGTAACAATACAATTTGAAAGCTTATTTCATAACCTTTCAAAAACAGTTTTTAGTATTAGGCTATGTTCAGAAATATTTAATTTATTGAGCTTTAATTGCAAAGCGAATATAACACAAAAATTTTATAAATTTGACAGTTCGTTTAAGACAAAAAACTTGCACAAAGGCGATAGACCGGAGTGGTCAACGCATTTTAAGTTGAAGTTATACGCGAAAACCTATTTAGATTAATCTTTACGACGAATCGGTTTACATTATGAACATCAAAAAATATGCTACTACTAAATTTAAGCTTTTACTGCCTTACAATGTATTGGAATTACAATAAAATTATTGATTGCATAACAAAAACATAAGCGTAAACCAGTAAAAAAAATGTTTTTGCATGACCTAATTATGAAGTAATATAGGAAACAATTTTTTTTTAAATACTCCTTTATGGCTAATATTATTTTTAAGGTTTTGTATGTTCTAACTTTTTTTCATTCTTATAAAATTATGCAAAAAAGTAAATTAAAACCACTTTTTCGCTTATTTGCCTCGTGCGAACTGGAAGCTCGATTTTAAATTTTGAAGGCATGAGAATCGAAATATTTCTAGCGTTTATATTCCTTTAAGCCCCCGCTATTCGAATTCAACTAATTTCTTACATATCTCCCTTAAACTTTAGTTTTTAAGCTCTTAAAAAAATATATGTTATTTTTGAAGATAATATCTAGATACGTTCCACGCCGAAACGCAAATTATATGAAATTCCCTCGATAGAAAAAAATCGCAAAGTATGTTCCGAAAATTATTTAAAACAAGTCAATTTCTATTATTTTACAAGTTACATTTGTGAAAAAATTCACAATGATTCTTTAAATGATACTTAAGATACGTTCCACGAGATTTTTGCTCTATTTAAAACGGGTCATGTTTTATTAAGCTTTTTCACAATTTTCGCTGCAATTGTATCACTTAAAATATTAGCGCGCTCTGTCCAACATTCGTAATTACATATCTCTCCATCTTCTTCTTTTTCAGCCGAGAAGCGCCGCCTTAAGTTAAAATACTTCTATTTGCAATGACGTCATTTTAGCTTATAGCTAATAAAATCAGCACATTGACACACATTGATTCAAGGAATAGAATGTTCAAGTTTTGGCATTCATAAACGAAATTAAATTCCATTAGATTGTTCCATTTTGGCCGATTCAAATATTATAATTTTCATGGTGTTTTTATAACTCATAAAAATACTTCGGTTTTGGATTATTTGTTTGAGTCATAAATTATTTTGATCGTTTCTACGAGCTTTATTATCAACCCTGATGTATTAATATTAAAATTTAAATTAAAGATTTTGTAATCGAGACGTTCAAATATTCAGAATCTTTTGGACATCGTTAATTTCAGTCAGCCGAAAAGTAAATTAACATAATTTTTAATAGCTGTATCGTTAAAATTAAAATTGGTGATTCCATCACTTGAAGGCCTTTATTATTGATGTGAAAATTTTTTGGTTACTTTTTTATTTTTTTATTTAAAGCCCACCCATTAACCAGCGGCTGAGAATTCAAATTTCGTCGAAAGATGGTTTTGCGATCGTACCCCTGCAACTATACAGGGCGGTTCTGATTAGAAAGATTCATTTTTAACCAATAACTCAATATCGATTTTATTTCATTCAAAATTTGCTCTACTGTATACCTACATCAAACAAATCTCCCAAACTACTTGGTTTCATCACTAGAATCACTTCTGACTTCAAAAACATAAATACCCTAAGAACTCTTTACTTCTCCTTAGTCCGCCCCCATCTTGAATATGCTTGTGTTATATGGTCTCCTTTTTATGCTATCCATTTCGTCATATTGAGTCCGTTCAACATCGGTTCCTAAAAGGGATTGCTAGGAGGCTATGATTAGAACGAGGCAATTACTCATATAATGAAATCGAACAAACTCTAAAACTTGCTCCTTTAGAAAACCGTCGAGAAAAATCTGATCTCATTTGTTTCTTCAAAATTATCAACTATATTATTGACTCACATACATTATTACAACTCATCTCATTCAATATACCTTCTCGTAGATTCAGAAATAAAGAACTGCTCTTCCTCAATCAACACTCGACTAATTATGGTTATAATTCACCACTATCCAGAATGTGTAGAATGGTCAACTCACGTCAAGACCTTGATTTTTTTGGCATAAGCCTAAATGATTTTTGTCGCTCACTAAACAATTGAAGATATTTTATATCACTCTATTTTTAGCAAAGTCTTGACTTGACTTAACACTTCTATTTTACTTCTATTTTCTTGTGTTTTATCTGTTTGACTTTGCTTTCATACGCCATCCTTTATTCTTGTAATGCACATTTCCAAAATTTCGTGTTACTTGGTTATAAATTGGACGTTAGTCCGTTAATAAATAAATACATTCAAGTTAGCAATAGAAATGCTTAAACGCGTGATGACAAGGTTTTTAATATTTCGTACTTTTGTAATTATTTTGAAATCATAAGTATTTATAATTTTTCAATAATGTCGCAGAAAAAGAGTGTGGTAAAAATCATGTAGGTTCTTATAAACCATAAACGTGGTTAAAACCAAAAAACTTTTTTTTTTGGTAGAAAGCGGTAACTTTGTGTTTTGACATATTATAAATTGAAATAACACAATAATTTTGTTTGTAACCACGATTTATTTAATTTTTCTACTACCGACCGGTTCCGCTTTACACAAGCGGAAATAAAAAATTTAACTGATCAAAAATATACATTGTGTGAGCTTATATATATATGTATATAGAAAAGGATAAAACATAATATAAGGAAAGAGTGAGAGGGTAAAATCAACATCTTATGTACTTAGCGATGAAGAGAAAGAGACGGGTGGTATCTAATTATTTACAATACTACAGAGACTTGAATAGGTATATTGAAGAAAGATCGGATTGAATTACCGATACAACATTGCATTTGTTAGCCTTTTTTGAATGTTTATGGACAAAACTATTTATTCATATTCATATTGCGTATGTACAGACGAAAACAATTAATTAATCGTAAAGCATAACTTGTGAAAAGCCATCCATGAAAGAGTAGATTATGAATTCTTTTAACTATCACCTTAAATTTTATGAATTTCGAACAGAAAAGCTATCAAAATCCGTTATTCGACTTTTCTGACGAATTAAATAAATTGTCCTCAATCTTTTTTAACTTATACGAATTGTTTTTAAGTGTTTGTGCGTATTAGAAAATGTAAAATAAGAAAAGTTAGCAAAAATTTATGAAAAATACAACAATTAACGAAAAATTTAAAAATTAACAAAACTATGATAACCCTTTGAAAAACAAATTAAAAATCTACTTACCAATAGTTTAATAGAAGTTACACATCGGGTTCTCTTCTGGTCGCAAAATGACTAACGTTAGTATTTACCGTCACTTATAAAATCACAAAAAAACTTTACTTTATAATGAAAACTCACTTACAAAAACTTTCTAGTTAATTAAAATTTATTAGAATAAGTATTGCTCATATTTTTCACATTTTAACTGTAAAATCTCAACTTAACATTATTTATTGCACTTCAAAATCTGTATTTTTATTAAGCGTCATCACATTTGACAGTCACACATTAAAATAATGACGATTGCAGAAAAGTTCGCGAAAAACTCGCGGAAAAACTGATGTCAAGAAAAACTCGCGCGCTCAACTGTCAGTTCGTGAAAGTCGTTCCGCGAACGCTCCGCACGGCTATTCGCCACCAACTGCTCCCAGCCACGAGATTTTCACCAGTCGGGTAGGTACCTATTCATTTTGTATGTAGGTTGGTTGGGTAAGAATTTCGCGCGCTCGGGAAAGGGGGAAGGAGATGAGAATATGGAAAATGACGCTTGGGAGAGGGAGGAGTATAGACGCCATTCAGAACACCGTCCGGGTGCATCGAAGCGCCTGGGAAACTAGTTTGCCGCCAAAAAGTCGAAGAACACCTTTTATTTTTGTAATGATGCAGTTTTATTGTTATTTATTGCTATTTGTGCGGGAAAGTTGAATTTTGGAGTACGGATGCCATTTTGCATTTACTTTGCTATGTTTGGGGGTGACTATGTTTTGTTACAAATAAACAAATCTATGTAATTGAGGGCTGTATATGTGTATACGCTATTTTTGTCTCATAGAAAAGGTTTATGAAATTCCCTTGATAGAATGCATGCTTTTTCGTGAATGCGGCCGACGTTCATCGATTTATAAGACGTTATCACGTCAAAAATAAATAAAAACCACTTTTTCGCTGACTTGCCTCGTGCAAATAAGACGCTTGATTTTAAATTTTCAAGGCATGAGAATCGAAATATTTCTAGCGTTTATATTCCTCTTAAGGGGAGATGGTAAAAGTTAACTTTTACAAGTGAGAATATAACTTTTTTGTCAATCAATTTTGTTCAAAATTTCATGTGTTTTGACAGTTTCGGCCATGTTTTTTTCTTGTTTTAGCTATTACCGATATTTTAATGTATGAATTTTTTTAATGTGAGTGTCGCATAATAATAATAATAATAGTTGGATAATTTGTAGAGCGCCGTTTTTGTGAAAAATCACTTCAAGGGCGCTGTACAGCTTATTAAGAATTCCTAGGTTCTATCGAATTTAACTATTTACAAACAGATACAAAAACATACTTACCTGGCAGGTCACTTCCAAAAAACACACTTTAATTAGAAAGTTAATGCTTGCAGAAGGCACGGCTTTGCACGTGGAGGGCATTATATTTAAAAAAAAACTGGGCATGGCATGATTTCAAATTATTTGCTACCGCCATCGCGGTTAGTATTACATTTAAAAGATTAGTGGCAAAAATAGAGTTGATATTTATTTTAGGAGACTGGAGAATTTAGGACTCTTTCAGGCTGGAGAATGTTCCTGAAATGACCTTTACTAACGTTTATTTTTTTTTTTTTTTTCAAATTTCTACAAATGAATTATTAACAATGTAGCGGGTATTGAAGGTGAGGGTAAGAAGTTTTTGAGTTTATGGATATGACTTATATGTATTTTTGATCATTCTTAAGCCGTGTGGCAGTCCATTCCAGGCTTTAGGTCCTGACACTCTAAAAGCACGCTCACCGAACTTAGTACCTGGTGTACGCTTTGATTCCTTTAGCCTTCCGATAGCTGATGACGCTGCTGACCTGAGGGTAATATAATAGTTCTAACTGTTCCCAACCGTCTGGAGCCAGTGATACTATGTCATCCCCAACTAGGGTATGTTGGGAGGCTGAAGGTAGGGGGGTATTCCTGGCTTTGTCAATAGGCCGTATAAGCCGCGGCAACCTACAGGCTGCCTACAAGTGAGTGATTATGATGAAGGAGGAAAGGGTGGCGCAAATGAAGTCGTATTAATACTTATGAAAAGTACTTTTTCATAAGTATTAATCCGACATTGTTGTGGGGTAGAGGAAGTACATAAGAAATTAAAGACCTGAAGAAGGTTTTCAGAATAAAACCCCCCAATATTTTTTTCTATGTTGTTTTACTCATTCATGTCGTCCCCTTTAGTTAATTTTTTTTTTCATTTTAGCTGGAACTTCTCTATTTTAACACGTATCTACGTGCAGGTCCATGAAAGCCAATATCGAATCTCCGACGTTAAAATAACGTTTTTCCATGAAAGCCAACATCGAATTTCCCAACGATAAATAGCATTGTTCCATGTTAGAAAAAAAGATTAACGAAATTAAGGTTTTGTACTTACAACATCATAATCAGTTTAACTTTCATAATCTTACATTAGCGTTGCTTGTTGGGAAGAGATTTTCATAACCAGATGCTATTTTAATCGTAAACTCGCAGTATAAAAATAAAACATGCAAAGTGGCCTCAATGTAATCGGCTCTGTTTTAAGGGGGGGGGTAAGGTTTTAATGGCGAAAAAGGCATATTTTCATAACTTTTTGTGAGAAATGAATAATGTTGGTTTATTTATTTTATATACACGTTATAGTGTGACATCTGAAGTATCTTTGAAAAAAAATAATTAAAAATATTAATAAATAAATCCGTGAGAGCGAATCTCCGGAGGCACCTCGAAAAAAGTTGTTATGCGGTGAACATCATAACTCGTTACCGAATCATCTGAAACAAAAAAATCGAAATGCGTTTAAAAGGTGATATGTTTTCCTAGATATTGACGAAGCGTTTTTTTTCGATTTATTTTTTGCAGCACGTTGAAGTCAATCAAGATTCTTGCTAAAACTTTCGGTAATAAAATTTGTTATTATAAAATGGAAAAAAAATGGTAAAAAAAAACTCTTTCTGTTGATTTATTTATGTGTAAAAATAGTATACAAAATTTCAAAAGGATCGGTCAAGTAGATTTTGAGTTATGATGTTCACGAACTTCAAAAATTTGTTTGCGAGAAAATCGATTTAAAGTTTTTTTATACTTGAAATATACTTGAATCGAGCAAGAGGGCCGGTCGCTTGAAACGCTGTATCTTTGTTAGTTTTGCTCCGATTTACTTGAAATTTTGACACAATACTCTCGACATGTTTTACATTTAGAAAAAAAAATAAAAAATGATTTTTTTGTTATTTTTGTTATTGTTTTTGGGGTGTTATGCCGTGTTTCGCTACCTCCTTCTTTAGCCAACGTTTCGGACAGCGTTACAGTGTCCATCATCAGGTCAGATGAGTGATTACTCATCTGCCCTGATGATGGACACTGTAACGCTGTCCGAAACGTTGGCTAAAGAAGGAGGTAGCGAAACACGGCATAACACCCCAAAAACAATAACAAAAATACTTTTTGGCCGTGAAAACCTAAAAACATACAATAAAAAATGAGTTTTAAAACCTTACACCCCCTTAAGACTTTGTACAACTTGTTCTTTGTCGTTATTTTAATATTATTGACTTTATTATAAACGCTTATAAAGAGGTGTAGATATATTTTCGGTTGTGAAGCTGAAAGGAGTGGAGAACCCAAGGAGATGGCATAGAGGATGTTTGGGAAGAACCTGCTTATTTAGATACGGTCACCAAACAGGGTGAATCCATTATACAAGTCGTATATGTTACGTACAAATTTTATCTCAAACTTTTCTCCAATGATTAATTTCACGGCGTCAAAAGTTAGTGAGTTCCAAAAAGCAAGTGCACGCTTAATAATTCAAGTTATTTAAAAGTTTCTCTTGCGAAGCCGTTCTTGCTGTATGAATAATTAATCCACAAAAGTTTGCTAATTATTATTATGAGTATGCCCTATTTATCAAAGCAATTACACCCGGAATTAAGTACAATACACGAAGATATTTAATTCTAGGGAGGACGCTTTTTTAAATAGGTATAATTATTCAAAAAAGTTATGTTACAATTGAATATTATATGGTTTTTGGAATAACTTAATGAGTAAAGGTCTTCGCTCACGGAGAAACTGAAATGAAACCGGTTGTCAATGCAATTCAAAATTCGTGAGCCCTACCATAGCAACCTGTTAACAAGGCAACTGAAAAGCAACTGCCACACAAGCAAAAGTGCTGGTGCGTTGACATTTCAGTTTCTCCGTGAGCGAAGGCCTTTAGACCTCAAATCTTAATATTTTATCATTGAAGACAATATTGGCGACTCTTAATCGAAAAATAAATCAGAGTGTGCAGTTCACACGAGGTTGAAGTGAAACCTTCAGAAAACTAAAGTAGACAAGAGTGGGGAGGCTACGAAGCACGGCGCAAAGAGGAGACCAATTGTACTACTTCATTCTCTTGAGGCTAAATCCTATATACATGTATGTATTTGTCTCTTTTTAGTGTCGCTATTTTTCGTTTCATTGAGTTCAAAGCACAACGGTACTTAAAAAGTTTTCACTTCAATATGAAACAGAAAAAACCGTAAAAGATTCAGTCGATCAAGGAATTGGACCCAGGACATTAGCCTTGTCGGGGCTCTGCATACAAAAGTATTCATCCTAGACTTGAAGAAAAGTTAATAGATGTCGCACATTGATATGTTTATCCAAGGCACTATCTAGATGGCATTTAATTTGGGAAGAATCTCGCAATCATTCATAAAGATCTGCCAATGGAAAAATGATAATAATGTTGGTAGTTTTTGTAGAAGTTGGGTACAATTATACGGTGACCGAACAACTCAACACCTCATTTGAAAAGTCATTAAAAGGGATGAAAAAAAATTGGTTAAATAGGTTACTTTAGTTTAGGTTGTGGTATATTTAAAAAAATGATTTGTCGTGTTGCGGTCGAGAGGACCGCCCAAAGCTCTCGGCTTCTGCACAAAGAATGGCCCACTTTATTTTCAAATCTGCTGATTTGAATCTCCTGCAGGATTGACAACTGTTGCATTCCAAAAAAAAAATTGCAGGGCTTGCAATATAACCAATGCCCAAATATCGATGGGCAAGTACTGGAGGTGCCACACACCGAGACCATAAATAAAGTGTGTATAAGAGGGTGCACACATCTTGATACAAATACTTGTATGTAACGCAAAGAACTATGAAATAGAGCCCAAGAGCCCCTTTTTTATGGAATAGAACCCCAACGTTGAATGGACTTCATCTTTCGTTCTATAAATTGACCATAGAGACTCATTTAATATTAATGACTTTGAGGTATCAATAGAATCTATAAAGTAGAGCCCAACAGGTTTTCTTATGGAAGAGAACCCTAAAGTAGAATGGACTTCAACTTTCAACAATTAATTGACCATAGAGACATATAATAATATGATATAACTCATATAATAATTTAATATGAGTCTCTATGGTCAATTAATTGTTGAAAGTTGAAGTCCATTCTACTTTAGGGTTCTCTTCCATAGGAAAACCTGTTGGGCTCTATTTCATAGATTCTATGAATAGCTCAAAATCATTAATATTGTATGAGTCTCTATGGTCAATTTATAGAATGAAAGTTGAAGTCCATTCAATATGAGTGGCTTTGAGCTATTCATAGAAGAGCCCAGCAGGCTTTCCTATTTTTACCTTTTCCTAAAGTAGAATGGACTTCAACTTTCGATCTATAAATTGACCAAGAAGACTCACAGAATAGATCAGGTGAAACCGCGCAATAATATAAGTGGTATCAACTATTTTCAAATATCCCTGATGTCGCGATGTCGCGATGTCGCGGGAAGACTAAACTAAACGCAAGAAGCCAACAAGTAGAATAATAATTATATTGTTTTGTTCAGATTTCTTGGAACATTACTTCTGACTAGCTTGTAGATTGTTTTACAAGTAGGTACGACACGACACTAACTTTTCTTCCCTCAGTTAATTGTATGATTTTCTTTCGGAAGATTATTTTTTTAAAGAAACACAAACATTCTCAGGAATAAAATAAGTAACTTGACAACCCAGTTCCCACCAAGGCACCGCGGGTAAAATATTCTGCCAGCTAAGTTCTCCATCATTGCACAAGCAAAATTTTCCACTTATAATGATGTTAGTAGAAATAAACCAATTTTTTTCCGGTTAAGAGAAAATATATATATATATATATATATATATATATAAATCAAAATGTGTTTGGGGATTAGTGAGATGTCTATGTATTGCTATATTAAGCATAGGAAATGTTTGAAACTTTCAAAATACCTTCTTTAAGCCTCCGCGAATGTTTCTGGATTATCACAACCACATGACAATACATCTGAAAAGTTTTTTAATCATCCCAAAAATTCTTGCGAAACTGTCAAAAATTTGAGAATGACATTTTGCAAGACATTGATTGTAAGTCAAAATTCAATTTTCAAAACTCTTTAAATTAATTAATTAATTTGAAGTACTTAACATAATTATTTGAATCGAATCAAGAATTATAGATATTTTAACCTGTGTTAGGTACCTACTAAATTTGATTGGTTGTTCTTATAATATAGAAAAAATTATATTTCTAATATATGAAAAATAAAAATTAGAATTAAAAAAATTGTAATAGGTGGCGTGAGAGCTGTTTGAAAACTCAAAGTACTGGGACTGAATATATGGAACGCGGGAGGGGGGTTGGCGGGATGGGGGAGCGGTAGAGAGGAGCGGGAAGGCGCGGGAGGTAGAAAGGTAACGCGGGAGGGGACGGGGACGCGGGAGTGGAACGGGGACGAACGGGAAAGGACATGCAGGGAGAAACAATCTGTATCTTTGAATATGGCATTGCAACGCATGCCGGGAACCAGCTAGTATCTAAATGTTTTGTATTCCCAAATAATTTTTGATGTGAAAACTTCTTTAGCACCGTTGTGATTTGAAACCGTTTCCAATGAAAAAGGCAGTTACCCATGATATGGAAAAATTAGTCGAAGATAAAAATATATTGTTAATTCTAAAATTTAAAAAATATGATATTGACAATTATGACGGCTTGATTGAAGGTGGCAATGGCTGAATTGGAAAAAGCGCACGTCCCGGTTAGACGAGAGGTTCTGGATTCGAGTCCCAGTTGCGACCATTATCTTTTTCTATTTTTCTGTCTTGTTCTCTTTCAGATTTTGTTTAGATTATGAGCGTTATCTTATTCATCAATTATATATTACATTGATGGGAATAACCTTCGAAAATTATAAAAAAGGGTGGTTTTTATAAAAATTTAAATATCCTTTTTTTATAATATTTAATCAGAATTTCTTTATGAATACATTCCTTACGGAGTGTGGAGAATTCATCGTAACCTGTCTTTTCCATTACTTTATAGAAGATTTGAAGAAGTCGTACATTTCTCAGATCAAAGGATAAGCCACAATTTCATCAATAATTCATTCGGTACAGATTAGATAACTTGGAATGTGTGCTGCTGCCGCTGAAAACGCCGTTGTGTTGAGACGTATCTTTCTGGCAGGCTTCGCTTTACAGCAGCGGCTTTCAACCTGTGATACGCGTACCTCTTGGTAAAATTGGTGAAAACTCAACGTTTTCGAGGCTTTTTTTAGGTTAAAAAAATTCACCCTCTCAAAACACTTTGTGATTTTTATTTTTAAATATTAAATTAAAATTAAATTTGATAGTTTTATTATCAAGTTCTGCAAGTATTTTAGTATGTATTTTTGTTACAGCTGTTTCGGTTTACAAGACCATTTTCAAACTGTGGCTAAATCCACTGTTAGGCGACTTATTTATGAGATTTTAAATGTCAATTTTCGAAGTGCACACAGTTTTGTCATGTCAGATCAGAAAAATATTGATTTGTTAAGGAGGTGGATTCTTAGTCCTTTTAATAAAGTTTCAGTTTTTTTAATAAAGTTTTTGTACATCGAAAACTTGAGAGTAATATTTTCTCTGAAAATAGAGAATTGTTTAATCAAAGTCAATTAAATTAGCAATTTAATCAATTTTTAATTAAGAAATTAAATCCAGGATCTTGGCATTGCCACTGCTTTAACCACTGAGTTAATTCGACTATATCCGCTTCGGTCTTATTTAACTATATCCATACTTCGACTAAGAACAACCAACATTATCTTCATTTTATTAACGCATATCTTTATTGGCTGCTAACTTAACATTTGATCGCCAGATCTTTTTCTATTTTTTCTGTTTCAAATTTTTGTTTGAAAGTCGCTAATATTGTTTTCAATGATTAAAAATAACAATGCGATGTCTTACTCAAAGTTAAAAAAATAAATAAATAAATAAAAATATTCATTCTAGACTTTAAAGAAAAGCCAATATATATTTTTTTTACATTAGCTCCACACGGGAGGCCCTGAGGAAAATAATTCCCCTCAGGTCCTATATCACCTTTGGAGATGCTGTGTGGAGGGTATTTTTAGGAAAGGTAGGCGAAGAAGTTCTGGAAAGGAAAAGGGTATTAGTGGTGGTTAGGAATCTGGGGATCAGTGTGTTTAGGAGTGATGGACATAGTATGAATCCATCCTTGCGGTGCAAGGCGATGTTCCGAGAGAGTACGACTGAAGAAGTTAAAAAGACTCCCTCGACCACTCTCTCCCGATCCGGCCTGCCATGCAGCTGGCGGGCAGACGCATCCGCCGTCAAGACCTGGACAAACCTCACCCTATGAACCCGATGTCGCACATTAAATTAAAAAGGTTCATTTTTATCCAAGATACCACTATCTAGATTGCATTTAGTTCGGGAAGAATCTTGCAGTCAAACAAAAAGTATTTATTTTCAATATAATATCATTCTTATAACAACTCTATCACTTTAGCGATATTGCTTTTGTGTACTTATTCATCCATATTTCCCGATTATGCGCCGAAGGGATCAATGACGCTAGTTCTTCGGAGCATCTTCCATTGAAACACCGGTAGAACAAGGATAGCATTCCCACCCGACGCCTGTGCTCCAAGGATTGCAATCCGTTTGTTAAGTTTGGAGAATCTATCAAACGGACCGCCAGTTTCTGCACAGATTCGAGGATTTTTTTCAGGTATTTTGGGGCTCCAGACCAGAGGTGGCTGCCAAATTCAACCGTTGGGTGCACTTGTGGTTTATACACGGTGAGCTGTTGTGTACTATGAAAATATTTTGCTTTATCAGCAATGGCTCCGTTTTATAGGAACTCTAAATGTCTTATCTAAAACTTATATAATGTTTTCGGCATGTTTTTTACGTAATACCTAAATTCTAATAAGCGATATGGAAGTCAAATCAA
This sequence comes from Glyphotaelius pellucidus, assembly GCA_936435175.1. Classification (NCBI taxonomy): domain Eukaryota; kingdom Metazoa; phylum Arthropoda; class Insecta; order Trichoptera; family Limnephilidae; genus Glyphotaelius; species Glyphotaelius pellucidus. Next base: position 26,062,702 of record OW386559.1, read on the forward strand.
AAACTGCTAACAATGCTTTGTAGAAGTACTACTATAAACTGCTTATCACCAGAATCCAAGTATCTGCTGGAAATGCACAATCTTGGCATATAACAGTTACATGTTCTAGACACTCCATCAAAGCCAGAGTTAAGTTAGCCTCTCAAAAACTGGGCGTACTGTACAGGGCCCGCAGATACTTTATCAGTACACAACTGCTAACCCTGTGCAAATCACAAGTACGCCCCACGGTTGAATTTGGCAGCCACTTCTGGTCTGGAGCTTCAAAATATCTGAAAAATACCCTCGACTCTGTGCAGAAACGGGCGGTCCGTTGACACGTTTGACATTTGCCACATGAGAACGGGACTCGTTCTTGTGTTCAACAGCTCGGCTGTGGAACGATTTGCCGGCCTTTGTATTTCCTCCTTCCTACAACATGGGTCTCTTCAAGACCAATGTTCATTCCTTCCTCTCCTCAAAAAGACCCTCCACAGAGCATCTCAGATGACCTAGACCCTGAGGGAAATTATTTTACCTCAGGACCTCCTGTGTGGAGTTGATATAAAAAAATATTTTTAAAAAATGAATGTGGCCTAACCGCGTTTATTTGAAAATGGCCTTAAGCATCAGAACTGACAGAATTATAAAGAACTAATATACTTAATAATTAATAATTGCAGAACTTAATAATTCTTCTTCTTCGTGTGCCATATCAGGTCCTTCCGACGTTGGCGATCATTCTGGAAAATGTATCTCTATCTTGCGCTGCCCGGAATAGCTCCTCCACACTTCCAATTCCCACTCTCGTACATTTTTCGCAGCCAAGACATTTGTCTCCTACCAGGCCCTCGGCAACCTTCTATCTTGCCTTTTAATTATTAATTGGACTAAGTGATATTTCTCCTCAAGTATGTGTCCCAGATATGAAATTTTCTTGACTAACTAATATGAATAATAACTAATATGAATAATAAACAAATTGATAAAATCATCTCGAATGTTCTTACATATACATTTACAAAAATCTTACATATACATTTTATAGACTGAAGGAAATACTTAATCTTGACAAATCGAGAATGATATATTTTTCACTGGTGCAAGCTTCAATAATGTACGGCATTATAGGATGGGGTGGTGCGCTTGATGCATTTATGAAGCCTTTACAAAACACTCAAAAGCGCATTATTAAAGTTATGTACAATAGAACTAAAACATTCTCGACCGAGTTACTATTCAAAGATACTAAAATATTCAACATCCGTAAATTATTTATATGGCGGACTATGAAATATGTATTTAAAAACAAAAATTATTTCGAAAAAAATTTAAATAGAGTTAGCAAAAGGACTAATAATATCTTTTACACCCCTCAAATCAATACCAAATTAATGCAAATACATGGCAGTTTTATTGGTCCTCGGACATTTAATCTTATACCAAAACACATTCAAACGACAGATAAAATATCACTCTACATGAAAGAATTAAAATTATGGCTTTATGGTGCAGATGTTAAAACACTTTTGCTATAAATTCTATGTTAACCTTAATGCATCACTTTTCATTTTAATTCTAAATCATATAACTTTTTATAACTTATAACTCTTGTTAATTGTACTTAATGATGTATGCATTTTTGTTTATATTACCCACGCACAGGCAGTGCCTTAGTGGGTTCCCATTACCTACTTTTTACTTTACGTAGATTTAATTATTCCTAACTTTTGATTTATGTGTATGAAATTATGTAAAATGTATTTTGAAATGTTTATTATTATAAACATTATTATGGGAAAAAATAAAGATAAAAAAAAAATAATAATAAAATAAATAAAAATAAAAAAAATAACATTACCAAATTTGACTTACATTAAATTTCAAAATATAAATGTATGTTTAGTTTGTGGGTGCTGTAGATCTGAAAATCCAAATATTTCAGTCAGTCGAACCACAGATTTGGCTGACATAATTAGCGAGTTTTGTATCTATTTAGCATAAACATGCTCTCCGCAGTAGATATTGGCAGGAACACCAAAGTCCAGCTTTTCCTCTCTCGCCTCGGGGCCACGCGAGATGAAATGCGGTTTACTTTGACTGGTCGCCTTTAATCAACGCGAATAATAACAACCAAACCTTTTCAATACATTTACCATACATTAACACGCCATCTACTCTTCAGTTCGGCCTCCGTGGTTGAGGGGTTAATCCGAAAGTTGTGGGTTCCAATACCCACTGGAGTGCCACGCAAAATAAATTGATTTGCCTGGATTGCTCGAGATTTCCAGAAAATCATTTTTTAAATTTTTCGCCAAAATTAAAAAAATCATTCCTTTGAATTTTAACATGGAGACATAAAAACTTATTATAGTGTTGTATGTAGCCAATGAATTAACCTGGTTTTTATCTCATATTTGTAGGATTTATAAAAAATATATAAAAAATCGTAAAGTTTATAACCGCAAGAATCCTGCGTGTTTGTTACTTTGAAACTCCGTGAGAGGTACTTATTCGAGTCAACATAGAATATTTTCGATTTATTTATGTTGTCTGTGGTATACTTGTTAATGAAAGGTGCATTTCTATGGAAGAGGGCTTAATTTAAGGGCTTCTGGACTAGAATATCCGCAATTTAATAAGTGATTACTGGCTTAAGACTGGAGTAAAAAATTTAAATGAAATTTTGGTCTCAGGTAACTTTTTTTTTTAGTTGAACAAAAACATCAAAATGTCACCAAAGGCCAAAATTTCATTGACAATTTTTACTCCAAATAATGCCGGGAATCACTGATTAAAGTGAGTCAGGTACGCCCCTTAACGTTTTGTAAAATATGTACCACCCATTATTTAAAGAGTCTTCCAACAGGGACTTCCGAACTTTAACATTCTTGGCGGCCATATTGTTGAAGCGACATCTGTCAAATTATCATTTATTCAGTCTGTTTTGCCAAATAACTATGGACGGATATAGCGTTCAACAACACGTGCAAACGATAAAATTGTTTTAAAATTAATTGATTTTTTAATGATAAAATTTCACGTGTAGGTGATGTGAACTGGCCACCGAGATCGTAAAATTTGACCCCAATTGACTTTTTCTTGTAGAGTCTTCTTAAGTTGCAGGTCTACGCAAATAAGCCACAAACCACAGCGGCCTTTAAAGCAAACATAATCAATAAATTCAGCCTGATTTATGCGCCAGATTCAGAGAAAATTGGACATTTCGAATGCGCGCCACCCAGAGAAGCCGCGGTGGATATTTGAACGATGTTATATTCCATACATCATGGCATCGATAGGCCTTTCAAACGAATAGAAAATTTTGATGATATCTCACACACACTTTGTTTTATTTAAATTTAAAGATAGGAAGCGCTTAATGAAAAACCCTTTATAAGTATGCGTTGTTTGGGTCCACTCTAATTGTGCGAAAAAAATAACGATTGACAAAGTTCCATCACTAGGCCAAATTCGAAAGTTTTAACTTTTTCAGGACAAAAATGTACATCACTACTTCACCATGACTCTCCATTCGCCGCAACTCGCTGTTTTTCTCTCTGGCACTGATTGATGATTGTTCCTGCTGGGGAATGATGGAATTTGGGGTGGCCATCCGTCCGTCAGATTTGTGGGACTTCGACTTCTTGCACTTCGACATTTTCAAGTTTTTAAAGGCAAATTGTATAGTAAGCTTTTTTGCTATCTTGAAAGTAGGTATGTATTAAAAAACTAGAAATGAAATATTGAGTTACAGAATATACGAGAATAATAAATCTTTCTCGTCAGAACCTCCCTGTACGATCGCAAGACCACCTTTCGACGAAATTTTAATTCTCGGCCGCTGGAATGGACCTTGAGTGAAAGAGTCTCAACCATCTGGAGCCATTGGGACTATGGTATGTTTTGAGGCTGAAAGTTAGGGAAGGGGAAGGGGATGAGGAAGAGAAATGTGGGGAAGTAAACTTTAGAAATAAAATAATGACCGGATCTTTTTAAATCCTCCTCCCTTAGCCATTTTCTAAAAATTAATCTCACATTAGATACATACATCATACAACGCCATATTTTGAACGGGACTGTTCCGTTTTTCGGAACCCTGTCACATTGTCCCGAAGGAAAGTGTTGAGACGCGGAAATGTCCCGTTTTCAGTAAGCACGCAATTAATTGAGAGCAAAAAATCATCTGCGAGCACAGCGGTTATTAATGACATACCTATCAGATTATTTTTTTTTTTTTTTAATATACAAGTTATTCTTAGCGTAGCAAAGTCCTGTTTTAAATCGACCGTTTCGCTCGATGGAGACCAAACTCGGTAATTTGGTAATCTTACAAAATGCACATTAATAACATTGAGCGAATACAAAAAATAATCTGCGTTTTATAAATTTTAAATTAAATATCCCACTAGAACACTAAAAATAGAATTTCTTATAATTTTTTTTTAAATACACACATTAGAAGACAAACGTAAAATAAACGACTTAACCTTTTTATTCAAAATACTAAACTCTGACTGTTGCAACTCATAAACTTACAAATACCCACAGTAACAACACGACAACATACACTATTCTACTGCAGCTTTCTTAAACGGAACTTTTTTTTTTTACATAAGCTCCACACAGGAGGCCCTGAGGAAAATTATTTCCCTCAGGGCCTATAGCATCTTTGGGGATGCTGTGTGGAGGTTTTTTTTTTTTCAAGGAAAGGAAGGGGAGGAGAGTTCTGGGAAGGAAAAGGGTTTAGGGGTGGGTAGGAATCTGGGGTTCAGTGTGGCCTTGTCATCCGCCTCCAAGACCTAGACAAGCCTCATCCCATGAACCCGGGCACCCCTGCTAAATCACCAAACGTAGCGAACCACTTGGGGTGACCTATGGCAGAGGTGTTGGTTATCCAATAAAGGTTCCCGGGGCGGTGGTACCCATTCCCGCCTCCCAAATTGAAAAACTACATTGCCCACTCTCCGATACAACGATTTCACACTATGGGAAATCAGTACTTTTAGGTGATGTTGACATTTAATATCAACATAGCGAGTTTTTTAGATCTTGTAAAATATTTATTCCAAAATATTTATTCTTGTTAATATTTATTCCTAAACACATTTTGTATTTTTGTAAAACTATCAATTCGTTGTATTTTTTTGTAGTTTTATGACGTTATATTATTTTTTATATAATTTTATTTTTATTATTTCTTTTTTTGTTTCAAAATTATCTGTAATGAATTGTACTACCAATCATGTAAAAACCCTCTGGGCGTTAAATAAATAAATTTCGTATTTCTGTAAATTTGTTTGTAGGTTATGTTTCCATTTCAAGATGGTGATTGTTTTAATGGTTCAGTAAAGATTATTTTTCAAGTGTGAAATGGGCGTGTTTAGTTATACTCTCTGATTTGCATTTTTTTTTCAATATTATAGTACTTGCCTGCCTGAAAGTCTGAAAAAAATTGTTATTGAAATGACGATTTTTTGGACAATTTTTATTTATAATGATAATTCTTTATTTGAAACAAAAAATGTTACATAAAACGTATGGTTAATAATTAATTGTACAGGTATTTATGTACCTACTTACAAATCTGTGATTTCAGAGGAAATTTTGGTTTTGATTTATTAAATAAGATAAAATTATTAGAAACTTCCTTTTTTGAATGCGAGGACAGAAGGGTTCAAGGTTCGCAGAAATGTACCTACCTACGCGGCGTGGTCACATTTTAATTCATAGACCTATTTGTCTCTTATCCCGTCTCTTCTCTCGTCTTGCCTCTTCTTGGACCTTCTTGTTTCTTCTCGGTTCTTCTTGTTTCTTCTGGGTTCTTATTCTGTCTTCTTGTCTCTTCTTGCTTCTTCTCTTCTGGGTTCTTATTGTCTCTTCTTGCTTCTTCTTGATTCGTCTCATCTCTTCTGGGCTCTGTTTGTCTGTGAATCTGTTTACGCTCTTTGCCTACATATATTTTGCAGCGTGGCTATAATCGAACCTGCAGTCTTTCAATCCAAAGTCAGCCTAATTACGTTAATCAAAAAGACATGGATACCGTCCAAAAAACCTTTAGCAAAAAAGTTGTAAAAAAAAATATTTATTTATTTATTATTTATTAACGGACTAACGTCCAATTTACAATCAAGTAACACGAAATTTTGGAAATGTACATTACAAGAAGAAAGGATGGTATATGAAAGCAAAGACAAACAGATAAAACATAAGAAAATAGAAGTGTCAAGTCAAGTCAAGACTTTGCTAAAAATAGATTTATATAAAATATCTTCAATTGTTTAGTGAGCGACAAAAATCATTTAGGCTTATGCCAAAAAAATCAAGGTCTTGACGTGAGTTGACCATTCTACACATTCTGGATAGTGGTGAATTATAACCATAATTAGTCGAGTGTTGATTGAGGAAGAGCAGTTCTTTATTTCTGAGTATAAGAGATGGTATATTGAATGAGATGAGTTGTAATAATGTAGGTGAGTCAATAATATAGTTGATGATTTTGAAGAAACAAATGAGATCAGATTTTTCCCGACGGTCTTCTAAAGGAGCAAGGTTTAGAGTTTGTTCGATTTCATTATATGAGTAATTGCCTCGTTCTAATCCTAGCCTCCTAGCAATTCCTTTTAGGAACCGATGTTGAAAGGACTCAATATGACGAATATGGATAGCATAAATAATTATGTGTATTTTTAAATAGTTTCATAATGAATGTATCGTGGTCACCCTCGGTCTACAAACGGCCCGGAAGCGACAAGAGCCTTCGTCCATTTGGCATAATTGCGATTGATGAATTTTTTGGCGCTCTTTTGATGCCAACTGGAGTCGTTTCTAATGTAATTGCTTCACTTGCTATAATGCGAGGACCACTGTAACGCGAACATTTTATTTACTTTTTTTTTCATTTTATAAAAAAAACACATTTTTTACGTCATATGGGGGCATCGGGGAGATAAACTGATGGAAATGAGATGTGGGTGTGCCCATGTACCCGAAGTTAAATTTTCCCTTAAGCCGCGGCATCACGAATTTCTACCGATACATATTTTCCTTAAGCCGCCGCTACCCGAATTTCCACCGATTTATTACATATCTCCCTTAAACATTTGAAGTTTTTAAGCTCTTAAAAAAATGTATGTTATTTTTGAAGATAGTATCTAGATACTTTTCACGCCGAAACGCAAATTATATGAAATTCCCTCGATAAAAAAAAATCGCAAAGTATGCTCCGAAAATTATTTAAAACAAGTCTATTTCTATTATTTTACAAGTTATATTTGTGAAAAAATTCACAATGTTTCTTTAAATGATACTTAAGATACCTTCCACGAGATTTTTCTTCTGTTATAAACGAGTCATGTTTTATTAAGCATTTTCCCAATTTTCGCATCAATTTTGTCATTGAAAATATTGGCGCGCTCTGTCCAACATTCGTAATTACATATCTCTCCATCTTCTTCTTTTTGAGCCGGAAAGCGTCGCCTTAAACACTTTTAAGTTTTAAAGCTCTTATAAAAATATACGTTATTTTTTAAGATAATTTCGATACATTCCCCACGCCGAAACGCAAATTATATAAAATTCCAGAAGAAATATCCATAGAAAAAAACTGCAAAGTGTGCTCCGAAAATTATTATAAACACGTTTTTTCACTTGTTTTAAAAGTTACTTGTATGAAAAAAATCGCAGTGTTTCTTTAAATGCTATTTTAGACATTCCCTGCAAGATTTGCTCGATTTTAAACGAGTCGTAATTTATTAAACGTTTTCGCAATTTTCGCTCAAATTTTATGTTTATTTATTATTTCAACTAAAATCTGATTAGATTAAGTAGATAATTATCTACCTTATTATCTCCCGAAAACGATTTAAAAATAACACTATATAAAGCTCAAATAAGCACTACCCACGAAAACTAATGTAAACTGAAAGAAACTTGTCTGATTCCAAAAACCGAAGAGATTTCATCTATTAATTTTTCAGGTGGAAAAAAGCTTTCTAAAAATGAGTATCCTTCTATTTATCGGTCCAATCCTTTCTAATCTCAATGCTTCTGTTTATAACATTACGTATTTGAATTCCTCATGCGGACTGTCATGCGGACTCATCCTGTCATGCGGACTCATATCATAAAGAACTCCATTAACTTCCACAGTTAACTGAACAAAAACGCGTAGAGAATGAGAAATCTCTAAAGCCAACTTTTGTTCCAACTGATTCCAACACTTTATTTGGGCCCTTTCGTCTTTATTGACAAAATCGCGTAAATTTGACAGCAGCAAATCGTTGCTAAGAGGAAGCAATCTTACTGCTAATAAAATTACGTGTATGGCAGTCGCCGTGAGAACTTACATAGGTTAAACTTCCGAATAACTTCTGTAAGCATTAATTACCATATCGCTTGCTGAGGATTGGTTTGTACTATGTCCACAAAAACTCGGATTGAAAAATAAAAGTTTTTGAGTTTCAAAAACTTGTATTTTTGCTTCCTTTATTTCAAACTAATTGTTATAAATATTTTTTTTAAATACAAGGGTTAATCTATCTACAAAGTCTATCTATCTATCTATCTCTCTAAGTAAAAGAACAACATATTTGGTTGAATTTTGAACGAACTAACACATAATTCAATTCACAGCTTAAAAAAAAACTAAAAATACAGGAGTACAAACCAATCCTCAGCAAGCGATATGTTAACGCATTTGTGAGTAACTTATCAAAATTTTACGTAAGTCGTAAATTTTACTTATGAGTGTAAAGGCAGCCTTATAATAAAGATAAAGAAGAACAATATTGTCTTCATCGCTAAAGTCACACGACATCTTATCAACTCCACGGCTGCACCTTACAATACGATTGTACCCCCCAGCCAGGAGCACTCCTGTCCCGGGGAAACCGGTACACCGAGAGGCAATGATTTGTTAGGACTTGTTCATGTGCTCTGAGGATGAAAGGAGGTTGGAGTTTAGAAGTATACATGGCGGTTGACTAGTATACATGGCAACCCAATAAGGAAATATTGGAATTTAGGATGGGCAGGAATAAAGAAATGGATTGAGTGTTATGATTTTATTTTTTATCTTTTCTTTATGTCTTCCTTCTTCTTGCCAATTCTTGGCTCTTCTTGGATCTTCTTTTCCATTTCTGGCTTTTCTTGACTGTTCTTGCCTCTTCTTGGATCTCCTCGACTCTTCTTGTCTCTTCGTGTTTCCTGTTGGGTCTTTTCGTCTCTTCTTTGCACTTCCTGGCTATTATTGTCTCTTCTTGTCTCTTCTTGAATCTTCTCATCTCTTCTCGGCTCTTCTTGCCCCTTCGTGGCTTTTCTTGTCTCTTCTCTTCTTGCTTCTTCTTGTCTCTTCTGGGATCTTTCTCTCTCTCCTTGGCCCTTTTACTCCTTCTCTCTTCTTGCCTCTACTTGATCCTTCTCACCTCTTCTAGACTCTGCTTTGCTCTTCTTGCTATTTTTCGTCTTTTATTGTCTCTTCATGCTTTCCTTAGATCTTTTCGTCTCTTTTTGCCTCATCTTGGATCTTCCCGTCTCTTCTTGCCTCTTCATAGACCTTCTCGTTTCTTCTCCGTTCTTATTTCTTCTGGGTTCTTATTGTGTCTTCTTGGCTCTTCTCGCTTCTTCTCTTCTGGGTTCTTATTGTCTCTTCTTGGCTCTTCTTGCTTCTTCTTGAGATATTCGCCTCTTCTTGGCTCTTCTGACACGTCTTTTGACACTTTTTCAAAGACATTCTGCCAGAGTACACAGTTAGAAAAAAAAAAAAAATTCTTTAAAAAGAAAGACAAACATTCCCGGGTTACAAATAACCCAACAATGTTTGAAAATATCCTACTACCACCACAGAAAGCCGAAAATATTGCTTGTGTTGCGATGGAGGACTTAGCCAGCCGAGGAATCGAACATGCGACGCCTGGGTGGGACCCAAACCCGATGCTCACTCAACCACTGACCGGTCGAAATATACGGAGAAATAAACACGTCACACCCAAAGGACGTCCGAGGCAATTCTTATTAAATCCACGGCTGCACGTGAAAAAATTATCAAAATGTCATTGTTAATTTCTTTGTCGACTTTTTCAAAAATGTTTATGGGCAAATCCTAAATGTTCAACTTCCACCCTTTCATCCAAAGGAATCGGTCCACAGTCCCGCTTTACATATAAATAAATGTTCCGGATGTTATACGCAAAATAAAATCACTCGACAAAAAAGCAGGTCCTGACAAAGTTAATCCTGCATTTCTAATTAAGTGTGTATCGACCCTAGCCAAGCCACTATGCTAAATATTTAACCAATCACCAAATTCTGGCTGCTTCCCTGACCTATGGAAACAATTTTATCTAACACCTACATTTAGCCCTCTCCCCGTCGCGTCTTTTTTTTTAACGCGAGGTGTCGCGCGGGGTCACAAAGGACCCCAAAAATAAATATGATTAAACTGTTGTTATAGCATATATTTTATGTGTTATTTTAACTGATTTGTAGTCAGGTGATAGAGGGGCTGCATTGAAATAAAAAGAAATAATTTGAAATAAATTAGACATTTATTTTCAATATTAAAGCTTAAAAATCAACAAGAAACATTTTTTTATAATTTTGAATTATACTTTTTTAATGATAAACCTTAAAAAAAATCTAAACAATTTCTATCAAACTTACAACAATTGAGATTGATACAGACTTATTATTAGTACAAAAAAAATCAACAAAATACAATGAAAAAATATGTAAACTTGATTTTTAGTTGTACATATTTTGTTGATTTTTTTGTTGAGCCTCATGCCGAAGCACTCGTCTGCATCTCACAACGCACATGCACAGACTAAATGTCGGAGGTGCTAGCGTCAAGTGTAGTCCCTTTTAGGAAGCTACCTAAAGTGAGGAATCAGTGGGAGCATTTAAAATGTACATAATTAGCATTTCTGTAAAACCTAGGCTTTTAAAAACCCTACGCGACTGGTCGAGGGTTAAAAGGGAGATATGCATGATGTCACTAATTACCACTTATGTATTAGCTTTTCTGCAGTGGAAAGTAAAAACACAGTGTGTTCCTTTTTTATATTAGCTCCACACAGGAGGTGTCATCTTTGGGGATGCTGTGTGGAGAGTCTTTTTAAGAAAGGAAGGAGGGTAAGTTCTGCGAAAGAAAAAGGTATGATGGGTGGGTAGGAATCAGTGTGTCCAAAAGTGACGGATATATGAATCTATCTCTCCTAATGTCCAGTCTCTCCCAATCTGGTCTGCCACACAGCTGGTGGGCAGACGCATCCGCCGCCAAGACCTGGACAAACCTCACCCCATGAACCCAGGCACTCCGTATATCTAAGTCACCAAACATAGCGAACTACTTGGGGTGACCTATGGCAGAGGTGTTGGTTACTGTATAAGTACATGCAAAGCGGATAAATACAGAAAATCGGCACTCTAAATAAATTCGCTTGATTTCCAGAGCAACTTATTATTAAAGGTATTTTTCAAGATGATTTTAGGTTTGAAATTAGTAAATAATGCAAAAAAAAAATTATTTAATAACAATTATGACTTTGGGGGGCCAACTTTTGGTTCACCATTACTTACATAGGTAAGTACTTTGTCGCTTGAAAATGACTTTAGCCGTGTTTGGTGGCTGGGTCTGAATAGCCAAGTAATTCCCAACCTACCCCATCTGTTTCCTTTTTCCACTTCCTTCAGCTTCACAACAAGCCCAGATTGTAGATGCCAGAGTCCCATTGGTTCTGGATATTTGGGACTTTTCTGCCGTATTAAACAGTAAAAAAAACAAAATCTGATTTTTTATTATTTTATTATTTATTTTACTTATTACATACAAATATTAAATAACATATACCTACATCAAACTCCAAACAAACAGTTAATTATAATTTTTAAAATAAGTAGCGCAGACCCATGGTGGGACATTAAAAATGTAGGAATAATAATTCCATGTTTGCAATTTCTTTTTTAAAGTTTAAATAAGTCCATACAAGTCAGTAGAAAGAACATCACTGAATGATTACAAAAAATAAGTCAGCATAATGTCCATCAGAAAGAACATCAGTGAATCAAGACTACAAAAAAAAGTCGGCAAATTGTCCATTAGAAAGATCTTCAGTGAATCAAGACTACATAATCAAGTCAGCATAATGTCCATTAGAAAGAGCATCAGTGAATCAACTAAAACAGCCGGTAAAAGTGGGTAGAACAAGTCCATTTGAAAAGGACATCGGTAAAGCCTCAATTACATTGAGCGAGTTTACAAGCTACTAGCCGGCAGGTTTAAAAGCGGGTGAATCGGCGAGTGAGATTGTCATGATAACGATTGATTGATTGTGATGACACACAAAACTGTCTACTCGCTCAGTAGCGACAGTGGCAGCTAAAATAACGACTCCCGCGCCTAGCAATTCTGTCGACATTTTGTAGAAAACTTGAGTTCGAAGCTAGCGCCACACGCTAGCCAGTAACGAGAATAACGACTCACGTGCGAACTAATTCTGACAGTTATGAAATCAGCTGTTGGTGAGTCGCTATCTTTAGGCAAACGGCGGCGAGTAGCGAGTAAAATTGACCACCTTTCTACTTTTTCGTAGATTGTCCACAATCTGCTAGTTAGCTAGTAATACGATTACACTGAGCGAGTTTACTAACAGGTAGTGAATTTCCCAGCTCTTAGCTTGTAAACTCGCTCAATGTCATTGAGGCTTAAACCGTTAAAAATATATCCAACAAATAAAAACAAATGTTACAGGAAACACCAGTTTGTGAGACCGGTCTGAAAAAAATTGCATTACATAGGACGATAACCAAAGAAAGGATGCTTCCAGATACAGAGCATGTAACAGCACTTGAAAAATCATAACAGTATTTGAGATTGATGTTCTCTGTTACGGACTAAAATAAAGTCTTTCCTACATGGAAGCCTTTGCAGCTCAGAAGTTCTCCAGTAAGCCAAATCCTTATCCGATAGATAATGAGATCAATTATTGTGATCGCATTTCCTCCTCAGGGTGTTGTTCAAGGTGGCCTTTATGATTTCTATCCGTTTCTCAATCTGAAATCAACAATAATATTCTATATATATGATTTATAAGTAGTTGGAACTGCTTCAAAGGAAGGATGCAATCAGTGTTGCTTGAAATGGCTTTAACCGGTTGCTTGCCGATTGCGCGCCGGCACGCGCCAAATTAAACTCTAAAAAATATTTTTTGAAATGCGATTTTAAACCTTAATTATAAAGAAAACGTATGAAGGATAAGGTCAGAATCGCTTGGGGCGTTCTTGTTTTTAAGGTATAAAATACTTTGAACACACCTATGGAACCCGAATAATTTCTACGAATTCTTTATGGATCTCTGGCAAAGTTCTTTTCTGAGCATTTCAACTGTCAGTTCGATTGCATCATTCTCGTAAGAAAGATCGTAAACATATGAATTCGTCAGATAAACGCAAGTAATGTTGTTATTAGGCATAGTTTATTGTTCAAGGAATGTGTTTCGGTAAATATTACATAAGGTAGCATAAAATAAACCTACAAAATATTACGTCAAAGTCAAAACATCGCAAAATTTTCGAGTTTCCTCCAGAGGCACGGGACGAGTTAACCTATTTTTTTTTTTTTTTTTGGGGTGTTACGCCGCATTGCGCTACCTCCTTCTTTAGCCAACATTTTGGACAGTGTTAGTGTCCATCATCAGGGCACCTGTTGAAAGTCGGACATATTTCGAAAAAACCGTGCGGATTTTACCTTGTTGCTTTCTGGTCAAATATCCATATACATACATAAAAACAAAGGAATTACTTTTTTTGCAATTGTTTTCTGTTTACCAGACAATATATCTTATTATTCATGTATATTACGTGATAATATCGTAAGAGGTTTTTTCAGAATAGCTAACTAACTAAAAAAAAAAAGATTAAAAAATCTCTAATTTTGGACACAATTGTCAAAAAATATAATCACACAAATATAAACTGATTTTATTATTTCTACACAAATCTGAATACGTACCCAACATGTTAAAACACAATTCAAAGGAGTTTGCAAATAAATAAAGACCTTTATATGCATTTGAAAATGTAAAACTTCGATTTTTCGCCTTTGACAGTTACAAAAAATGACCCGCCAAGTCACAGAAAATGCATTTAAAAATATTCTAGAGTAGCTAGATTAATGAAACCATGAAACCAAATACAGCATTGATAATATAGCGTTATGTGAGACTAGCATTAATTAAATTATGTGAATAGAAAACAAAAGCCTTAGTCCAGGGATGTACATGGGAATTTAACAATGTGCAGCGCTCCCCAACTGCACAGTTAAGAATGTAGTTCTGTACTCACGTCATCTTGGAACTCGGCGGGAATCTCGATGGTGTAGCGGCGCAGCAACTGCTCGCGTTCCTTGTCATAGCGCAACGTTGCGGCGCGGCACTCCTCCGTCCGGCGCGCGCATTGCTCCACCTCCTCGCGGGCCTGCTCCAGCTCTTGCTCGCTCTTCTTGTCCTCGCTGCAATCAATCACAATAACAGTGTTATCACAATAATAGGGCAAATCACAATAACAGGGCAAATCACAATAAGCATATACACACTAACAGGAATCACAATAACAATACAATCGCAATAATAAGAGTATATACACACTAATAAGAATCACAGTAACAACACAACCCCAACAATAATAGTGCATACACACTAATAGGAATCACAATAAATATACTTTCATAATAAGAGTACAGTTCTTCTGTTACACAAAGAATTTTTGTGCATGGATCCATTCAACGTGTTTTATCTATGGCTTCGGTGTGTGGCACTTCTATTAATGAAGAATTGCAAGAATGGCCATATTGCCAACGATCGATTATTTTTGGTCAAACCTGCGAACCAGCTGCTGAGAAACAACAGTGCAATCACAGTAACATTACAATTACAATAACAGTGCATTCACAATAACAATGCAATCACAATAACAAGAAGAACATAAGTAATAAGAATACAATTATAATAAAAGTACAATCACTATAAGAGTACAGTTTTTAGATATTTTATCTATGACTTCAGCGTGTGGCACTTAAATCAATGAAGAATTGATATTGTGTTTGGCCATATTGCAAACATTGGATTATTTTTGGCAACGATTATCTAACCTGCAAACTAGCTACCGAGAAATAATAGTGCAATCACAATAACAGTGCAATCGCAATAACAGCACAATCGTGCAATCGCAATAACAGTGAGTAAATTGCAGCGATTATCAAACCTGCAAACTAGCTACTGAGAAATAACAGTGCAAACACAATAATAGTGCAATCACAATAACAGTGCAATCACAATAACAGCCCAATCACAATAAGAGTACAGTTCTTCGTATGGTGGAGGGAAGTAGGTGGGGGTCAAATTGCGATGCTGGTTGGAGTCATTCAGTCAGTCGATGGCATCGGGAGTCACCTGGTTCAGCAGAGTTGTGCCACAGGTAAAGGGATGAAGGCGACATTCTTCCACGTTGTGATCTGTTGTTTGAATATGTCCACATACAAACAATTCAGCATCTTTCAGGCCAGCAATTTTGAAATAATTCAGTACACAAAGCATGATGGTACACAAAGCATGTGTAACCGTAGCTTATCCACCATGTAAAAGCAAAATAAGTGTATTTCTTCAGAGGCTACTGAAAACAGATGACGAGGGGCAGGGAGGCAGATATAGATAACCAACACCCCTGCCACTCGTCACCCCAAGAGGTTTGCTACGTTTGGTGACTTAGCAGGGGTGCCCTGGTTCATAGGGTGAGGTTTTTCTAGGTTTTGGCGGAGGATGCATTTGTCCACCTTCTGCGTAGCGAAAGAGACTGGATGAAAGAAATCTCTTGACCTCTCCAGCCGAACTCTCTCATCCCATCGCCTTGCACCGCAATGGAAGGGATGAATTCATATGTTCATCACTCCTCGACATATTGACCCCAGATTCCTACCCATCCATCATACCTTTTTCTTTCCCAGAACTTCCTCTCCCTAAAAATACCCTCCACACAGAATCCCCAAAGATGAGATAGGCCCTGAGGGAAAATAATTTCCTCAGAGCCTCCTGTGTGTAAAAATAAATCATCCAGAAGAATTTGTAGGAAATGGTGTAAGAATGCAGTTGAAGCAAGCAGTGTGCGGTGGTTATTAAGTTAGTTAGTTAGTTACCTGAGGCAAGCCTGCAGCTGTGCGTTAGCCTCGCGCCCCGCCTTCTGAGCGTCGGCCTGCCAGGCCGCCTGCTCCCCGCGCAGCTCCTCCAGGCGCCGCAGCAGCTCCCGCTTGCTCGCCCCCAGGCGCTGCAGCTCGCTCTCGCCCGAGTCGCCCTCCTCCCCCAGCCGCACCACCTCGCTGCCAACAAGCAACACACAAAGTTACAGCACAATTTATCCAACATATAAGGTTTTTTCCCTTGGAAAACTTCTCCAGAGAGTGCAGCCAACATTTGACGCAGATTCATCAATGAGTTAATTATCCACTGGAGCGATTATGGTAAAAAAATGGACCACTTTTATTTTTCTGCGATTGACAGCGGTCCAAAATTGGACCACATTTTCCTACCATTTGTAAAACATTTATTGTAATTATTTAAAACATTTACATGGCCAGCCATTTATTTTAAAACGAAGCTATTGAAATGCTTTATCTATTATGGCCATAGACGTCACAATTAGAATGATGTTAAAAATGAAATTTTAAAATATTTTGTTTCACGCAGAATTCCTGATCAGCTGTTTACGGTTAAAATTAAGTCCTTTTTACATAGAAATGCACCTTTCATTATCAAGTTTACCGCAGTTAACACACAGAAATCGAAAATATTCTATGTTGACTCAAATAAGTACCTCTCACGGAGTTTCAAAGTAACAAACACGCAGGATTCTTGCGGTTATAAACTTTACGATTTTTTTATATTTTTTTTGTGAATCCTACAAATATGAGATAAAAGGAAAATAACAGGTTAATTCATTAGCTATATAGCACTATAATAAGTTTTTATGTCTCCATGTTAAAATTTGAAGGTTCAATTTTTTTAATGTTGGCGAAAAATTTAAAAAATGATCTTCTGGAAATCTCGAGCAGTCGAGGCAAGTTTTATTTATTTCGCGTGGTCGCTCCAGTGGTTTTTTGTATTGTTATCCTTCTAACCAAAATATGGTTTAATGTTTCCTTTCAAATAAAACAAAGAGTTAAGAACATGCATTCTTTCGGTGTGAAAAAAATCAGTTGGATTTAGTAACAGGTGCCAATCTCACCTGATGGTGGCGTAGAGCTGCTGGCTGGCGTCCAGTTGTGCCTGCACGTGGCGGATGTGCGCGAGGTTGGCGCCCAGTGTCTTGATGCTGGCGTCACGCGCCCACAGGCTGGCGTCCGCCTCGCTGTACGCCACGCGCGCCTCCTGCTGCCGCTCCTCCGCCTTCTCCAGTGCCTTCATCACCTCCTGCTGCTCCTCCTCACTCACCAAGCAGCTCCGCAGCCTGGAATACAACAAAATAACAAAAATGTCAAATTAAACAAAAAAAAAATTTTCAAATTATAACACCACTAAAAGCAGTGATCTTACTGTTAGCCACTGGAGAGCTTTTTGGCACAATATGGCAATATTTAAAATTTTGGCAAATTTTCCCTTATTTGTAAGTAACTAAGTAGAAGTTTACGATTTTATATATATATATTTTTAAAATCCTACGAATATGTGATAATCTACAAAAGATAGGTGAATTCATTGGCTGTACAGATCTATAATCAGTTTGTATGTCTCCATATTAAAATTCGGAGACATGATTTTTTTTAATTTGGGACGAAAATATTCAAAATGATCACCAAAAAATGTCGGGCAATCGGAGAAAAAGTTTTAAATTGCGCTATCGCTCCAGTGGTTATGGATTACTTGTGCCATTATCCAGATTCCTACCCACTCCTGGTCTCTACCTACATCTGTGAAGTCACAAGTTCAGTCCTTGACAGTCTTCAAAGTGAAAGCAGTGTTCTATGACCAGAATCTTACCGTGAAAAACTTCCAAAATTATAACTGTGTTAATTAGTGGAAAGTGAAAATTGGACAAGAGACACATTATCCTTTTGCTGTGAGTTTATCCTTTCTTCCTACCTTCCAGACAATTTCTTACAAGCCCTAGGAGTTTTTTTTTTTAGATTGGCTTCACAAACGAAGCTCTGAGGGAAAAAAATCCCTCAGAGCCTTTAGAGATACTCTGTGGAGTACTACTTTAGGCTCTACAGCGGCATCAAGCGGGAAGGAAATTTGCGTCGCAGGCAGCTCTGGAAACGTCCGTGGGTTGATTCAGAGGCCCTGATGGATTCGACTCGCATGGAAAGAGGAGGGACACCAGTGCCAAAACTCAACACAGCACTGAAGATAATGATGAAATGGGGTTGGGACATTACAAGGGGATTGGGAAGAAAAAATCAAGAGATGACTGCACCAATAAAAGCTGAAAATAATGTGAGTAGACGTAAGAATGAGGACGGAAGAGGAGTTATGTGTGGAAGCTTGCGTCAACTCACAACAAATAACTGATGATTAGAGTCAATTGGGAATGAATGAAAAGAAAATGGGTAGAGAAGTTAGGGGGTGCAACAGTATTTTTGAGGATAGAGATTTCGAGGAGGTAGAAAAGGGTAGAACTTTAGTGGAGGGTCTTTGTAGGGAAAGAAAAGAGAAGAAGTTCTGGGAAGGAAAAAGGTATGAAGGGTATGTAGGAACTGCGGATCAATGTATCCAGGAGTGACGGACGTATGAATCCATCCCTCCCACTGCGAGACAATGGGTCGAGAGAGTCCGGCTTGAGAGGTCTAGGTTAGGTCTCCCTCGACCAGTAGGTGGGCATACGTTTACACCACCAAGACCTACACAAACCCTGTGAACCCGGTCATCCCTTCAAAGTCACCAAACGTAGCCAATCACTTGGGGTGACCTATGGCAACAATGTTGGTTATCCAATAAATGGTTTCCGGGCGTTATCTACCTCCCAAATTGTGTATATATAAGTGAATAGGGCTGAATTCAGCTGACCTGCTGAGCTGATTCTGCAGTTCTGTCTGTTGAATCTGCTGCGTCTCCTGGGTGGCCAGCAGCTGACGGTTCTTCATCTGCACGCTCTCCAGCTGTCGGTCCAGCTCCTCGATCTTCTCCTGGTGCTCCACCGGCTCCACCGTCAGCCGCTTTATCTTGTCCTCCAGCTGGAATGCCATTCACATATTGATACTGATAAATAAATGAAACCTAAGCTTGCACATTGACATACAATTCTGTTCCTGGGACTGTAAATTTTTTTTTGATACTTTAACCCCTCAAGCCTCAACAATATTTTGTCAGAGGGTCAAAATATTTCCACTTTACCATAAATCCACATAAATGAAATATTTCTCGACGTATCCAAAAATTAAAAACTGTTTTTTAAATGTGATAAAATAAGCTTTAAAATTTAATAAAACAAAAAAAATATATAATTTTTGAAATATAAAAATTTTAAAAGTAAACATAAATTTCAGTTTTTTCTAACTAAAATTACTGAAAATGAAAAAAATAAAAACACATACATATTTTATTAGACAAATGTATTATAAACATCACGTCACTTTTTAGTCGTTCCATGTAAAAATAATTAATAAAAAATTCTCAAAGTTTCATAATTTTTTTTTCAAATTGCGATTTGAAACTTTGGTTTCATAAAGGTCTACATTTTACTTCTTTTGTGGTTAATTTTTTTTTATTTGAAGATAAAGTTTGGTATTTTCTCTTTCTAACGCCGTTTATATCTTATTTTTCACTATGATAGCAAGGGAGACACAACGATTTCTATGAGACCTATATGAGTTGTTCCAAAAACCAAACAAACTAGCCCTACTATTCCCTGTTGGTCAGGTTACGAGGAGTGTTTATTATTGTCTGATTTACAATGGATATTTAACTGAACTTAACGTCCGTTCTAATGGATGCTCTGTGTTTACCTAAGACAGGGGAACCGGTCACCAAAGATGCCCAGCTGTTGATCGGATATCATTGGTGATTTGTTTTGCGCATGCCCGCGAAGGTTTCTATACATACTGGTGAGCTCGAGTATGAAAACTTTGCGGCAGGTTGCGCGCGAGAATGAAAAATGAGTGTATTTCATTTAGTTTAGCGGCAGGGGGGGAAGGAGGGAGGGGAAGGTGAATCCGGGAGGGGGGTTCGGAGAAGGGAGAGGGAAGGCGGGGAAGGTGGAGTGGAAGGGGAAGCCGAAATGGAACAGGGACGAATGGGAAAGGACACGCAGGGAGAAACAATTCCTTTATTTAAGTGACATTGCAACGCATGCCGGGAACTCGCTAGTTAACAATAAAATATAACTTTGCGAACTTCCTGTAGTTTTAGTCAAAATGTTGGAGTTTAGACAAGATTTGAACATATGCACTGTGCCTTGAAAGGCCACTAACACACTTACCGTGGGTTTAACTCGTGACGTGCAACGGGAGGAAACTGATAAATTTCGCGATGTTTTGACTTTGACGTAATATTTTGTGGGTTTATTTTATGCTATCGTATATAATATTTATCGAAACACATTCCTTGAACAATAAACTACGCCTAAAAACAACATTACTTGTGTTTATTTGATGAATTTATATGTTTTATGATCTTTTTCACGAGAACGACGCAACCGAACCTGACAGCTCAAATGCTACGAAAAAACTCGGCCGGAGATAACAGAGAATTCCAGAAGATATTATTCCGCTTCCATAGATGTCTTCAAGGTATTTTATACCTTAAGAACAAGAATGCCCCAAGCGATTCTGACCTTATCCTTCATATACTTTCTTTGTAATTAAGAATTAAAATCGCATTTCAAAATTTTTTTTTTTTAAATTTTATTCGGCGCGCGCCGGCGAGTACTCGGCACAGGACCGGTTAAAACATGGCCTCTGCAAAAGTATTAGTGAAGGATTTTATAATGGTGAAACTACTAGTTAAGTCTGGTTGACTGGGCTGATCTGTGTTACTCGGGGATCGGTAATAAAGAAACACCTTGAGAGTATTGCTGTGTAACTTGCCTGCTTCATCCTTTGGTCCCGGTTGGCTTCTTCCACATGCATCTGGTGCAGGTCGTCCTCCAGCGAATCCTTCTGGCTCAGCATCCTCTCGTAGTTGTCCGCCATCTCCTGAACCTCGAGCTCCCGCTCCTGGATCTCCTGCTCTCGCCCCTGCACAAATTCTACGTAGTTCACTAGGCATCTGTGGAACAATCAGTTACAAACATTTTAAGAGGGAATAACCAGACAAAACCGGAATATGTCATTTTTTATCAAATTTTAGACGTATTGACTCTTTTAACAGGTCGCGTGCCGATCGCGCGCCAGTAGCCCTATAGCCGAATAAAAAATAAAAATAAAAACTTTTTGATATGCAATTTTAAACCTTATGTATAAAAAAATGTATGAAGAACAAGGTCAGAATCGCTTGGGGCATTCTTGTTCTTGACGTAACAGATGAAAGAAACACACTTAGCCACTCAAATAATTGTCTCTGGTATTTCTATGACTTTGAAAAACGAAACTTTGAAAGGTGTAGTTTGTTGTTCAAGGAACGTATTTCGGTAAATATTATATACCAAAGCATAAAATTAACCCACAAAATTTAGGTCAAAAGTCAAAACATCGCAAAATTTTTGAGTTTCATCCGTAAATACCGAGGCGTTCAACCGGTTAAAAAAAAATTATAAATTGATTTCGAAAGACCGTTCTTTTATCTAGTAAAGCTATTTTGAACATTTTGAGAAAATATGTTTATTTTTAGTACAATAAGGTTTTACCGTAGGTCATTGGCAGATTTGTTAAATTTTCAAACAAAATTTTGTGTTATACAACATGCATTTCAAACATATAATCATGCAGTAAAATAAATCAATAAATTATTTGGGAAAGGCACTTTTCAGAATGTTAATTTTAGTTCAAATAAAATCATTAAAAAAAGATCCGCGCTCTTGTTTCAAATAATTTATTGATTTATTTTACTGCACGATTATATGATTTGAAATGTATGTTGTATAATACTAAATTTTGTTTGAAAATTTAACAAATCTGCCAACGACCTACGGTAAAAACCTTATTGTACCAAAAATAAACATATTTTCTCAAAATTTAAAAAATAGCTTTACTAGATAAAAGAACGGTCTTTCGACATCAATTTATAATTTTTTGTGGAAAAGAGTAAACACGTCTAAAATTTGATTTAAAAATGACATATTTCCGGTTTTGTCTGGAGATGAAGAAGCCGTGAAGAAGTATCGGGAATATATATAATCAAGGATATACCTGAGCAGCGCGAGGGTGTTGGACTGGCTGGGGGTGATAAGGTCAAAGGGGGTGATCTTGGCTAGCTGCAAGACCACCGGGTTGGACTCGCAAATGCCGACGAGCAGCGTGTTGACCGCCTCCGATAGCATCACCAGGGGGGCCAATCTGCTGAATGACTCTACTAAGTCTTTGTCCACGTCCACACAATCCACGGGGCTCTGCAAACATAATCATTATCAGATAAGATTTTAGATTTTCACGGCCAAAATTATTTTCGTTATTTGTTTTTGGGGTGTTATGCCGTGTTGCGCTACCTCCTTCTTTAGCCAACCTTTGAAACAGCTTTACGGTGTCCATCATCAGGGCAGATGTGTAGCTTGAAATGAGGACTCCAAATCATAATCTAGCTCTGTCAGAAAGAAGAACCAATCAGAGAAAAACTGTCCATGACTGGTCAGGACAGTATTTCTTTGATTGGTTCTCTCTGGCAGAGCTAGATTATGATTTGGAGCCCACATTTCAAGCTCTAACTCAGAAACTGCAAAAAGTGAGTTAGTTCACTATGGTTTAAGACGATCCAATTCAAATGTTGCTTATGACAAGAAATGTGACCAGATCTGAAAAGCCAGGTACTTCCCCACTTTCCTCTTACCCATCTCCTCCCCCCCCCCAGTACCTAAAAACATACCCCAATTAGGGATGGCATAGTCTCACTAGCTCCTGATGGTGCGGTATTCAAATTTAAAAAAAAGGCGGGAGGACACGGGGCTGGCAGTGTAGATTAGATTTTTATAGAAATCTACAGTTTTATTCCAAGATTCATGAAATTTCGCGCACCTTTTGAAGTTCAAAACAGGAAGGTCACTGTCTACATCTGATTATGCGTAAAGCCCGTAACGCCGGGGACTTTAGCTAGTACGAAATGTAGACAGATAGATGTATTTATAGTTAGGAACTCACTTACCTTGATCTATTGCGATGAACATCCACCATCTTCTTTCACACCAATTCCTTTTATCGTGCATATTAAGGTAATGGTAGTAGAGTTGAACGTCGCTTTCGTGTAAGCTTTGCAACCATCGCTGGCCATCTGATGACCCATCAATGGGCCATCTTTTTTGTATGAACACCGCCATTGTTTAAACGCGTTGCAATGAATGGGCCACTGTGTGGAGTTAACATTTGTAGTGCAGTTTTGTTATTTCACTTCAAGGATGCTTAACACACAAACACACAGCACCACATTTTGATTTACTCTGTGCAGAAACACAATAGAACAAGCCACTTCTATGACTCGTTCTTATGTTCATCGACTGTGAAATGATTTCTCTCTCTGGGCCTCTTAAAAGGCTCAGGTTCACTATTTCCTTTCCTCGAAAAGTCCCTCCCACAGCATCCCCAACTATGGCGTACACATGTGTAAAGTTAATATATAAAATTAAATTTAAAAATCTACATTTAAATTATGATTCATGCCAAACCTGAATAATGTCATCCACAGCAAGCCCAAGGGCGTCGAAGATATGAACAATGGATTTAATTAAAAACATCGGCCGCGGCTTCTGGATATCTTCTAACGTAATTTGATAATCCTGCATGTTCGAATTCCATTGTTCCACGCATCTCGAGAGATCTTCTTCTGCAAAATGCAAAAATTCCGTTTAAAATAAACAAAACAAATTTATCGTAATGTCATAATACAGCACATCAGGTTATTTTTACCTTCTTTAGACCTTTTTAATACGGACATGTTGATCAGAGCTTTGTTTATTAATATAAATTAAAGAGAATTTACCAAACAAATAGTGTTTTTGAGTTTTTACGCTTTGACAATTAGACAAAAATTGAATTTGAAGTTTCACAATTCACGGCAGTTAGAAAACCAAGGACAAAATTTAAAACATCGGCATAAATCAACCAATCATAACAGCGGCAGCGGTAGAGATGGCCGTTCCCATTTCGATTATATGGAACCGGTTTCATAACTGTCACTGAAACTATCGGTAATATTTTTTTTATTTTGGAACCGGTTTCTTGTGTAAAATTTATAAAAATGAAAAATAACTAACCATCACGCCGTTACTTCGTTGGGATAGGCGTGGGTGCGTGGTTTGGTATATTTATGGGATAGGCAGAGAAGATGGAACGTCAAAGAATTTGGTCTTGACAGACACTCCTTGCCTCTTTAACCATTATTGCCTAAAATTCGTACATCGTCTCATAGTCTTCCATTATTACGACTCTTAAGATCTCCCAATTTCCTAATAGGTGATTATAATAATATGTATCAATATTCAATAGTTTTCTTATTATTAAATTAATTAATTCATAAAATTTCAAAGACATTAGAAAAATTTAAAAAAAAATAATGCCTAATTATATTGAATTTTTAAAAAAATCATTGTTTAGTCTACGTCGAGAAATCAGTGTTTAGTCAAGTCTAAGGTCATGGTGCTTGAAAGAGAGAGTACTAAAACAGTGTGCAATACCTGCAGTTGTGAAAGATGAATACTTGGAGCAGGTGGATGAGTTTCTGTATCTGGGTAGTTTTTTTTACAGTAACTTCACACAGGAGGCCCTGAGGAAATAATTTGTAATGGGGCCTGTAGGGAGGAACCAATGGTAACTCCCACCAACCAAATCAAATAACTCACAGTAAAAGCGATCCATCAAAAACTTCGTAAAACTTTGTATAAGATCGTGTGCTTTTTTGATGAGATGTGTAAAAATTTGTGCTGCACTTGTTCAATATTTCTTATTCGAATTTGATAATATGGGGACCAAACTATGGAATTGTATTCCAGCAAGCTGCGCACTTGTGACAAATATACAACTTTTATAACTTCTAACGAATCAAAATCTTTGATGGTTCTGATTATAAATCCTAGTGTTTTCATGCCTTCGTTGGTGATTTATAAAATTTCATTGGGTGTAAAACATAACTCCAAGATCCCTGAATTCTTTCTAAAATTTTGTTACCTATTGTATATTTGAAAGACAGGGGGGTCTTTGTTTGACAAAATTTTAGTGTCTCACATTTATCAATATTGAGGAATAAGTTGTTAGCGATACACCAATTGTGTAATTTGTCAATGTTTGACTGTAGGATTAGGCAGTCGCTTATATTGGATATTTCTTTGTATAATTTGATGTCATCAGCAAAAAGCAGAATTTCTACATCGTCGAAACAACTTATGATGTCATTTATGAATATAAGGAAAAGTACGGAGCCGAGAAGAATCCTTTGCGGTAGACCACAAGTTGCATATAATAACTTAGATTTAAAATATTTTACTTTGACAAATAAGATTCTGTTAGTCGAGTAACTTGAGAAACAAACCAACAACTTGTCTCTCAGTTCTAATGCATACAGTTTACTAAGTAATAATTTATGTGATACTTTGTCGAAAGCTTTTGAAAAATCTGTATAGATAGATACTGTCAACTTTTTTTTTTTTGTAAAAGATTCTGTAATATAGTAAAGTAACAGGTTAGTAGCAGTTGACCTTTGAGAAACAAATCCTTGTTGGTTTTTATCTGTTACTTTTAGTATTGACGGATAAATTGAATCGAGAACAAGAGATTCAAAGATTTTCGGGAGCGCTGATTGTATGCATATAGGATGGTGGTTTTTAATGTGTGTCATCACCTTTTTTGAAAATCAGGGTAATATAACTAGATTTCCGACAGGTTGGAAAATGTCCAGAAGAAAGTAAGTGGTTGAATAATGTGGCGAGTGAACCTGATATTGCATATGCGCATTGTTTGAAAAATATTGGTGGGATGTTATCTGGGCCTGCAGATTTGTTAGGGTCAAGGGAAATGAAAGAGATTAAAACAAATGAATCTTTTAATTTTGAATTAAAATGGTGCCGGTTTGGTGCTGTGTTTGAAAAAAAAACATCAATAATGTTGTATTTTTCAATCTTAGCACTCTAGCTCACTGAAAACTCACAGACTGCCATTGGTGCCACGGGCGCCAAAAACTGTAAACTTTACAATTTCACATTAAAAAATTATGGATGATGCTCAACAACAAAGTAAACCAGTACTATTAGACCATTATTATTGTGGCCTTTTAGAGTTGTTCAGGATTTCCTTCTTTTAAGACACTTTATGTAGGTTTACTACTATAGGTCTTCTCAAGTGGGTGGCTACGTTTAGTGACTTAGCAGGGGTTCTCGGATTCATGCGGTGAGGTTTGTCCGGGTCTTGCGTGGCAGGCCGGATCCAGTGGGAGGGATAGATGCATACGATCGTCACTAACATCTCATACCTTTTTCCTTCCCAGAACTTCCTCTCCTTCGTTTCCTAAAATGACCCTTCTCACAGCCTCCCCTATGACACAGGCCCTGAGGGGAATTGTTATCCTAAGGGGGCATCCTGTGTGGAGCTGTTGAAAGGATGGGGATGGAAAGGATGGGGATGGAAAGGATGGGGAAAGTTAAATCAACGGTAAAATTATTTATTAAACTGCTCCTTCATAGATGGGGTTAATTCAATTATTTCAGGATAAAATACTTTTTGCATTACCTATGTTTTAAAATATGAAGATGAATAATTTTTTGTACGGGTGCAAAGATATTGAAATATAAGAGATGTGCTATTTTTACTGGGTGGGACCGTGTTTCCTGATGTCGCCAATATTGTTAATCAATACTACTGTACACCTTCAAAAATTCAACAAAATGAATGAATTCTTTCCGAATTCAATTATTGGTATATTGGTTACTACTGCACACTTTCAAAAAATCAACTACTTTCCGTATTCAAACTACTCCCATTCGGAAGTAATCCACCGAGAGTCGGGCGGACACCATAGCATATCTCTTGTATTTGAACATCTTTGGTCCGTACATATACAATTGAATATGAACAAATCGTTCATCTAATAGCGGTAAAGGCATTGCTATCGCTAACACAATTTTTTGGTAATAATAATTCTTGTTGATAAATATGTATTAACTTTATTTTACTAATTTCACAATAATTTCTTTGTGATTTTGTTCAATAAAAAAATATATTACAAAAAATATCAAGAAATAATACAAAAGAAATCATATTTAGGTACCTGAAAAATTATTGATACAATCACAAGTCTTAAAATGTAATAAGGTGAATATTAAAGAAACTAAACAATCTTTCAATAGGTACTTCCGGACATTGACATTAATTGCTGCCATATTGTTGATAGCGGCCATATATACCACATCTGTCAAATTGGCTGTCATTTATTCAGTCTGTTTTGTCAAATCACCATTCGACAACACGTGCAAATGATAAAATTGTTTAATGATAAAATCTCATGTGGAGGTGATGTGAACTGGCCACCGAGATTGTGCAATTTGACCCCGTTAGACTTTTCTTGCGGGGTTTTCTTAAGTTGCAGGTCCATGTGAATACGCCACAAACCACAGCAGCCCTCAAAGCCAACGTAACCCATGCCATCGGTCGAATTCAGCCTGATTTATGCGCCAGTCGCGCGCCACCCAGAGAAGCCGCGGTGGACATTTGAACGATGTTATATTCCATACATAATGGCATCGATAGGCCTTTGGAACTAATAAAAAATTTCGATGATATCTCACAACACTTTGTTTTATTTAAATTTAAAGATAGGAAGCGCTGACTCTTTAAAGAATGAGACCATTTATGAATGTAAATTCTAAATCAAAATGTGGCAGTCTTTCAGAGAAGCTCGACACGCTTATTACCAATATTTTTTAAATAACACTCTATTCAACTTATTTACTATAAAAGAGGAACTATTTATAAGGAAAACTTTTTTTTTTCACACTAACCCCACACAGGAGGCCTTGAAGGAAGCTATTTCCCTCAGGGCCTATGCCATCTGAGATGCTGTGTGGAGGGTCTTTTTGAGGAGAGGAAGGAATGAACATTGGTTTTGAAGAAACCCATGTTGTAGGAAGGAGGAAACACAGAGGCCGGCAAATCGTTCTACAGCCGAGCAGTTAAACACAAGAACGAGTCGAAAAAGCGACCTGTTTCTCAAGTGCCAAATGTCAACCGTGTCAACGGACCGCCTGTTTCTGCACAGAGTCGAGGGTTTTTTTCAGGTATTTTGGGGCTCCAGACCAGAGGTGGCTGCCAAATTCAACCGTGGGGCGCACTTGCGATTTGTACAGGGTTAGCAGTTGTGTACTGGTAAAGGGCGCTGTACAGTACGCCCAGTTTTTGAGAGGCTAACTTAACTCTGGCTTCGATGGAGTGTCTAGAACATGTAACTGTTATATGCCAAGATTGTGCATTTCCAGCAGATGCTATGGATTCTGGTGATAAGCAGTTTATAGTAGTACTTCTACAAAGCATTGTTAGCAGTTTTTGATTTGACTTCCATATCGCTTATTATAATTTAGTTATTACGTAAAACAACATGCCGAAAACATTATATAAGTTTTAGATAAGACATTTAGAGTTCCTATAAAACGGAGCCATTGCTGATAAAGCTAATTGATCTCTATAATAACTATAGTAAACATATTAAAAATTAAAATTAAGAAAGAAAACTTTATCTTGTTTCGTTATGTTGATTTTTATTTATTTGTGTCAGATGTCTAAAAAATTGAGATTTCACAGATTCAAACTATTACATGCAAATTAAAAAGTGAAAACCAATTAATATTTTTTTTTATTTATTATTTTTATAGATAAAATACTCTTTTATTACATTCTATAACCACTGCAGCGACCATGCGAAATAAATAAATTTGCCTCGAGATTTCCAGAAGATCATTTTTTAATTTTTCGCCAACAAAATTCATACCTCCGAATTTTAACATGGAGACATAAAAACTTATTATAGTGCTATATAGCCAATGAATTAACCTGTATTTAGCCTGTTTTTCTCATATTTGTAGGATTTATAAAAAAAATATTAAAAAATCCTAAAGATTAAAACCGCGCAAATCATGCGTGTTTATTACTTTGAAACTCCGTGAGAGATACTTATTCGAGTCAAAATAGAAACTTTTCGATTTCTGTATGTTGTCTATGGTAAACTTGATAATGAAAGGTGCAGATCTATGGAAAAAGGACTTAATTTTAACCGTAAACGGCTGATCAGAAATTCAGCATGAAAAATATATTTTTAACATGGTTCTAAAATAGTCTACGAAGTTCGGATTTGCGACATCTGTGGTCATAATAGATAAAGCATTTCAATAGCTTTGTTTTAAAATAAATGGCTGACTGTGGAAATAATTACAATAATGTTTTACAAACGGTAGGAAAATGTGGTCCAATTTTGGACCGATATCAATAGCAGAAAAATAAAAGTGATCCATTTTTCGACCATAATCGCTCCAGTGGATATACAATAACATGAAATATTCAGTCGTCTTCTAAAACCAAAAATCTTCTAAAGTTGCGGAATCACCGACAGCGCGCGAGTGCTTATGTTCGGTGCGAGGGTGCGACTACTGGAAGGTTAATTATTTAAAAAATTAACTCTTTTTTAATTATCACTGGAAATTATATGTTCTGCAATCCAGTAACGTGCTGTACTGTGTTCAACTCAACTCTATTTAAGATACCTACAACATAACTTAAAAAAATAATAAGATCATGTTATATAAAAAGCTCTCAGGATACCGATCAATTTTTTTGGCGACAAATCAAAAAAAAAAAAAAAATTTGGCATTAAAAAGGCACTCTTTATGTCGGCTCACCAGCTTGATTTTCGACTTTCATCCAACTCAGTTCATTTTCTTTCTCTATCCTATTTGTTTACTCTGTGATACCATCTCTTCTGCATTGGAAGACAATTCATACATTTATTAAAGTTTAAAATACTCAAAACATTCAGCCAAAACTATTAAGTTATTTTAGTCCCAATGTTTATCTGAATAGGAAAAATTGGCACTAGGCAATAAGCTAAACATTATACGTACAAACTTGAATACTTATATACGTACGTATATTAAGTGTTATATAAAATACAATTAATTATTACGATATGAATCATAAATATTATAATAACATTAATGACAATACAAACATGTGACTAGGGTATTTAGCATGGTTGATCGATGATGTTGGTAACTTCCCATCGTTCTCGAGCATGACTGCAGATCGTCAACGAACAAACAACAATTCACAACGACTAAAGACGGGTTTGAACAAATCATCAAATTTCAAAGACAAATTCAAGTTCTGTTATCGTGTCAGTTATGCGAAACAACTGACAAATAAAGATGTAATAACAGAACTTGCATAGAATCGTTACCAGAACTTTAAAATTAACTTTAAAATTGGATGAATTGTTCAAATTTGAGAAAGAAAATTATTTAAGAGGAATATAAACGCTAGAAATATTTCGATTCTCATGCCTTCAAAATTTAAAATCGAGCGTCTTATTTGCACGAGGCAAGTAAGCCAAAAAGTGGTTTTTATTTATTTTGTGCATAATTTTATAAGAATGAAAAAAAGTTAGAACATACAAAACTTCAAAAATAGTCTTAGCCATAAAGGAGTATTTAAAAAAAATTGTTTCTTATATTACTTCATAGTTAAGTCATGCAAAAACTTTTTTTTTTGTGGTTTGCGCTTATATTTTTTGTTATGTAAATAATAATTTTATTGTAATTCCAATACATTTTTAGTAAAAGCTTCAATTTATCCGTAGCATATTTTTTGATGTTCATAATGTGAACCGATTCGTCGTAAAGATTAATCTAAAAAGTATCTAAATAGGATTTCATGTATAGCTTCATCTTAACAAGTGTTCTTAATTTATTCAACTGAACTCAGTGAACTGCTGTTTGCACATTAGCAATCTGCAGTCATGCCTGGGAACGATGCGAGTTACAAGATACATACCCTGGTTCGGTTAGTTTATTAAGTTTAAGATAAGTTTATGATATCCTAAGTTGTTCAAATCAAATTTAAATCGAAGTAAAAATACTTGAATGGAGATTACGTAGTTTCAACAGTGTTGTTTGTTTTCCAGGATAAATACGTGTTCCAGAACACAGCTACCACTTGAACAACCAGAACTTGGTATTGGAAAGGAACCATGTAGAAGTTCACCATCTGCACCCACGGCCAGAGGTAGTAGTTTGTCTTCAAAATGTCAGGATAGTTTCTCCGTAGATCTTCGCTTACGAGTTGGACATCGTTGCACTGCATATAGCTCAGAGAGCCCACGAGGAAGAGGAGAAAGGCAGGAGCGAAAACCACCTGATCCACAACAACCTTTTTCATCGCAACGGCTTTCCCAGAAGAACCGATGTATTTGTTGAGAACTGTATACCACATTCTTAAACCGGGCCCCTGTAAAAAAAAAACAACATCAACACAGCGAACGATAATATTAATTTAATTTAGAAAAAAATATTTGAAATCTCACATACCGCAACGCAAAATCCAACTGACGTAAATCGGGCAGTTCTTTTCCAATCCAGTGTATCATTTGGCTTTTTTTCTATACATTTCTGCGCGATTACATCTCCAAGCCCCATTAAAAATCCAGTCTGAACGCATTGAACCTTAAACGGATGGTTCGTCAGAGCCCTCTTGTAAAATTTAAGAAGGAACGCCATAGCGGTTAACTTTTTTGAAATCGGTTAATTTTCGTACCATAAAAACAATACAACCTAGCGGCAAGAAGTAGAGGGCACCATAACCATAAAACTAGTTTTGACTTTTGACATATGTCAAAGTGTTGCTAGCTACAAATGTGGAGTAGCGGACAAGCACCGATTACGGGTCGTGATTCGTGATTGCAAACTATGGTGCAATATTCTTTGTATTTTACGATCTTTTCCGTCTCTTTTTTATAATTTACTAGCGTTCCCGGCATGCGTTGCTCTGCCACTTAATAATAAATTGTTTCTCCCTGCGTGTCTTTTCCCATTCGTTCTGTTCCTCTTCCACCTCCCCTTCCTCTCCCGCGTCCCCTTCATCTCAAATCTCCAGAGTTTCATCGCAATCGGATGAATGGTTAGCAACGCATAATTTGATAATGCTCACAATTTGATAATGCCTTCAGAAGGCAAAATAGCTGTCACGTGTAATAATAATTACCTAGCAGAACTTGTTTATAAATAAACTGTTTTTATAAATTGAATAATAATATTATTGAATAAATAAAAGAAATTAAAAATTAATATTGAGTTCTACAAATTAAACTTGATAACAATAAATACAGAGCTCACTATTACATAATATATGCCGCATGCCAGCGATGGTTTGTATATTATACAAACCATCGCTGGCATGCTCGCATCAAATCCTCATCGCAATCGGATGAATGGTTTAGCAATGCATAGACATTTCATACACTAATCCAATAATGTTGGTCTCGCTGGGAGGCTTACCCGTGCTGAGGGCCCCGTTTTATAAAACGAAAATTTTAATACATAAAATTAGTATGAAAATTATCGAAAAATATTATCCATTACGATTAATAATAAAATTGTGATGCAGAGAAGTGAAGTAAGAACTGGTCAAATGGACCTGGCTAGGAATAGCTCAATAACAGCCACCGAGTAGCCAGTAGTAGTAGTGATCTCATCTGCATTTGGGACTGTTTGCGTATATTTTGACGTTTCAGCCGTCAATATTTTCTGACTTTTATAAATGCATAATTAACATATTAAATATAGAATATAGAAAGCCTTACATAAAAAAATAGTTACCTGAGTATGTTTAATTTTTATTTATCTATTAAGTTCGGTTTACATCTTTACAAGTTGTGAAATATTTCGTGACCAGGATAAGGTCGATCTTTCCTTCAAAATAAGCTTTTGAGGTGATTCATCATAATTTAATTTATCTAATATTCGGGTAAATATTACAATAACAATGATTTAAAACTCTTTCTCTACTTCTTAATCATTTTTTAACATTCTCAGACCTTGATAAACATAATTATTGTTTCGACTGGTGTACACCCTTGGCAGCGTTAATCTGTCCTCGAAATTGCACATTTATGCAAATCCAGCTGAAAATATAAATTATATTTGTGTTAGTGGCAATGGCATTGTAATATTGGATTACTATAATCTTATGCTGAAAAGCACAAAGGAAAAACAAGTGATTTAGTTTTTGGATTATTGTTTTGTAGTTAATCATGGCTGCTGGCACAACACTACAAAAGGCCATAGACCTGGTCACCAAAGCCACAGAGGAAGACAGGAATAAGAACTATGAAGAGGCAAGGAGGTTATACGAACACGGAGTGGAATATTTCCTCCATGCCATCAAATGTAAGTACCTACCAGTAACAAATCATCATTAGGTATAGTAGAACCAAATATCTTATAATATTAAAAATACGTCCATCTCCAGTAAAAATCAGGGTAAATAATCCACAAGCCGCCTTTTAATAGGCATAGATTTTGAAAAGTAATCTACTTTTAAACTTAATTACCAAAAGAAACATCGGTTTCAGTCAGGATAGACGGAAAAATATGCATTGAAATTCGATTTTCATTCAAAGTAAAAAATTTCCCACATAAAACATCTCCATTGCTGCCTTTTTTTGGATGGATTTGATATTTGCGAAGTTTCATTTCAAACTAAATACGCATGAATGACTTAATTTACCTAAACTAAAAACCTGATAACCTATATTGTGTACGTGAATAGTTGTTTCTTGTAGTAATTGTTGAAATAAAGTGTGATTTCCATAATCTGTGCTTAAAAATGCGGCGGCTTATGTATTACTAGCTGGTTCCCGGCATGCCTTTTAATAAAGAAATTGTTTCTCCCTGCGTGTCATTCGTCCCGTTCCCATTTCGCCCCCCCCTTCCTCTCCCACGTCCCCTTCCCCTCTTACGTTCCCTCCACCTTCCCTCTCCCCTCCCTTTTCTACTCCTCCCCCGTACCCGAGTTCCCCTCCCCCCTCCCGCACTCTATACATTCAATCCCGGTACATTCAGTTTTCAAACAGCTCGCATGCCACCTATTGCAATTTTTTTTATACAAATTTCGTAATGCCAGTAATTTTATACAAACCTTGTCCTGACAATAACAAACATTAAAAAAAAGAATTATCTAATTTGGTGCAGTCGTTCGGAAGTTATGCGCGTACATACATTTCGGCGATTCATTTTTATTTATATAGACGTAATAAAAGCGGTACCAACAACGCTGGTCACTAGAAGTGCTAGTGTAGTATATTGAAGTTGATATTCCTTTCTACGACTGCAAATTGAATTTATTAGATACTTGCCGGCGGAGTTTTGCGCTTTCTTATTTGTATTTTGACCATAATTGATATAAATGTCTCGAAAAGTAGTTTGTGTGTGCAATTTACGGATGCAATAATTACAAACAACAAAAATGCTCCGAGTCATTTTTCAGGATGCCAAAAAACGTTGACAGGTTAGCTGGTGAAATATAATGTGTGGAGTATAGGTTAGACATATAGTTTCAACATCCTTCAATAGATGTCGTTAGTATAGTTAGTTATACAAAGTTTTGTGGTTTCTCAACAGATGTCAGTTCAGTATTATTTTAGAAGAGTACCATCTATAGTTGTTCATGTCTAATATACAAACGATTACGATGATAGCTGAAGGCATCTGACTGTAAGGCAGACGCCATTAATCTGGTGGTCCGCAGCATTAAAAATACTAAGAAAATGTTAGGTCGTGAAATAATCGATATTATCCAGAAATCTTTTCTGATAAATAAATATCTATTAAATGTCTATGAAACCTGGGTTTTCCCCCTGATGTAGCATCTCTTGCTCATCAGAACTCATCTTGACATTTACGTAAATGTCAAAGGTCTAGTGTTCAGTGCATACGCGTGGACACATCCTCACCACAGACCAATGTTTCAACCACTTCGCTTATTGTTTCAACCGTGTTTCAACAAACAGAGGAGACTGAAAACAAATAAAGTTTATAGTAATGTTCAAGTTCACGGTCGGAGGAGACCCCGCTTTATGTATACAAAATACAACATGTGTCGTATCATGAATATTTTGCAGACAAATGTCCATCAATTTGTTGAAATTAAACTGAACCTTTTCTCTAGCTGGGAGCTATGCTTCTACATATCTATTGTGCAATTATTATGTTTGAATTGTTTTAGATGAAGCCCAGGGGGACCGTGCTAAGGAGTCCATAAGAGCCAAGTGCCTACAATACCTTGACAGAGCCGAGAAGTTAAAAGAATACCTCAAGAAAGGAAACAAGAAAAAGCCCCTTAAGGAAGGGGAATCAAAGTTAGTCAAATTTTAAACTTAACCTCAATTTTTTCATTGTGTTCAGTATTTTCACTAACTAAAGGGTCTTTCATTAAGCGCTTCCTATCTTAAAATTTAAATAAAACAAAGTGTGTTTGAGATATCATCGAAATTTTTATTCGTTTCAAAGGTATATCAATGCCATTATGTATGGAATATAAGATTGTTCAAATGTCCGCCGCGGCTTCTCTGGGTGGCACGCATCCGAAAACTCCAATTTTCCATGACTCTGGTGCATAAATCAGGCTGAATTTACCGATGGTTATGTTGGCTTTGAGGGCCGCAGTGGTTTGTGGCTTATTCGCATAGACCTGCGACTTAAGAAAACTCCATTAGAAAAAGTCTAGCGGGGTCAAATCGCACGATCTCGGCGGCCAGTTCACATCACCTCCACATGATATTTTATCATTAAACAATTTTAAACAATGAATTAAATTTTAAACAATTTTATCATTTGTATGTGTTGTTGAACGCTATATCCGTCCACGGTGATTTGGCAAAACAGATTGAATAAATGGCAGCCAATATGGCCGCTATCAACTGTCGAAGTTCGGATGTCCCTATTGGAAGACCTTTTATAATGTTCGAACTACAGGAGGCTAGTATTTCAAGCCAGGACAGCAAGCTATTACTAGTAATCTAGCTACATGTAAACAGAACTGGTTTTGTTTTTAACTTAGTAAGCTAGTGAGGAAGCCAGTAAGCTAGCATCTCAAGCCAGAATAGTTTAATAGGATGGCATTCTATTATTTGAGCTAGTAGCGCCCTTGACCACCGAAATTATTATCTTGGCTTTGTGTTTAGCTTTGTGTGGCCAGTGAAGCTAATACAAGATGTTATGGAGTTATGAATACTTACTTTTCATTAGCCCCATTAATTATAAATTAAGCAAAATTGATTATAAATGACAACACTCACGTTTGAAGATTGATTGTTTTATTTGAAGTTGTGATATAAATACCCACTACAAATATTATCAGAAATTATGCAGGAAGTTTTAGAAAAGATATCACAATTAAAGGCCTGGTGGCCGGTCGAAACAAGAACCCAGAACGTAATGATACCTGGGGATACAAACGTAAAAATATTGCTGTTGTAGAAAATAATTTAAATAGATTATTTGCAGTACCTTTCCACAATGTGTTGTTACCTTAGTCATTGCAATGATGCTGGCTTAAAATTTACTAGCTTTGTTTAAACTGCTCTAGCTTGTGCCAAGCCAGGAGAGTAAGCCAAGCTCTTGTTATGCTAGCCTCGTGTGGCTGAGGCATTGCAAATACTTATATCATTCTCATAAGCGATTGCATAATTATGTAGAAACGATCATTTTATATGGTCATTAGACAACCAATACAGCGAATGAAAAAACTTGTTTAGAAGAGAGAAAAAACTACACCGTAATATAGTCAGGATATTGTCCTTGGAAATCACATATGTTGTTTTACATAGTTTGGTCAAAAATTCTAACATTTTAACAAATATATGTTATCCAAATCTTCGTACATTTCAACACTATTTTACCTTATTGAATAATTGTTGCAAAATGTGGAACACACAATATTGTCGTTCGACATCCGACAACGCAAGTATGACAAGAAACAAATTATTTAGATTACTCACTCTTTCGACTGTGGTTTGGTAAAGCCCTTTAAGCCACAAAATTAAAACTTTACTGGAGATAATCGTAACGAATTTTTACAAATATGTAAAACTAAATGGTTGTTGGTAATTCACCCGTTAATATTTTTTAAGCATTTTTTATTTAAGATTTTTCTAGTATGTAAATAGAAGGGATAATTATTAAAAAAATAAAAATTATGTGTGTACCTAATTATCATCAACTCACAAATAATTGCCAAGGTTTCCGCTAAAATCATGAACAATAGAGAATTCCAGTCCAATTTTTTTTATTTTTTTTATGAATAACCTTCTAACTTAAATAACTGCATATTTATTTTTATTTTTATAGTTAGTTTTAATAGTTAAAATAAATGTCAAAGTTTTAATTTTTCAAGATCCCCCGAAAACCACCGAATCTAGTGTGACGTCATCATGACTAACCGAAGTATGAATTTTGTAGGGAACAGCTGTTCGACTCCCGTCATTTTGAATTTCAGCATTGGAGCGTTTTCATAGACATTACTGGGCAATACGATCGTTTTTTGTACAGTTAAAGTTTTTGAATATTTTAAATAATATAGATAAACTAATAGAGATACTTTATTTTTGATACTGAATTATTTAGGCCTAAATAATGTTTCGATAAAAACAAAAACTATTATATGTCCAATTCTCTATAAACCAATAACATGGAATGCCGAACGGCTTGCGCCTTCATTTCTATTGATTTCTATACAACTTTGACCCAGGTGACGCGGCGCGGAAAATTCCCCAATTCCCCGTATATGTGCACAATATAATACAAAATTTTACGATATAGAAATTTTTAACAATACCCTTCAGAAATACGGAATAGAAGTTACGCGTACGATCGAAAATTAATGCAAAAGTGTGGAATGTATCGAGAGCATCTCCTATCCTTATCCTATTTTCCTCTTCCTCTCCCCCTCACGTAAAATTGATTTTAAGATGTAATAAAACTCCTCTTCATATAAATAAAAAAAATATTTTTCAGTTTGATTTAGTATTTTGCCCTCAAATCCAAATTTAACTTTTGTATGAAAAAGGTCTCGCAGACGTTCTGCCAGCAGATTCTATAATTTATAATTAAGATATTATCATCACACCAGCACAGATCTCTAAGATAAGATTGTAACAATGTAAATACTGGCCTTTTTTTTATTTTATGACTAATAAATTGGCTGTTAGCTGTTCAGGACATGACACACACAAAACATATTGAAGTATTGATTCGTAGTACATAGAATAAAAAAAATAACACAATAGAAGGGATATGACGATCCGTGATCCAAAAGTCTGACCATTCTTTGCTTAAATTTAAAATGCCGACATTTATTTCACCATCATTATGAAATTTTCATTTTGACCAAATTGGGGTATAACTCGGATCCAAATTCGTAACTGAATAAAAAGACACGCATATTCATGTGACATCAAATAATCACGTCCAATAGATTTGAATGTCCATGGAAACTGTTGAGAGCTGAGTGATATTTCTGTATGTATTGTTTATGGTCAGGCCTTTTTTTGAGTTTCCTCTATCCTTTTCGATGGTGTGTGATGCCATATAATCAATTCATTGGCATATCTGTGGTTAAGTAGTGTCGAAACTTTCCCCATACAAAAAGCCCGAAGTTATCACTCAAGTGAGTGGTTTATTTATTTTTTTATGTTAATTTCACTGAGGAAAATAATTTCCCTTAAGGCTATGTCATCTTAGGGGATGTTGTGTGGAGGGTCTTTTTAAGGAAAGGAATGAGAGAAAGTTCTGGGAAGTAAAATGGTTTGATGGGTGGGAAGGAATGTGGGGGTGTGTTCAGGAGTGACAGACTTATGAATCCATCCCTCCAATTGCGATGCAAGTCGAAATGTTGAGAGAGTCCGGCTGGAGACGTCAAAAGGCATCCCTCAACCAGTCTCATTCGATCTGGCCCACCACGCAGTAGGTGGGCAGACGCATCTGCCACCAAGACCCGGTCAAACCTCACCCTGTGAACCCAGTCACCCCTGCTCACCAAACGTAGCGAACCATTTGGGGTGACTTATGGCAGAGTTATCCAATAAATGATCCCGGGGGCGGCAGTACCCATATCTGCCTCCCAAATTGAATGGGTAAGAATATGGGCATTACATAATGTGAGGTAATGTAAGGACGGGCTGTTTCAAAAAGTGAACAATTCATCAGATTTTTTAAGTTAATTTTCACATTCTGTGTAAGTTCTACTCAAGTTCTAAATTATCACAGAAAATTTTTGAAACAACCAATCCTAAGAGAAACACAGCATTTGAGCTAAATGAGCTAGAACCGAAAGGTTATTAAGTCGTGGCTACTTTTTTGTTGTTCCGAAACAACATGGAAAGCTCTTCTATCTTGTATCTATGTATTATCTATTCGGTGAATTAAACCTGGGAACCCTTTTTTTATTTTTAAAAGATGTTTTAAAAGTTTACAAGAGCCAGTCCCTGGGGAGGAAAATTTAATCCCCAGTCAAAATAAAAATCCCTTGGAAATTGGCTACTAGCCGGCCCAAGAGACGGCGCAACTAGGTCGAAAAATGAAAATAGATATTTTAGGTATTGTAATAAAAAAACTTTGTTGTTCTTGGATTCATTTTTGACTGATTTTGTTTGTTGCAGGAGTAGCGATGATAAGAAGAACGACAGTGATAGTGATTCTGATGACCCGGAGAAGAAAAAGCTTCAAAGTCAACTGGAAGGAGCTATAAGTAATGTCATACATAATACATAGTCATTTTTATCTTAATCATGTAGGTGCTGCCCAACTAGGTTCCAAAACCAAAAAGGTTTCTAGGAATTATAAAATGAAAATAGATTTTCACTGTTATCTTTGGAGTGCGTATTTTTTTTTTTACATGAGCTCCACACAGGGGGCCCTGAGGAAAATAATTTCCCTCAGGGTCTTTGTCATCTTTGGGGATGCTGTGTGGAGGGTTTTTTAAAGGAAAGGAAGGGGAGGATAGTTCTGGGAAGGAAAGGGGTTTAAGGGGTGGGTAGGAATCTGGGTTCAATGTGTCCTGGTCATCCGCCTCCAAGAAAAAACAAACCTATCCCCATGAACGCGGGCACCCCTGCTAAAATCACCAAACGTAGCGAACCACTTGGGGAGACCTATGGCAGAAGTGTTGGTTATCCAATAAAGGTTCCCAGGGCGGCGGTACCCATTCCCGCTTCCCAAATTGGATGGTCTTTTTAAGGAAAGTAATGAAAGGAAAAAAGTTTGAGGGGTGGGTAGGAATCTAGGGTAGGTCGTCGCTAATCGTAGGGGTCACTATATCCAGGAGTGACATATAAATTCATCCCTCCCACTGTGGTGCAAGGCTTGAGTCTGGCTGGAGAGGTCGAGTGGTCTCCCTCATCCTGCCTCTCCCGATTCGGTCCTCCACACAGCTGGTGGGCAGACGCATCCGCCAGACCTTACTCCATGAACCCGGCCACTTAAGTCATCAAACGTAACGAACCGCTCGGGGTATGGCAGAGGTGATGTGTTGTCTATAATGGGTTATTTTATGGTTCCAGTTGTTGAGAAGCCCCACGTGAAGTGGAGCGACGTGGCGGGACTGGAGCTGGCCAAGGAAGCTCTGAAAGAGGCCGTCATTCTGCCCATCAAGTTCCCGCACCTCTTCACCGGCAAGAGGATCCCCTGGAAGGGCATCCTACTCTTCGGTGTAAGTTCTATCTACTTCAAGCCACCATTCAATAAACTTTTTCATATTAACCCTCTCGCACCAGAAGGGGGCAATGCACATCCCCCAATGAGAATTTTCTCTCTTCCTTCTCCTCTTCGGTGTAAGTTCTATCTAATTCAAACCACCATTCACTAAACTTATTTTTCATGTTAACACTCACGCACTAGAGGGGGGTAATGCACATCCCCCAAACGAGAGTTTTGTGCGATACCTAAGTTATTTTTTACATTGCATATTTAATTCAAGTAATCCTTGAAAAACTATCCAGCAATCTATCTGCATTTAAAAAAAATATTATGTTTCTATTTTTAAGAAATTAAATAATAACTATTCATTTTTGACGAAATTATCGCCCCTCTAGATCCCCATTACTTTTTTTTAAATTTTCACTGCAATCGTGCCAAGAGTGCGGATTTAAAAAATGCATTTTACTGGAAAGGGCTGCAAAGGGCTACCTTTTTATCCTCTCTCTCTTTTGTATTAATATTATCTTGTACTTTTTGTACCATAATTTGTACTATTTTTTACTTTTTTACTATCACACTATACACTTGTTGAACTCATCTGTATAACTTTTCAAGATATTACAACTCATGTATTTTTTATTTATTTTTTTCTATGTGTAGGTACTATTTATCGCTGCGTTAATTTTGCTGAATTCTTGAAAAACTTGCTTTCGAACAATTTATTCATGATCAAGTTAATAATAAAATCAACACAGTAAATACCTACACGTTCCTCAATAACTACTTTTAAAGTATCTTAAGCACTCTTCTGTTTTACCATTATTACGGAAATGTAAACTTACTACATGTAAACTTTTTAACTCCTTTGTACAATTTTAATGATAACGAAACTACATACCTATGTACATATTAAACCTGTTTGTATCCTTAAAGTACAGTGTATAATGTTATATACTTCATGCTTACAATTATACTCCTGAATAACACGTGTAACTTTAATAATGTGATTCTGTAAAAGCCTTCAAGGCGTGTATGAATAAATAAAATAAAATAAAAAATAAAAATAATATGTATTTGAGTTATGTCAATTGACTGACTTGAATTTGAAAATGACAGGTAACAAACTTCGAAACCAAAGATTGTTGTCCCTTATCCGGTATAGATGGGCATTATCCAGTTAAAACAGTAGGTTTTTAAAAAAATAGTAACTAATATCGGTTAATTATTAATTAATTGTGTTGCTGGAAAGGGCACAAGGAGTATTAAGAAACACGATCAATTTGCAATTTATGGGGGACCCTTGTGACCCCTTTCGGGTGATATGTGATTTTGACCTTCTAAGCACAAGGTTAAAAGGCTTTTTTCATTCCATAACGAATACATATGTGGCTTACCCAAAGAACATATTTTACTTTTAATGGTGGTATTAGGAAATTTAAAAAATATTGTCAGGTTATTCATAACACATTTGATTTTTTTTTTTAAGATAAATAAAATTTAAAAATTTCTTCTTTTTCTAGCCCCCTGGTACAGGTAAGTCCTACCTGG
This sequence comes from Glyphotaelius pellucidus, assembly GCA_936435175.1. NCBI lineage: Eukaryota > Metazoa > Arthropoda > Insecta > Trichoptera > Limnephilidae > Glyphotaelius > Glyphotaelius pellucidus. Next base: position 26,105,074 of record OW386559.1, read on the forward strand.
CCAAGGCCGTGGCCACCGAGGCCAACAACTCTACCTTCTTCTCCGTCTCGTCATCTGATCTGGTCTCCAAGTGGTTGGGAGAGTCGGAGAAGCTTGTCAAGAATCTGTTTGAGCTGGCCAGACAACACAAACCCAGCATCATCTTCATTGATGAGGTAATGTTCATAACACATCATCAGACCTGCAATCCTTGGAGAGTCTAATGATTGACACTGCTCAATTTCTGTTAATGATATATTATAGGCAAGTACTTTATCGCTTGTCAAAATTCATGCTCAGTTCTGATAAAATATTATTTATTTCACGCCCTAATGGGCTTTTACATTCTTTGTTTATAAGTTATGTATCACAGTACTTTTAAATACTTTAAAACTGAAACAAAAAAGAAAATATAATATAATGAAAAAAAATAAAACAACGATAGCATATAATACAAAATAAAATACGTTGGTAAAAATGATAAGAAGTCACACATAAAAAGATATTCAATATAAACAAAAATTGCAGAAATTATCCGCGACTATTTGTGTCTTGATTTATAAAAGAATTGGAATAAACAATGTTTATACTGGTTATTCTTAAGGTGAAATGTATCTCCTAGATCAGAATATTTATTTTCGAGATTGTGAAGTCTCGGAATCGGGGAATTTTGGTAAGAGAGTGTCCTGGTGTTGTCAAAGTAAAAGGGTAGTAAATGTCTTTTATTATATGTAGGTATTTTATCGCTTGTCTGAACAATGAGTTCCAATTTTGAAAATGACACTTAAATTCAAAACAAATCTGAGTTCATTGAAACACAGCTACAATCGGTCACGGACAGATGCACACCCGAAATTGGTAGGTTTGATAAGTATTGAAATTGAATTGTTTGTAATCTGTCTGTAGGTGGACTCCCTGTGTTCTTCCCGTTCAGACAATGAATCAGAATCAGCCCGGAGAATCAAAACCGAATTCCTCGTCCAAATGCAAGGTAACATTCATTTATTACTTTAGATTTTTTTTTTATTTACTGCTTCTGTACAAAATTGTAAACTACCTTATTATTGCCTCCCCAGCCCTGTTAGAAAGCATTGCATTTCGTTGCTCTCAACCGCTGGTTTGCCGGTTGTGCGCCGGCGCACACACCAAAATGTTCAAAAAATTTTAATTTTGGAATGCGATTTTAACCCATATGTATAAAGAAAACGTATGAAGAACGAGGTCAGAATTGCTTGGGGCATTCTTGTTCTTAAGGTATAAAATACCGTGAACACACCTAGGGAAGCGGAATAATTTCTATGGAATTCTCTATGGGCTCCGGCCGAGATGTTTCGCGGCATTCGAGCTGTCAAAATCGGTTGGGTCATATCTCGTGTCTTTCTCGTGAAAAAGATCGTAAAACATATAAATTCATCAAATAAACGCAAGTAATGTTGTTTTTAAGCATAGTTTATTGTTTAAGGAATGTGCTTCAGTAAATATAATATACGATAGCACAAAATAAACCCACAAAATATTACCTCAAAATCAAAACATCGCGACTTTCTTGGCACTTGACGAGTTAACACAATACAAGATTGAATACCTTATCTAATATACAACATTTCAAATTTAAATACACACAAAACTCCTTGCTCAGGAGTATCTGCAAATCTTACAATGCCGAAGAGATATCGTTAATACCTGGACATCGACTCACTCTTTATTTATTTTTTTTTTTTTTTCAAGAGCGGAGACGGTTTACATAAATAATGTTCCCGTGAGCACTTAGGCCGTAGGCCCACTGTGCTATCTCCCATTTTACCTCATTCCCTTGACAGTAATCCAGTCCCTTTTACGAAGTTCACCAGGATTGTCATTGGAAATGAAGCTATGTCTTCTGGTCCGACAATGTGTCTTCCCAGGTCTCATTTCTCCTCTTCACTCCTCCGCGGTTCCCTGAAGGCCCCACGAGGGAAGGGCCCACTCTTTATTTAGTTCTCATTTAAATATATTTGCAGGAGTGGGCAACGACAACGATGGCATCCTTGTGCTGGGCGCCACCAACATCCCCTGGGTGCTGGACTCGGCCATCCGCAGGAGGTTCGAGAAGAGGATCTACATCCCGCTGCCCGAGGAGCATGCCCGTCTCGTCATGTTCAAGATCCATCTCGGGAACACGGCGCACGAACTGTCGGAGGACGACCTCAAGCAGCTGGCGGCTAAGACTGAAGGGTAATGATTTTTATTTTATTTAACATTGGATTCAACTTGTCGGTTCGTTGATGCGGAAATTAGTTTGTCCAGTAGGAATCCAAAGTATGGAAATCGCATGGCAGATGTATAGTAAGTAAGTATAGGTTATAGATTTTTGTTGTGTTCTCACAAACAGTTCTCCAACACGTCTTGGAAGGAGAGTTCTTCTTGGGAAAGAATAGAGATCTTTTTATATTAATCAGGGATTTATTTAATACTTCGTGTATACAAGTGGTGACCACGATAGTCGATCTAACTGGAAGCTGGCTAAATGGAATCTGAATCGCATGAGCTCCTGCAGGCAGCGCCCGGGCCCTGGTGTCCAAACTTCGAACTAGAGTAATTGCCATCTAGCGGACTTTCAGGACAGCTCTAAGCACTGCCCTCTAAGTGACAAGGTCATTTTTAGATATACCACAATTTTGAATGAAAAGAAGGTATTAGAAATACAAAAATATATATTAAACTGACATCCTGAAAACTATTGTGGTATAAGAAATTCAAAAATAAATATTAAAATGACATCCTGAAAACTAAGGCTGTCTGGCAAGGGCTTGCTTAGGTTTAAATAGTTCACGTTGATACCGTGGTAAGTTGAAATGACGCATGATGAAATCTCCTTTTGTGGTACAAATCTCACATCGTAAGAAGAGAATTGGCTCCCAGCCAAAAGAACCCTACAGAAGCAGGAGAAGCGGATGATTATAGATGCCAATCATTCCTCCAGGATGATTTCCAGTCAGCTGTCAAGATGGCGAGTATCACGACCAAGGTCCACAATCACAATTGTAGCGATCTTCAAAAAGGATCTGTGTTGCGGTCGAGAGGACCGCCCCAAAGCTCTCGGCTGCTCCACAAAGAATGATTAGCTTTCTTTTCAAATCTGCTGATTTGAATCTGTGCAGTATCAACAACTGTTGCATTCCAAAATCTTGCAGAGCTCGCAAAATAACCAATGCCCACATGTCAATGGGCAAGCACTAGAAGTGCCACACACCGAGACCATAAATAAAGTGTGTATAAGAGGGTGCACGCACCTTGTTACAAATACTTTAATGTAACAGGGAGAGACCGGTTGACAGAGATTCTTTGATCTCTCCCAAGACCAGAGGTTCTAACTAGAGGACACAGTTCCAGTTCTCTCAGGCCTCAGGCGTATGCAACCAGACAGCGGCCACCCGGTGCCACCCTGGTGTCGTGTGTTGATTTCCTTGGCTGGCTAAGTCCATCTGCTTATGGGGCAACTGAAAAAAAACCATTTGGCAGCTCAATCGCTATCCACAGGAAAGGAACTTGCGAATTTCTTTGGCAGTCCTCATATAGGCAACTTGTTGAAGACCAGTTGCCAAGGGCGACGCGACGACTAAGACTGCAATCACCGCACTGGGGAAACTTTAAAAGGATAATAAGCATTAATAATTTCAGTCATTTTACTCAGAAATTAAAATAAAAGCAATAAAAAATTTTCATCGTAAATACTTATCTGGAAATAATATAAATACATCGTCTGTAAGTGGTATAACCACAGCTTGATAATGCCTTCAGAAGACCAAAAAGCTGTCACGTGTAATAATAATTACATAGCAGAACAGAACACAAATAAACAATTTTTTTAAATTGAACAATAATATTATTGAATATAAAAGAAATTAAAAATGTTAAAAAAAAAAAAATTTTGATCATATTATTTCTCACTGTGATGGTAAGGGAGATGCAACGATTTCTATGCGACCTATATGAGCTGTTCTTAAAAGGAACAAATTAACCTGTTAAATAATTTAGTCAAGTCAACTGGATAAAGCAGAAAGTGAAGAAACAGAACATGATGAAATAATAGTTTAGTTTTTTTTTTCTTCAATGTTCTGTTTATCACTGTTCTATTTTGTCATGCATCGCTTTGTCAAAAAAGGACATGTTTAATCAATTGGTTTGACATAATTTCCGTACAGTTATTCCGGCGCTGACATCAGCATAATAGTGCGCGACGCACTCATGCAGCCCGTGCGCAAGGTGCAGATGGCCACTCACTTCCGCAACGTGACGGGCAAGAGCCCCACCAACCCGGACATCATTGCCACTGACCTGGTCACGCCCTGCTCGCCCGGGGAACCCGGAGCCTTCGAGATGACCTGGATGGAGGTGTCCGGGGACAAGCTGTACGAGCCGCCTGTTACCATGGTGAGTTAATCCGTACAACTCAGTAGTGACAATACCGACGTATCGAATTCACTATTTGTTTATTTATTAAACTTCAAATAGTATATATCGATCGTCCAATTTAGTCAGACATCTCTGAAAAATCGAAATTTGAGTTAACCCGGCGTCGTTGTGGCCGGGTATATTTTACCCATGTAGATTATTGTATAGTAGTATTCTATATGTCAATATTAGTATTTTATATGAAGGGTGGTTTAAATGTTATTTATGAAAATTAAACAGTTATTTATTATAAAATTAGCAAATAATCGTCAAAAATTGAGGAACTAAACATTTTTCTTCTTAGATCAATTTCTTACAACATAACATAGAAAATATATTTAAAAAATAATAACAATTGAGGAACAAATCACTTTTTTTAACACGATTTTATAAAACTTAATAAAAAAAAATTATCAATAAACACATTGTATACATAAATGATACGTGGCCATTGTGGCTGGGTATAACTTACCAGAGCGCTCTTCACAGACGTGTAAATTCCACCGTAGCCGCAGCGACACTAAATAGAATAGCTAATACAGTCAAACAGGTTAACGACCACAGCTGCTGAGAGCCGCAAATAACGTGCATATTTTGTTTTGAAGTTATTAGGATTTTAAAAACCATCGGGTATTAGATACCCGGCAACAATGACGCCGGGTTAAGTATGCAGTTACATGTAAAAGTGAACCCTCTATCTGGTAAAATGATCAGATTACTCATAAACACCTTCAAATCAATTATAATGCAGAAAAACTTGTTGTGAAATACTGGTAGAATATTTCAAAATGTCATACTAATGTACGGGGCCGTTATGCTTCTCGGTATTACTTTACAGCATATTTAAAATGTAAAACACAGACACCTTTAAATAATATTTAATTTATGGTGAGCATTGAATATTGCATATCTCATTATCTCAAAATTTAATATTTGGAGATGTCTGACTAATCAACCGGGACGATTGATGTGTACAGGCATTGAATAAATAATAACACAAGAAGTGCCTTGAGCGCTTGTTTCATAGTCCAATTTGGGCCTATAATTCTATACAAAACTGTGCTTTCAAAATTCAAATGGGATGGTGATCTACGATTTCAGATGCAATTAAACGGAATGGTTTCCCTGAAAACCGAAGTAAATTAATACTATTTTCTTTATTAGGTTTCCGTTCCTTGGGTTTTGTCAAAATAACCAGCTGTCCCGATAAACCAGTGTTACAGCGGAATCGACTGTATTGTCTTGCTCTGCCGTCTGACTTGTTTTGTTTGTCTGTTTCAGTCTGACATGCTGAGGTCCCTGGCCACCTCGAAGCCGACGGTGAATGACCAGGACATGGTGAAGCTGGATAAGTTCAAGGAGGACTTCGGCCAGGAGGGATGAGTCCGTGGAGAGCCTACTTTAGTTGTGTTTTATTTATACTTTTGCATTCTCCCCATATCCTGAGGTACATTCACACAGAAAGGATGCGCAAACATGAATATAATCAACCTGCATTGTGTCTCTAGAACTGTTTCACGTTGGGATGCAATGGACTTAGTGAATATTAACTTACATGAATGGTCACCACCCATCAAAACGACTATAAGGCATAATATTTCCTATTCCATACTTAGAAACAGATCTACATTCACACAAAAAGGTTTTGATGTAAATGTCCATCTAGAAAACTCATTCAACCTGCATTCTACACACAGATTTGATGCATGGTCTCATCTACTCTCGATCATGCTATATTGCTTGTCTTAAAGTAATACATAAAAATTACATTGAAAAACACACACAATCGAAACTTCAAAGTTAAATTAAACTATTTATCTATGGAATAAGGCTAGGATTATTATAAGTCAATGACATAATCTCTGACTTAATATAAAAGAGACCATAGATGTAAACATGTTTTTGCTGATGATTTAAGATTATGTAATTCCGTCTGTGGGCAACACATTTTTGACAAAATACAGATTTCACTATGTTGTGTGTTGTATTCTTAATCAATATATCCATGTTTTTCTCTAAGAATATCCTGCTGTAAGTGGATGTTGCTCCATTCTATATACATACATACCGATGTTGATGATTTATGTTTTTCTTTTCTTCTGTAAATAAAATTTTGTTGTGTTTTTGTACTCAAATTGAAATAAACTTTTTTTTTTAAAATAGAAAATACGTAACACTAGCCTTGCAAATGTGACGGAGAAACGTCAAAACTATGCTTCATCGTTATGTTAATTTTACACTTAACCCCTTAGGCCTCTGGCATATTGGCTGTATATTTCTTAAAGACACTGTCAGAAGGTCGGAGAATTTATGTATATTTCCGCTTTGCAATAAAATTCAATGGAATATTTATGAATGTATCCGAAAACTAAAAACTGTTTTTGAAAGGTGATGATAAACGATTTCAAATTGTTAGAATTAAAAATATAATTTTTTAAATATTAAAATTTTGAAGGCAAACATACAAAAGTTTTTAAATGGCTCACCTTACGTTTTTTCACTATTAGAACTAAAATTACTAATATCGATAAAAAAAACACACATGTTGTAAGACAAATGTATTAAAAATATTATTGTCACCTCACTTTTTGTCGTTTCATATAAAAATAATTATTAAAAAAATTCACAAAAGTTACATAATTTTTTCTCATATTGAGGTAGGGGTTGAACTTCTTTTTGACCTACATAACTTTTACCACTCTGTCACATTTCCACCACTCCGTAACATTTTGTTTTCACTATAAATGAATCTCTCTGGATCTCAGAGGGGACATAAAAATTATAGGAGACAAGTTTTTGAGATTTTTAAAAATATTTTATTAAACGTCATTAAAAATAATAATCGCTGTTACTTGATACGTTATACCTTTTGGAGTTTAAAAATAGTTTTATATTTTATGTCGTCATATCATTTTTTTGTAACATTATAGAATACACGCAAGTCGAGGTGGCAAAAGACAGCTGTGATTTTGTATGAAATACACTTCCATCAAGAGGAGTTACACCTCTGTCATGTAATTTTTACTACAAAAATATAAACGCATATTTTTTTTAAACGCACACAGTCGTTACGTCTGTACAGTAGATTTTAAAGTAATTATAAAATAATAATATTGGTAATTCTGTTGAATTTTTCTCCACTAACTGGTGGAGACAACTTTATGTAGGTTAAAAAGAAGAACGACCCGTATACATTTTAATTACTCTGTGGTTAAATTCTAGATTTGAATATAAACTGTGAAACTTTCTCTTTCTAACACCATTTAGATCATATTTCTCATCATGACAGTAAGGGAGACGCAACAATTTTTATGAGACCGTACAAACTGTTCCCAAATGCGAATAAATTGATTCTGCGGTAATAGCTGTTTGTTTGCAAAACTGAACAAATCAGCCTGAGGGGTTAAATTCATAATATTGTCTTTGGGCAGAAATGTGGGGAATCCATAGATAAAGATGTTAATGTCAGCGGTTTGTCTATGGAATATCAATAGAAGATTTTCTAAGATGGCCGATGCAAATTATGAGATTCAGATGATGAAAATTAGTGATTTCAAATGATTCATCAGAACTTCACATTGAGGTTTATTAAAAGTGTACGTTGAGTTCTGTCAGAGGTCCATAAAGTGAGCTGCGGGTTTTTGCAACAGTATTGAACAATTAATCTAAATTAAGAAGTAGAACATAATATCATTATCAAATGTATATTTCAACACGCCCTAAGTAAAGCAGCAAATCTGTTGCTGGATTATTATGTTTAAAGGGTTTTATATTTATAGCTTTGTTTCGCCAATTTACTTGTTCCCGGAAAGATTTCAACCTTCTACGGACATCTTCAGACAGGTGGTATTTTTAAACTTCAGCTAAGCATTTTTTTTTACAGTTAATACCGCACAAGAGTCCCAACTGCTCCCGTCTGGAGCCAGTGAGACTAAGGCATCCCCAATTGGGGTATGTTGCGAGGCTGACGGTAGTGGGTAGGGGAAGGAGGTGGGGAAGAGGAAGGTCGGGAAGTACCTGGCTCTTCAGATCTGGTCACCAAACACGGCTAAAGCCATTTCAAGCAACTTTTCAATTCCCCAAGTCAGGGGAAGATATTCAGCCTCACAACGTACCCCGATTCATATAGCAGTTGGGGACTCTTGTGCGGTACTCACATAAAAATATTTAAAAAGTCCCACTAGCAGTTATAAAAATGTTAGTTACAAATAAACTAGTGGAATGCAGCTGTAAAGATTTTTTAAATCATATTATTTTTGCAATGGAATTACACCAAGAGCTAACTTTATCCAAAATGGAGAAAGTTTACGCACGCAAACTTTGAAAAGCATAAGGTAGATTTAAACCATTTTATACTTTACCATGATCAAATTTACCATGGTACCTCCGTACTTGATATTGTAACAGTGAAGATGCATAGTAATCATATTTTTTTATAATATTAATAATAGTCGCTAAAGTTTTTGTATTTTAGAGTTTCTTATGAATTTAGGCAGTCCTTACGTAATTATATAATATCTGATTCACACTCGCAGTAATTATATCTTGTAAACAAAATCATGAAACAATCTTTTTCATTTCACAGTTAGAACCATAGGCGGTTCCTTGCATTTGTGCATTGCACTGCTTGTCTTCAGTCTTCACATAACTTACGACATCTGTTCCCCAGTCATCGTTATAAGAAAGTCTATGCAGTTCACGAGCACAATACAATTAGTGTCCCTGAAAGCACACGGAGACTGCCAAACAACCACTTTGTGATGCAAATAGTTTAATTTATAATTGAGACAAAAAAAAAATACTGAAACATATGATGCCTAACCAAGCGTTAATTCCCGCCATTGGAAATTTGAGCTATCTTCTAGTATAAGACCCCGTGCTAGCGCAGACGAGTTTTGCATAAATTTTGTTTTACCATAGTATGGAAACAGCATTGGGCGGTATTGAGACAGCTCGGCCAGCCGAAACAGTAACATGAGCAAGACAGATTACACTCCTAAAAACGACATTTTAGAACAGTGCAGTATATAACTCATCCCGTGCACTCTTATATATATGAAAAACAATAAAAAAATAATTTTACTATATTTATCATAAAAATATAATGAAATATAAAATAAAAATTAAGAAAAAAAATCATTTTGATAGGTGTATATTTAAAATACAAATTACCTATTTACGGCAGAACAAAAATTTGTCATTTATACATTAAAATTACTACCCAAAAAAATGCATTTTTAACCACGTTTTTTTAATCTTATTTTTCATTGTATTTTTAAAATAAGCATAGTAAAATTATTTTTTTAATGTTTTTCATTTACTCACTAATAATTGCCCAAGCTGCCTCTAAAATCATGAAACACTAAAATATATATATATTTAAAAATTTATTATTATTAGCCTATATTTATTTATTATTAGCCTATATTTTAAAATTTATATCAAAAATAAATAAAGAAGCCCACATCCATACTAGATATTTGATATATCTTTTGATTACAAAAATAATTTTTCAGTTTGGTTGGATAATTTGATCTCAAATCCAAATTTAAGATTTGTATGAAACTGACCGAAATGGGCCGTGCATACGTTCCTCTTAACAACTATTTGTTACTGTTCTAAATAAACGAGATCTTTACGATTTTAGGCTGAATGTGCGAGTGGATAAGAACTAAACAATTATTTCCGGGAGCTGTTCGTAAGCTAGCTCGGTAAAAACCCAACCCAAGAATCTGCATTGTGTGAATTTATGGTAATTTTCCGGAAAGAATAAATAATGTATAGGGATTCATACATAATGTTATTATGTACGTTATTTCCTATTGGTTGAACCTCACTGGGATGGAGTTTGTTCTGGATTATTAATCCTCTGTAAAAATCTGTTTGTCCATTTATTATAAATCATTACGTTCTGATAAATTATACTATAATTAAAATTATTATACAAACATAATTGAAGTTGAAATTTTGTTTTATTTGTCACTAAATCTCAACGTCTCCGAGTATTATGTCCAATATCCTAAAATTGAATTTGGGAGCCACCTCTGGGCTAGAGCCCCAAAACCAATGTGAATCTGCGCAAAAAAGGGCGGTTCGTCTGGTTGACAATTCGTTGTTAGGTCCGATTGCCATCTCTAATGGCTGGCGTAGTCCAGCGGTAAGGCTCTTGACTAGCATTCCGAAAGCCGCGGGATCGAATCCCGGCGTGGCAAATAAATTTTATTTGATTAATTTGTGTTATTTTCACAATTTATTCATTTAAAATGATATATAGTATATTTTCGTCACGTTTCAGAGTCGAAGATACTCTCAGTATCACCCTGGTGTAAGACCACCATGCAGAATTGAAACGTTGCTTGAAATGGCTTTGGTCGTGTTTGGTGACCAGATCTGAATAGCCAGGTACTATCCACCTTCCATTTTCCCATCTCCTTCCCCTCTCCACTACCTTAAGCCTCACAACATACCCCAATTGGGGATGTCATAGTCTCACTGGCTCCAGACGGGAGCAGTTGGGACTCTTGTGCGGACTCTTGACTCTCTTGGACATTCATATAAAAAAAATAAAAAAATCTCTTAATACGCAGACGCAATGTAGGCATGTTGAGTCTGTTCTACAGGTATTCCAATGAAGACTGCCCGAAGGAGCTAGCTAGACATACAAATCCATCCTTCCCAAGGCGATGGGTTGAGAGAGTCCCGCTGGAGAGGTCTGGGCTTATTTCCCTCAGCCAATCTCTCCCGATCAGGTCTGCCATGCAGCAAGGCGGCAAACGAATTTGCCGTTGTGACTTAGAGTTTGTTTTTTCTTTTTTTGTTATTTCTCTTATTTCAGAAGGCTTCTTCAACCGAACGCAGCTCTTATTTTTCTTTTCATTTTACTAACACTTTTATCTCTATTTTTTATGTTACCGATGTCAGAAGAATTTTTCCATGGGCTGCTACTTTTATTTCTCTTTTGTATTATGCTAATGTAAGTATTTGCATACTGCTTACTAACTCCGTATGCATGGACATTGGAGGGTCTAGTGTCGTTAAAATAAATGTAGCTTCGTTCATTAAAAAAAAATAAAGTCTTGACGTGTACGGTGAATGAGGAAACCATGTTTCCTTATAATGACGTTGGGAGAGTGGTGGGGTTCCCTCCAATGACTTAGACAAACCTCACCCCATGAATCCAAGCACCCCTGCTAAGTCACCAAACATAGCTAACCACTTGGGGTGACCTGTGGCAAGGGTGTTGATTATCCAATAAATGGTCGACGTTGAGGGATGTCTATGGAAGGCTAATGAAGATGAAGATGTATGTCTTGAGTAAATAACTAGTGAAAATAGTAGGTAATTTGTTAATCAGACTGAAAAAGCCCTGCATATTTCATGACCCCGGAGCCCAACGTACGAGAGTTTTTGCCGTTTCAGTTATCACACTTTCTATTATATAGTAAATATTTATTTATCCTGAATAAATTTACCATAAACAATTTTTTTAAATATTAAGTACCTAGTACCTACCTATTGTGCTATTATCCACGAATAACGAATGTTATACGCACGGGGACCTTGTCAGCTCTTTCACATAATGGTAAAAGTAAAATCCTTGTGAATATCTTCATTTTTGCATGAATTATGATCATGAAGGGGTGAGTAAAAGCAAACACTATATTTTAATATTATTTGCTAATTCAGGGAGATAACATTTTACAATAAATATATTATCTTAGTTATGTGCGAAATAATACTACGGCTCTGTAGGTTCTTGGTACTTACCTAGGTTGATTTTTAGAAATCTATTGTATTATAATTTCGTAAAAGTTTTCCAAAACTACCTACCATGATTTCATCGCGTGGCAAAGTTGCCATATTTAATATTTACAATGTAATGATAAATTCTGTTGTTTTAAAAAATTGCGGTCCAAAACAACGCAACTCTTGTTTAATGTCTCAAAAATCAATATAATGACAACATGTTCACAAACTCCCAAATGTCATGACGTCTTACTCAAATATTTTTTATATGAGCTTAAAAATATCAAAGTAATTTAACAAAATCCTGTAAATCTACCAATAAGTTTTGTGGTAAAATAAATGCTGTTTAGTCAGCTTCGAAATAAGTTTTCTGCTAATATTTAATTAATATCGGTTTGCATTTTTCCGTGTTGGAACAAATACACCGACATTGTGACGAACTTCAGTGCGTAGAATCACAATCGTCTTTTCTGAGTTGGTGCAGTTCTCTGTGTCGGTTTTGATTGTTACGCCCGTTTTTACCATATTTCCTGTAAAACAAATTAGTCACCCTTCGATTAAACCTTCTCCCGACATCTGAACATGGATAGAAGAAAGTTATCGACGGCTGGCGACAGCCTTTACGTGATTCTGTCGCTGCCGAAGACGGCGAATCAAGACGATGTCAAGAAGACGTATAGGAAACTCGCATTGAAATACCACCCGGATAAGAACCCAAACAATCCGGAGGCCGCAGAGAAGTTTAAAGACATCAACCGAGCTCACACGATCCTGAGCGACCCCACGAAGCGGAATATTTACGACAATTACGGCTCTCTGGGGCTGTACATAGCTGAACAGTTCGGCGAGGAGAATGTCAACGCGTACTTCGTGGTGACGTCCACCTGGTGCAAGGCGCTGTTCATCTGTTGCGGTATCCTGACGGGCTGCTACTTCTGCTGCTGCCTGTGCTGCTGCTTCAACTGCTGCTGCGGCAAGTGCAAGCCCCGCACGCCCGAGGAGGCGGGCGACTATCACACGCTGGAGAGGGACGACTCGGACGGCGTGGCGGTGACGTCGCAGCCCGGCGGCAACCCGCGTCCCGCGCCCCCGGCGGACCACCCCTCCAGCGCCATCGCCATGCCGCCCCCGGGCGCCGCCTCCGAGAGCACCAGTCTCAACACAGGTGGGGTCAACTACGGCATCCCCCAATAACTACCCCCAACTACATCCCGTGATATCATAGTGAAATGTTAAGTGTACAATACATACCTACATACTGCGTGAGAGTAGATCCGTAGTATCCGTTAAAAGGTTGGTAGGATTTCTAATATTTATTGTCTTTATATCGATGGCCTTTTAACACGTTAAATTATAAATCTTCCCTCTTCCATAAATATTATAATACACATGTGTAATGGAAAACCACACATTTCGTCATTGTTTATAGTGACAATGTTATTGTTCGAATGTTCGTTTTCAATCAATTCTTTCTTACGCTAAAGAGCTTTATCAATTTAGGGATTCATTGTTGTAATGGTTCTATTTGGTATATGTTAATGTTGTGAAATGCCATATTTTGCTTGCGCTAATTATGAACAATAATATTATATTGATAATCTCCTGTTAATTTCCACACCGATTGATGAGAATTGCTTCCCCTGTTGAAATGTTCCATAATAACTTCATGATAGAAAGCACAGTTTCTGCAGGAGTTATTCATTATTGATTTAAAACAGCTTAGCTTTCTTGTTTAGTATTGATGTTTGATTCAAATAATTAAGATGTTATTACTGTGCTGGTCGCTGCCTGCCTTGCACCGCAATGTTAACGCTCCCAATATCCTACAAAATAATAATAATAACTCCCCTTGCACGTAAATATTAAGAATTAAGCCTGCTCTGACAATTAAAATACTAACAGCTTTAATTCTACAGTAACGCACGTCTATGGGAATTCTCAATTATCCTTCTTTATTTGAATTTCCTTCAACAAGATCAAAGTACAAGATTGTTAGTGCAAATGGCCCCCTATTAATCTCTCCATAGAAAAAAATTACGAAACATTAACCCAAATATTGGAAAGCTGTGTGACGCTGTAAATAAAATAAAACAGTGTCTCTGTTTTAGATCACTATTTATTCATGTTTTATGCCTACCATACTTTGCTCAAACTTTTCGTTAGGCCTTAATATTATCTTCAATAAGCCTGATGAAGCTTAGGCTAGGCATACACAGACTACTGCAAGCAGTCTATATCGACAGCTTCAAGCAGTTACTACAAAATATTCCTAGTAATTCGGAACGATTTTCTGTATGAGAACTGCAGATCGATGCACACACTGCTTGTAGCTGTCGATATTGACTGCTTTTTGTAGTCCTGTGTATTCCCAGTCTCAAATCAAAGCAAAACCTGTTTGGTTTAAAACATTTTGATAACAGCTGTGTAAAACAATGTTACAGTGCATTATTTCATTTCGTTGTCTTTTTAATCAGCAGTGAAGTATCATAATATATTTTTTCAATATTGTGCTGCACATTATGGATTACCGGGTTCTAAATAATTTCTATCTATTTTCGTCACAAAATAATAAAAATTGTATGATACTAGTTCGTGTAAATTGAACGGGGCCTCTTTTTGTAAATTGAACGAAACTAGTTTGTGTATGTCATTCTAGTATGTGTAGTTTGAACGTGAGACAAGTTTGTGAACATTTAATGGAGCTAGTTCCTGTAAATTGATGTGATGCCACAAGCTATACACCAACATGTAACATTTTAAAACATCTAGGCACATTCTTTGCTGATAAAATTAATCAACGTGGATTTCTCATTTTCAAATAGTCTGCTAGGCTTACGATCTACTAGAGATGGATTCTGTACACCGACTTGAAGAAAATATACTAAGCTTAGGTAACTGGATTATTTAAGCTACCACCTTTACTAACTGGATAAGTAAAATGATTTGGTCCATGACTGGTATGCAGACTCAAAATACAATCGAAAATTAATCTGTTTTATTTTTTGTGTGGCTGAATCGATATGCTCACTATCTCATGACCTAACCACAGGGTAAAGCTAACTACTCACGTTCGTTCTTGTTCAATGGTTTTACGCTCTTTTGAACATGTCTCAACGTATGTACCAACTAGCTCAATGCTTTTTTGTTCGATATCGAGCAAACATACGATTTGACCGAGCGTCTTGTGTTCAGCTGCTCGAGTGTGTTGTCGCAATGATGAGCGTGCTTCCAAGTCAACATGTTTGATCAAGCCAAACCGTTGAGCATGAATATATGTGTGTAGCTACTTTCAGGTTAGTTTAAAAGGAATATGCACAATGGGATTGTATGTCAAAATGTAATCTTCTATTGTATTTTGCGTCTAGTCATGTACCAATGATTTTTTTTCACAATTTGATCTCTGCCTTTTGGGGAGTTTTTTTAAATTTGGTATACAAAATTTTCTAGTATTATTATTATGTCAATTCCTGCATGTTCATTTTATTGATTGTTCCATGCACCAGTTGTCACTTTTTAACGTTATTGTTGTATATTGCACCTCTAGTTGTTGTTTTTATGATGTGTTTGTGTGCTGTGTGCCTGTTGCATTTTACTATTTTTAATCTTTTACATAAATACTTAATTTGTTTAAGTATTTCTTTCGTAGAGGAGAACCTTCTCCTTGCAATATCCTCTTTGTTGATAATGATATGTTCCCCTGTTAAACAATCACATTTACACACACTTCTGAATGGAAATCAAGGCTTCTTCAATATTTCCTGGTTAGGTGTCGTGGGTTCAATCGAATGCAAGCCAATCCATCATTACACAAGCAATTTTAGCCCTTATTGATGGGTGTAAGGAGAATTCAAATATTGTCAAATTATTAGGAGTGATTCTTTCTTAAAAACATATTTAATCAATTTTATTTGCAATATCTCAACATCTGGGAATGAGTTGATACAAGTTGTTGATATCTGAGAAAAACATACTTCATTATTTTTATTCTGAGAAATGGTAAAAAATTTCACTAAGCAAGTCCAACTGGCAACACGGATTTTCAAGTCACATAAATAAATAATATTCCAAGTAAAAATCTTAGACGGCTTTAGATAATGGGATATCACACTAACAAGTTTGTGTACTCTGTTATCTTAAAACTTTATCTATGGAATTTGCCCTGCCACAATGAATGACCAATCTTTTTTTTATATCTATGGTATTTCTAATGGATAATGAAAAAGTCGTTAAATTTTATAATATGCTAAAACGTGTGCATGACTCACTTTAGCTCAATTACTGTGAAGCAATTATTATATAATTTCTTTATCACAATATATAATTTTTCAGACTTATTTTGAGTCAAGCAAGTCCACAGCGGCTTATGATATTTAAGTATTTCTCTAGAAATACTTTATTTTATTCTGTTATTTCCCACGAAATGGACAGAAAAAAAATTCCACAAAAATTTTAGCAAAGAAGTTTTCATACTGATAGCAAGATAATCTTAAACCACAAATTGATAAGGAAATTCCTTATCAATGAACAATTAATTAGTGTGCTTATTAATTTCACAGTTTAACACACTTAACTTTTCAGGCCCCAAAAGAGGAACCAAAGATTGGACTGTATTAGTAATCTCTTCCCGTCTACAATAAATTATTGAAAAATTTTGAATAACCGTCTTAAAAAACTTTGTAACTCTAAATAAAATTAAAGGTGTGAGCTTTAAAATACTTGCGTTGACCTTGAAATTCCAGACAATAAAAAATGTGCAAATTTCATAAGTCTGAGCTCTCCTTTCAAGAGTTCATTTTATTATTACTACTCAGTTTCCAAAGCTTCATAGCTCAACATGGAAATGACACTGTGAGCTGCAAATAGTTGCAATGACCTAGAAATTCCAGATATTAAAATCTGTGCAAATTTCATGACAACAGAGCTCACCATTCGAGAAGGTTTTTATTCTCACGCAAAGAGATTTTGTGCATTTTTCTCATCCTTCATTGGTTGACCTCCATTCAGAATCAAAAAGTTGCTTGAAATGGCTTTAGCTGTGTTTGGTGACCAGATTTGAATAACCAAGTATTTCTCAACCTTCATCTGCACTACACCACTCCCTTCGGCTTCGTCCCGATGCTGTAGTTCCACTCTCTCTGGACATTCGGAATTCACATAAAAAAAAACACATTGTATATTTTCTTATCACAAATTTTTAATCATCATTAACTTAAGTACTTGACAACAGAAAAGATGCCTAACTAAATAAATAAATAAATTCAGTTCTGAACAAGAATGTTTATTGATTCTTGGGATTGATTGAATGAATTGTCTCTATTTTTATCTTTGAATGGTTTTCGGTTTGTGTTAGAAATGTATTTCTCAGCACCTGGCCTCTAATTATTTATCATACTGTCCGCCATTCTACCAATTTATTAGAAATATTAATAGATTTGTTGGAAATTGAGTCATTTTGGATTTTCTAATATATAATGCAACCGTAGAAATTAAACTACACCCAAAATTAAAACTCTGATGTATCTATTTATAAAAGAATCTTCACAAGCGATAAAGTACCTACCTATAATATATTTTACAAGACAATTACTTTTTATTCTATATTTGAATTATGTAATATTTTTTTATTCTTCTCAGTTTTATAAAAGAATCTTCACGAGCAATAAAGTACCTACCTACAATCTATTTTACAAGGCGATACTTTTTATTCTAAATTTGAAATGTGCAATATTTTTTTATTCTGTAGAAACAAAATTTCTCAGTTTTATAAAAGAATCTTCACGAGCGATAAAGTACCTACCTATAATGTATTTTACAAGGCGATACTTTTCATTCTAAATTTGAAATGTGCAATATTTTAACAAAATTTCTCAGTTTTCATCTTGGCAAGTTGAATTATTTCATTCCATGATACTTTATGCGTAACAACTAGTATTGTGTATATATATTTTTTAATTTTCTGTGATTATCGCACAAGAATCTAAACTGCCCGTAGCCAGTGAAACTAAGGTATTGCCAATTCAGCGTGGAAGACACATTCAGTATCGCCATGGTGTAATATCACCGTTCAAAATCTTAAGGAAGCTTGAAATGGCTTTGGCTATGTTTAGTGACTAGATCTGAATAGCCGGGTTCTTACCAACCTTATCCTTCACTTCAGTTTTTTGCTTTGGTGACTTGGCAGGGATGCCGGGTTTAGGATAGAGGTCTAGGTTGTTACTGCCTAACCTAGACCTCTCCATCTGGACTCTCGACCGTCGCCTTGCAACTCAGTTGGAGGGATGGATTCGTACTTCCGTCACTCCTGGACACATTCCTCTCCTTCCTTTCACTAAAAGGACCCTGCACGCAACAACCCAAAAGATGACTTGGGCCCTGAGGGAATTTTTTTCCTCAGAGCCTACTGTGTTGAACTAACGTAAAAAAAATCCCACAACATTAGATACTCTCTTACCATATCTTAACAGGTACTCCCCAACCTTCCTCTTCTCCATATCTTTTCCTCGCCACTTCTTTTAGCTTTACAACCTACGTTAAATTCTACCTACGTTAAATTCAAATTTATGTTAAATTAAGTGAAAGCCAATCACTTTGTACAACACAATTTAATCAAATTTATGTCATTAAGTAGGTGGTACCAACAGTGCTTCTTCGATTTTATTTTATTTTTTTAAGAACAAAAAAATGTTTTTTTAAATGTCTATACAGTGTTCTGTATATTCAGTGTCGTTGCACTTTAAAAGAATATTTGACAGGTAAATTGGTGTTGCCAGCCTACAAATTTTGTAGTTCCATTTTTTAAAATATTTTCTACTCTTATTTGCCAGACAATATCTTCTGTCATTTTCGTTTTCACGCAAGATGCGTAAGAAGGAAGAGGACGATCGTCGATCGTGTGAACAAGCTCTCGCTAGGACTACTTTAATAGGTTGTATGTCAATGGCTTCACCATAGCTTGACATGAATGCCTTCGGAGGGCGAAACAGCTGTCACTTGTAAAAATAACCAACCATAAGATCTAACCGAAATTTACAAATCATATTTAGTTTATAATGACTGTATATTACATATGACATCTTTGCCCGTCCCGGTTACGGTTTCAGCAGAAAATCTACCAAACCGCCTCGAAACTCTGCATTCGTGAATTGGATTTTGAAATTTTTTGAATTTTGAAATTTTTTGAATTTTGAAATTTTTTGAATTTTGAAATTTTTTTAATTTTGAAATTTTTTGAATTTTGAAATTTTTGGATAATAAAAAAAAAATATAGTTTGGCAACTGCTTTACAACGAAACTGCTATCGCACATTCTTCTTGTGCCTTCTCGGCGCTCGTAAAAATAAAGCAAGCCTCCAATGAAAGCTAGCAAACTCATAATAAATCGCGCCTTTTCTGCGCTTGGCAAGAGTTGTACGTCACCGCACCTTCTTTTGCTTGCATCTATGTAATTAATTTTTAAATGTAATTTTTAAAATTTATTTATACCGTAGGTAATCTCTCTCTAATCTGCCATCCGAAAAACTGGTTAAGTGCTCAATTAGTGAAAGCTGCAGATGATAGTGCAAATTATGCAAAAAATTATAACAGGTATTTCATGAAAACAAACACAGCTGTCAATCTTTTTATAAATTTTCTTTTACGGTTTGAAGTGAAGGTTTCATGTTTACACTTTTGAGAAGACTCCATTTTGTAAAATTTATTCAAATAACACAACGTGAGGCTGTAGGAATGGATTTATTAGTCTTGAAGAGGACCGGATTATACGAAGGAGGAAAAACGGCTTATTCTTATAAATTGAATCGAAGAAACGACCCATTCTCGTGAAGCCAACATCTTCTGTGAAAAGGTATTACGCTCTTTTCTGTCGAGTTTCACGCATGTGCACCAGCGATCAATGCTGCTAGCTCCTTAGAGCAGACTCCATTAAAATTCCACACGGAATCGAGTTTGTTGATCAAGTATTTTGAGGCTCCAGCTCAGAGGTAGCTTCCAAATTCAGTTGTTGGGTATACTTGAGATTAGTACAGCTGGTCACTATTATCTAAGTATCTGCTAGCCCTATACAAGACGCCCAGTTTCTTGGAAGCCAGATTTACTCGAGCTTCTATGGAGCCCCGATACTTGAGCCAGTCTGATATACTTACTCCAAGCATTTCAATGGAGTCTTCATTGGGGAGGGTGCTCCCACAACAGCTGTTAGAGTACACAGAGCGTTAGTGGACAGTTAGGTTAGGTAGCTTGATTTTGTGCTTTCAGCTAGTAAAAATAACTGCAGGTAGTTGTTGTCGGGTAATCAGTGGCAAATTATTAAGCGTGTAACAACATGATTTGTATAACGCCATTTTTGTGAAAAATCACCTCGGGGGTGCTGTACAAATTTAAAATATATTTCTATCTTACAATCTTTCTATTAACTACAGACTAGACAAACTATTATAACAACTTATGGCTAACAGATTGCATCCACCGGTTCATCGATTACTTATGCAAAACTATATGTACGAGGGTCAGTCAAAAAGTAATGCCTCCTACTTTCTTTCCTTTAATTGTCAAGAAATAAAAAATGCAATTACGTAGGTTGAAAACCACACTATTGATGATTAATTTGTCACTTTTCAATATAATCTCCGTTCATTTCCAAAGTTTCGGTTGATCGTTTAACAAGTATTCCAGAGCGGTAAAAAGCACGGTCCTGCTTTTTAAGGTCATCCACCATAGCTTTTGTTGGACGATAGACGTGCTTTAAACTTTTTAAGGGTTATGACGTGTAAGACAGAATTTATTGTGCATCTCTGCTCCAAAAATTCAACCATAATCAAACCCTCTGCATCCCTGAACACTGTCGCCATAACTATCCCTGCCGACCGCACACTTTTGAATTTTTTCGTCCTCGGTGAGTTTGTGTGATGCCATTCTTTTGACTGCCTCTTTGATTCAGATTCACATTTCTCTTTGATTCAGATTGAAACCCATGTTTTGTCTATAGTCACAATTTTTGTGCGGTTGTATCACCGTGCACATTTTTCAGCCTTTCATGAATGCGAATAGGCGTTCTTCTGCATTCAAGAATTCAGTCCGAACATTGAATAATACGAACATTGATATTGGCCATTTTGCAAACTACTGCAGTGCTACCACCTGTTGACGCAGAAAGTTACTATTGCAGTGGATTGTATGTGAAGGTTTGAGGAAAAGCGCCAAATTCAATTTTTTCATTTAACTAACTTTATTTAATTAAAAAAAAATAGGAGGCATTACTTTTTGACTGACCCTAGTACAATGCAAGCTGTGTTAAAGTGTACATATATTACAATTCATTTTGATTCTGTACAGGCATATATACAGAACCATTCTTACCTGGGAAGAGGTCGCTTCAGATTGTACTGTAATTCTTTCAAATTAATAAAAATCTTATTCTAGTTAAACCTCTTCTAATATACATAAATATTTCTTTCTTTATTCATTAGTATTTTTTATCTAACACAAACACTTCTTACCGAGTGTCCTGCTTTAGTCTAGTCTTGTTGTTTCAAGTTAAATGTAGCTTTTTTATTAATAAATTAATTCTAGTACTTAGATAAAAATAATTGTGTCATTGTGGAATCACAATTATGATTGAGGAGTTCTTGTATTATTTTTATTAATTTTTAAATTAATCTGTAATGCATTTTAGGTTAAACTCTTTATTATTTGTTAAGCCAAAAATTATAACTACAATACATATATTATTATTATGTAATGTTTTGGAAATTATTAATAACTTTTTTAATATTATTAAATTAAACATTGTAACTATCCATCACACATCTTGCCGCATGCTCTGTGCTGCATCCACATTCATACACACTCTTCTGTTAATCCATTTGATGTGACCCAAAAGTATAATCAGGTGTATTATAATATATATCCAAGATAACAAATTTCACATTTTGGGTTGAAACTGTTTTTTCTTTTTTTTTGCACGATTTCTGCAGTTTTTTTTTTAATATTTATTATTATATTATCAAAACTGATCATTTCTGCTAATAAAAAATAATATGCAACAAATAGGTTTCCTTTACAAATAAAATCGGATATGTTTATCCGAGACATTATCCAAGTTACACACCGATTCTTTAGAACTTTTTGACCGTTTAATAAGGTAGCAGCCAAAAATATGGAAAAAATTAGTCGAAGATAATACAGTAGAATCCGTTTGTTATGACTCCGCCTATATTGACCAACCGCTTAATATGACGTAATTTCACAGCGAAGTTTGGTTTCCATATAAAATTCTTTATAACAAAGTCGGATATAATGACTTTGCTTATATTGACATGTCGCTTATTGTGACCCATTTTTAATCAATTTTGTCCTAATTTCATGGAAAATTATGTCGGTTATAGTGACCAACATGATTCCTAACGCCTTTGGCAGTGTTCGAGCAGGTCACGTGACGCCCGACGACGTTAATATGCCGTGTTTCTCTCGTCACGAGTCTTAATATGCTCTTTTCTCACATCACGAGTCTTAATATGCTGTGTTTCTCTCTATTAAAATAAATACATACATTTATACCTAACAAAAACAGGAGATTGTTTATTTTCTACAAAATGCTTTGTATGACGTCCGCTTAGTATGACGTGTTTGTCATTTCCCTTCGATGTCATTATAAACGGATTCCACTGTATTATTAATTCTGAATTTGAAATACGAGATTGACAAAAATAACTTAGAAATAAGAGCTCCCAATATGATGAGATCCTGGATTCAAGACCCAGTTGCGAAAGTAACCTTTTTATTTTTCTGTGTCCTGTTTTATTTTCATATTTTCGTTTAGATTTATTAGTATTTTCTTTTTCTTCGATAATATGATCAGTCATCATATAATGTTTTTTAAAATGGGATATTTCACCATCTCTGAGTAAACTGTACATTAGCGCTACTTGTTGAGTAGCTTATATTATCTGTTTCACCACTGCTCGGCAATGCTACCCATCAAATAAACGTCTGTTTTTACAGTCATGTTAATCTTACTATTGCAGATTGAGTAGCGTATATTATCGCTGCCCATCAAGTAAAAAATGTCTGTTTATACAGCCTTGTAAATCGTAAGATTAAAGTTAGTTGATAAACAGTAATCAACAGTTTACTCAGAGGAGGTGAAATCCCCACTGATGTAGTTTGGGTTACTTGTTGTAAAGTAAGATGAACTTTTCCATCTTTGCTGTTATACTCCAGTTCTTAAAAGAACATCTTCAATCTGCACTAGGTTTTTTTTTTCATAGGTCTGTTTCAGTTTGTATATTACTTTGCATGATAAAATTTTAGAAAATTCTTGAAACAATGTTAATAATCACATTTTATTCAAACACCACGGGTATTGGAGGAACACGGCAGGTCTGAAGGTTGCTGTGATAGCTCGGAGATTAGAGCTAATGACCTTTTTTCTAGTGTGTTTTTCTAATGCATGTTGCATTTGAAGATTATTAATTTAATTTCGATATTCAATGGAGACCCCTTAACCTTATCCGTGCTGCTGTTGCATATGTGATACATCAGCAGCGATCCTTATACGTGACGACTAAATTGCATTAAAAAATCCAGCATTGCAATAAAGGTTAAGTGTTTTCCATGACAGCAATTTGGGAGTGAACAAATAAAAAAATTATTTTGCAATCAATTTTTTTTTATTATAAATAATATTGTTTAAATATTATACACGCAATATTTACATTATTCTAGGTAGGTTTATTTACTGCCTATTTGGATCATTTATATTGTCGCTTTATTAAAGTGGTTAACCCTTTATGGCCAATGTGTTAATAAATTTATTAAATAACTCAGTAATCAATTATTTACAAATATTCTAAATAATCATGTTTCATTAAAAACATTCATAAGAAATCAATGTCTTATGCATTAGATTGTAATAATATTATATCCCTTTTTCCTGAATGTAAAATGTATCTCAAATAATAATTGTAGACAAAATGGAAATTATAATACACTGTTGCAAAATACATTTTTTTTATTTCCACCTTTTTCAAAATGTGCGATGAATGACATATTCTGAAAATATTCCAAATTCATGTAGTACGAGGACCGTCTGTAAAATAAGGTTCTGTGGTCGCGAGGAACGATTTTACGGGCGATCCAGCAATACTGGCGTGTAGCCTGGTTTCCTCTTGCCAAATCCCCACCATGCTGCACTCTCTGTGATGCTTAGTCTAGGTGTGGCAGCCGTTCGCGATGGAGCTTCCAATTGCCGCACCCGCCAGGTGTGAGTTATGCTCTGTATTTCATTTTTAAACTTTGCTTCAGCGAATCTGAATGACTCCACTGACGGGATTGTTCCTTTTTCTTTGTTGTCATGTAGTGTACCCAAGTCTCGTCCCCAGTCACAATTCAGTCCAAAAATTCTTCTCCATCGATGTAGTACCACTCGAGGAATTCGCGGGCTGCTTCAACCCGTTGTCTGAAACTGATGGCCGTCTGGTACGCTTTTAAATTCTCTGCATCATTTGTGCACGTCTTTCGCACTCATACACTGTTTTCCGTATACCTCTGAGAATGAATGTCTACCGGGGTTTTGTAAAAAACTAATTATAGAGCGTAATTCACAACTGCTCTGAAGCTTCATCGCGAACAGCTACCACGCCGAGACTAAGTATCGCAGAGAGTGCAGCGTAGTGGGGATTTGGCGTAGGGGAACCAGGCTACAAGCCAGTGTTGCTGGATTTTACGTAAAATTGTTCCTCGTTACCTCAGCACCTCGAAGACCTTATTTTACGGACAGCCCTCGTATTAAAAAGTTCTCATCGTCAATAGCACCTCCTCTTCCTTGACTCAAAAGTTTTGGACAACTGTGCAGTGTCCATCATCATATCGCAACTGCCCATCAGACACTGCAAGGTTGTCCGAAGCGTTGATTCAAGAAAGAGGAAGTACAATATGGCTTATCACCCTGAAGAGTCTCATTTCATCTTCTTCCATTTGTCCTATTTTTATTGGAGACCCATCGCTTCGACAAGGCACCTCCAGGCGACCCTTTCTTGAGTTACTTCAGCGGCCTCCGCTCATGCTGGAGTTGATTTCCTCAGCGTGGACAACACCCTTCGTGCAAGTTTTTGCTAGCTAGCTGTATCTGACGTGGTTGAGATTACCTAAACCACATTAAATATTCAATTAAACACTTTTTTTACGCATTTTACACACCAATTACTGCGTAGATGGATAAATAAAATTTCGTATATTTTTTCCAACAAATAAACACAGACAATGTTTTGAAAGAAAACCAACATAATATTATCAATATTTCATTAGTAAAATTGTACTAACAATTAATAGCAGTATCAAAAGGCACCGCCTTTGTAAGACACTAACACAAATGAGTCGTCCCTTCTGCATACACTTACATTTTTGTTTGGAAGAAGGTCAACATTTGAATAGGTTGTCTATGTTATTTTGCATACTTAGTTCATGCTTTTGACACGTTATGATAGGGCAGTTTTTTGAAAGTGAAGATTGTATTCTTACAATAATTTATGTTTTAATACTAGTAAGGCCTCCATTACATTGAGCGAGTTTATAAGCTACTAGCCGGTAAGTTTAAAAGCGGGTGAATCGGCGAGTGGGATTGTCATGATGACACACAAAACTGTCTACTTGCTCAGTGGCGACAGTAGCAGCTAAAATAACGACTCTCGCGCAAACCAATTCGGTTGATATTTTGTACAAAAATTTAGCTCGCAGCTAGCGCCACACGCTAGCCAGTAGCGAGAATTACGGCTCCCGCGCGAACTAATTCTGACAGTTACGAAATCAGCTGTTGGTGGTCCGCCGTCTTGAGTGAGTAGCGAGTAAAGTTGACCACCTTTCAACTTTTTTCGTAGATTGTCCACAATCTGCTAGTTAGCAAGTAATACGATGACACTGAGCGAGTTTACTAACAGATAGTGAATTTCCCAGATAGTAGCTTGTAAACTCGCTCAATGTCATCGAGGCTTAAGATAGGGCAGGCAGTGCTTATGTGTGCCTATATGGATGTCATGCCTCTGATTCTGAGTACTCATTCATCTGCGGCCTTTATATAATCGATCCCGAGCACATCTTCTTTTTTACCTTCCAATCAAAATGACAATGTGCCTCCTGAGTTGGTAATGTCTGAGTTCCTATCTTTTTGAAGTGAAAACTTCTCTATCACCGTTGTGATAAACCTAAAATGAAAAAAGCGACACTAAAAAGAGACAAACACATACATCTATAGGATTTAGCCTGCGAGAGAATGAGATAGAATAATCGATTTCCTCTTTGTGCGGTGCTTCGTAGCCTGACCACTCTTGTCTACTTTAGTTTTCTTGTCTACTTTTTTTTCTACCGCGTGAACTGCACACTTGTAATATTTTTGAGTAGTTGCGTGGTTTGTTTGGGGTTTGGACTGTTTATAAGAACTCTGTATCAATACATTAGTGGTTCATTCATAATCTTAATTACCAATGCACATTTTCAAAGTACACAATCCTAATTACTGCAATACTTAGGTATGTTTTCCAAGAAGTGACTCCTTCCCAAGCCAATTTTAAATTCAAACGCTGATTCATAAACTGTTTATAATCTAACGAAACTTAGTATTGGTGAGAGATTCAAGTTATTACGAATCTGATGAATGTTATCATTTGTAACAAGATATTGAAGTGGTTTATCATTAGTGATCAATAATCACTATTATTATCGTTAATCACTAATTTAGAATGTTTATAAAATGGTTAATTAAATAAAACTTATATCCGATAATAGCTAATCTTACAATAAAGTGTTATCTCTTTTTTTTTTGTTTAACACCTTCGGCTAATTTGTTCGCTTTTCGGAACAACTCGTATAGGTCTCATAGAAATTGTTGTGTCTACCTTACTATCATAGTGAGAAATATGATATAAACGGTATTAGAAAGAGAAAATACCACACTTAAAGTTAACCACAAAAGAAGTAAAATGTATACCTTTATGAAACCAAAGTTTCACGCAATTTCAAAAAAATTTATAAAAGTTTGGGAATTTTTTATTCATTATTTTTTCATACAAAGACAAAAAAGTAAAGTGACAATAATACATTTGTCTAATAAAATTTTTTTTTTTTTTCGTTGTCAGTAATTTTAGTTAAAAAAACATGAAGTGAGCCGTTTTTAAAATTTTTTTATGTTTGCATCCTAAAATTTTATATATGAAAAATTATATGTTATTTTCGATTTATAAAATTTTACATTGTATTTTATCACTTTTCAAAATCAGTTTTTAGTTTTTGGATACGTTAAGAAATATTCCATTTATTTGGATTTTATTGTAAAGCGAAAATATTTTGACCCTCCAAACCTGACAAAATATGGTTGAAGCTTGAGGGATTAAACCCTTGAATGCTAGCATATCCTTAGTGGATATACTTATGGTATTTTGAGTCAATGCTACTAACATACTAAAGTATATTTTATTCAATTTTTTATAAAATAAACTCTCTTTTTATAACTCTCTCTCCGATGGCGCTACAGCCCATATCGAGCCTTGGCCTCCCGCAAAATTCGCCTCCAACTCCTCCTGTCCTCAGCGGCTGACTTCCAGTTTATTATCTGGAGAAGTTGTGCTCTCACCTCGTCTTCCCACCTCAATCTGGGTCTTCCCACTTTTCTCTTTCCACCTGGGTGTCCAGTCAAAATTCTTTTTGGGACGCCAACGTCCAACCCATCTCAGCTTGAAGAGTCTCATATTGGCTGAGATGTTCGGGGCCTGATATATATCGTACAGTTCTTTGTTGTGCCGGATGCGCCACTGTTCCCCCTCTTTCACGGGTCCACATATTCTTCTCAGCACTTTTCTTTCAAAAGTATCTAGAATTCAGGCATCTTTACAGTCAGTGTCAGCGCCTCACATCCATATCCCAGTACAGTTCTAACAATAGTCTTGTATACGGTTATTTTGGTTTTTCTGTGGACGCTACGTGACTAACACTGGGAGCAAAGAGAAGTATGTTTTGTTGGCTGCTGTGATTCTCCTTCTGATTTCCGCTAGATCCTCATTGTTCTCTGTCAGACTGGAGCCCAGGTAGGTAAATTGATCGACCAGTTCGTATGAGTAATTGTCTTTAAATTGTGCGGTACTTCTTATTCTGTGTGAAGGGTTTCTGCTCTGTAACATTTTCGTTTTGTCAACATTAACCCGCAGTCCTACTTCGCGTGCCCCTGTTTCTAAAGGGTCGAGGACCTCCTTAATGGCTGAAATTTATAACTTTTGAAGGTTATTCCCATCAATGTAATATATCGTTGAAGAAGAAGATAACAAAAATAATCTAAACGAAAATATGAAATAGAACAAGACACAGAAAAATAGAAAAAGTCAATGGTCGCAACTGGGTCTCGAACCCAGACCTCTCGTCTAACCGGGACGTGCGCCACCTATTGCCACCTTCTGTCAAACCGTCATATTTGTCAATCTCATATTTCAAATTTTAGAATTAACAATATTATTATTATTATTTGAAATATGAGATAAACTCGCTCAGTGTAATCGTATTACTAGCTAACTAGTTTTCGTGGATTGTGAACAACCTACGAAAAAATTTGAAAGGGGTCAACTTTACTTTCTATTCGCTAGCGTGTGCCACAAGATGGCAGCCCGCCAACAGCTGATTTCAAACAGCTGTCAAACAGCTGTCAAATAACTGTCAAACAGCTGACAGAATTAGTTCGCGCGGGAGCTGTTATTCTTGCTACGCGCTAGCATATGGCACTAGCTGCGAACTCAGTTTTTTACAAAATGTTAACAGAATTAGTTCGCGTGGGAGTCGTAATTTTAGCTCATGTTATCAAAAAGGAGTTATAAAGGAAAGCAAAACGGATATGATTTATAAGACTACAGAAAAGATAGCAAAACGTGGTTTCAACTCGCTAGCTAGTTCGCTACTTTTTTCGCTACAGTTTTGTGTGTCATCATGGCAATCTCACTCGCCGATTCGCCCGCTTTTAAACTTGCCTGCTAGTAGTTTGTAAACTCGCTCAATGTAATCGAGGCTTAAGCCAATTAAAAAAGCTTGTAGACTGTGTTTTTACTTACCAGGCAGTACACTCCGTTACCAATGAAAAAATTATCTTTGTTGTTAACAATCAATTAGTCTGAAGATAGAGAAAGATAAGATTAGAAGAGGTATAATAAGTGACAGTGACCTAGTTAAGTAAACACACTGACATAAAAAACACTAAAAACTAAACAACTCTCTAAATACATAGAATAAAAATATGACTTGTCACACTTATCTCTGCAGTCAATGGCGTCGCTAGTGTAGATTTTGCAGGTACAAAAACCTATGCATTTAAAAAAAACAGTTAGATCATACGTTAGGGGCCATCCATAAATTACGTCACACGAATTTCATGATTTTTTTACCCCTCTCCCGTTCCCGTCACACATCATCACATTTGTGAGACCCTCTCCCCCCTATTGTGATGTCAACATATTTTGCAATTTTACGTCTAAAAATAATTGAAACAGTAGAGTTGGCAATATTTTTAAGTTTTTTGTTGCTATGTTTAAGTAGCTATTGTAACGATCATATTTACCACAACGAGGGGGGGGGGGGGCGTAATGGGATAGGATGGGGCGGGATGGGATGGGGAATATATTTTTGTGACAAATGCACTGCATGTGACGTCACAAAACTGATGACCCCACTGATATCCACTGATCTCAACATTAGAATTGCATGTAGGTATATTATTATACCTTTGTAATTTTGTGTTAACATAATGAAGAATATCAATATTGTAATAAAATATTAACTTGTTAACCGAGGAGTTCTGTTTTAAATTACGCAACATATGACGGGCGCGAACTCTTACTAGGGCGTGTCAGTACGTCACGCACGGTGGACGTACGTCTCTCTCTCTCTCTCTCTCTCTCTCTCTGCTTTATACTGAATAGCTTTGAAATTTCCTAATCTGAAGAGTTTGTTTGTTGCATATAATAAAAACTAATTTTTATAAAAAGGACAAAACGTCATATTATCTCCCTTCTCTATGGAATAGAATTGAAATTTCCTAACCTAAATAGTTTGTTTGTTGCTTATGAACTAATGTTTATAAAAAGGACCCAATTTTCATTTTATATTTCTCTATGGAATAGCTTTGAAATATCCTAATATATTTTATAAAAAGGACCCAATCTTCATATTATATTCCTCTATGGAATAGCTTTGAAATTTCCTGATTTAATGAGTTTGTTTGTTGCATACAAAGTAATGTTTATAAAAAGGACCCTATCGTCATATTATTATAGAAAGCGATGTTTACAAAAAAAACCCAATTTTCTCTTTTCTTCATTTACCTCTTTTCTGTGCGGAACAGTTTTGAAATTTTCTAGTTTTGCATGTACATTGTGTTTACCCAAAACTATGTATTCCCTTATCTAGGGAGTTTGTTTCTTGCAAATATTATTACAGAAAGCAATGTTTATGAAAGGACTCCTTTTTCTTTCTCTGTGGAATAGATTTGAAATTCCCTTATCTAAAGAGTTTGTTTGTTTCTTGCATAAATTATTACAGAAAGCAATGTTTATAGAGGAACCCAATTTTTCTTTCTCTATGGAATAGATTTGAAATTCCCTAACCTAAAAAGTTTGTTTGTTTGTCTGTTTGTTTCTTGCATAAATTATTACAGAAAGCAATGTTTATAGAGGGACCCAATTTTTCTTTCTCTATGGAATAGATTTGAAATTCCCTAACCTAAAAAGTTTGTTTGTTTGTCTGTTTGTTTCTTGCATAAATTATTACAGAAAGCAATGTTTAAAGAGGGACCCAATTTTTCTTTCTCTATGGAATAGATTTGAAATTCCCTAACCTAAAAAGTTTGTTTGTTTGTCTGTTTGTTTCTTGCATATTATTTAAATGCTGAATAATCATGCTTTCTGTTGCTGTTTGTCTGTTGTAGGTCGTGCGTGAGGGATTCATTAGCCATAATTCTCATCACATCCACTTGTTGGCGACGTGAGACATCATTATTAATATTTTAATTAATATATATATTTTATTTACTCCTTGCTAATTACATCACCCGTTGTTTCTATCATCTCATTATTTTAACTAACCTTTTACTTACTCTATTTTCTATACTTGAAACTACATTTTATTTTTTTATTAAAACTTTATTCACAGTTGGCTGCATAAAAGCATAAGTTCTCTTTGCCATAATATTATGTGGCAATTTCTTCCAACCTACCCAACTCGTTATTGCGTGTAAGGCAGGACAGTTTTGTGAATGGGTCATAAGTAATATTTTATTTTTCAAAAAGTTTATTTTTTTATTATTTTCTTTTAAATTTCTTTAACCATGTAAATATTTTTTTTATGTATCCTTTTTATATCTTATCATCATTTCTTGATTATTATATATGTATAATATGGAACTCGTGGGACTGCACCACCCTCCCCGAGATCTGGAATAAATGATTTAAAAAAAAAAAAAAAAAATTATTAAATATTTTTTTAAATATTCTATCCGTGACAACCTTCAGATCCGCCAGGTTTCTCTAAGTACGTTTAAATTTTTAATTCTAATGTATACTTGATTGTGTAATTTAGTAAACAATTTTGTGAAATCTAACAAGGAAACTTTGTACTTCCATGGACAGAAATGATAAATTTATTGTCCCGTGAATTGCATTTTTCAGTTCTTAAATAATTTGGTATTCAAGACAATCTGTTTCTTAAAAACTTTTACAAATTTAAAATTACTTTTCCCTCTTTAAACTTTCACAATATTTTTAATTATATTTTCCCTCTTTCAATTTTCACAGAACATATTTTAAATCACTCTTCCCTCTTTCAATTTTCACAGAACATATTTTAAATTACTCTTCCCTCTTTCAACTTTTACAAAATTTTAATTTACTTTTCCCTCTTTCAGCTTTCACACTTTTTAAATTACTTTTATTTCTTTCAACTTTCACGATATTTTAATTTACTTTTTCCTCTTTCAACTTTCACGATATTTTAAATTACTCTTCCCTCTTTCAACTTTCACGATATTTTAAATTACTTTTCCCTCTTTCAACTTTCACGATATTTTAATTTACTTTTCCCTCTTTCAGCTTTCACACCTTTTAAATTACTTTTATCTCTTTCAACTTTCACGATATTTTAATTTACTTTTCCCTCTTTCAACTTTCACGATATTTTAAATTACTCTTCCCTCTTTCAACTTTCACGATATTTTAAATTACTTTTCCCTCTTTCAACTTTCACGATATTTTAAATTACTTTTTCTTCTTTCGACTTCCACAAAATTTTCATTTACTTTTCCCTCTTTCAACTTTCACAAAATTTTCATTTACTTTTCCCTCTTTCATCTTTCACACTTTTTAATTTACTTTTATCTCATATTTGTAAAAAGCGTTAACTTTGTGGCTCGCCATAATTTACAATAAAAACACATAAATTTGTTGTAGACCACTTTTTATCTCTTTCAACGTTCACAATATTTTAAATTACTTTTCCGTATTTCAACTTTCACAAAATTTTAATTTATTTTTCCCTTTTTCAGCTTTCACACTTTTTAAATTACTTTTATCTCTTTATCCCAACCCGGAAAGTAGGGAGGTCCTGGGTTCGAGTCCCAGAGGTGTAAATATCTTTTTCTGATTTTTCTGTTTCCAGATTTTCGATTGAGTTTCGCTCATAATGTCTTCATTTACATATAAAAATCTAACACAAACAATTTACGTATCACAAAAACTAATAATAAAAACAATTTTAAAAAACCCCTATACATATTCGTCAGAACTTTTATTCAAACAATTTAAGGTCAGAAAATTAAATGCATTATACTTCTACCACGCAACATTACAAATTTATAAAGATGATATTCAAAATAAAGTAACACCCTTTAAAAATAACAGAAATCTCAGACAAACCTCAATACTTCCAATTCTTAAATGTAAAAAAACAATAGGACAGCAAAATCATAAATATCTCGGTGTCAAATTTTTTAATTCCCTACCAGAAAAAATTAGAAACATGTACACTAACATAAAAGAATTTAAAACACCTTAAAAATTATAGTGAAAATATGAAATCAGTTAAAAAAAAAAAAAAAACTATAATGATAACACCCCCCCCATACACACAAGCCCTGCTTATTTATGGGGGTACATCAAATATATATATTATGTAACTAATTATTATAAAGAATCATTTTAAAATACATGTATCTATTTATGATTCATAATAAATAAAAATAAAAAAAAATAAAAAATTTAATTAAATACTTTTATCTCTTTCAACTTTCACAATATTTTAAATTACTTTTCCCTCTTTCAACTTTCACGATATTTTAAATTACTCTTCCCTCTTTCAACTTTCACGATATTTTAAATTACTTTTCCCTCTTTCAACTTTCACGATATTTTAAATTACTTTTTCTTCTTTCGACTTCCACAAAATTTTCATTTACTTTTCCCTCTTTCAACTTTCACAAAATTTTCATTTACTTTTCCCTCTTTACACTCTCACATATTTCAAATTACTTTTCCCTCGGATATGATTTTATATTTTCAGGACCAAAATTATTTTCATTATTTATTTTTAGGATGTTACGCCGTGTTGCGCTACCTCCTTCTTTATCCGACATTCGGACAGCATTACAGAGTCTATCGAGATGATGGACTCTGTAATGCTGTCCGAAATGTTGGCTAAAGAAGGAGGTAGCGCAACACGGCGTAATACGCCAAAAATAAATAACGACAATACTTTCCCCTCTTTCATCTTTCACGACATTTCAAATATTTTCGCCATTTATTTTTCCTATCCGAATAATCTAGTGTGTGTTGGTACTCATTCTCATTTTTGTATTGTTATTTATATCCATTTTCTGGTAAATTTATGCAAAAGATGTTTTGTCCGAAGAAATAATACATTCAAATTATGTGCATGTTTTCGATTAATCAAATAAGTATAATTATATTTCGATAATTTCAGTGTATTTTTGCATGAACAATTTTTAATTCGTGTTTAATTTTTGAGCATGGGCAAAGGTCTGATTAACATTATTAAAATTCCG
Source organism: Glyphotaelius pellucidus (assembly GCA_936435175.1). Classification (NCBI taxonomy): domain Eukaryota; kingdom Metazoa; phylum Arthropoda; class Insecta; order Trichoptera; family Limnephilidae; genus Glyphotaelius; species Glyphotaelius pellucidus. Next base: position 26,139,304 of record OW386559.1, read on the forward strand.
TAAGTCTTTTCTGATTCATTTGCAATGAAATATTTTAGTGTTCCTTTGCTACGCGGCTTCTTATCCTCCTTTTGTACTGGTAACAAGCAGCTCGGCTTGCTCTCTCTCGGGAGACCTCAAGTCTCACTAAACCGCATCTGGCGCAGTCACAATCCAGTCGATGTGTTTACAAATATGTAAAGCACTAATGGGGATTAAAGTGAAACAGATATTACTAATATCCACTCCACCAGCCAGTTCTCCAGAGTCAAGTGATTCCCGATTACGTTAAATGGTTGAAGTGAGGAGGTTTAAATTTGTGAAGAGATATTTAAATTAGGTGGTCAACGTAGGCATCCAAAATAATAGACTTGCCCTACACATAATATCTGGATATCATTTCTATAAGCTGGAAGCAAAACACGTGATCATATTTTTGGCACCGGGAGGATTCGAGATTGCTTTCAATAAACTGCAACATCAGTTGTAAGTTGACTGCCGAAACCAAACCCTGCGCAGAAAAGTAAAGTTTGCTAAAGTAAGGCAACGGTTTGCAGTGCAATCCATTGTGGGACTTTTCTGCGCAAGATCTGAACGTTCATTTTTAACCGAACCTCCCTGGTGTAGCGACGCCAAAAATGAGTGAGGTGGGTAGATTATAATACATTTGTAAAAGTCTCAAACTAAATAGTGTAATAAAATATTCAATTTTGGAAACAAGCCCGAACTTTTTTATACCCGATTTGGGATTTTGTAGGTTTTAAAAAGACTAGTAATTCGTAAGCATGGTGATTATTACAATGCGAGTTGCCTGTATACTGTCGGATTAATTTATTAACAAATCACGGAAAGGGAGATGGTCGTACTGCCTCCTGCGCTCCGCACAACTTAGTTTGTTCCCCTTTCCCTGATAGACTAGTCTATCAATTTTTTTGTCTATGGTTGTCTATTAGAATTAGGACTAAGATGTCTTCTGCTCTTAGTATTTTAATTATTTTCGACGATTTAAAAATCATACTGAATTTCTTCAAAAATCAATTGTCTCAAATACTTTCCATTTTCGACACATTTTTGCCACATCATTAGTAGAATTTTTATCTCTTAGCTGTAAGTCTGTAGTTATAACATGATCTATTTTGGTGAAGTCTGTCTGTCCCACTTGCATTCTGTGACTTTGCCGGCTACAAATGTGTGCCCTATCATCCAATCTCCTCACCTCTCCTTTAAGAAGGGTGTCCCAAGTAAGGGTGCCAGATTTTAATTGCACGCAATTGTTGTTTCGTTAATTTGGCGTGCATTAAATCCAAGACCCATTGGGACACCTATATTTCCTTTGTTCTGTTTATGCATATCGATCTTCCTGTTGATTAGTCAGATATCTCCGAAAAATCGAAATTTAAGTTGAGTATGCAGTTATATGTAAAAGTGAACCTTCTATTTGGTACAATACTCAGATTACTCATAAACACCCCCCAAATCAATTATAATGCAGAAAAACTTGTAGTGAAAACAAAATGTTAATGATATATTTAAAAAATATATAGCACTTATTTCAAATTAATTTATTTTTGTGACTGTAAACGGTTTCAGCCTGTTAAGGCCATCTTCAGACTGGTTTGAATCTGTTAACTTAATAAAACTTAACATGCTGAAACCGGTTACGGTCACAAATAAATTATGTGTGAAAAAAGTTTTGTGTTTGCAGGCCGGTGCAATTAGCGCGATCGGAATTATTCCGGTAGTCCCAATTTTTTTATATGTTTTATACACTCATCTCCTGATGAAAAATCTGAGTTTTCGACCTTGGCGCACTTGAGCTTTCGCCGCCATTTTGAAAAAACTAGCCGAAATTGCGCCAAAATCTAGTTTTTCTCAAATATCTTGTTTTCAGTTAAAATTTTGACTAATGTAGCTTTACAAGTTTAGTAGAACATAAAATTACCTACAATTTTTACATAAAAAAATTTCTTATATCTCTAATGAATATTGAGATAAGCAGTTGTAAAAATGTTTATAAGTTTATAAAAATAGGTAAATTGCTCGACTTGGTTTTGTTTTTTGTGCGTATCTCTAGTAGGATATTTAAAAATTTCACACTAATACCGGACCGTTATGCATCGCGGTGTTATTTTATAGCATATTATTTAATATGTAAAACACAGACACGTGTAAATAATATTTGATTTATGGTGAGCATTGAATATTACTTTTCTCATTATCTCAAAACTTAGTATTTGGAGATGTCTGGCTAATCAACTGGACGATCGATATGACAACAATCCGAATTCCTTTATTCCTAATAATCCTCTTTGCATAACAAATTTTATTATCAATTTTTATAAATCTTTAAATTTTTTGTAGTCAATCAATTCCATTTTTTATCACATCTCTTGTGTGTCTATTTAATCCCTTGATGCTGAATCCATTAATAATTCATTATAAAATACTGGTGATATGAATTTACCTCTCGTCTTTGAGTCGCAGCAGTCAATGGGTTAAATAGAAACTTTTAATAATAATGTTTTTAACTATTCTAGTAGATATGTTAAAGGGTTATATACAATTATGAGGCCCAAAAAAGCGATTTTTTTTTCTGAGAATACCTTTTTATTTATTAATGTAAAAATTTCTACACATATTATGGTAACTTTTAACTGTATTTTAACATTTTTGTATTTGCAAAAATAATAATTTTGAAAGCTGCTATAGCTGATCTCCAGAAGCTCCACTCAAAAAAGGCATCTTGCGGTGACCACCATATCTCTAGGCTGGATCATTTAAATTTAAAAAACCAAACGGATTTCGTTAAAGTAATGTATAATCTTCTAATTAATCGAACGACGAAGCAAAACAAATTTTTTTGACAAAATGGCGGCTTCTCAAAAAAAATCGATTTTTGACCAAAATTTTGGCCTTAAATTGTTTATATAAAAAAGATATTTATCGGTGAGAAACTTAAAAAGCTTGTGTTAAAATTTGAGACTGTTCATCAAATCGGTTCAGCAGTTTCCGAGACATCTTGGTCACCGACTTTAAAAACACAGTTTTCAGAAAAACGCGTTTAAAGTTTGCCTCCTACTTTCAAATGCTCTGACACGTTTTTACAAATACGCGTGTAACTTCGAAAATAATCGCCGGATTGACTTGAATTTTTTGTGTGGATACTTAAATATATGTACATTACGAAAATGAAATTTAAAAAATCGATTTCTTGAAAATTCTAACTGTATATAACCTCTTAAAGGCTCTTATCCAAATCAATGACGGACTTGTGTTTCAGACGAAAAATTGTACAATCACGTTTTTAGAATATCGTCATATTATAATTACAATATAAACACTATCAATCAATTGGCACATACCCATAGAAATAAAGGCAATTACAAATACACGTGATTAGAAACCTGTTTAACTACTTAATTTTTTTTATTGCACGGGATGTGTTGTGCAAATTTTATTAGCTGCATTATTTACTAGATGAATCCGGTTTTTAATAATTGACATTTTTACCTTGTGCCCGTTTTCTCCCGAAAGCAACAAGACATTGCTTTATTTGTTTTAAAACACATGCTTTAATATTAAAGATATGTGGAAAGTTAAAGTTAAAGTTATAAAATCTTGAAAAATGCTTTATATTGCGTTCCGATCGGTTCATTTATTATTAGAGTTTATTTTAAAACTGTTTTCATAAAGTTTAAAATGTAATGTTTTAATGAGAGAGAAATTCTCAATTTGGGTATGGGTACCGCCGCCCCGGGAACCATTTATTGGATAATCAACACCCCTAAGTGGTTTGTAACGTTTGGTGGCTTAGCACAGGTTGCCCCGGTTCATGGGGTGAGGTTTGTCTAGGTCTTGATGGCAGATGCGTTTGCCTATCTACTGCAACGCGGGTCGGATCGGAAGAGACTGGTTGGGGAAGACCTCCGCAGATGGACTCTCTCGAACCATTGCCTTGCTCCACAGTGGGACAGATTCATATGTCCGCCACTTCTGGATGCATTGATCCCCAGATTCCTACCCATCCCTCATACCTTTTTCCTTCTCGGAACTTCCTCTCCCTCTTTTCCCTAAAACGACCTTCTACACAACGTCTCCAAATATGACATGGGCCTTGAAAAAGTTCCCTCAGGGCCTGTGTCATCTTTGGGGATACTGTGTGAAGGGTCTTTTTAGGGAAAGAAAGGAGAGCAAGTTCTGGGAAGGAAAAAGATATAAGGGGTAGGTAGGAATCTGTGGGTCAGTGTGTCTAGGAGTGAGGGACGTATGAATCCATCCCTCATACCGCGGTGCAAGACGGTGGGTCGAGAGAGTCCAGTTGGAGAGGTCACAAGTCTCTCCCGATCTGGGCAAACACATCCACCGCCAAGACCAAGTTACACCTCACCTCATGAAACCAGGCACCCCTGTTAAGTCCATTGCAGGGGTGTCCACTTGGGGCGACCATTGCAGGGGTGTTGGTTATTCAATAAATGGTTCCAAAGGCAACGGTACCCATACCCGCAACCTGAATTGTGTCAATTATTGATTAATTTTTTTTAAACATTACAACATTAAATTCCGCTTTTAATTGTCCGTAAAACCATTCCGTTTCTGCCACTTGGATATAAAGCATACAATATGTACACAGCCCCAAGGTTCATAGAAAATGCTTTTAACAAGGTTAACTCTTCGGTGATTGGCTAAAAATTTGTGACGAAGCGTGAAGTCCATGTTCCACTGAGAGATTTGAATTAACTGCTATACAATGCAGTGCCAATCAAGCTACGTCACACGTTCGAAATTTCGAAAGTGACCCGGCGTGTTTTTTTTTCGAAAAAGGTCCGCATGAGCGAACCTTGTTAAAAAGCATTTTCTACAAACCTTGCACAGTCCCGTTTGTTTTTCCATTTTCTCATTTAATCATTGATTTTCTTTCTTTTCAGGAGCAGGTCTTAAGTACACGTAACAACATTCTTAGATAAGAAAATTTAATGAAAAACTGTTTGATTTAGCATATAAGATTAAGTATATTGAATCGGAAAACCAAAAATTCCTACATAGAGAACCAGTTTGAAGTTTAAAATTATCACAATTAATATTATAATTATTACTACTTAAATTTAGCTTGTACCTGTGAAAAATCAAAAATCACGGGTTAATTTACAAAAAATAAATTCAATTGTATTTCCATTACATATAAATAATAATAATTATTAAAACAACGCAGTTACCTAATTTTAAAGGTTTATAATTACATTATTTGGAAATTTTTTAATTCCAAATTCTTTTTTTAATATCAAATTGCAATAAACATCGCAATTATTATGCCTTGGAAAAAAACACAGATATCCGCTTTGCGTTTTTTTTGTCTGATGGTGTTTTTGTTATTTTTATTTACATTTGTTTTATTTGCTAGAGGCCCATTATTTATTGCGAGTTAATCAGTAAATCGCTTTTTTTTTTATACATTTATTAATTTTATTGAAAATGCATGAATTTTGAATGATATTTTTTGTACAGCCGTTTCATGTTCGATTTTGATGTGACCAACGGATTACTTTCAAAATTATAGTTTTAATTTTACAATGTCACTTTCGCATTATTTAAATTACCCTATTCTAGTCTTTACGCAATTATGTATATTTTTAACAATAAAATTAAGGAACAAGCTTGCTTTTTTTTCATTTAAAATTTTTGAAACTCTTTGGTGAAATTTTTTGGTTCAATGGCAAAAGTAAAGAGAAGCTATTGCCTGCCACCTTCCTGAAGATGTTATGCGAACATGTGCTAGTAAGATCGACATCTCCCTTAGCAAGTAAAAACCACATACAACATTATTCCGACAATTAAAAAAAATGGATTTGCTGTTTGAAAACTTAACAGTATCTTCTTCCTCTTGTCCTATTCGGGGGTCGAGGACTCATCGCCTTGGCGCAGCGCCTCCTGGCGTCCCTTTCCTGCGCTTCTACAGCATCCTCCACAATGGCAAAACTCACAGTACACTGGTAGTTTTCTTGTGTGATCTTTAGGAACCTAAGTGGCACAGGAGAGAACTGTTTTGTTAATTTACTTTTGCAATGAATTTAATAATATTATATCTGCTTGTTCCTACAAATTGCTCGTTAATAAAAATAATGTATTGTTATATTGACTGGCGATATTTAGATTACCTAGTTCCATCACTCAATTACTGTATCTAGACATATAAACTACTGGAATTTTAGATGTTGTTAGTTTTTGTATTCAAATAAAATATAAATCATAATCAATAAATTTTGTTCAATAATTTAAATTCTTACAAACGTTTTCACCAACAAATTGAGTGGCTGCTAAGTTCAAATGAAGAATCGTATGAATCAATGTGATTGAGCGCAATTAAAGGTATAGGCAGTGGTGGTTCTTCACAGGGGACAGTGGGGACAGTCCCCACCAGTTACACCCGAAACCCACTAAAAGAAATAACAGTCGATGCGTCTTCACCAAAATGAATGAATTCTTTGAACATAACATAAAACTTGTAACATAAATTAATTTAATGTGTTAATTAAATTACTAACTTAATTTGTTACTAAATATGTTACTTAAACTACTTAAATGAATTGCATAAGTTAATAGCTGTACACTGTACCTACACAATCTGTAATCTTCATCCGCCATAACACAGGGACATCCCTAGCATGGCGGATGAATTAACACAATTTTTTGTTCATTGTATAAACTTCTTTTAATAAATAAATAAATAAAATAATAAATAAATAAAAGCAATTAACATTTGCGGAAATAAAACATAAAATAATTAGCGGATAGCCGACCAGCGCACGACCCACCAGAGTCCATTTCTTAGTGCACAGATCCTACCGCACACTTGGGGGACAATCTTTGTTCCCTTAGGCATTTTGATTCATTATTTGCGTTTCTTTCTCGATCTTAGGCAATCCGAGAACCGCACATGTGAATTTCAAATACCGTGGGGACAATCCAATGGATCCCCACTGAACCATTTGTTTGCGTAGTTTCGGGCGGGAATCGCTCGCATTCAAATTAAGTTCGATAATAATCTTTCAAGATAAAATTTTATTTTTATTATACTATATTATAAATTGGTATATATATCTACAGACATTTTATATATTTTGTGTTTAGAAATCCGACTAGCATGATTTGACTATCAAAATTTTTGTAATTTTATAATATAATCTCCGGGTGGTGAGATTACGGTACAGTAGGTACATGTAAAAAACTTCGATCCCCACCATCAAAAAAGTGCTTGAGCCACCACTGGGTACAGGGCACATAGTTAACAGATCAAAATCGAAACATTATTTACAAGTGATATAAATAATCTCACAATACTTATTGGTTTACGCTATTCACATCATGTAAAAAAAAAACATACTTTCAACAAATTAACAATAATACTAGTGTTATTCATGTTAAATGACCAATAAAAAGTTTTATTTTTACCAACTAATTAACGTTCATTGGAATTGCGCTCAGTCAAAATATTGGTGAAATTAATTGAAACATTCCTTCACTGAGGGTAAATTTATGATTCCATGACAGTTGATCACCGATATTTGGCCCCCCGGCAAACTTATATACAATATGCAGTCAGTTTAGGGAAAATACAGTATAACTACTTACACACAAAATATAACTATAAGTGTCCCCTGAAGGTGTGCGGAGAGGATACACCAAATAACAAAAGTATAAAACTTGTTTTCAATCAAATGCATCAAGGATAAAAATACATCACTACTTGCCTGTATACTTACACCGTAAATAAATTTTGCTTGATATTCATACCAACTTATTTCTAAAGGTATTTCTGAAGTCAATTTTAAGTTTGAAATTTTATAATAATCACTGAAGCGACAGCGCATTTTAAAACTTTTTTCTCCTTTTGCTCGAGATTTTCAGAAGATCATTTTATAAATTTTTCGCCAACATAAAAAAAATCATACCTTCGAATTTTAACATGGAGACATAAAAACTTATTATAGTGCTATATAGCCAATGAAGTAACCTATATTTTACCGTTTATCTCATATTTGTAGGATTTATAAAAAAAATATTAAACAATCGTAAAGTTTATAACCGCGCAGATCCTGCGTGTTTGTTGCTTTGAAACTGCCGTGAGAGGTACTTATTCGAGTTAACATAGAATACTTTCGATTTCTGTATATTGTCTGTGGTGTACTTGATAATGAAAGGTGCATATCTATGAAAAAAGGACTTAATTTTAAACGTAAACAGCTCATCAGAAATTTAACATCGTTATCATTTTATTTTTAACATCGTTATAAAATAGTCAACGAAGTTCAGATTTGCAACATCTATGGTCATAATAGATAAAACATTTCAATAGCTTCGTTTTAAGTCCAAAATAACAAACGTGGGAGCTACAAATATTTTAAAAAATTTTTTGCCAAACCAAGGACATAATTGCCTTTTTTATCCGAAAAGCAATCAGAGACATTTAAAATGGCGCCAATATATGGCAAAAATCGCTCCAGTGGATAGTTATAATTTCGTAGAGCCAATTTTCGGCGGATCAATTGTCAAGTCACCAATTTTTTACTCGACTTTCGCATTCGCTCAGTTTTGATTGGTAAAAGCAGCCATTGATGTGTTATAATGTATTTATATCATTCATCGATGTTCGAGTCACAATACTTTATTTAAAAGAGGCACGCCTGTTATTAATAAGAAATCAATTTCAAGTAATATTAGAGACAGGAAGACGAAAATATCTTTTTTCCGCCATCGGTCGTGTTTTAATATTATACATTATTATGTACAGAAAAATCATTTTAAATTGAACAATTTTTGCATTCCTATAGTGGTTCAAACTAATCCAAAATTGGTTTGAGACACCCGCTCGCACTCCGCAGTCAACCCTTATCCCGCAGTAGTCCTACGATTACAGTATCCACCAATACACAAGCAAGAATCTCTTTAAAATGACTTCTGTACTTAGAACATTGGGTTGTTCACAGAATTTGAACAATTCATCAAATTTCACAGCTAGTTTTCAAGGTCTGTAAAAGTTCTATTAAAGTTCTGTTATTATTTCAGTTCTGTGTATGTTCTATCTTGCACATAATGGTATTGATGGTCCCGAAGAACGAGGTTGGATGTACGATTTTGTAGTTTTGCAGTAGAGCTGTTTAAAGTTTCATTTGCTGTTTTGGCATTTCATTCAAAATTCTGAAAATACAGAGTTTAAAAGCTAGCCCTCTATAATGGAGTACTGGTATCTACCCTGATTTATGGCAGTGAGGCATGGAACTGGCAGAGGAAGGATGAAAGTAGACCGAATGCTGTAGAAAAGAGATCCCTGGGGCGAAAGTATGGTAAAACCACGTACATTCATGTGAGAAATGTGGAAATCCGCAAAGAATGTAAGCGTAATGAGTAAGATTAAGAAAGGAACTCTCCGATGGTTTGGGCATGTAGAGCGAATGAACGAGGAAAGGAGTGAAAGAAAATATATGACGCAAATGTGAATGGAAGAAGAAGCCGAGGATGCCCAAGAGAGACATGGCACGACCAAGTGAATCAGATACTTGAGTTGGGCCATGTCAAGAGTCAGAATAATAGAAGAGCATGTATAAGACGATGTATGAATGTAAACGAGGCAAGACCGAGTTGTTTGGCTGCCCGTCCTCTCTATCTACCCCTGCGTGAAACGGCGTGATAGTTAGTTAGTCAGTCTTTAAAATCAACAAAATAAGCTGACAAAAGATATTAATATTTTAGTATATCTGACATTTTCTTTGTGTTTCGGGACCATCAATATAATAACAGAACTTTAATAGGACTTTCACCGACTTTTAAAATTGTTATTAAAATTTGATGAATTGTTCAAATTCTGTGAAATAGCCCATCCTTAGTTTCACATCGAAGGTTTCATCTCTCTTAGCTAATTAATTTCTTTTGTGGAATAAACAGTTCTAAAATGTAATAATATTCTCCGTTTGATGTTTTATTACGGTTTTCGTAAATAGCTCCCGTTAATACTAAGGCCACAGGCCCTTTGCTTTTGCCTTGTTATTCCCTTGACAGTAAGTCCCTTTAATTGAAGTTCACTAGAGTGTTTATCATTGGTTGATTAGCTATGTAACCTGGTACTCACACTTGGATCATTACATCAACACTGCCGTATTAAAGGCCGATTAATATGCAAATTAGTGTTAAACTCAATTGTTTAAAGTGTTTATACTTTGTGCAAAACTCACATATACTACACTCGCGTTTGCTACGCTAATCAATATGAAATTTTAGGTATTCTTAGACATGTTTCCGTTGCGTTTTCACACCGAGTATAATGCTCTCGCCTAAGTCATAAAAAATATGAACCAATTAATTTCGATTTGTAACGACAGTAACTATTGGAATATGTGTAGAAAAATTCTACGCAGTTGAATGAACGTACAGACATCCTGTTTTAACTCGATTTTTGGCATTTTACCTGTCTGTAAATTTATTTGTTCGTTCCGGTTTCAGGTTTAGAAAATCTGCTGCATCCACTTTATTATTCAATCAAGCCTTACTTTGACTACATAGCTAACAACTGAGTTTTTCAATATTATGGTACCTACCCAACGTACGTTTAACAAGGTTAGCTCATCGAGGGGGTGGAGCGGTGATTGGCTAAGAATTCGTGACGTAGCTTGAAGTCCACGTTCCACTGGGAGATGTGAATCAACTGCAATATAAGTGGCAGAATTTACTCCAGCTATGTCTATATTTACTACACGTGTTTGAAATTTCGAAAGCGGCCCAACAAGTTTTTTTTACGAATGAGCTAATCTTGTTAAACGCATTTTCTACAAACCTTGGTACTTATCTACCCTGAAGGAATTTTGAAAAAAGATTTTTTTATTGTATGCGACGTTTATTTGGAAAAATTGTATGATTCCTTATTTGAATTTAAAAAATAATACATAAAATATTTTATGGTCTATAATTAAAAGGTATTTAAGTACCTACTTACAAATCTTATTTCAGAGTAAATTTTGGTTTTTATTTATTAATTACGAAAAAATTTAAATCATGCTTTTTTGGATGCTAAAGGTCTACTGTGGTCATTCTAAAGAACTACTAGTCATAAAATACCTGGCAATAATATTGCATTTATAACATACACATGTGTGACTCTTTCTTAGAACGGCAGAAAAATATTAGTTCTCTGTAGGTTCGGATAGGGTTGCAATCATTTAAAAATGTGGGCCTCCTCTAACGAAATATCTATCAAGTAATTGTAGTCAAAATAACATTCTCTAAGTTACTTTACTTACAGATTACTATATTTTGCATCGGCATTGTCAAAACGGATAGAGCATGTTTGTTTTTGTATGCAAAACACACAAGCTTTTTTATTCTTGCGCATTTTACTCAGGTTCAATGCTTCGTTAACAGAAGCAGAGAAAGATTGTGTATTTAATATAGATTGAACTATGTAACGGGATATACGCAACGAATGTAATAAGACTTCTCCAATTCCCGATTCCTATAAGAAACTAGATTAAAAAAAATCATAAAAATATTGAGAATTCATTAGAATTAACTAAAATGCAATCAATCGAAAAAAATTCTGGAAGTAGTGAAAAAGAATCAAGAAATGACCTCATCATAAGCTAAAAAACTAACCATCATGTCATTTCTGCACAGGAATAGGCAGAGAGGATAGACAGCCACACAAACTTGTGCAGAACGGATATTGCATAAATTAATATTACGGCAATATTTTTCATTAGAGGAAATTTCAAGTGTTGCACAACAGCTATGAGATGTTATTTTACCCAAACTCACAGCAAAATGGATGGCGAATAGGTGGAAAAAAATTATTGCCTGAACCCAAATATTAAATACTTTGAAGAATTCAGTACATAAATAAATGGATTAGAGGGAATTTGCAGGAAAAAGCTATGGAAGGTGTTTTCCAAGTATGGAGTGAACACAAATCTCATACAGGCAATTGTGTCTCTGTACAAGGGAAACGTTGCATGTGTTAGGGTGAACGGTGGTTTTACGGGGTGGTTTGACATCACAAAAGGTGTTAAGCAAAAGTGGTTATTCAAACTATACATGGATAATTGTATGCAAGAATTGAAAGAGGTGGGATTGGGCGAATATGAAAGTATGTTGCCTGTTGTATGCGGATTTCTAACACCATGGAAAATGAATTTATTTGTATCTAAAAAGGATTATTCTTGTCTTACTGTCGAATAAAGGATATTCCAAGATTTTTTAATGCAATTTTTCCGTTCCTTGGTCATAAAATTAGATCCCTGCTATCTTTTAGGTAGGTTTTTTTTAAGAACTTGTGTACTTATCTTTCAGGATGATTCTGTCAATTTTTGTGCTCATTTTTGAGTGTGTGAATTAAATTATTACAATGTGTTGGAACGGAAACAATGTTATTTGAGAATGGCAATTGTAATTAGCATTTAGTGCCATTTTGAATTTTTAGACATTTTAAACGTCCCCATTAACTGCCGATTCTCGCCCCATCAACGTTTTGTCAATTTTAACTGGGCTGTTTGATCAGCCATTGATTAAGCCGCCTCGAATAAATTGTTGTCAGCATTTAATCAAAAGCTGACAGTCCATGAATCGGGGGTTAACGGGAGACGTTCAAATGTCAAAATTAGATTTATTAATCAGAGCCTAAAAGCATTTCTCTAATATTATTGAAAAAGTATTTTTATTTCGTGTTAGTAAAAAGCAGTTGTGGCTTGCCATATCTATATTAAATTAATAAATATTTAGTTCTAAACTGTTGAATTAAGTTCGACTGATTTTGGGCGAACCAAAGTTTAACTAATGCTAAATACAGAAAGCAGTTTTTAATTAACAAAATGTTAATTTGTTCCCTGTAAAACACTATGTTTCCCTTTCCTATCCTTTCTCCGGTTTTCTTTTCACTCCAAAACTTAACAATAACTTAATGATATTTCCTCTCCTTTCTAACATTTTGTCTATGTTCTTATTTGTCTATATGTACTTGTTTGTCTTTTGTTATTTTTATATTAATTTATTATCCTGACGAAGAAAACATTGTTTTTGAAACATGTCGATAATGTTAATTATGTAGCGGTGTATACAAAGTTATTTGTTTTCATTAAATCAATAATGTTGCCACAAAGTGTATTTGCGAAGTTTGAAGAAGTAACAATATTTCTTTCTGAACAGTATTTGTTGCTAGTTCAAGTTTTGATAGGTTCTTCCGAAACCGGTCAAAATTTGAAATTAATGTAATTGTTTAACCTCTAGTGTGCCAGCTAAAATGCTGACACTATTTTCGTAATAACCTATTTGTCTTTTCAAAATGACGCTTTTATAAATTGCACTATCTTACTTACCAGAATAATGTTAATGTGCTTGTATATTTATAAAAACTCATTTATATCTATCCTGTGCAAAAATACCTAAGAGAAGGGACTTGGCTTAATGATTCAAATACATATAGAATATTCTGCCCAAACCTATCTATTGAGAGGCGGGAATGGGTACCGCCGCCCCGGGAACCTTTATTGGATAACCAACACCTCTGCCATAGGTCATCCTAAGTGATTCGCTACGTTTGGTGATTTAGCATGGGTGCCCGGGTTCATGGGTTTAGGTTTGTCTAGGTCTTGGAGGTGGTTGACCAAGACACACTGAACCCCAGATTCCTACCCACCCCTTAAACCCTTTTCCTTCCCAGAACTCCTCTCCTTCCTTTCCTTTAAAAAACCCTCCACACAGCATCCCCAAAGATGACAAAGGGCTAAACCAAACCGTTTACAAAGCCACTAGATAATATCTATAGGTAACCATGGAAACGATGTATGTCGGCAGCCATCTTTGCCGCCATTTTTGTATAACTTTTTTTTTTTTTTGCCGGCAACCCGGGCGTTTATTAAAATACTGTTTGGACAGAATGTTTTATTGGTACGCTAAGTCCTCTCTTACGGTATTTTATTTGATCATTGAAACTATATAGTTTCCCCAAGATAGGATACTTCAGATTCAAACAGATTCGGAGAAATGTTTTTTTCTCTCTAATCTCTAATATATATAACACAATGAAGAAATACAAAAATATTCTCTTAAGTTTAGTATTGTACTTTCCAGCTGAATAAGCGTTCTATAAAATAAAAATAAATCATGTGAAGTTTTCCTGTAATTATTAAATACTATGACTTTTGAAAATTAAAAATTATGACATTTGACAAGAAATTTGCGACATGCTTTTTCACAGATAAAAAATCAATATTTGTAAATGACGAAATGACGAGCTAGAATTATATTAAGATGTATTATTTCCTTGCCAATCGAATAAAATTAATTTTAGTATGCAAGGAGCATATTTTAAGATTCAAAATACCATAAACTCGTTAAAATTATTTGATTTATCATATTAATATGATCATCAGTTTAAAAATGTTTTGCATGACTGCATCAAAATGCTCACAATCGCATTGCGTGCCTCTCTCAACCTAACCAAACCTAACCCAACAGCGTTATTCCTTTTTTATTGCCCCATCTTGCCAATTCCCAAATAATCTGTTAGGTCAGCTTAAAGCCTCGATTACATTGAGCGAGTTTACAAGCTACTAGCTGGTAAGTTTAAAAGCGGGTGAATCGGCGAGTGAGATTGTCATGATGACACACAAAACTGTTTACTCGCTCAGTAGCGACAGTAGCAGCTAAAATAACGACTCTCGCGTGAACCAATTCGGTCAACATTTAGTAAACAACTTGAGCTCGCAGCTAGCGCCACACGCTAGCCAGTAGCGAGAATTACGGCTCCCGCGGGAACTAATTCTGACAGTTACGAAATCAGCTGTTGGTAGGTCGCCATCTTGAGCGAGTAGCGAGTGAAGTTGACCACCTTTCAACTTTTTTCGTAGATTGTCCACAATCTGCTAGTTAGCAAGTAATACGTTGACACTGAGCGAGTTTACTAACAGATAGTGAATTTCCCAGATAGTAGCTTGTAAACTCGCTCAATTTCATCGAGGCTTAAGAGAGGCATTCACAATGCGTACGTAAGCCTGTCGAGACAGCCACTCAAAAAATTCAGTTTTATTTTCAATTGTATTTTGCGTAACAGTCACGTACCATTAATTGTAAAACTATTGTAATGAATTTCCCGTGGGTTATTATTAATTATCGTAACATTATTTGAATATAAGTATATTGTAATCAACCAAAATAATATACATAATATGTATTGATTGATTGAATCATCATTACCTTATGATTGAAGATACTAAATGTTAAATTTTAAGAAGTTATTTATAAAAGGCAAAACCACTGGTGTTACGGTGTATTGTATTTATGTATTATATAATAAAAGTTAATATTATTGTATGAATACAAGAAATAAAATAGGCACTAAGGCCAAAAAAACTGAAACTGAGATATAAGGGTTTAGTGAAGCAACTGACAATATTTATCTTTTAATATTGCACAATTTTTACGATATTTTTTATCAACTCTGATATTAACAGATCTGTTGTTAGCAGATTATACAAATCAAAATTTTATGTTCCAATATGCACACTTCGAATAATTTATTTATCATTAGCTGAATCTATTACAAGGTATGGGATTACAGCTTGGGGACTTTCCTGTAAAACAAATGTAAATCGTTTTCAATCAGTTCAAAATTTTTAAGAACAAAGGCATAATGTTCCGTACTTTTACCAGAATCTAAAAATTCTCTCAGTAAGATCAATTCTGTGGTATAAAATTATATCTCAGCATATGAATAGCCCTACTGGACCACACTTACAAAACTCGTTTTACGCTAAATGAAGGACTAATTGTACCTTAGCATTTATACAAATATGGACAAAGAACGCTGGACTACATGATACCTAATTGCTTAAATGCCGAAATTAAAAAAATGTACAAATGGTAAAACAAATGTTATGTTGAAGAATTGGCTCGCCGAAAGAAATAATTTGTATTAGACTAACACAAAAATTCTAACTGCATCATAAAGTAAAATAAGTTTATTTATATCTTCAAAGTAAAAGTACCTATTGACAAACTACTTAAAATTAGTTTATTAGGACTTTTCTGTACTTCTGTCTGTCTTTTATTTTTGCTGTCATATTGTATTACTTTGCATTTATAATAAATAAATAAAAACAATTAAACGCCGCACCTTCGTTGTCAGCCATTTATAAACAAATGATAGTTGACATGAATGGTATTTAGTGCCTGTTTAAAAAATGCCGACTCTTGCATATAGAGCCATCTTTTGGTGAGTATAAAAGTTGTAATGATTTTTTTTGGCACTTTGGCATACATTGAGATTATAGACACAAAGAATATTTCCGCATATTTAGTACACTTTTTGGAAAATAGTGCCTATTTTATTATGTGTATTCATTATTGTATATGTAAGTTGTCTGTGTTTGATTACTACATATATATTTTATGTAAGTAACGTACTTTTTATCAAGAATCTTTATTCAATTATTTAAATATTCTTTTGGATATAAATCAAATTTATACAGAGTTTTTTAAATGAAAAATAATTTGTTGGTCATATATTTTTGCTCCATTCGTAAATATTTACGATTAAACTCCAAATTAACAACTGTCCATAGTAGAAACGTCCATTGTTCCCAACCAGACTTACCAATACCAGCTAACAACTTTGATGTATTAAACACTGCCTAATTTAACTTACGCCAATCGGTGCAACTATTAGGAATCAATTTTCCAGAAACTTTGCTAACCAAACAAGAGGGAAACAAACTGTCAGTGAATCTGAAACTTCAGCTAACTCTATTAACCACTCCAACCCCTAAGCGTGTCTACATGACAATATTTCAATAGCAGTCAAGTACAATAAGTGTGTTTCACGCTAACGCTTGTGTTCCCACAGAAATCGTTATAACTCCGTTATTGTTCTAGTGACAAACCAAAAAAAAAAGTAAAAGATCACTAATAAATCAGGCTTCACATCTCTATTCAAAGTTGTCCTTAGAAATACATTATAAAGACTTATTTTGTAGAAACAGTTTTCACCCTCCAAATCGCCTACACGCCGTTAGACATTGTTAATTTTTTATTAAATGTATGAAATGGTGAGGTGACAAAATTGTTTATTATAAAAGGTTTTATGGTAATAGCCACGTTTAGTGACTAGATCTGAAAGTCAGGTACATTCCAACCTTTCCCTTCCCACTATCTTCAGCCTCACAACGTACCCCAATTGAGGATGCATAGTAACATTGGCTCCGGACAGTTAGCAATTTTTAAAAAGGCCAATAATTATTGCTAAGCAGTTACAAAATTTAATTGAAAACGAAAGCTGTCGGTGTTTTAACAGATAATAAAAATAATTTTTTACTTTGATTCAAGTGACTTTTTATGTATTACAAACTGTTGGACAAATGTTCTTCAACATGCTTTATTCAAAAATGATTTTATTAATATGTACATAATATATTATAAAATGGACGTAATTGAATATATTAATGTGTAATCTTAATAACAATTAATAGTTTATGGACCTACTCTATATAACCTTTTAATAATGATGTATTGTAAATGCAGTGGTAATTTGTATTTTCAATAATTTTGCTTTTTGATTTCATGTTTGAACTCTAATTATTCTTGTATACATAAATCACTGTTTGCCATATAAATAAATTAAATATATTATCAAAAACTCCAAATTTGTTTTTATTTTATTTTGATTTACCTTACAATATTCCAAATAAATGAGTTAAAACTGCCTCTACAATATGGTACTTCCACACATCAACCATCAAGTTTGGAGTTGGACGGTTGGGCTATTGTGTAGTGGCTATATTATCTAGCCACTACACTCCAACTCCGAACTTAAATTAATTATCATTAGACTTCGAGTGAGAACGAATTCGAGTGATTTTTTTTGTTTATTTACATTATTTTTCATTTACTTACATATTTTTTTGTTTACTTACGTATCTTTGGTTTGTTTACACATTTTTTGTTTACTTACATTCTTTTTTTTGTTTATCAACATATTTTATGTTTATTTATAGATTTTTAAAAATATTATCTTGCATTTTTACGTGCTGTTCCAGTATAAACAGGGTATAAAAAAAACAAGGTAATTAAAAAAATGTAAGAAACCAAAAAAAGCAGAGCGTGCAATTCACACACAATAGAAGTGAAACCTTCATAAAACAAAAGTAGACAAGAGTCTGGAGACTACGAAGCACCACACAAAGAGGAGGCCGAATATTCTATCTCATTCTCTCGCAGGCTGAATCCTATAGATGTATGTGTTTGTCTCTTTTAAGTGTCACTATTTTTTGTTTCATTGAGTTTCAAATCACAATGGTGCTATGTGGGAAGTATAATAATTGAGCAAGATGCTATGTATTGTATCCCACCTCTTCGCATGTTAAGGAAAGCTGCCATCCAGTGTTCTTTTTTTATTTCTTAATTCATCCACTGGCTTATTAATGGAGGCTACACTTCATAATAAAAGCCACTTAATGACACTTTGTTTTAATGACACTTTGAATGTAATGACATTTTGATTTTGTGCAGGCGATGCTTCAGGTTCCATAGTATTAGTTTCGCTTCATAAAACTCAAAAAATAATAATTTCATATAATTGACCACACTCCTGTAATAATATTGTCATATTAATGGCACGTCTGTCTGGATTGCCTCCCGAGCGCAGACTGATGGTTGAGGGCCGGTTCGTGCGAGTTGGGCTAACTCCTTTGATTAGGGTGTTATGTATTTACCATCTCCGGTAATATTCCCCTTTAATTATATATTTCAACCAATTCACACAAAACCTTGATAAATTATATACCTAAACTTTGCTCATGAATCACTCTATTGGTGAAAACCGCATGAAAATCTGTTCAGTAGTTTTTAAATTTATCACAAACAGACAGACAGACGCGGTGAGGACTTTAATTTATAATATGTAGAGATTATTCGTATCTATCTATTTAAGTGTACATAATTACTTTCTGAATTTCGAACGCATGACATAGCTTGAAGTAAAACATTGCCACTACGAAGAACCTTGAAAGCGATATCTGTAGATTCCCGTTATATCATCTCAACCATTTTTATTTTGTGAAACTCATCAAACAATAGCTTGGGACCGAAGCTTCCTACTGTTTTTAAAATAATAAAAGGAAAAGCATTGATAATATATGTGATTGACCTAACAACCAGTGCCCTTTATTTAACAAAAGGTTCCTTCAGAACAACACTCGGTGTTGTAAAGTGATATGTACAAGTGAATAAAACAATACAATCTGGTATTACAAAAAGTATTTTGAGTTGCAACAAGCAAGAAGCCCAGAAAACCTACACCTGCTGACAGAAACACAAAAAGCGTCACATGGATTTTATATGCATGCCTCAGGGATCTCATTTCCAAAGCATTCAGCCTACTTTCACCCTTAGGCCCTCCGTTCATGGAGATACTTACAAACTACGTGATTGTGACACAACCACAAGTACCCTGCAGATAAACTACTTTTTAATGCTGGTTTCCGTACACGGCGCTACCCGAAATATACTGAACTTGATAATTTTTCACGTGCACCCGAGGAGTTAACATGATGTCAAGCGATGTCGAATAACGTTTTTTCCAACATCAATGCATGCCTTCTCCACTAAATCCTTTCTTACGTATTCTGGTAAAGTAAAGTTACATAAACACGCATTTTTTCCACTTCCAGAACAAATCTAACACTACTTTCATGTTCCGACGCCATTTCTGTCAAACGCCAAACGAAAAGTAGCAGACACAAATGATGCAACGCGTAAAGTGCGATCAGCACCGTCAGTAGCATCAAAAGTAAACCGACAGCTGCCGCATAGCGCTGTGTACAAACACTAGCAAAATCGTACGGGGAGTACTCTCGAGCGGCGCGCATGTTACGCGCATGAGGCTCGAGTAGCTTGTAAGTAGCTTCATGTACGGAGGCACTTACTCTGTCAATTCCATGTTTCACTGCATTACAGGGTTTTTAGACTGATATTTTTTTATTAAATATGCCAAACATATTTATTAAGAAAATTGCATAAATTCATGGTGCTCTACATACAATTTTTTGGGGACTATAATATTAACATAAATATTATTAATTTAATTAAACATAATAATGTGATTCTTATTATTGGTAAATATAAATGGAGTGACTAAGAACTAAGAATTGAACTAAGAGATGATGCGGACCTCACTAGACTAGACCTCGCAGGCTCCGCTGGAGGTTATATTCACAGTCCCGCGCACATCCGTCACCTGATGGCGATCAAGGATCGAATCCTGCAACAAACAATTATTATTAAATTCATTAGTCATTAGAATAATTTACCCAGAGTGTTTGTGCAATATCTGTGTTGTAGATCACATATATTTATATGGTCATCTTAGACATTTATAAATAGAACTGTCAAAAAATATTCACAACATCCCAAGAAGGCTAACCATTTGATATTACCTCCATTTGTAATGTTAGAAGAAAGAGTAAGAAGAACAACAAGGGCCGGTTGTTTCACAGGATTTTAACAATTCATCAAATTTCCAAATTGATTTTCCCGTTAGGGGTCGTCCATTAATCACGTGAGGCTCGAAAGGAGGGGGAGGGGTTCGGAAAAAATCACACAATATCACAAGGAGGGGGGGGGGTATAATGAGATATCATGTGTATTTATTTTTCGTTGAACGCATGATTTCTAAACCAAACAGCAGCCCATGGCCTTGACTCACCGATTCATGTCTCAAGCAACCTAATGATCCAAGCAATAACAGTCCAGAGATACACAATGTTCGTTCTTTACACATTCTCACGCAACAATCGCTAAACCGAGAGAGATTCTCTGCGTAGTGTGTGAAAATTTTATCAGATTATACCTGTATAAAGATAATATTCTGAAAATTTCAACATATTTTGTACTAAAAAAATACATGTGATTTTGTGCACGGGGGGGAGGGGTAGTCTAAAACCACACCACATATCACCAGGAAGGGGGGGGGGGGGTTAAAAAGTTGCTAAAAGTGAAATTTCTGTTTTTATATAATTGTGGGCCAGTTGATTCACAGCAAAATTTTAAAAGTTTCCTTCGAAATCTGATGAATTGTTCAAATTCTAAGTAGAAAAAAGAAGAGAAAGAAGTGCACAAAATAACAAAGTAGCAAGAAGGAAAAGAACATAAAAGAACAAGAAGCAAGAAAGCCAGAAGTGCAAAGAGAACAAGTAGCATGAAGAGCAGGAAGAACAAGAAATAAGAAGTGCATAAAATAACAAGAAGAAAGAAGAGTAGGGAGTAAGAAGCAAGAAGAGAAAGGAGGAAAAAAGCAAGAAAGCAAGAAGAAGTAGAAGTGCAAAAAGAACAAGTGACAAGAAGAGCAGAAAGTAAAGAAGCCAGAAGTGCATAAAATAACAAGAAGAAAGAAGAGAAAGGCGCAAGAAGCAAGAAGAGAAGGGAGCAAGAAGCAAGAAGAGAAAGTAGGAAAAAGCAAGAAATCAAGAAGAAGTAGAAGTACAAAAAGAAGAAGTAACTAGAAGAGCAGAGAGAAAAGAAGTCCGAAGTGCATAAAATCACAAGAAGAAAGAAGAGAAAGGCCCAAGAAGCAAGAAGAGAAGGGAGCAAGAAAACAGAGCCAGAAGTGCATAAAAAACAAATAACAAGAGAGAGCAAGTTGAGAAAGAATTTTAGCAAGTTAATTTTAAAGTTAATTTTAGCAAGAAGCCAAAAAGAGCAAAAAACATGAAACAGGAAATCAGAATCAAGAAAGTTCACCTTTAATCCATCCCGACCCCCTACACCTATATATGCTTAGATTGCTGGGTATATTGCCGGCTGATATTGCATCTTCTAAAATTCAGTGACTTAAAAAGTCTTGGCCGTCTCAAACACCTAAAAAAAGAAGTTGATGCCTAAGAAAAATGGATGGTAGACTTACATCGCAATCATCCATCCGGCTCTCTTTGTAATATCTGACTTTGTCCTTATTGTAGTTGTGCAGATCCGAAGAGGCTCTCCGACTATCGTTCGGCTCTCCCAGCCCCGACTCATTCTTCTTGAACTGCTCTGTCGCTTTTTGATTCCGATCCCAGATAAACGGATTCTCTTTAAACGTGTCCGGCTTATTACAGTCGCTGGCTTCCATCTTCATGAAGGAATCATTCAGGTATTTCTGGTAGAATTCACTCTGGATGAGAGCTCGCAGACCTTCCATCGTAGTGGGATCGTCACTCTGCGTGCTGTCTGATTCCTCGTTGCTTGGAGGCCTGGTTTTTGACTTGGATTTAAAGAGGTTTCTAAGCTTGAAGCTATCGGATGAGGCCTGATTGATTTTGTCAATGTTTTGCTGGTTCTCATTGAGTTCCTTTCCGTGCTTCGTTGATATGCCTAGAATTAAGAAGAATAGGATATCAGATGACTTGGTGACATTGACCAAGAATGAGCAATCTCCATTTCTTCTATAATTGAAAATCACGATCTTTTCGTACGTCTTTTTTGAAAATGTAAAAGACAGAAAATGCCAAAATGTTTTAATTTAGGAAAGTACGTTCCTTTCTGAATTTAGTGAAGCGAATAAAAGAGTGGTTTTTAGGGCCCAGTTGTTGAAACCCCATCACATTTTAAACACTGTAGAGAATTCTTTGAAATTCTGAGTCATTTTGTTAGCGGAGTTGGGATGAAGCCAATATGATTGATAACATGCCCAGCCCCATCAAAATATAGTGTGGTCACCATGTTCAGCGTAACTTGAAAGAATATGTAAGAGGGACCACATATTTTAGTTTCCAAAACATATATTTGTTTTAATATTAAGTGGAAAACTGCATTTATGATATTGACTTTTATAGAGTTTTATGATAAACATTCCCAATACTATTCCGTGACCGGGAGAGCTGCATTTCTGAGGTAAATTTGAGTTTATTTATTTATTTTTTAAGTTAACCACTAGTTATTTTGCTACTGTTATTTTTTTAACGTGTATGTAAAACAATTGCTCGCATTGCACAATTTATTATTTTACTTTAATTCGTCTGATTGGAAAGTACAGTGGAATCCGTTTATAATGACATCGAAGGAAAATGACGAACACATAATACTAAGCAGATGTCATACAAAGCATTTTGTAGAAAATAAATAACCTCCTGTTTTTGTTAGGTATAAATGTATGTTTTTATTTAGAGAGAAACTCAGCATATTAAGACTCGTGACGTCAGAAAAGAGCATATTAAGACTCGTGATGAGAAAAACACAGCATATTAAGACTCGTGACGTGAGAAAAGAGCATATTAAGACTCGTGATGAGAAAAACACAGAATATTAACGTCGTCGGGCAACACTTGACCCTCCCGAACACTGCCGTCGGTCACTATAACCGACATAATTTTCCATGAAATTAGAACATAATTTATTAAAAATGGGTCATAATTTATTAAAAATGGGTCATAAAAAGCGACATGTCACTATAAGCGAAGTCATTATATCCGATTTTGTTACAAAGAATTTTATATGAAAACCAAACTTCGCCGTGTAATTACGTCATATTAAGTGGTTGGTCAATATAAACGGAGTCATAATAAACAGATTCTACTGTAAGTAAATTTTTAGCGTTACAAATAAGTTGTAACGCTAAAAATTACATCGTTTCCAGGGAACAATTGGCAAATATCTGACCAGATGCATAAGAATTAAGAAAACATGACAGGTGGGAAAGGATCAAACAATGAGGAGTTGACTTTGACGTCAGAGCAAGCCCTTCGATGCGGCGTACGGGGCAAATTAATTATGGAGGCACTAATAGCGGGGTGTAAAGGGTGTTGGTAGGTTGCTTACCTGTGCCCCCGTAGCTCTGACGCCCCTTCCTGGCGGTGCTGCTGTCCTGCGAGGAGAGCAGCGGGTGTCCCTCGTCCAGCGCCTGCTCCAGGGTGGTTCCCCCAGAGCCTCCGGTGCCCCAGCTGGGCGGAGAGCTGGATTCGCCGCTGAGAGAGTCAGAGCCCTCGGTGGACAGCTTGGTGGCCTCCTTCAGTGTGAAGAAGGTGAGCGTCACCAGGGCCTGGAATTATCCCAACCATGTAGGTTCTATTAACTAACTAACCATCACGCTGTTTCCCCTCAGAGAAGATAGACTGCCATACAACACCGTCTTCTTGCATATTCACATTTATATTATCTCATACGTGCACAATGCACATTTTCTTTTGACTCATGACATAACCCGACTCAAGTATTAGATTCACTCGATTGCACCGTGTATTCTTCCGTCGCCCTGACTTCTTTTCCATTCAATTCTGCATCATTCATTATAAAGAAAACCAAGCCTCACAACTCATGCTATTAAGAGGAGCATACTACCATCAGAATGTAGAAAATGGAGGTGTTATAACTATTCTACAGTGTTTGTTACAAGTAATAATATAAAATCTATGTTTACCAGGATGAAGGTGAGAGCAGCCATGACAGTGGAACAGACGGGGAAGCCAAAGTTCTTGAGCAGCACTCCGCCCAGCGAGGGTCCGATCACCTCTCCCAGCGAGTACATGCAGCTCCACACTCCTGCTACAATGCTGTACGTTCCTAGATTGTCTCCACAGCCGCCCTCTTCACTGTGACACAATACATTTCACTTATATAAACCAGGCGTTGCCCAAGCTACACAAAAATTTCTCTTATTTTGAATATCAAATGTTCAAAAAGTAACAAAATTCTGTTTTAGGGAGGGGAAAAGGGGGATGGGGTAGTTTTTCCCCTTGTTTTGAATGTCAAGTATGCAAAATTTCATCAATTTCAGAATGAAAAAGTATTTGTTCAGATTTGTATAAAAAACAAAGAATGAATTTAGAATTTAGTTCAATTAAAAATTTAAAACTTTATTTACATGGAACTGGTGAGCACGCCTTGGAAGGTGGGCAGTAGAGTGAGCGCCACGGAGATCCCTATGATGGACAGTCCCACCAGGTTGAGCCAGAGGGAGCTGAAAATCACAAACATATTAATGCCACCACCATAAAATTGTTAAATTAGGGGGTAATACACATCCCCCAAACGAGAGTTTTATACAATATGCAATTTTTTTTAAACCACATTTTCTATTATTTGGGCGATCCTAGAAAAACTTTTCAGTAATCGACATGTATTTAAAAAAAATATCCTGTTACTAATTACATTTTTATATCACATTTATCCAATCCTGGCGAAATTACTTTCCCTTCAAGGATCTCGATTACTTTTATAAAAATTCCTCACCGCAAAAAAACTGCGAGTGCCGATGTAAAATGTGCATTTTATTGAAAGAGTTTACAATAATATCTATGTATTTTCTATCTCTGCTACCATTACGCATTACTTAATGATTGACTGCTGGGCGAAGATGGGTGTTGAAACAGAAGATATAAAAAATGGTAATTAATGTTACTGGAAACTGGAGTGTTACTGGAAAGGGCAAAAAAAGGGTAAGAGACATGATCGCTCTGCGATATTTAGTGACCCCCTTCAGGTGATAGTATGTAAAGGGAACTCTAAAATATTCTCTCTAGAACCCATTATTGCATGACATTGCTGTGTTCTCAGAAAATCTCTTATATTCCAAGGCTTGTCTCACCATGTATCACGTTCCTACAGTTTGATTATCGTTGTTTACCTTTCCAGGAAGGGCAGTAGGGGAGAGGGCCCTAGCAGAAGGAGCCCTACAGTGCACAGAAGGAGCCCCCACACCATCATGCACCAGTGCCGGTCAATCCTGTAAACAAACAATTAATTTCATCAATCATTCCAATATTATTTTAAGAAGATCAAATAAGTTTGTTTGGAGATTGTCTCACCTGTCTGACAGGTAGC
The DNA here is from genome assembly GCA_936435175.1 of Glyphotaelius pellucidus. Taxonomy (NCBI): domain Eukaryota; kingdom Metazoa; phylum Arthropoda; class Insecta; order Trichoptera; family Limnephilidae; genus Glyphotaelius; species Glyphotaelius pellucidus. Next base: position 26,165,107 of record OW386559.1, read on the forward strand.
CCCAGACGGGGCTGAAGAGTCCGTAGAGGCCGGAGAACAGCAAGAAGATGAGGCCGACTTGCTCGGCGCTGAGGTCGAACTGGCGCAAATGCGGCTCTAGGGTGGGGTCCAGGAAAGCCCAGGTATTGGACACCACCACAATTACCAGCCCCGTGATCACCACAGCAGGCACCTTCACCAGCTCCAACAGAGACCCGTTCTGGTTGGACACCGAGTAGTCTTCAAACAGAGGGTCACTTATTTATTAACAGTTATTAAACAATATTTTAAGTAAACTAGAACAAAAGAATAAGGAATGGGAATGATTATAACCAATATGATCAGATAATATTTGAGGCAATATTGAATATTTCTATTTCTCTGTCTATGGTCTACTGGAAATGTCTATAGTCACAGACAAGTATATAGATGTCCAATTTTTAGAAGACAATTTAAAATGGCATCACACAATCCAAAACATTATCTAGAGTATTCCATGAGGGTGACAAATGAGAATGACATCTTTTGGTATTCAATAGAAGCTTAGTCAAGGTAGCAAATAAACTAATTAGCTCTTTACGAGAACTTCAAAATAAATTCATAAAAATCACCTACAGCTACACAAATTTGGGCAGCTATCAGTTACAAGACATTAGCGGTGATCCCAAATTTGGTAGCTATTGCTCAAGTAATAAGTTATCATATTATGTTGTTCTTTCTTTGATCTGTGGTTATGAATCACATTGGGGAAAATAAGAATGAGAATTTAGGAATAGCAAAGAAAGCAAAAAGGCTTCCAAGAGTCTTATTGACTGGTATCGCCACCCGAGGTGATGTAAAGGGAAGAACAAAGTGTGTAGTTTGCTGGACTCACCCTCCTGGTTAGGCAGCAGCAGATAGTTGATGGGCATGGTGATCACCATGGCGACTCCCAGCACGTAGAACGGCAGTCCAAAGCCCCCTACCTTCCTAAACATAACTATATTTTAAACAAACAATCTTTCATCATTTTGTGTATTATTCAACTCGATTCTATAAATTACAGAGTCCCTCAAGGATCCATACCAAGGATCCATTACTTTTCCAAACATAAAAATATTAACTACATCTAACAAGAGTAAATAGAGGAGAATGAGTCTTAAAGAATAGAGAATTTTTTTGAATAATTATTTATTTAATTTTTTTTTTTTTTATGAGAAAAACTCTCTTTTTATAACTTTTGAAGGTTATTCCCATCAACGTAATATATCATTGAAGAAGAAGATAACACTTGTAATCTAAATGAAAATATGAAAGAAAACAAGACACAGAAAAACAGAAAAAAACAATGGTCGCAACTGGGACTCGAACCCAGATATGTAGTTCAATATGAATAAATTCGGATACATTTATCCGAGACGCTATTCAGGTTACAAACCAATTCTTAGAATGATTGTTTCCAATAAAAAGAGTAGTTGCCTATAATATGGAAAAAGAACTAGTTGAAGATAATATTAATGATTCTAAATATTTGAAATATGAGATTGACAAATATGACGGTTCGACAGAAGGTGGCAATAGCAAAATTGGAAAACGCGCACGTCCCGGTTAGACGAGAGGTCTGGGTTCGAGTCCCAGTTGCGACCATTGTTTTTTTCTGTTTTTCTGTATCTTGTTTTCTTTCATATTTTCATTTTTTTTTTTTTTTTTACATTAACTCCAAACAGGAGGCCCTGAGGAAAAAATAATTTCCCTCAGAGCCTATGTCATCTTTGAGGATGCTGTGTGGAGGGTGTTTTTGAGGAGAGGAAGGAGTGAACATGGGTCTTGAAGAGACCCATATTGTAGGAGGGAGGAAACACAGAGGCCGGCAAATCGTTCCACAGCCATTTTTAGATTATAAGTGTTATCTTCTTCTTCAATGAATTATTTATTTCTTCAAATTTCATTTAATTATTTAATAATTTATTGTTCCCTCACAATTAAAATACATTGTTCAGCGTATAATAAATTATTAACCCCACTAGGGTTCACCTGTATTGGGGTTAATTATTTCACAATTTAATAAAAGTAACACACATAAATATGTATTGGTCATTATCAAATAGTAAAATAATAAAATTTAACTAACGAAGGTAAATGGAGGAAATTTGTAGAAAAAATAATATATGATAACAAGAAAGTGAGAGATTAAACAAAATGTAATTATTATTCATTGTATCATTAATTCATACCATTTTCAACGATAGAGAAAATCAAAAAATATATACCCTTATGGTTTAGAAAAAGTATAAGTAAAAAATAACATTGATAAGCAAAGATTTATAAGCAATTATGTTAAAAGCGAATCTTTCTTTCTTATACAATATTAAAATGGGTATCAAGTAATTTTGAAATAAATGTAAAAGAAACCTTTTTGATCAGAACATTTAGTACAGTTTTCATTCCATTGGAGTGCCCGCTTTCGTTAAAATACGATTTTATTTTGTGCCCTCTCATACAGGAGGTTGGTTCTCATAATCATGCGAGGCATCATAATATTATATGATATCAACTTAATTCAAAGGAGTCCCTCAAGGATCCATACTGTGACCACTATTTTCCAAATACGCTTCTGATAGTAGGTAGAGGAGAATGAGACTTACGGAATAGAGCAGACCTCCGATGGCGGGCCCCACGGACATGCCGAGCCCGATGAAGGTCTCCAGGATACCGAGGACGGAGCCGATGTTATTGGGGAAGGTGTTCACTACGAACACATAGCTGGCTGTGGAGTAGGCACTGGCCCCAAGTGCCTCCAGCCCCCGGATCAAGAAGCAGAATGTGGTGAAAGTGTTGTAGTCATAGATGTATTCCAGAACTCTGCAAACATATTTTTAAACTTACAACGGATGTCAAAAGCTATTAAAGCATCAATGACAAAAATTTTGCAAATTAAATTTTATACACGATTGGCCTCTTTCATTGCTGGAAGGATTTCAAAAGCGTTATTAATCGAATTTTTAAAGCTGCGGCTTTTTTTTTGTTGTTTTCTGAAAAACAATATTTATTATAGGAGTCTGAGCAGACATCATTTTTTTTAAATGTGTCCATATGGCCGACTATTTATAGATCACATTGTGTATATATAGTATACACAACAAAGCACCCGCAAACAGAGTGAAACGCAGCTTGCGGTTACTTCGTACCTTTTCCATAATTCGTGGCTTGGCGCTTTTTTTCTCACGTGAAAGTATGTGTTCGCAGCATTAGCTGTCAGAAGACAAACACAAAAATTAATAAAAAAAATTATAACATTTTCGTTTTCTCAGAAAAACCTATTCTTATGAATAATTAATTATAGACTATAGAATTAAACTCTTGGAGGAAGGTGCAAGATCTCTAAGATTTAACTAGTCTAAAAAAAGTTTTCTATTGAAAACTTCCCGAGGACTTACCCAAATAGTAAGTTGCAGGAACCGGCAACGAAAATGCCGGACAACAGTAGAAATTTTGCCCCAACGGTCGGCAACTGAAAACAAATTGTAAGATAAGTAATAATTAATTATAACAATGTTTAAATAATAATTATTATCTCTGCTGACTGTAATTAATATTATCAAATATAAATATTTATTTTATAATATGCAGCGAAATAGAAACAATCTATTTTAATAAGGCAATATAATTTTATGAATTTTCGCTATTGCAATCCGGAGTCTCGTGTTCAGAAATTGATTTTGAAGCACGAAAAGTGACTTTGTTTAGTGGATGTATGGATAGTATTGGAAGCAGTGTATTTTTAAGATTTATTCTTCTTCTTCTTTCGTATGGTGGGGGGTTAGAGGGGGACATCAAGGTCTGTGAATCAGTCTAGGGCCTCAGGTGTTGCTCTGTGGACCTCACCCCTGGAATGAATGGAGCGGGCATTTGTTGACCACATGTTTGGTGATCTGCACCGCACGGCATTCTTACATCTCCGACTCTTTAAGGCATCATATGGGCACAACGGCTATGGGAGCACCTTATCCTATTGATGGCGGACCAAAGTTTGCGAGGCAATCCCAGGCTGTCTCTCAGTGGGGTCTTGTATGAGATGGGCATTTTCCACATCGGCCGATTGCCATTCAAGCTTCCACTTATCTTCTGGGGTGAGAGGTGATTGGAGGAGTCTTTCTCCTTCTGTCCAGAAGGGTTTTCGAGACTTCAAGCGGCATGCCGGGTGAGAGACAACATCATCGTGCAAAGGTATAGCACTTTTTTGCAGCGCCTTCTTGTACTCCTTTAGTGTTGCAATCTCTCAATATTTGGCGGGGTTATGTTTACAAGTATGGAAAGCCAAGGGAGAGGAGTAGATTTTAACATTCCGCTGATGGTCCGCAGTGTGGCATTAAGCTGAAAGTCAACCATGGAAGTGTGGGCGCTTCTAGCCCATACTGGAGCACAGTATTCAGCTGCTGAGAAAACCAGAGCAATGGAAGCCGTTCTGAGCGTGTTGGTGTCGCATCCCCAACTAGTTCCAGCTAGCTTACTGACTAAGTTTAGTCTTGTCCTGGTTTTTTGCCCACTGTTTCCATGTGTTGCCGGTAGTTCAGTCTCCTGTCCAAAGTTACTCTAAGATAGCAGGGATGGGGGTCATGGTAAATATTTTTTCCATTAAACTGAACACAGAGTTCTAAGTTTGCCTGTGAGTTACTGAGATGGAAAGCTGTCACAACTGTGATCGACCCATTTGGCTTTAGTCGCCAATTGAGGAAATATTCTTCCATAGCCTTGAGGTCAGAATTAAGGATCTCTTCTGCCGCATTGAGGGTTTTGGCTTGGGCTGTGATAGCGATGTCATCTGCATAAGCAAATTTTCTGCCTTTAGTGTGAAGAAGATCTCAAGTATAGATGTTAGAGAGCGATGGGGCCAGCACTGAGCCGTGGACAAGGCCATTATTAAGGGGTATTTTTTTGCCTTTTCGTCCGCCTAGAAAAACCCTGAAAGTACAATCAGTTAGCAGTTGCTCAATAAGTCGCACTGTGTTGATTTATTTTATTGTTATTTCTTTTACATGAATGATTTATGAATTAATCATAAGTGAAAGGTCAGTTCATTATGATGACAATACCTATATAAAAATACAAAACACTTTGTATTCTTAGTCATCGAACCAAAAATGGAGCACCGATTATGAAAAGGCTAGCCAATGAAAGAATATAATTTGTGTTTTCTAATGTTCAGTGTAACCACAAGCGTTGACTCAGTAAAGTCGGGTCTCCAACGACTAAATGTTTTCAGAACAACCAACAAAATTCAATTTGGGAGGCGGTTATGGGTACCGCCGCCCCGGGAACCATTTATTGGATAACTAACACCCCTGCCATAATGTCACCCCAAGTGGTTTGCTACGTTTGGTGACTTAGCAGGACTGCCCGGGTTCATGGAGTGAGGTTTGTCTAGTCTTGGCGGCCAATGCGTCGGGATAGATTGGTTGAGGGAGACCTAACCTAGACCTTTCCAGCCGCACTCTCTCGACCCATCGCCTTGCACCACAGCGGGAGGGATGGATTCATACACACATTGACCCCCAGATTCCTACCCACCCCTCATATCTTTTTCCTTCCCAGAACCTCTTCTTCTTTCTTTCCCTAAAAAGACCCTCCACATCCCCAAAGATGAGGGAGTTTTTTTTCTCAGGGCCTCATGTGTGGAGCCAATGTAAAAAAAAAATTAAAATTGGGGCGACCAACAGAGCTATTCTCTAACTCTAAGAGATCGTTCTCCCGCGAGATGTCCTGTCAGATTTGTGTGATTTTCTAATGCTGTTAAATGAATAAATAATCATGCACACTTGCAGGAATTCGTGTTTAAAACGACCCAAACTAAAATACGTGACAGCTAACAGCTGAAATTTTGACATCGGCCAATAGAAAAAGCAAATAACAGCCGTAGAAAATCACACAAATCTGACAGTACTTCTCGCGGGAGAACGATCTCTTATCATAAATTTTAGGGAATAGCTTTTCTGACCTAAGCATCCACAAAAAGTGTACTTGTTTATATCAGAGGAGACAGGCCTTTATTAATTTCCTTTATTAATTCATCTAAAACATTGGATGAATTTAATAAAGGAAATTAGCAAAGGCCTGTAATTAACTGCATTAATTCACTGTACATTTTTTTAAAATCAACAATCCAAATGCTTCTAAAAAGTGTTTTTAAAAATACCAAAATTTTCGTACTCAGACAATGACTGGTAACATTAGACAGATAAGCTCTACTTTGTAACACTGTAATTTTCATTTTTATAATAAAACAGTTTATAACAATTACAACAAATAGGTTTTAAGTACAACACAACTGAGGTGGCTTGGACATGAACTAAGAATGTCTGATGACCGAATTCCAAGGAAAATACTAAGTGCGATTCCAGAGGGTAGACGTCCAGTGGGCCGCCCCAGGCACAGCTGGGCGAGGCAACTCCAGAAACTGTATGAGGAGAGGATGGGACTGCCATGGACGGAGGCTGAAGAGTCAGCACAGGACAGGGACGTATGTAGGAGCCTTGCCGATGCAATGTGTCCCCGACCCGAATAGGATAAGGGGATGAAGATGATTTTGATGAGGATATTCTATATCAAGACATCATAAATTTTTTTAAGATGATTACAAGAAAATTTGGAAAAAATCTCCCAAAAATCAAATATTTTGAAGAATTTTTATTATCAGATACGTTTTTAGATTTTCACGGCCAAAAGTATTTTCGTTATTTGTTTTTGGGATGTTATGCCGTGTTGCGCTACCTCCTTCTTTAACCAACTTTTTGGACAGCGTTAAAGTGTCCATCATCAGGGCAGATGTGTAATTGTGTTTATTATCGGTTAAAAAAAATATCTATAATCCCCCAACGCCCGCATAAATAAATTCGCATTTTTTTATTTATTTTCTCATAAAATGTAGGTTTTAGGATATTTTATAACACAATAATTTTGTAAATCAATAATTTGTACGAAAAAAATTGATTTCGTGTATCTAGTGCGGCAGACCGGACAGACCATTTAGCACCGCAAATCCGCCCCTGACTTAGGGGGTATTCTAGTCTAGAAAGAAAAATTAATAAAATAAAATAAAATTCTTCATATTTCGATGATTTAAATATTCAAGAATATCTCCTTAAAAGAATTTTTCAAAATTCGAATTATTTTAAAAGTTGGAGCCATTTTAGTTTGGTCGGTTTAGACGGAATCTAACTAAAATCTAAGGCTGGCTTTACATTCGTAAGTTTTTTCCCGTAATTCGCTCGTGTAAGCGAATTATGGCCAAATTACCAATGTAAACGACACCAAAAGTCACTTAACGTAATTTAAAGCATGTTACAGAACTTCTTCCGGAAGTTTTTTGACAGGTCTATTGGCGTCCGCGCGAAATTACAGCCTTCTCACAGCTTATAAAATCAGTTTGATAAGCTGAGGGGCTTTTTGTAAGAAATAGTACCAAAATGCGCCTTTGCGAAATGTCAAAAATCAAAAGACATTTGTTTTTATTGGATTATTTTCCTATAAAACTAGTATTTATTTCCACTTATTTGAGATTTCTGAAAATGAGCATCCTTCTATTCAATTATCGGTCCAAACCTTTATAATCTCAATATTTCTGTTTTTTAAATTACGTATTTGAATACGAAGTCGGTTGCTGTCGGCAGCTGTCAGGTAGCTGTCATCCGAATAAAATGAAAGAAATCCATTAATTTTCGCCTTTGACGGCAAAAAAGTGCGTGGAGATTTGTTTAATTAAAGCCAAATTCTATTTCAGCACTTTTCGACTTTATTGACAAAATCGCGTAAATTTGACAGTAGCAGGTTGTTGTTGAAAGGAAGCCATCTTACCGCAAATAAATTTACAGATGTAAACGGTCGCATGAGCAGTTACACAGGTCGAACTTCCGAAACACTTCCGTGATCATTAATTACCACAAGTCAGATGCATATGTAAACGCTCCTGGGAGTAACCTGTCAAAATCTTACGTAATCCGTAATTTTTAATTACGAGTGTAAAGCTAGCCTAAAAAGAGCAAAACTTTAAACGCCTGTCTCTCAAAACCACTTTTTTGAGACGGTTGACACAATATCTCAAGTTCTACGAAACTTACTTAATTTACTTGAAATTTGGTGTGGGCCTTCTCTACACATTACTCTATCGCCCCTACCAGAATTATAACAAAATTTTAATTGTTACTATATTTTAAAAATTCCGAAAAGTAAAAAAACCGGGTAAAAACCCGTATTTTTATTTCAGACAGCCACTATTTTGCGAAAAAAGATTCTTTTTACCTTTTCGAGGTACGGGCTATAGCAGCACTTGTCTGAATTAAGAATTTTTTTTTTTTACTAGGAGGGTTGCAATTGTGTCAACGAGGGCGCGCCATTTTTTTGAGACCCCCCACTTCAACACCCTGTAACTTTTTGAATTTTAATTTTTTTTGTTTGACTTTTTCTTAATGTATTCTTCAATGCTTGATTAATATTTTGTAAAGTAATGGCTACTAAAAATATTATTAGTTTTTTTTAATTGCACCTGAAAAAATACCTAAAATTCATGCTTCTAGACTAGAATCCCCCCTTATGTTACAACAGAAATACGATTTCTGTTATTACGTATTAGTTATTACTTAGGAGGAATTGTCTCTTATTCATACGGCATCGCAAGCCAAACCACGTGTTACGATTAATTTTACTATGAATCATATAAAATAAATAGTAATATTATGACTACTACTAAAATTTAAATGTGCACTATCATCTAGTGGTTATATACATATAGGTGTATAATAGAACTACATAATAAAATATGAATTACAACGAACTTTAATAATGACTAGTGTTTTTATCACATATTTACATATTACAATTAATAAATGAGTCGTTTAATTTCCATATCCGCCATATCAACATTCACTGATTCGGAGAAAAGTGCAAAATCTGTCACATCTCTAGTGTAGCAATATTTTTAATCAATAATTGCATTTTAATTTTTTAAATAACGAATTGGAGTAAAATAAATTCGAAAAGTGTTCATTTTTCAATGTACGTCTGGCAATATTGAAGTAATTTCCATAAATAAAATGGATAGGTATAGAGGCTTCTGAAATTCAATTGACCTGGCGCGCGAGTTTCCAAACCCGCCATCTTGGCAAAATAACTGCTTGTGATTGGTTGAACTCCGATATAGCAGGTTTGACTTGATGCATGCACGCAGAGTCTAGCGGTGGTCGTAATTTCACTTTTCTGTGTTGGTGTTGTACCACTGCGAAGCGTCCCTTCAGAGGCTTTGGTGATGGTTACCCCAAAAAGATGAAAGCATCAAATAATCATAAAATATAAAAAATAAAACAGAAACTTACGATTTTGCCGAAGAACGGCGAGGTAATGAACATGACGAGCGCGTAAAAGCTGAAGACGAAGCCGGAGACGGAGTCCGTCATGCCCTTCTCGCTGGCCTCGCGCGGGAAGAAGGGCGCCATGATGGACATGGAGCAGAAACTCATGAAGTCCACCAGGGCCAGCGAGGCCAGCGTCAGCTTCTGTGGGGTGGTGAAGCCGCGGATGGCCGTGGGCTGCGGGTGCGACTGTGTTCGTAGTAATCTGAAATAGTCAAACTCCATAAAACACTCGTTGAACCAGCGCGTAGAAGTTGACTCTGCCTTCCAGCACACTAAATTGTATATCACTTGGTTCGGAGTAAAATAAAAAAATACAAGTGTGCAGTTCACACGCAGTAGAAGTGAAACCTACAGAAAACTAAAGTAGACAAGAGTGGGGAGGCTACGAAGCACCACACAAAGAGGAGACCGATTATTCTATCTCATTCTCTTGCAGGCTAAATCCTATAGATGTAGGTACGTGTTTGTCTCTTTTTAGTGTCGCTATGTTTGAAGTTTCGTCCGACCCTTTTACCTGCTTCTGCGCTGACCTGCTAAATGGGCTGTAGAACTTTAAATATCGTTAATACCATTACAAAAAATTTACAGTATATTCTTAAAGGATTATGCTTTCGAAATATCAAATTTATTTTTTTTTAATTCTAGACCACCGGCTCCTCTTAATTCATTACTGCTAGTGGAACACATTTGAAATAATCCAGGATATTTTTATAGGCCCAGAAAAAAATAAAGTATAAGAATTAAAAAAAAACTTAAGATTAAAAGTTAAAAATCTCCTACTTTTGAACCCCCTTTCAGTAATGGTTTTATTGTATAATGCAGAAAATTAAGTTCTTTAGAAAATGATCGTGAAATATTTCAATATTTGTGCTTGAATTTCGCGAAATACAATAAAACATACTTTGCGCCATGTTTTTTTGCGTAAATCAAAACAGGCGCAAGAATTTAAACTTTATCACCATTTACGTAAGGAGTGTTATTGTTAGCGTACCGATTTCAAATATTGCATCAGAAGAATCAGACAAAACCACACATCAGACATCTTTCAATCAATGCAAAACTAACTCAAAACAAAACACATTCATTCACCGCGCTTCACACATTTTTAACAGTTCATTAATTATTTAATATATTGTAATTTAATCCATTTATCATTGATTTATTCAACTTACACAATTTCATACCTAATATCAATAAAAAGCATCCACACAATACGTAATTATTATTCTACACCAGTGATGATGAACCTTTTTAATTTGAAAGTCAATAATTTATCCATTTTCAATTTCTTCGCGGGCCGCAGGGGGTAGGATGCACTTGGGTGACCGGACAATTCGGAATGAAACCATCTCAGATAAGTGATTTAGATTTAGAGTGATAAAAAATATATATTTAAAAAATTGGTTAAGGCCCCGCTTCCCCGCTCAAAAAGAAGAAGATGAGGAGATATGTAATAACGAATGTTGGACAGAGCGCGCTAATATTTTAAATAATAAAATTGAAGCGAATTGTGAAAATGTACAATGACTCGTTTAAAATAGAGCAAAAATCTCGTGGAAGGCGTCTTAAGTATCATTTAAATAAACATTGTGAATTTTTTCACAACTATAACTTGTAAAATAATAAAAACAGACGTGTTTTTAATAATTTTCGGAGCATACGTGTGATTTTTTTCTATCGAGGGAATTTCATATAATTTGCGTTTCGGCATGGAACGCGTCTAGGTATTATCTTCAAAAATAACTTTTTTTTTAAGAGCTTAAAAACTTCAATTGTTTAAGGGGGATATGTAAGAAATCGGTAGAAATTCGGGTAGCGGTGGCTTAAATGGGTTACGTTAGTTAAGGGTGAAAGTGTGATTTTTTTTCTATCGAGGGAATTTCATATAATTTGCGTTTCGGCATGGAACGCGTCTAGGTATTATCTTCAAAAATAACATTTTTTTTAAGAGCTTAAAAACTTCAATTGTTTAAGGGGGATATGTAAGAAATCGGTAGAAATTCGGGTAGCGGTGGCTTAAATGGGTTACGTTAGGTAAGGGTTATCGGCTAATTTAAAATATTTTTTTTCATAGCTTATGACTTTTCAAGGAGGTGTTGAGTTGACTTTATTTTCAGTTGGCATGGAACCCACAGCTTGACATGGTTATCATTGGATTCGGTGATGTTGCAAGCCTACTTATATTTTTTCAAACCGTAATTTTGTAACAAAACTTTTATAAAACGTGATGAAGTGAAAACCTATTATTGGCACAATAAATGTTTACATATTTTACCATACCCTAAAAAATATTGTAAACTGGTTTCCCCAATTAAAATCAAAATTAAGTTGATATTATAATGATAAAAAACTTACCTCTCTCTCAGTAATCGTATGTCAGCAACAGACAGTCCGTCATCTCCCGACCTGGCGCACCAGCTCCTGCTGCGGGCGCTCTTCCGGGTGATCCTAGATCGCGTGGCCCCCGAAGAAGCCGTGTTCAGGGAGCTCGCTAACTTGGGAGCCCCATCGCCCTCCCTCGTCACATCACCATTGGCACACCCGACATCATCATCTTCGGCATCTTCCCCTTCTGATTTGCAATCCCGCACCACAACGTCAACGGGAAACTCACTAAAATTCGCGCACTTTGAGTCGCCATCTTGTTTTATTGAAGGATTTCGAATCTCAATGACGGGAGAATCGTCTGAGTTTTCACTGTTTTTACGTCTTTTATCGTTTGTAAATGGGATATAATCTTTATCGGAGTCGGAAAAACGCGTTTCTTTGCCGCTTCTACCACGAATGGACACGTCAAAATGGCTGCCTTTTTGTTGAGAAGGGGATAAACAACTTTTTCTAGACAAGCCGCCGTTTTCCACTCGTAAAGAAGATTGTCCCATAGAACTAATAGAATCACATTTCTCACTGTCTCCGTCCAACATTTCGTCAGTAGAAGTTAGTGTTTCTTTCGATTCACTGAGCGTTTTTGAAGAAATGTTATCGTCATTGTTTATTTGGCCATCATTGGATTCTGACGCGTTTATAGACCTTTCTTTGTCCGCCATTTTGTAAATATACGTCACTTAAATCACAATAAATATTATTATGTAATCACAGAACTTTTAAAAGTATTAAATTGCTTTCTTTTTATTCACCATTATTATTATAAATTATATAAGATTTACGTTTATGGTTAATTTTCACTGAAGTTTCCCTGAAAATAAAGAAAAAAATTAATACATATTATGTAAGAATTATTGTAAAACGTTTGGCGACCTCTGTATTTGGATCGTCTTAAACCATAGTGAACTAACTCACTTTTTGCAGTTTCTGAGTTAGAGCTTGAAATGAAGACACTAAATTATAATCTGTAAACTTATATATCTATATTAAATAAATAAAAAATAAAAAAAAAAGCTCTGCCAGAGAGAACAAATCAAAGAAATACTATCTTGACCAATCATAGGCAGTTTTTCACTGATTGGATTTTCTTTCTGGCAGAGCTAGATTATGATTTGGAGCCCTCATTTCAAGCTCTAATTCAAAAATTGCAAAGAGAGTTAGTTCACTATGATTGAAGAAGATAACACTAATAATCTAAACGAAAATATGAAAGAGAACAAGACACGGAAAAATAGAAATAATATGATATTGAAAAATATGACAGAAGGTTTGACAAAAGGTGACAATATCGAAATTGGTTAACGCGCACATCCCGGTTAGGCGAGAGATCTGGGTTCGAGTCCCAGTTGCGACCATTGTCTTTTTCTATTTTTCTGTGTCTTGTTCTCTTTCATATTTTCGTTTAGATACTTAATATTATCTTCTTCTTCAATGATATATTACGTTGATGGGAATAACATTCAAAAGTTATATAAAGAGAGTTTTTCTTCTAAAAAATTGAATAATTCACTATGGTTTAAGACGACCCATTTATACTCCCCTACATTACGCAAATTTACTCTTATAGCATAAACAAACCACTCATCTTCTAGGTTGCAGAATACTTATAGATAAACACATAATAATATATGATATATCCATTTATGCACCCATTACCCACAGTAGAAAGGTAGGTACTTACCAATATAATTGTCTAAGTAGGGAGATTATACCTTTAGAGGAATAGGTAGGTAGTTACGTACCAATATTAGAGTAAAAATAGATATATAGCCCGAGCTTGTCGATGTATTAATTGCCAAGTCTTGACAATAAGCTCGCTCGGCTATCGATATTGATTAAAAACAGCAAGGGTCCGAGATTAAAGCCCTGCGGAATTCCCGACGTCTTCGTTTTTGATCACATATTCGGCATTGGAGAATCAGAGAGACCTATCAAACATAATATTCTTCCCATTGGTGCATTTCCGGATTCTCGTTTCCGATATCTTCAGATTAACTTCAATGAACAATGGTGTTTAAATGGGTTCCATTTGGAACTTTCCATACCATACTCCCTTCTTATTAGAGTCTCAAAATGATCATTCTACTTTTTTTTTCAATAAGATTTTTTCCACAGTACCCCGAAGAAAATAATTTCCCTCGGGTAAAACTGTAGATTTGAATACAAATTAATACATGACGTAGGTGTCACGTTTGGGGATGCTGTGTGATGGGTCTTTTAAAGGAAAGGAAGGAGGGGAATTTCTGAGAAGGAAAAATGTACGAGAGGTGGGTAGGAATCTGAGGGTCAGTGTGTCTAGGAGTGACAGACGTATTTTTATATGAATACCGCACAAGAGTCCTAACTGCTTCCGTCTAGAGCCAGTGAGGAATCCCCAATTGGGGTATGTTGTGAGGCTGAAGGCAGTGGTATGGGGAAGGAGATGGGGAGGAGGAAGGTGGGGAAGTACCTGGCTATTCAGATCTGGTTACCAAACACGGCTACAGCCATTTCAAGCAACGTGGTCTTACACCAGGGCGATACTGAGAGAATCTTCCACTCTGGAACGTGCCGCAAATATACCATATATTATTTTGAATAAATTAATTGTGAAATAAAACAAATTAATCAAATAAAATTTATTTGCCACGCCGGGACTCGGATTTCGGATTGCGAGTCAAGAGCCTTACGCTCGACCACGCCGGCCATCGTATGAATCCATCTCTCCCACTGCGGTACAACGTGATTCGTCCAGAGAGCCCTGCCGGAAAGGCCAAAAGGTCTTTCTCAATCAGTATCTCCCGATCCGTTCCACCACGCCGTAGGTGTGCAAACGCATCCGCCGGCAAGACCTAGGCAAACCTCACCCCATGAATCCGGGCACCCCAGCAAAGACACTAAACTAGCGAACCACTCAGGGTGACCTACAACATAACAATACACAACAAACATATATTTTTTTGGATAATCTTTCGCATCTGGCATCCTTATTATTGGCATTAATATTTCCTTTCTTCAAAATTCGCAAATTCACCTTGTGGCGTCGTTTTTAATTTAATGAAAACAAATAACTTTGTGAACACCACTATTTAATTAACAATATCATTATCAACATATTTCGAAAACATAGTTTTCAAAACATGTTGATATTGTTAATTAAATAGTGGTGTACACAAAGTTATTTGTTTTCATTAAATTAACATTTCCATTCACACGTGCTTCATTTGCCAACAAATCCGATTCTTCATTCCCATGTATTTCTTCATGTGGAGGAATCCATTGCAATGTGTTGTGAATTTTCTTTTATATTCGGGCTACAGGTACTTTTGCGGTACACGGCAATATTGACGGACCTTGCCCGAATTGTACGGCATATCTTGCTCGTTTACGGGCACTTTATAATAATATAATATGGATGATAAAAAAAAATAATTCAACAACAATCCAGAATATAAATAAATAATGGACACATTATAATAAATTAGAAAACAATAATCGAAGCAATAAAAATGATGTTGAAGGTCAAAATACTTGCATAATTATTGATAAATAATGCTTTTTTTTTTTAAATAAATGCATGTATTATTTTTAAATGCACGGGAACCACTGAGCACTATTTCCACTTTCCTAGAAATGTAATCTACACCGATTTAAAATAAAACACTTCTTGCCAATTTATCTAAGGCGTTAGTTTATTGTGAAGAGTTTTATTTCCTATGTTCATTTTTTACTTAAATTTGTATTTATCTGATAGCGGTTTCGACAAATCCGTTTCATGCACTAGCAAACTTTTTTTTTTTAAATAGGCAATTTACCCTAAAAAAAGACAAGTGCTTTGTGAACTTAAAATTCATTCAAGTATAGAAATTATTAGATTGATTAGGAAGTTTATACACGTACAGAAATAATTAGATTTATTAAGTGGAGGTAGTGGGTGGGGTGGTTTTGGGGGAGAGGGGAACGGTGGAAGGAGTCAACATAACATGGGAACATATGGTATGATCAATAATGGTGATTTACAGGTAGCCATTTTTTTGTTAACTATATTAATTTTTCATATTTGTAAAGAGCAAACAAAACCTTTGCACCCCTTTTACCCCTAATATATATTTTTTAAATTATGCATGAAAAAAACATTACAATTATGGTCGAATTTCGACCATTGGGAGACCACTAGTTAGTTAACAATACGTTAAGCAAAAACTTTGTACCCCTTTTTACGCGGAAAATTGAAAAAAGAAAATTGCGCGGATGGAGGACTTTGAAATTTCGCACACTTATAGTTTATATAGAGAAGGAGTACAGAATGCTATTTTTTTTTTAAATTTTGCGTAAAAATACATTTAATCAATAAAAAAAAAAAAATTACAATCATGATTGAATTTCGACCATTGAGAGACCACCAGTTAGTTAACAATACTGAAGCAAAAATTTTGTACCCCTTTTTACGAAAATTGCGCGGACGGAGGAGTATGAAATTTCGCACACTTATTTTATATAGAGAAGGAGTGCAGAATGCTAATATTTTTTTAAATTATGCATAAAAATACATTAAATCAATAAAAAAAAACATTACAATTATGGTCGAATTTCGACCATTGGGCGACCACTAGTTTACAATAAAAACACATAAATTTGTTGTAGACCACTTTTATTTTATTAACACTCTACCGGTTTCGGAAGCACCTTTCCTTCGTCAGGAGAATATTAGAGCCTTGTTTAGGATTTGATCAAGGGAATATGGAGGCGTTTGGAAACCCCCAGGACCAGAGGCTCGGGGCGGGCCGCCATTTTCTATTAGTCCGCCACTGGAAAGAACCCACATTTTTCGATTTCTATGGCGGGAAGGTACTTATTTGATTGGAAACATTCGATATTTGCTATTTTCTGTCATTCTAGTTTTCACAGCATAAAGAATAAGGCAAGAAGTACCTTTTAGGTGTATTTCGTGATACAAATATTTGCCTAATCGAGGCTTAAATTTCTGTACAAAACTATGTTTACGAAATTCAAATACAAGGATGGAGATCTGTGGATGTCAGGCGAGTATAAGTGAGATGGAGAGCTGGGCTGTTGGGCTAAACGAAACATTTGTTAAAACATATTAATAAAATCGGATATATTTATCCGAGACACTATCTAGGTTACAAACCAATTCTTGAATTGTCGTTTCCAACAAAAAGGATAGTTGCCTATAATATGAAAAAAATAGTTGAAGATAATTTTATTAATTCTAAAATTTGAAATATGAGATTGATAAATATGACGGTTTGACAGAAGGTGGCAATGGTGGAATTGGTAAACGCGCACGTCCCGGTTAGACGAGAGGTTCTGGGTTCGAGTCCCAGTTGCAACCATTATCTTTTTCTGTTTTCTGTGTCTTGTTCTCAGTCATATTTTCATTTAGATTATTATTGTTATCTTCTTCTTCAATTATATGACACATTTGTGTTTCCATTCAAATTTGTATGGAAGGCATTTCTAGTATTATTCTATATTCTGTGATTCCATATAAAACCCGATTTGGTTCGAATATTTATATTGATGTAGGTATGTATAATTTAGTTGCACTTTTATAAATAAAATGGTGCTTAAGAGAACGGGTGTTGAAAGTCCATCAACATAAAAAAATAATGTTATTAAAATTGTATGCCATTGATATTTAGTTACAACGTTGCATTTATTTTTATTATTGATGTGCATTCTATATTTAATATTATGTCATTATTTTTATCAGGCGTGCAATTTAGATAGGTACCTACTGAAATATAACAACCAAAATGGGAAGTGAATAAATAAATAAAAATAATCTATTTACGTAAAAATGTCTTCTTTGTTTGTCTCTTAAAATATTTTCTAAACCATTCGTTCGATTGGGGTGAAACTTTGGTGAATTGTTATGCGCACTTTCACAGGTTTCTATATATGTAATGGTGAACGGTTGTGAATTAGTATTAAAATTATACAGTAGGGGCCTTCCATAAATTACGTCACACCTTAAGGGGGGAGGGGTGCAGAGAAGTGTGACATTGTGACTTACCGCAGATGACAGGAAATTTTCAGGACATGTCCGTCTGATTGTATGAATTTTCAAAACTAAATAAAACAACGATGAAACCCCGCGTTCTTCCTCACATTCGGGAGGGGGGGGGGTTAAAAAAATCATGAAATTCGTGTGACGTAATTTACGGATGGCCCCCCGTAGGTGGCGAGCGAGTTGTTTGAAAAATGTTTGTCTTTCAAATAGTTTAGCGGCAGGGAGGAGAGGAGGGAGGGGGAAGACTAGGAAGGTAGAAGGGGAACGCGGGAATGGGGAGGGGAAGAGCTCGCGGGACGGGAGACGCGGAAAAGAAGGAAGATAGGGAAGAAGAAAGGAAAACGCAGGGGAGGGGTGACGAAGTAGTGGGGGACGAGGGAGGGGTGAAGACAGGAATTGCAAAAGAAGGCATGGTAGCGGTAGGGGATAGCAGAAGGTAAATTTGGAAAATCCATGCTTCTCAAACAGCTGTATGTTGGCCTGCTCATCATCGGAAAACCTTCTGATTTATTCGCGTACGTACCAGACAGAAAAAAAAAAAAGATTTTGTATCCAAAAGCACCTCAACAAAAATAATTAAAACCCAAACACTTTTTTCTTTAAGTGGCATTGCAATGCATGCCCTATACTCGCTGGTATAATTTAATATAATTTAATGAATTTAGCTAAGATACGAAACTGTGAGCGCTCTCAGCACCCTTGAGGCATTTTTCACATAAAACGGCGCTGTACAAATAATCAAATTATAATTATTAACATAGTATTACAATCTTAAATATCTGGTGAATTAATACGACGCAGCCGACAGATAACTTGAACACAAACAGAACAGCCACATACAAAGTTTGACAATGTAGTTGGAAACATTTATAAATATTTTGCGATTAGTGGTACTTATCAATATTAATTAATTTACAATAATTCTCCTATCGCTGCGAGACAGTTATGGTGATACACTTAACTGAAGGAGGCCGATTGATGTTACAATATTGAACTCAATGTCAACAAATACGATACACGTGATTGGTGCATAAAACAATATTGTTTTTAACTTAACTCTTACAACTATCTTTCAGTAAATACGGTTATCTTGGCGCCTGTACTTGACTGCAGACTGCAGGGCCACTTCTGTTACACTATTTAATGCATCTATGACTTGTGATAAACGTACAGAATATACCCATTATAACGTTCAAAATAACTTGCCAACCTCTGTCGTGAAAATGCGCATAATATAAATGTTTATTATTTCTTTCAGTGCACGTTATGAATGGTTCCTTTGGTGCACGTGTCTATCTCTTTCTGCGCGTCACCGGTTATTTTACGTATTTCAGTGCAGCTCTTTTGGCGCACGTGTTTAGTATTTGAGGGCACGTTTATGGTTCATTTGGCGCACGTGACTGCCTATTCGGTGCACGGCGTACGTGGGTGTGCACAGTGCACAGTATGGATGGCTCCTTTAATGCACGTGTCTAGCTCTTTCTCCGAGTCAGTGACTATTTTAGTGGGTAGGTACTCAATGCAACTCTTTTGGCGCACGTGTCCCTAGAAAGATAATCTTATGTTGACCTACGTTAAAGTTAATGCTGAAGTTAAATAGTGTATATTTGACTTATTATCATACTTAAACGGTTGAATAATTAATTTAGGGTTTTTTACTTAAAATAAAACCAAAATAATTAAAAAATATATATTGGAATTGAAAAAAATAATACAATGGTGTAAAACTCTTACAAATCAACTATAAACTATTAAGCCCTTATAAATCACATTTATAAGAAGAAGTCCGAGAGTTACACAAAAGATAATCATACGTCTGTCGAACGTGTGGTGTACGTATTTCTCCGTAATTTGTATACTTAACGTGGCGACAGAGCCGCCTCCGAAAGCTCTGCTCGGGAACTGAGCTAACTGAAATAAACAGCGCGCTACGTTGCGAAGTAAAAAAAAGACAGCAATACTTGTGTCTCGCATACGTCGCAAAGTCGTAGATTACCTTTCTAGGGTTAAACTATTTGAGGGCACGTTTATGGTTCATTTGTTGCACGTAACTGGTTATACACCACGGTGCACGGTGCAGCGGAGCTCTTTTGTTGCAGGTTTTTAGACATGTGGATAATCGTTTATGTTTGTGTATATTTGGGTGCAAGCATGTGAATGTGAGCGTGAAAAATAAATACCACCTACTTATACTATAAACCATGGGTCGGCAACCTTTTGTTGTAAAAGGGCCAAATATTTTATGTGGGGATTAGTGCGGGCCGCACTCGGGTCACATTTCATTACAGTATACCTGATATTTGGTGACTTAGTAGGGGCACCCGGGTTCGTGGTTCAAGGGGTGAGATATATCCTGGTCTTGGCGGCGGATGCGTCTGCTCACCTGTTGCGTGACGGGCCGTATCGAGAGAGACTGGTTGAGGGAGGCCTTTTGACTTTTCCAGCCGGACTATCTCGACTCATCGCCTTGCACTGCAGTTGGAAGGATTGATTCATACGTCCATCACTCCTGGACAAACTGACACCCAGATTCCAACCCACTTCTCATACCTTTCTCCCAGAACTTTCTAGCCTTCCCTTTCTTAAAAAGACCGTCTACTCTATCTATCTCCTAAGATGGCATAGGCCCTGAGGGAAAATATTTTCCTCAGGCCACCTGTGTGGAGCAATTGTAAAAAAAAAAGTTCAATTTTTGTGTACAAATATTTTAATTTTAAAAATAAAACGCTTATTGTAGTTTTTACATTTATTATAGTTAATAAAATCAATTAGATTTTTGGGTTTGTTTTTGATTTGCAAGTGTTATTATATTAGCTTGCATTTTTCAAAAATAGTATTGCTTCTAAATGTAAATCCGACAACCGAAAACAGTGTTTGTTTTCTCGAAATTCAGAATTAAAAAAGCTTGCCCACAAATTTATGTACTATCAAACATAGTAATTGTTTGCGCAGCAAACCATTTTAACTCCTTGTAGGTAGTTTTCAGAAGGCAAACTCCCATAGTATTCCAACAAATTTTTCATTTAAAAGCAATTTTAAGTGTGGTATCTCTTTGCAAACTTATCACGTTGATTTGCAAATCGCTCCCCCTTCGCTATCCCTTTGCTCCCTTTCACTCCATTGTGTATGATATCGTCCGTCGCGTGCATTGCCGCGAGAATCTTGCGGGCCGCAGGTTGCCGACCCATGCTATAAACCATAAAATCACTAAGAGCAGCTGCTATCCTGTGACGAGGATGTTTTTGAGGAGAGGAAGGAGTGAACATGGGTCTTGAAGAGACCCATGTTGTTGTTTTCATCTCGCAACTAAGTCCCATCATAATCGATAAATTTTTGAAATTTTATTTATTTATTTATTGACGCCCTATTGGGCTTTTACATATCACATACAATTTTCTTTTAAAACAACAGTATAACACAAATAAAAAGATTACAAAATATATAAATAAAGCACAAACTCAATATAATAAATAAGAATATTGGTGTCGCGAAACTGCGACTCCACTGTTAATTGGCGGTAAATGCTGCAAAGCAAAGCCTATGCAGCCCTCGAAGGACCAGTCCCGAAACTACGTGAAATCGCTAAGTTATACGGGACGATTAGATAGCATACACTCGCAAAACCCGATGGATAGTCAGTCGATAGTTCAGATCTGGGCTTTTGGAAAATTAGATAAGCCCAGATTGGAATAAGGAAAATAGGACTCACCGTTGCAGATGGGGTCTCGCTGATCTCCAGTTTTGGTGTACACTTCTCACTGTTTAAAAATTTGCAATATTCTTATAACAAGAGGTTACAATACATGCGCCCTGTCTGAGATGTTATTTTGTACTGAGCAGCAAATCACACTGTCACCTCTCCAAAGTTTAGTACTTTTTGCAACAATTTTTATGGTGACATTTAGGAGGGAAAGATTAGGTAGGTGGGATAAATTCAGGATTTTGACATATCTACCCATCAAGTCCGCGAATGCAATACCCAACCAATCCCATATAAAATTGCGCGAACAAATATAACTAATGCTAAATCCACATGGATAACTTTAGAGAACTCGTAGGTAAAATTCATATACCTACGAGCCTATTTAAAAAAAAATCAAAATTACCCAATGTTAGCACCTAGAATAAAAACAAAAACAAAAAAAATCGAAATAAAATATAAAGATTTCTCATTCATTATTTACATCTAAAAAGTGATGGACTAATTTGGCTTTAAATGTGTTGAAGTTTAAATTAAATATGTCAGCGACATCCACTTAGTTCATTGCCCAACTTATATATATTCTTTTTAACACAGAATTCACAGCGAAGTTATTGTTGTAAAATAAAATGTTCCCCGGGTGTATTTGAAATATCATTAAAATTTAAAAAAAAACAGCTATATGTCTATTTTTGTTCGTTCCGTTTTTATCAAAAGCACGTGCCGAGTGATAAATAATTTTAACAATGTTAAACATCTATATATATATAAAAATCAAAAAATGCTTGTAAGTTGTCTATGTATTGCTATATAAGCCATAAGCATAGGAAATGTTTGAAACTTTCAAAATACCTTCTTTCCATCCTCGCGAAGGTTTCTGGATTATTATAAACACATGACAATACACTTGAAAAGTTTTTTAATCATTACAAAAACTCTTACGAAACTGTCAAAAATGTTACAATTTGAGAATGACATTTTGCAAAGCATCGATTGTTCAATCAAAATTTAATTTTCGAATAAATTCTTTAATTTAGATTTTTTGAACTTAAAAGCTTTGTGTTTAAGGCAATTGTTATAAATCGGTAAAAATTCGAAATACGGGGTCTTAGTGATTTATTTTTGTGCGAATTGATATTATATTAAAAGGGATCGAAATGAAAATCTAGTCTCCTTCAACGGAAGCAATCTCCCGAACAGGCCTTCCATTGATATGCTTGGTGTAACTCTAAGTGACCAGCTCAGGTACGGGGGCTCCATCGAGGCCAGAGTTAAGTTAGCCTCTCAGAAACTGGGCATACCTACTGTACAGGGCCCGCAGATACTTTAATAGTACACAACTGCTAACCCTGTACAACTCGCAAGTTCGCCCCACGTTTGAATTTGGCAGCCACCTCTGGTCTGGAGCCCCAAAATACTTTAAAAAATCATCGACTCTGCAGAAACGGGCGATCCGTTTGATAGATTCAAAAAACAAACGGATTGCAATCTTTAGAGCACAGGCGTCAGGTGGGAATGCTGTCCTTGTTCTACCGGTATTACAAAGGAAAATACTCCGAGGAACTAGCGTCAGTTATCCCCTCGGCCAAACACGCCAAACACGCGCCCAACATTTGTACACGGTTGACATTAGTCACTTGAGAACGGGTCGTTTCTACGACTCATTCTTGAGTTCAACAGCTCGGCTGTGGAACGATTTGCCGGCCTCTGTACTCCTGTTGCCTCCCTCCTACAACATGGATCTCTTCAAGATCAATGTTCAATCCTTCCTCTCCTCAAATAGACCCTCCACACAGCATCCCAGATGACATAGGCCCTGAGAAAAATTACATTCCTCAAGGCCCCCTGTGCGGAGTTAATGTAAAAAAAATATTCATTCCATCTCTGAAAAAAATCTATGACGATTTCTCAGATACTTTGTGTATATAGATATTAATCTACGCATTCTAAGTTTACTAAGTACATACAGTTGGGTCATTGCAACAGGTATAATAATTTTAAGGATTTCCTTGAGTTGTAGTCGTCCCGCTTGCATTGCACCGAATTAATTTAGTTTTATCCGTGTCAGTGTGGAGATTCCTATCTCGCCATTGCATAACCTTGTTTATACCGATTTCAGATTGCCCTATGAACTTCTTTCTAGTTTTGTCATCAAATAACAAGACTATCTATAATACCTACCACTTGTCTAATTAATATTTACAATTTAAATACTATTAATTGATGTTTGCAGTTTACAAGCAGAGTGACATTAAAACAAAAACAGGTTATCTAATTGGAATTTTCATATAAAGAGTGAAAACGTTTGCAGATGTTTTTACAGCTATTGGCTAGAAAAAGAAGCAATGAGCTTTTTTACTCCCAATGTGAACAGGTTATGAAAATTAAAGAAAATAAATGGTAGTAAGGTTGTTATAATTAATCTACCGCAGTGTAATTAATATGAGCTAAAATACCGAAATATACACGCGACTCTGTGCAGAAACGGGCGGTCCGTTTGATAGATTCTCTCACCTTAAGGCGACGCTTCCCGGCATAAAAATAAAAATATGGAGATATATGTAATTACGAATGTTGAACAGAGCGCGCTAATATTTTCAATGATAAAATCGAAGCGAAAATTATGAAAATGCTTAATAAAACACGACTCGTTCAAAATAGGGCAAAAATCTCGTGAAAGGTATCTTAAGTATCCTTTAAAGAAACATTGTGATTTTTTCACAAATATAACTTGTAAAATAATAGAAAAAGACTTGTTTTAAATAATTTTCGGAGCATACTTTGCGATTTTTTTCTATCGAGGGAATTTCATATAATTTACGTTTCGGCGTGGAACGTATCTAGATATTATCTTCAAAAAAACATATATTTTTTTAAGAGCTTCAAAACTTCAAATATTTAAGGTAGATATGTAAGAAATCGGTCGAATTCGAATAGCGGGGGCCACTATTAAGTTATGGAAAATCTTTTTTTTTTACATTAACTCCACACAGGAGGCCCCGAGGAATATTATTTCCCTCAGGGCCTATGTCATCTGGGATGCTGTGTGGAGGGTCTTTTTGAGGAGAGGAAGGAATGTAAATTGTTCTTGAAGAGACCAATGTTGTAGGAGTGAGGAAACACAGAGGCCAGCTAATCGTCCCGTAGCCGAGCTGTTGAACTCAAGAACGAGTCGCAAAAACGACCTGTTCTCATGTGACAGATGTCAACCATGTTGTGTTGCTGTGTGTCTCCCAACTATGCCCCGGTGCCAAAGGGATCAATTACGCTAATTCTTAAGAGCATCTTCCATTGTAATACCGGTAGAACAAGGACAGCATTCCCACCGACGCTTGTGCTCTAAAGATTGCAATCCGTTCGTTAAGGTGGGAGAATCTATCAAACGAACCGCCTGTTTCTGCACAGAGTCGAGGGTATTTTTCAACTATTTTGGAGCTCCATACCAGAGATGGCTGCCAAATTCAACCGTGGGGCGCACTGTATGATTTTAGTTTTAAAATTAGATCGTTTAGAAATATTTCAGATGCTTTAATTAAATACCGCCAGTAGAACAAATATATCTGCCTGTGAAAAAATCGAGTATTTTTTTATTAGTGTTTTTATAACTCGGAAAAAAAAGTATCGGGTCTATAAAAACTGCTTTAAAGTCCAAAAATCTCCTACTTACGAATCCCTTTTCGGTTATGTTTTTTATTGTATGATGTGGAAAAATAAATTCTTTAGAAAATGATCTTACAACATGTTAACATTTGTGCCTGAACTTAGCAATAAAACACGCTTTTGGTGATGCTTTTTTTGAGTAGATCAATACAGGCGGCTTGTGTTTTTTTATCACAGGAAAATAATTCTCCTCAGGGCATATATCATCTTTGGGGATTCTGTGTGTAGGGTCTTTTTAGGTAAACGAAGGAGAGGAAATTCTGGGAAGGAAAAAGGTATGAGGGGTGGGTAGAAATCTGGGGGTCAGTGTGTCCGGAAGTGACGGACGAATGAATTTATCCCTTCCACTGCGGTCCAAAACCTGCTGAGAATTCTGCTGGAGAGGTCATAAGATCCCCTCAACCAGTCTCTCCCGATCCGGCCTGCCACGCAGTTGGACAGACACATTCACTGCCCAAATACACTGACCCCCATATTCCTACCCACCCCTCATTCCTTTCCAGAACTTTTTCTATTTCCTTTCCTCAAAAAGACCTTCTCCACACAGCTCCCCCTAAGATGACATTCGCCCATCACACAGTTCAGTTCACCATGCACAGTTCAATGTGGCTGTCGGTCGGCCTGGGTCGGCAGCCTCCTGTCTCTCTGGGGGCGCTAGTGGCACTGCGGGCGCGACGCTTTCACGGCGCTGGGGCCCCCTCAGAGCCCTAGTTGGAGACACGTTGGCCCCCGCCTGCATCAAAGGCGGCGCCCCCCGATGCCGGAGATGGGCCTATGTCACCTAAAGCCTCGATTACATAGAGAGAGTTTACAAGCTACTAGCCGGTAAGTTTAAAAGCGGATGAATCGGCGAGTGAGATTGTCACGATGACACACAAAACTGTCTTTTCGCTCAGTAGCGACAGTAGCAGCTAAAATAACGACACTCGCGAAGCTAGCCGATAACGGATCCCGCCCGAACTAATCCTGATAGAGGAAATCAGCTGTAGGTCGGCCGCCATCTTTAGGCAAACACCAGCGAGTAGCGAGTATAGTTGACCACCTTTCAACTTTTGTTCGTAGATTGTCCGCAATCTGCTAGCTAGCAAGTAATACGATGACACTGAGCGAGTTTACTAACAGATAGTGAATTTCCCAGATAGTAGCTTGTAAACTCGCTCTATGTCATCGAGGCCTACGGGAAATTATTTCCCTCAGGGCCTCTTGTGGAGCTAACTTAAAATAATAACTAATTAAATGAAGACATTATGAGCGAAACTCAATCGAAAATCTGGAAACAGAAAAATCAGAAAAAGATATTGGCACCTCCGGGACTCGAACCCAGGACCTCCCTACTTTCCGGGTTGGGCGCTCTTATCCACTGAGCTAAGGTGTCGACACCTTAGCTCAGTGGATAAGAGCGCCCAACCCGGAAAGTAGGGAGGTCCTGGGTTCGAGTCCCGGAGGTGCCAATATCTTTTTCTGATTTTTCTGTTTCCAGATTTTCGATTGAGTTTCGCTCATAATGTCTTCATTTAATTAAATATTACAGTTTGAGGTTTTACTCATAAAGTTAAAATAATAAATAATAAAATAATAACACTCTGGATTTTGGTTTACGTCAGAAATCTGGGTAGTTTACTTGGTGTTCTGTGGATTTTTTAATTCGTGTAGGAGAGAAGGGGGAATCGTACAGAATGGCAGAAAAGTTAAATATCGCGTTTTGTTTAGAATCGAGAAACTCTCTTCAGTTCTGTAATTATAAATGTTTTAATTCGACTCTGCGTTGTGTGTTGTCATAACATTCCATCTATTTTAGATAAATACATAATATTATCTGTAATATTCAATTAGCATAAGCAGTGATATTTTGATGTACTTGAGCCGTATCTTTGAACTGCTGAGAATTAATATAACAACGTAATAACGAGGGAACAACCGGCTGACCATGTACTTTCATTTATTTAATTGAGCCCTTGCCCGGAATAATGTTGTATCCAACAAAACTATCGATGTCGAGTTATTGATGGAATAATGTTGGGCATTTTAATACGCATCTTTTAAGGTAGGAATTATGGTAATGAAATTTTTTTAGGCCTGTGGCAGCCTTTTAAAGTTTGGTTTGTGGAAGAATGTTTAAATAACACCATTTATCAAAATCACGGCGCATGGTTTAATTTATGATTTTTATTTTTATTTATTTATCAACGCCCTCGGGGGCTTTTACACATGAATAATAATAAATTTACAGTATTTATCGTACATAATTGAATTGCCTCAGTAACAATATTTTATATTTGTCTAAAGATAAATTGAAGATGTCCACTGACTTGGTATAATTATTTCTCTCCATAAGTATTCTGGGCAAAGAGGAATACATATGGTAGTTAGTTCCAGAATTTCTGCGCTGAAATAAATCCTGACTTCTGTATTACGTGTGGTATCCGGAAGCTTATCAGTTCAAGCAATACCGGACTATCAACTAAATCATTTATGGGAATAAATGGAGAAAACGAACGTCTTATGACTTCAACTAGAAAATCTTCAAAGCCAAGAAGCTGAAGAATGCAGGAAAGTTAAATTTGTACAGAAAAAATATTATTGACCCTCTTTTTGTGGAATAATGTTGTATGTTAATCTCAAGACAATATCTAGACCGTAAATGGTTTCATTTATTCAATTCGTTTTTTTTGCTTTTTAAGCTCAAATACATCAATGACATGTGTACATTTATGTTAGAAGAGCATGTTGCTTTCTGTGAGGCACGAAGAGTAAAAAAAAACAATCGTCTTACGTTTTTCTAACTAAAATTACTGAAATAAAAAAAACACACACATTTTATTTGAACAAATAAGAACAGACACATTTTAATGGACGTATTTTAATCGATGTATTAAAAAGCGCACTTATCGACACTTAACTTTTTGTCAATTATATTGAAAATATTACCAAAGAATTCCCAAAGTTTAATTTTTTTCAAATTGCGGTCGGAAACTATGGCTCCTCTAGGTTTAAGTACATTTAAATTATTTTAATGTTAACTTTAGGTTTGAATATAAAGCACTGTATTTTATTTTTCTCATTCCGTTTAGATTCCGATTTAGATCATATTTCTCAATAAGGAATAAACAACAATTTCTATGAGACGTGTGAGTTGTTCCCAAAAACGAACAAATAAGCCTGAGCGGTTAAAATTCAAAATAAATAATAAATTCACAAACGCAAGCAGGTATTCCTTTCATTATGAATTCTATCAATTATGTTAATGAAAAGTGAATGGTTTACTGGAAATGCAACAAGGATAAATCTGCATATTATGAGTCCACCAGTCCACCAACTTGTTATAAGTAAATATAGTCATGGTCTGTTATTAGATTTCTGTAATTACGTACGGAAAACCAAGATGGGGTCATATATTATTCTATTTATCTAACTTTAAGTGAATCTAACATACGGTGAAAGAAAACCGTTATCGCTTATTGAATGTAATTTTCTGTTGTGCTTCCTCCTCGCCTCGCGGCCGCAGTTTTCATTTAACTTACTTGGCTTACCAGATAACAGGAATTTTCCTGACATTCCGCTTGATTGTACAAATTTTCAAAACGAAAGAAAACAACAATGAAACCCTTTGTTATCCCACATATTATTCCCGTGAGTGAATGACCACCTCGTAGTATCCAATTTTTCCCTTCCCCGCACGCAGTGAATTCAAAAAAATATCTCCGTATCCCGATTCATCCGTCCCCGTAGAGATTGCATTCGACACAAAAAGATCCCATCTCGCCCCCTCCGTTGTGGTAAATATGAACGCGACGAAAAACTTCAAAATATTACCAGCTATTATCACTTTTAGTAAAATTGCAAAACGTGTGATGTCACGCTAGGGGGGTCGCCTCACAAATGTGACACCGTGTGACAGGGATGGAGGGAGGGGTCAAAAAATCATGAAATTCGTGTGACGTAATGTATGGATGGCCCCTTATGAGGGGTATGACATGCACAAATTGCACAAAACCATAATTAGCATACCAGTCACAATTAAAACTGCATTATTTTTCGATTCAGGTAAAAATCCATATTTTCCGATAGTATTTACCCACCAATTGCAATTATTTTTTCGATTCAGGAAATTGTGCAATTGATGAAAATTTTGCGACTGTGACGGTCGAATGCCACCCATTTTGACAAGAATGTCAGATTACAGTTCAGTTATTGTAAAATGTCATTGCCAATAATGCAATAATCAAATTCTTTTGTGTCTGTTGCCTTGATAAAAGCAAAACAGGTTTATATTTCGTTGCGTCATCATAAGCACGAGCGCATATTATTAAAAAACAATTGTTTGATTCTATCGAGGAATTTGGCAAATGACTTCCAGGCTTTTAATTTGGGAGGCGAGTACGGGTACCGCCCACTTCGAACTTTGAACGAATTATTGGATAACCAATCCTCCTGCCATAGGCACCTCAAGAGTTTTGCTACGTTTGGTGACTTAACAGGGGTGCCCGGATTCATGGGGTGATGTTTGTCTAGATCTGGCGACGAATGCGTTTGCCCACCCACTGCACGGCGGGCCGGTTCGGGAGAGACTGATTGAGGGAGACCTTTCAAACTCTCCAGCCGGACTCTCTCGACCTTGCACCTCCCAGATTCCTACCCACCCCTCACCTTTTTACTTCTCAGAACTTTCTCTCCTCCTTTTCCATAAAAAGAGCCTCCAAACAGCATCTTCAAAGATGACAAAGTCCCTGAGAGACGCGGAAATTCTTTTTTTTTACATTAACTCCACAATTCAATTTGGGAGGCGGGAAGGGGTACCGCCGCCCCGGGAACCTTTATTGGATAACCAACACCTCTGCCATAGGTCACCGCAAGTGGTTCGCTACGTTTGGTGATTTAGCAGGGGTGCCCGGGTTCATGGGGTGAAGTTTATCTAGGTCTTAGAGGCGGATGACCAGGACACACTGAACCCCAGATTCCTACCCACCCCTTAAACCTTTTTCCTTCCCAGAACTCTCCTTCCCTTGCCTTCCTTAAAAAACCCTCCACACAGCATCCCCAAAGATGGCATAGGCCCTGAGGAAAATTATTTTCCTTAGGGCCTCCTTTGTGGAGCTCATGTAAAAAAAAAACACAGAAGGCCCTGAGGGAAATTATTAAAAAGATGACATAGGTCCTGAGGAAAATAATTTCCCTCAGGGCCTATGTCATCTGAGATGATGTGTGGAGGGTCTTTTTGAGGAAAGGAAGGAATGAACATTAGTCTTTAAGAGACCCATGTTGTAGGAAGGAGGAAACATAGGGGCCGGCAAATCGTTCCACTGCCGAGCTGTTGAACATAAGATCGAGTCGAAGAAGCAACCCGTTCTCATGTGACAAATTTCAACCGTGTACACCGTGCGTTTCCCGACTATTCACCGGTGCCGAAGGGATCAATGACGCTAGTTCCTCGGAGCATCTTCCATTGAAATACCGGAAGAACAAGGATAGCGTAAGTTAGGAGAATCTATCAAACGGACCGCCCGTTTCTGCACAGAGTCGAGGGGTTTTTTCAGGTATTTTGGGGCTCCAGACCAGAGGTGGCTGCCAATTTCTAAAGTTTAGATAGTTTCTAGAATTTGTCTTTTGCAGTACCAATCAATTATTTATGTTAAATTATTATAATCAACAATGATAATATAATGTCCATAATTATGTAAGCTGATTACCAAATAAATGTTATCGTGTTATGACGCCGCTCAACTAATTAAAATTAATGGAAGATTGTCAACCTGTCAATCAATGTTTGTAACCGATTTCCGTCATTTTCCGTTCGGATTTTAATTTTGAGTGCCTAAATTATGCTTCACTTCCGTCAACAGTCAACACTATGAAATCTTTTAACCCCTCAGGCCAATTCGTTCGCTTTTCGGAACAACTCAGATAGGTCTCATAGAAATCGTTGTCTCCCTTACTATCTATCGTGTTTAAAAATATGATACAAACGGTGTTAGAAATAGAAAACATCACTAACAAACAGCTTTATATTCAGGTATGTTTTTAGGTTTTCACGGCCAAAAAGTATTTTTGTTATTGTTTTTGGGGTGTTATGCCGTGTTTCGCTACCTCCTTCTTTAGCCAACGTTTCAGACAGCGTTACAGTGTCCATCATCAGCTCAATAGCTCTTGGTCTTGGCTCTCGTTACAGTTCGTTACAGTGTCCATCATCAGCTCAATAGCTCAATAGCTCAATAGCTCAAAGCTCAATAGTTCTTGGTATCCAGTAATTGACGGCTACACCAAAGCTAAACGCAAAAAACCATGCTGAATTTTTTCTATCACCAGCTCGTAGAGAAATGAATATCATTTACTCATCTGCCCTGATGATGGACACTGTAACGCTGTCCGAAACGTTGGCTAAAGAAGGAGGTAGCGAAACACGGCATAACACCCCAAAAACAATAACAAAAAAAGCTTTATATTCAAATCTAAAAGTTAACAACAAAATTATTAAATTGAACACAATTATGAATTTGAAAAAAAAAATGAAACTTTAAGATTTTTTTATTACTATTTTTACATGAAACAACCAAAAAGTGAGTAGGTATATAATATTTATCGATAACATTTATAATAATACATTTATTTGCCTAACAAAATTTGTGTTGTTTTCTTTATCAGTAATTTCATTTTTTTTACTTTTTTATGTTCGCATTAAAAAAATACATATTTCGGAAATTTGTGTTTATTTCTCTACATATTATAAATTAAAGTCCTCCCTCTCCTTCCTTACCTAAAAATACCCTCTACACAGCATCCCCAAAGATGTAGACATAGGACCTGAGGGGAATTATTTTCCACAGAGCCTCCTGTGTGGAGCTAATGTAAAAAAAACTAGACATTCAAACCAAGAGAAAGGTACCTAACTTTACATACAAGATTTCAAAAAATTATTCCCATCCGCTTTTCCCGATTATAAGAATGACGCCCGGGCAACGCCGGGCGGTTCAACTAGTTTTAAAATAGAAAAACAAAAAATGTCACTAAGCAATGGCCGCCATTATTGTCGTCGTGTCCTTTTTAGATATTATGTCAAGAAAATGACTCCCGGTGTTTTTCTTATTTAGTCTGAATCCTGATTTAGTACCTACTCTTCAAAAGAAAATCGAAAAATGTAACTCGTTTGACAAAGTACCCACCCACACTTAGCATTGGAATTAAATGTATTTAAAAATAATATAAATTAAAATTGTTTGGTATGTAAGTACCTACCTACACAGCTTTAGAACAAATTGTTTGAAAAATTCCTAGCTAGCCATAGAACAATTTAAAAATAAAGTCGTGCAATAAAGTACTTACCCAACAGAGCACTTAAAAAAATAAAATTAAAAGTAGGTACTTACCCAAATTTCGTTGTACTAAACCAAACAACCACATACAACGACAATTAATTTTAGCTAGCGACTGGCGACCTCCTCGGCGAAGGGAGGGTGGGAACTGGCTAGATAAAGAACCAGATTAAATTACTAAAATAGGAGTGTAAAGTTTAATAATAATAATAATGTAACGAGTGTCGTCGGAGAAATTGATTTCGTATCACTTGAACCGTTGAAGAGCCAGTGAAGCCCTACAGACTACCCGTTCATAACCGGCTGTGGTAGGTGTCACAATAGACGATGCTAACCAGTTCAATAGTGCAGGGTCCACTTGTAGATAGGTATGCATATTATCGTATGAATGATAAAAAATACAAGTATGCAATTCACACGCGAAAGAAGTGAAGCAGACAAGATTGGGGAGGTTACGAAGCACCGCAAACAGAGGAGACCGGTTATCATTCTCTCGCAGGCTAAATCCTATAGATGTATGTGTTTGTATCTTTTTAGTGTCGCTTTTTTCGTTTCTTCGAGTTTCAAATCACAACTTTGCTAAAGAAGTTTTCACTTAAAAAATAAAAATAAGTTAACCTACGAAAAATACTAATTTCAGGTGAGTGTCTGTAATTCGATTTCAATGAATTCGAGAACGTGAATTCTGAATTTTTTACATTAGCTCCATACAGGAGGCGAAAAAATCCCTCAGGGCCCTTGTCATCTTTGGGGAAGCTATGTGGAGGATATTTTTAAGGATGGAATAAGATGAAGTTTTGGGAAGGAAATATATGATGGGTGGGAATCTGGTATCAATGTGACCAGGAGTGACGGTTGTATGAATTCATCGGAAGGCGATAGGTCTAGCTAAGAGTCTAGAGAAGTTCGACGATTAGTAGCTAGGTTCCAAACCAGACCATTTGTTGTCATTTTATTAATAATGGGTACCCGCGCGTTACAAATACACCTCCAGTTATCAGATTTTGATACTAAATTACTCCACCGCTCTAAATCGAATTTTTTTGTGCAGAAAGCGGGATCTTAAAAGGTCTCCCTCAACTAGTATATGCCGATCCGACCGCCACGCAGTACGTGGATAGAGGCGTCGGCCTCCAAGACTTGGACAAACCACACCCATCATCATCTAAGTGACCAAACGTAGCGAACTATTTGGGGTGACCTATGGCAGAGGTTTTGAACCAATAAATGATTCCCGGGGCAGTTCACTACTCACACCCGTTTCCTAAATTAATTAGTGTAGTAAAACTGCATCATAAATATATTGCTCAATATTTGTACGTTAATTTTCTCGCCATTTTGGAGGGCCGTTTAGACATTTTATTGGTTTGTAAAATGAACCTGAATAAACCTCCCTGCTTTGAGCATTTAACAATCGTCTTGACTTCATCCAACCAAGCTCCATCCAACACATTATGTATTCATTTATTTTCTTGCTTTGTATAAAAAGGATCACCATCTTTGAATGTGTTAAATGTATTAATGTCTGGTCTGCGCCGCTGCACCGGTCCCCGATATATTTAACCCATTGGCCACAGAATTGATGAGCTAAAAAATTGGCCGTACCAAAAATTGAAAACTTGCATTGATGTACTAAATCTACTGTAACTTTTAAACAATGTAAAATTTGTTTACATATTAGATTAAAGTAAAGAAAAACATAAAAATAAAAAATTTAAAAATGCTAAAATATGTGTAAATAAGGATACAAGTATAACCTTTTTTTCGTAAGTTTTATTTCTCATTTTTATTCATAAAGTTACAAAAAACGTAATATTCATAAATCGAACATTAATAATTTTTTTTATTTTTTACATACGTGTATACGAATCAATATCTTCTTATATTTAAAAATCAATTTTTGTTTGTTTGTTCGTAAGTTATGCGCTGCCATACCGTTCATCCGATTGGGATAAAACTTTGGTGATTTGTTGTGGGCACGCCCGCGAAGGTTATAGACTATATATAATGGCAAGCTCTGGAGTTATTAAATTTATATAAGTGAAAATGAGTGTATTTCATATATTTTAGCGGCAGGGAGCGTAGGCATAAGAGGAAAGGTAATGAAGAATGTGGGATTAGCGTTAGGGATGACGAGGGAGGGGAAGGCGTGGAGGATGGATGGGGAATGCGTGGAGAAGGGGACGCATGGGGAAGGAAATGCGGGGAGAAACCATTTATTTCTTAGCATTGCAACGCATGCCGGGTACCAGCTAGTATATTATAAAAGAAAGTCCAAAAAAACGTGCGTCCCGCAAAAACTCAGAAAAAAGCACCGTTACGATCGAGGTAGTTACAAGGCGTGGTAGATCTCTATCCGCCGTCCAGGATGACGGTTCCCGCTTTTACCTAAAAGGCGTGCTTTTGAAGATATAAGGGCTGGAAGTTTCGTCCTCTAGAAATTTCAAAAACAGTCTTCCGGAAAATTCTAGAAGGTTCGATAAAACTCTAGAAAGTTCTGCAAGGTGTGGAGGAGTATGTCGGTGAGTTCCGGAATATTTGGTAATAGGGAATCAGGGACATCATTGAGGAACATTCCAGAACACTCTCGAATGTTGTCCTGAGCGAAGCTGGGTACCCCAGCTAGTAACTAATAAAATAATTTGGCATGATAGTCCTCAAAGCAATCAGGGACGTGCAGGGTCACTGCCAAAAGCCTAGAACCACTCGCAATTTTAAAGAAATCATATGGCGGCTGGCTGCATACAAAACTTGGAACACAAATATCAGGGAAAAAATTGATTGTCTGTAAAGTCGGTTTACGGATGATAATTTTACGCAGTAACATCATATAATAACGATGGAGTGGAAGAGAGATGCGTCACAAGCCGAACGCTTAGGCCGAAAGCTTGTTCCGCGCTCTCGCTTGCACGCTCGGCTCAGGTGGAACGTGACAATGAGTCATGCTTTTTCGTGAATTCAGCCGGCGTTCATCGCTCTAGCTCGGCGGCACGCCGGGGTTTGTGGTTAAGTAACTGAGTGGCACACCCGGCAGGCTGCCGGGGTTTGTGGCCAATGGGTTAAATAATTTAATGCACATGTTTCTACCTACTGAAGTGATCAAATTGAACTGACGTAGACAAGTAAATGATTTACCGTGCGACACAAGACACCCGTCCAAAACTCCCGTTCTTATGAAATTCGATAGAGAATCCAGTAAAATTCCACCAACTCAACAGAAATTTATTGTATGAAAATGTAGTCACGTATAGACGAACCACTGATAGCACCGTTGTAATCTACACCTCTTCAACTTGTCCGGGCTTTAAGCAGTGTTTTTTAAAGTCATATCTGATGTAGATTAGTAATTTTCCTATATTAATTGTTTTGTTTTTAAGAGGAATATAAACGCTAGAAATATTTCGATTCTCATGCCTTCAAAATTTTAAATCGAGCGTCTTATTTGCACGAGGCAAGTAAGCGAAAAAGTTGTTTTTATTTATTTTGTGCATAATTTTATAAGTATGAAAGTTAGAACAAAGAAAACCTCAAAAATAGTCTTAGCCATAAAGGGGTATTTTTAAAAAATTGTTTCTTATGGTTAAGTCATGATAAAACATTTTTTTAGAGGTTTACGCTTATATTTTTTGATATGTGAATAATAATTTTATTGTGATTCCAATACGTAGAAAAGCTTCAATTATCCTTAGCATATTTATTGATGTTCATAATGTAAACCGATCCGTCGTAAAGATTAATCTAAATAGTTTCTATTAGAAACTGGTATGTAGGTACGTATGTGTTTGAATCGAGCACTAGGGGCGCAGCGGGGCCGGGAACTTATCAGGAGCCAAACCAAAAAATAATAGTCCTGCCTAGTCTGGCCATTCTTGCACCCCCCCCCCCCCCCCCCCCCCCCCAGAGTCTACGCCCTGTGCCTGGGCACCGGTGGCCCTATTTACGGCACTGGTTTCTAAATAGGATTTCACGTATAACTTCATCTGAAGGGACTGGGTCCAATTACAACACATTATTTAAACGACGATAATACAAGAGAAATGACACAATATAATATGTCAGAAAAATGACAGCTAAGACAAAAATAGGGCATAAAAAGCAATAAAGATAATGTCAAGTCAAGCGACCTAGTCACTATCTATTGACCGGCCACTATGTTTCGGTTTCACAATCTACCGATTTCATCGTTTGGCCAAACTTAATCACATTGGACCAAGACCCTTTTTCCACAAAAAATTATAAATTGATTTCGAAAGACTGTTCTTTTATTTAGTAAAGCTAACTTTTAAATTTTGAGAAAATATGTTTATTTTTTAGTACAATAAGGTTTTACCGTAGGTCGTTCGTTGGCAGATTTGTTAAATTTTCAAACAAAATTTTGTATTATACACATACATTTCAAATCATATAATCTATGCAGTAAAATAAATCAATTAATTATTTGCGAAAGCTACTTTGCAGAATTTTAATTTTAGTTCAAATGAAATCATAAAAAAAGATCCGCGCCCTTGTTTTGGTGACGAAAATACTTCAGTTTGTCTATTTATTTACAGTCTTACAAACTAATATATTTAAAAAAAAAAATCTTATTTTACTTAGACCTTATTGGAAAATTATAAATATTTATGATCAAAAAACAATTCAAAAAGAACATAATTTTAATTTTTTTATCGTCACGAGTTTGAGCATTTTTGAATGTGGGTATTTATCAAAGCAAATTTGGAATGAAATAAAATCGATATGTTATGTTAAAATGCTGGTATGGAGAATAATTAATCTTTCTCATCGGAACCGCCCTGTACCGTTGCAAGATCATCGTTCAACGAAATTTAAATTTTCGGCCGCTGGTTAATGGCTCTTAATCATTAAATTTTATATAATGAACCTCAAGTAGATTATCCTCAAAGACATCGGCAGTGTGAAGATAAAAATTATGGGTAACCTACCTAAACATAAATAAAAAGAAGTGCGCGGCGATAAAAAGTAAAGATAATAAATATCTCTTCATTAATTTGTAAAGGTCAATACTCTACACAACACATCGTCCAGTTGACTAGTCAGACATCTCAAAATACTAAGTTTTGAGATAATGAGAAAACAATATTCGAATAAATCGTAAATCAAATATTATTTACACGAGTCTGTTTTTACATTTAAATTTGCTATGAAATAACACCGGGAATTATAATGGTCCGGTAAGCATGACATTTTTAAATTTCCTACGTAACCCATTTTTCATACATACATCATTTTTTGTTCACGTTTAGTTCACAATAAGTTTTCCTGCATTATAATTAATTTGGTAGTGTTTATGAATAATCTGAGTTTTGTACCAGATAGAGTACACTTTTACCTCTTTATTAAAGTGCTTTTGGCAGGTATCCAAGTGAGAAGTGTGGATTTTCCAAATTTACTTCCTTCTAATCCCCTACCGCTACAATGTCTCCTTTGCAATCCATCCCTTCCCTGCGTGTCCATTGCGACTTCCCCGTCTTCCCGCGAACCCCCTCTCCTTCGTTCCCCCTCCCTCCTGGGTTCCCCCTCCCCCACTCGTCTTTTCAGCCTGCCGCTAAACTATATGTATAAAATACACACTTTCAAATAACTCACGCGCCACCTATTGTAAATTTCATAACGCCAGAGCTCACCATTATATATATATAGAAACCTTCGCGGACATACGCACAATAAATTATCAAAGTTTCACCGCAATTGGATGAATGGTGTAGAAACGCATGACAAACAAACAAACATTCGTTTTGATTTAAATAAATATTATACCCAAATTAGCAAAATGGAACAGCTCAAAATTAACCCTTTATTTTTGGCTAAGATTTCTGGCTTTCTTCCACAACAATAATATGTCTTCTTCTCTTATGTAACTACGAATCTATACCTCGCCTGTGCAATAAAGGAATAATGCATGCACGTACGAATCTCTTAAATATATCAAACATATTGAATTTTTTAAAATAATCTCAAATATAAAAACAAGGAAACAACTGTATATAGATTCTAACTGCAACTAATCCTAACTCTTTAACATTTGTACAAGATACTGATGCCGTGGGTCGACCCACAGTGCCCTTCTTGACAATATCAAGGAGGATACGATGTTTCTACTCATGTCGACAGAATAGCACATAATCCCAAACATGGGAACACCTCAGCACAGGTTCGCCTAGTGAGGTGTTCACAAAATACTACGACTAACCTATTTACATACAGTTACGGATCATTAACATTTTTTTCTTAGTACTAAACTTATTATCTATGTGAACCAATGTAATCATTTGTAAAGTGTATGTTCAAAAATAGTAATAAAAAAATAAATGAAGTAATTAATATGTAATTTTAGTTTGTTTTGGTGTCACAAAAATTGCACAACGATTTCTGTTTGGAATTTTCAGGTCAATAAGGCGCACAGAAACCGTAATCCTTTTATTTTGACATCAGTGGTCAACGTAAATGTTTTTGTTTTCATCGTGAGCAATGGGGTCTTTAAAATAATTTAATTTCCACTGTCCACTACGAAATACGAGGTCAAACCAACTATTCCACATCCCGCACTCAAAAACAAATTACACACAACATTCATTTCTCAGAAGAACGTGCACAAAACACAATAACATCTTTTCAGATGCTGATATTTTCCATTTGTCCTCAGGCCAATTTACCAAATGTATAAAAGAAAAAATCAAAACAAATTGTTAATTACGAACCCTCCACCCCTGCTGTGTGTTATTTTCTTATTCTGATTGTGTTATTCTTCCTTCTTTTCATAATAATATTTGGAAGATTTATATAGCACCGTTTTTATTTGTTGTGAAAAAGGGCGCTTGCAAATGGCCAATCATATTTATCCTTGAACGTTATAATATTATGATGTGAAAATGTATTTCTTTTGTATAGATTCAGAGTTTAATTTCATTTTATCTATCCACCATGCTTTAATCTGTGTTTTTATTTGTTTTTTATATTATATTCTTCTTTTTCTACCACTTTTTGTTCCCTTTAAGCCGCCGCTATCCGAATTTCTACCGATTTCTTACATATCTCCCTTAAACATTTGAAGTTTTTAAGCTCTTAAAAAAATATATGTTATTTTTTAAGACAATATTTAGATACGTTCCACACCGAAACGCAAATTATATGAAATTCCCTCGGTAGAAAAAAATCGCAAAGTATGCTCCGGAAATTATTTAAAACAAGTCTATTTCTATTATTTTACAAGTTATATTTGTGAAAAAATTCACAATGTTTCTTTAAATGATATTTAAGCTACGTTCCACGAGATTTTTGCTCTATTATTATTATATATATATTTTTTTTTATTAGAAAAAAGTAAATATTTACAATAAATAATAATATATTACATTTCATATCAGACTTTTTTTGGTTACCCAATTAGTAGAGAAATATTCTCGGGTCTAACTGGGGAGCTAGTCTATGTAATTATATATATATATAGATAATAAATAATATGCACAGTTACAAAAATGGAAAAATAAGATTTTCAAAAATACTGTTAAATATTACAAAAATATTGTACAATAAGA
This sequence comes from Glyphotaelius pellucidus, assembly GCA_936435175.1. Lineage (NCBI taxonomy): Eukaryota > Metazoa > Arthropoda > Insecta > Trichoptera > Limnephilidae > Glyphotaelius > Glyphotaelius pellucidus. The sequence continues at coordinate 26,205,093 of OW386559.1, forward strand.
AAATAACATATAATTAAAGAAACAGAATATCAACAAAAATCAACAAAAAATCAACAATAATAGCAACAAAAATAATAGCAACATATCTGAATATATCTGAAAATCATCGATAAAAGCGAGTCAATCTTCTCTGTAAAAATACAACGAAAGTTTTTTTTTAAATTTAGAATAGTTTTTCTCACTTTTTATTGTATCCGGTAAATCGTTAAATAACTTTGGGCCTACATATTCATAATGGTGTTGTGCAGCTGTCGTGTTGCATCTAGGTACATATATGTTCCCAGAAGTTCTAGGTCTTATACTTCGCGTTGAGGACATTTCAGATTCTTTAAAAACTTTTAAAATAGCATTTCTTTGAAATATATATATATATATATAAACGATATATTATAAACGAGTCATGTTTTATTAAGCATTTTCATAATTTTCGCTTCAATTTTATCGTTGAAAATATTGGCGCGCTCTGTCCAACTTTCGTAATTACATATCTCTCCATCTTATTCTTTTTGAGCCGGGAAGCGTCGCCTTAATGCTTTAATCTATGTTTTTATATATATGCCATACATTTTTGCGGAAAATTCGCTGGTTTATGCAACCATGTAATATCTAATTACCTTAATAAAATATATATAACTGTTTGTTTCCCTAATAAACTAAAATAAAATTAAAATAGCTATTATATACTTATCCAACTGCCGAAAAAAAGCATATTCAATAATCACATCATAATCAGCTATATGGAAATAAGTTGTTGAACTCTGTACGCATTACGGAGATAACATTACTATGGGACTTCGCCCGAAATTTGGATATGCAAATAATTAAATAATGTAATAAATATTATGATTAGATCGTCTCGATCGTCCGAGAAAATCTAAACATTGAACCACTGCTACTCTTCATAGAAAAATCGCAACTTAGGTGGCTTGGGCATGTACTAAGAATGCACTGATGACTGAAATCCGAGGAACATACTAAGTGCGATTCCAGAGGGTAGACTTCCAGACGCCCCAGACACAGCTAGGCAATGCAACTCCAGAAACTGTGTGAGGATAGGATGGGACTGCCATGGACGGAGGCCGAACAGTCAGCACAACACAGGGACGTATGGAGGAACCTTGTCGATGCAATCCTTACATCCTTACATTCAGTAACGATGATGAGTAAAAATTTGCTCTTTTAATTGAATTGTAATATAATTGATACAACTTGTAACATAAATTAATTTAATGTGTTAATTAAATTACTAACTTAATTTGTTACTAAATATGTTACTTAAACTACTTAAATGAATTGCATAAGTTAATAGCTGTACACTGTACCTACACAATCTGTAAACTTCATCCGCCATAACACAGGGACATCCCTAGCATGGCGGATGAATTAACACAATTTTTTGTTCATTGTATAAACTTCTTTTAATAAATAAAAAAAATAAAAAATGGGTCCCCGACCCGAATAGGATAAGGGGATGAAGATGATGATGATGATGATGAATATTATGATTAGATGTCTCACTGTTTTACGAAATGAGATGTAGAGAGTAATTTTCCTCTTATTTTGTAAGTCAAGTGTGAAAATTTCATCAAGTATTCTGCTTTAAGGGAAAATAGGATAGGGGTGCTTTTTTGAAATCTCATGTTTAGACGGTATTTTTTTACATTAGCTCCACACAAGAGGCCCTGAAAAAAATAATTCCCCTCGGGGCCTATGTCATCTTTGGGGATGCTGTGTGGAGGAAAAGAAGGAGAGAAAGTTTTGGGAAGGAAAAGGGTATTAGGGGTGGGTAGGAATCTGGGGGTCAGTTTGTCCAGGAATGAATCCAGGGCAGTATAATACTCTATATCAAAGAGTATTATATAATGCGTTTTTTGGGGTAGTAATTTTAATACGTAAATGACAATTTTTTGTTCCGACGTAAATAGGTAATTTGTAATTTATATTTACACCCATCAAAATGATTTCTTTTATTTATTTTTATTTTATATTTCATCATTTTTTATAATAAAAACAGTAAAAATATTTTTTTTTGTTTTTCATTTACTCACAAATAATTGCCAAAACTGTCTCTAACTAAAAAAATTAAACACCAATATTTAATATTTCTTTTAATTCAAAGCAAAACTAAATAAAGTAGATCACATCCGTACTAGATATTTAATATATACCTACTGTTACAAATATACTACTAATGTACTGGATATTTGATATACTGATTACAAAAATAATTTTTCAGTTTGTTTGGGTATTTAGATCTCAAATCCAAAATTAAGATTTGTTTTTTTTTACATGAATACCTCACAAGGGTCCCAGCTGCTCCCGTTTGGAGCGAGTGAGACTATGGCATCCCAATTTTATCGCAATGTAGGGGTAAGTTGTGAGGCTGAAGGTAGGGAGGGGGAAGGAGTTGGGGAGGAGGAAGGTGAGGAAGTACCTGGCTATTCAAATCTGGTCACCAAACACGGCTAAAGACATTTCAAGCAACGTTTCAATTCTGGATGGTGGTCTTACACCAGAGCGTTACTGAGAATATCTTCCTAGGAACAACTGATATCAATCAGTTTAACGGGACTTAATTGAAAACATGTAAAAAATGTAAATAAATAATAAAGGAATTTATTAATAAAAAAAAAATAAAAAAAACGTGTCGCAAATTTACTACATATTATTTTTAAATGAATTAATTGTAAAATAACACAAATCAATCAAATTCAATTTATTTGTGCAGGCCGGAATTCGATCCTGCGACCTTCGGATTGTGAGTCGAGAGCGTTACCCCTAGACCACGGCGGCCGTCGCTCGTATGAAACCGTGTACCACTTTTCGATATTTTTACTTTTGTTGAAACGCCGTTATGATTTGAAACTCGATGAAACGAAAAATAGAGACTTTAAAAGGAGACAAACACACATATCTCTACAAATTAGCCTGGGAGAGAATGAGATAATATAATCGGTCACCTCTTTGGCGGTGCTTCGCAGCCTCCTCACTCTTGTCAATTTTAGTTTTCTGAAAGTTTCACTTCTACCGCATGTGAATTGCACACTCTGATTTGTTTTTTAAATTAACTATTTGAAAACAATTTGTCTCATAATATTGTGCCATTTATTCACAACCGCCAGACTCCGAATTTAAGATTATAGGTGCCTTAATCAGGTTGACCCGAACACACTATATCACACAGATAAATTTCTTGCGTACAGCATGTTTCATACTTGTTATTCGTATTCAGAAAAGAAGTTTCTCGTGAAATTGAAAAAAAAACACATGTTTATAAAAAAAAGAACATCCTGAAAAACTTTTTGAATATTCAAATACGAACAACGCCAAAGTAGGTACCTACATTTACATTAGGCTGAAGCGACATTGTATGATTTTTTGAAGTGAAACTTCTTTAGGACCGTTGTGATTTGAAAAACGACACTAAAAAGAGACAGAGAATGAGATAGAATGAAACCTTACCTACGAAGCGTCGCGCTGGCCGCATTGGCCGCTTTGATTACGTGCTCACTTTTCAAGTCTCCTAATGGTTGAGATTGTATGGTTGAAGGTTTCACTTCTACCGCGTGTGAACTGCAATCGCCTCTTTAAAGGTTTTATACCTCATAAGAGTCCCAGCTGCTCCCGTCTGGAACCAGTGACATTATGGCATCCACAATCGGGGTACATTGTGAGGCTGAAGATAATGTAGAGGGGAAGGATATGGGGAAGAGGAAGGTAGGGAAGTACCTTGCTGTTCAGATCTGGTCACCAAACACGTATAAAGCCATTTCAAGCAATGTTTCAATTCTGAATGGTGGTCGATACTGAGAATATCTTCCACTCTTGTAATAGCAGAAAAAGAATTCTTATATCATCCACATTCTCGTAAAAATGCTTTAAAAAATCTATATTTATACGAGTAAAGACTCGTCTGAATAAAAATGTCGATTTATTAATGCTAAAATCATATTTTTTTGCACAAAATCTGTCAAAAACACCTGAAAAATATAATATTCTTAAAATGTCAGAACCTCAATGAAAAACAAAGTCTTATAAAAATATTTTTTTAACGTTTTACTTGCATACTATTACAATTTCTACGATAATTTCTAAGCACACACATTTCTAAGGCAAACTAGCTAACATCTCCATTATTATCTTCGCTAAAGCATTTAGATTTAAGGCATCTTTTTTCTATTATAACAATACTGACATTTGATTTTTGCAATGTCGCTCCAGCCTAATACGCCACCTACCTGACCCTTTTTCCTTAAAAATATAAATATGTGCAAACAAGACAACCCACTCTTTCTCAGAGCTGCAAGGACCTCTCTACCAGAAGAGTACCTACACGCAGTGGCGTAGCTAGGGGGTGCCACCCGACCGTGGAAAAAAATTACAATGGTAGAATATTGTCACAAAAATATTTTACACATGAACACGGTCTGTTATTTATATTTTTGCAAAGGGTTTTCCAATAAGAGGTGTTATTTTGAATAGCCTGTCAATGGATTGCGCTATCGAGAGATGATTAATGATTTTTTATGGCCGGAATTGGATGGTATTGATCTGGACAACGTTTACTTTCGACAAGACGGCGCTACGTGCCACACAAGCAACGAAACCATTGATCTTTTCCGGACCGTGTTATCTCTTTAAGAGGTGATCAAAATTGGCCACCGAGATCTTGTGATTTAACACCTTGCAACTTCTTCCTTTTGGGCCGCGTGAAAGGAAGGTCTACGCCAACAGCTCAGCGTCGATTCAAGACCTCAAAGATGGAATTCGTGAGGCTATCGAGGACATAGGGCAGCCACTTTGCGATTTGGTTTTGGAAAATTTCATGAAAAGGATATGGTCCTGTAAGCGTGGTCGTGGTAGTCATTTGCCTAATGTTATTTTTCACTATTAACGGCATACCTTCCTCTTTATAATGAAATAAATATACGATCACTTATATTAAAAAATGGCATTTTTCTTTTAATATCAAAATAACACCTCTTATTGGAAAACCCTGTAGCTCTATGGATCGGTCGGTCAGGGATTCTCCAAAAGTTCTGGTTCAAATTTCAGGGATTCCCCTGAAATATTCCTCGCTTGTCACCTGTGTCATTCTTATTTCTTTCGTGCATTGTGATTGGCATGAACTCGTGAAGGGAATTACCTATTGGTTTTTGAAAAAAAATGTTATTTTTTTAGTGTTTTGAAAGGGTTGAAAGACATCTTTCAAAAAAACAAGGTACCTAAGTGGATTGGATAGTTAATTTTTTGTAATAAACTGATGAACCCAAAACCCGCGTACAAACAAAACAGAATCTATCGATAACTGACTGAAATTTTTTTTTTTCTGTAATTTCATTGTTGTGTGTAAATAAATAAATAATTAAGGAGGAATAATAATAAATAAAAAGGAATTTTGAGGATTTATAATTTTTTTTTACATTTGACTAGCTAGTAATGTTTTTATTTTTTACAAAGTCGAAATTTGCATTTTGAATTTCTCAAAGTCAACTTTACGGGGGGAGGGGGTGACACCACGTTATCCGCCCCGGGTGCCACCCATGCTAGCTAAGCCACTGCCTACACGTAGGTACACACCAACACAAATAATATTAAGTGTGTGTTGTTTCGTTGTTAAGGTCAATTCTAATTGCACGACCTATAATACCTAAGAAGTACCTACAATAATAATTGAAAACCTTGGAATTATGCATAATAGTGCAAAAAATAAGACATTGTAATGGAATTAGCTGGAGGAACTAGCGTCGTTGATACCTTCGGCACCGGTGTTTAATCGGGAAACACGCCAAACGCGCGCCCAACATTATTTGAACACGATTGTCATTATTTGTCGCATAAGAACAGGTCGTTTCTACGACTCGTTCTTGAGTTTAACAGCTCCCCTGTTGACTCCTTCCTCTCCTCAAAAGTACCCTCTTCACGACATCCCCAAAGATGATTGGCCTTGAGGTTAATTATTTTCCTCAAGGCCTCCGCGGCGGGCTTACTCGGGTATGTACCTACCTAAGTTTTTGTTATGTGAGGCAGGTTAAGGTAGGGGCTGTAGGAAAGGATTTTGGCGGGGTCTCGAAGAGACCGAGATTACTTGAAGGAGGAAAACAGATGCCGGTTGTTCGTTCCACACACGAGCCGACTTACACAAAACGAGTCGAAGAAACAACCCGTTCTCCATGAAAACAACTTCAACTGTGAAGAATTTTAATCTTCTAAAAGTTGCTTGTGCAAAAGTAGAAACTAACCCACGGCAGATGAAAAACCAACGCCAATTTGACCACTCATCTACTAAACAGTCGGCTATCGAAAGTCTGGACTGCGAAAAATTACCAACGATAATCCGAACGAATGTTTTTTCATTTTCCCAACCGATCGAGCAGGTCAGGGACAAGACCGGAAAACTTGACATGTGTTGCAATTTCATTAAACATTTATTAAATAATATTTATCACTAAATACGTGATAGATTTACGTACACAGATTAAAATAACTGCTCAGTTAAGGATAATAATCAATCATTTAATATTCAATCTAAAACCCACCAACCTGATGGCAATCAATAAAATACCTAATAATTAGGTGTTTCAATAAGTCAATTATTGAAACACCTAAATTTAATCAAAATAGTATTAATTTGTATAGGCTGTAAAACAAATATTTTCAAGCGGAAGATTGACTTTGATAACATGTCATAAACATTGATTATAAATCGACTGATTTAATCAAAGAATAATCGGCTTATTGTGAAAGCAAAAACAATAATTGTGTTTTTTTTTATCTGCACGCGGCTTTTCGCACAACTTTTTACGCGGTTTTAAAGATTACGCATTTCAAATATAGAATAAATATAATAATTTGTCTTGTGGTAGGTACTTACCTAATATATACTATACGTAGGTACTTAATCGCTTTAATTTATGCCAAATTGAAAAGACTCTTTTCTTGATTTGATAATTTTCACAACACAAATCGGTTAAATGTCACGCTCGTACGTACGCACGAGGAAAATGCATAATTTCATGCAGTTTTTAAAAATAAAATACACAAATAACTAAATAACTCACCTTATATGCATGACAGCCGGCGATCACCTTTTCAAATAGCACAGAAGTAGTAAATTACACAACACGCAAGTCCCATCCGCAAACTAAAATGTCGATATGATTGTCACAAATACCTATAAATAAAACGGTGCATTGTTATTTTACGTCAATGCAGTTTGTACTTGAAGTTAATGCGCCGCCGCGACGCGCGACGTCCTATTATTTAGCTGCTACCGAATGCGCCACGCAATTAATTCGATTTTATGAAATTATTATTGTATTATTAATTTATGTGTGCCGTAATATCAATTGTTTAATCACTGAGGCGTCAAAGCAGCGTGCTTCGCAACGGAAAATGACCCAGTTAGCGATCGACAACAATATCATTCATTATTTGACACAACTACACTGCCGCGGATGTTCGTAATCAAAATCGACTGAAATTCTGAAAACAACCAACACTAGCGCGCTGCAACCGTGAACAGCTGTTCGGCTTCGTTCGACCATTATATTATCAAGGTTTCAACTGACACAGCAATGTCATACAATAATAGGCTCTAGATATAATTGTATTAGAGTTTATTATCGCATAACATTTTTCTATCATAAGGAATCTTTTCATTCTAAGGGTCTATGTGAAGCGGCAGCTAGGAATATTTCCCCCGTCAGTGGCGCCATCTGCAGAGTCGACTACGAAGTAACGAAGAAAAATGTGTAAAAAGGATTACCTTTTCAAGGTAATGATTTAGTTGCAAATTGATAAGTTTATATTTTTAGGGCCTAGGCCTGAGATCTTTTTTTTTTATTTTTTTTTATATGAATACCGCACAAGAGTCCCAACTGCTCCCGTCTGGAGCCAGTGAGACTATGGCATCCCCAATTGGGGTATGTTGTGAGGCTGAAGGTAGTGGGGAGGGGAAGGAGATAGGGAAGAGGAAGGTGGGGAAGTACCTGGCTATTCAGATCTGGTCACTAAACACGGCTAAAGCCATTTCAAGCAACGTTTCAATTCTGAATGGTGGTCTTGCACCAGGGCGATACTGATAGTATCTTCCACTCTGTGTCCACTATCCACCACTATCTATTTTATAGGAAGGTCAAAATATTTCTGCTTTGCAATAAAGTCCAATAAATGGAATATTTCTGAATGCATCTGGGTTTTGAAAGATTTTGGAATATGCTTTCAAATTTTATATTAGAAATAATATAATTTTTGAAATATAAAATTTTTTAATGCAAACATGAAAAAAATTAAAAATGACGTTACTTACGTTACGTTTACCCACCTTACGGTTTTTCTAACTAAGAACAAAAACACACATATTTTTACTATGTATCGCCTAACTCACTTTTTTGTCGTTACATGTAAAAATAATTAAGAGAAAATTCCAAGTTTCATAAATGTCGGAAACTTTGGTTTCGTAAAAGTGTACATTTTAATTATTTCGTGTTTATCTTTTAGATTTGAATATAAAGCTTGGTGTTTTCTCTTTCTAATACCGTTTAGATCATTTTTCTAACCATGATAGTAAGGGAGCCAGAGCGATTTCCACGAGACCTATATGAGTTGTTCCGAAATGTGAACAAATTAGCCTGTGGTTAACGTGAATCCAGCCCTCACTGCTGGGACAGCTAGGGGTATGTTATGTGAAGGAGATAAGGAAGTTTTGTTCACCCAATATGGTTAACGTCATTGTAACATTTCTATTCTGAACGGCCTTGCATTAAGGTGATACCTATCGTACTCCGGAACGCGCCACAAATATAAAATACATTAAATGAAGTGAAATAGCACAATTAATTAAGTACAATAATTTACCTGTGCATGACTGGATTCGAATCCGCAACCTCTGTTTTTTCTTACACTTGGAATTACATTTTTATCAATACATACTTCTCTTTTGATGACTTCCAACTCTCCTTCAACTCTTGGTACGCCAGCTGACATTACTTTCATAAAACTTTACTTTTATTTGCAAAATTATGTTTTTGTAAATTGTATCGTCTTACTAGATAATGTGTTTATATATTAATTTTAAAAATATATATCTAACCCACGTAAATTCCCCAGGATGCCTTATATGTCTTATATTCAGAGTAATGTTTTTTTTCCCTTTATTGTTATTAGAAAATATAATATGAGGGTCATCCGTAAAGTAGTACCCGTTTACGCCGTGCGGAGCGCTGGCGAACAGAGTAGCCGCCGGACAAGTACTAACACGTTCAGTTGTATTTCAGCTATCTGTGTGCAACGTTACATCTCGCTGGTATTGACTGTGTTGTTTCTGTGAGTGTTTATAATGTTCAGGGAAATAGAGAAAGCCGCCAGTTGTGAAGTTAGAGCTGTGATTAAATTTCTCGACGCAACAAATGTGCAACCTTGCGACATTAATGGGCAGTTGAAGGAGGTGTATGAAGACAATGTTTTGGATGAGTCGTCTGTTCGGTGCTGGTGTCGTAATTTCAACTAGGTTTTAAAACTAACCACACAAGATAGCATTTACGAAACCGCTTCTTTTCTTTTTACTAATCATTATACAATTTCTCCACACAGGGGTAGTCAGAGAGCATGAAATGACGCCCACCAGCGATGTGTACAGGGTCAGCAACAGTACAAATACTCTTAATTCGTTTAATCACGCCATGTAAGGTTGTCCCCGACTTCTTCGATTCTAATTATGTAATATATATTTGATAATAATTATGTTCTTTATCATCACATATGTATTATGCAGACTACTTTCTTATCAATAAGTCAAATACATAAAATAAAGTACATAATATATTAAGGGATGCCTAGGCAATGTGTAGTAATTAATAGTTTGGAAAATTTGGGTCCCTGGACAAAGTTTGTAACATTACTGCTCATGCCATGCCCACGATGGTTTCTATACAATAGTGAGTTCTGGCGTCATGAAATTATGCATTGCTAACCGTTCATCCGATTGCGATGAAACTTTGAGGATTTGATGTGCGCATGCCATATACTGGTGAGCTTTGGCATTATGAAATTTGTATACAAAAATTGCAATAGAGCCATTTGAAAACTGAATGTATTGGGACTGAATGTATGGAATGGAGGAAGCGGGAGAGGGGAATGGGGAGAAGGAAGGCGAAGAAGACGCAGTGGGAATGCATGAGGGGAAGGGGATGCAGGAGAGGAAGGGGAACAGGACGAATGGGAAAGGACACACAGGGAGAAACAATCTTTATTAAGTGGTATAGCAACACATGCCGGGAACTCGCTAGTAATTAATAAAACATAATAATATGAAGACATTCTCAATGAACAAGTCCAACATTCGGCGATAGCCAATTTAAAACAAATAATCTCAGGGACCGCTAGCAAAACTGAAGTTATCAAACAGGTGTAGTACACAAATACAGAATTAATAGATATAATTTTATTCAACTCGTTTAATTATTCTTAAATGCCATGTTTATAATTTATTTAAGAATTAGTAAATGCCGCAAACACTCGGACTGCCAGACGGCATATCGTAGCGAATCCTGCAAATGAGCTAGTCCAAACAGCCACTCGGAATGACTTGAGAGGAGGAGAAACAACGTTTAGGAACTCTCGTGTGCAGTTGGTGGATATAATTATATATTTTTTAATATAAAGAATACTACAGTTAATTATCACAAACGTTATTTTTAATGTACAGACACCCCGGTGAAAGTTAGGGGCCCATTTGTGGGAGATTCAAACGTCGACATCGGTATTTGCAGCAAGCTCGGCCCCCGAGGGTTCGGGGGTCGGGAAGTATTAACCTATACTGTCAGACTGCCAGTCTGTCAGATTGCATGCTTGTCAGACTGCCGGACGCCAAGGCTGATGGAGTGACAGGCCGTCAGACTGCCGGACGCCAGGCTGACAGACTGCCAGGCCGACTGCCGTGACCAGGTTATCATAAGTTGAGCTCTCCCAGCTCCTTGAGCAGGTCGTCCTCCTTGGCGATCTTGGCGTTTTGGTTCAAGTCCAGAGCCTTTCCCTCCAGCTTGTCCTGTTTCAGTTTGGCAATCGCTTCCAATTTCTGTGGGACAAAACAAAAGAAACACTTGTTAAATACTCGTAACAACATGAACCAAAAGCAATAACTTCATTTCAAATTATATTTTTAATTATCACCACATTCTATACGATATTACATACATCCTTTTACAGCATAATTTATATTATTTTTTTTACTCCTACATCAAACTTGAGAGCATCGTCTTCAGAAATACTTAAGGGGGGGGTGAGGTTTTAAAACTCATTTTTCAAATTTTTTTTTTTCTAAATGTACAATATGTCGAGAGTATGTGCCAAAATTTCAAGTAAATCAGAGCAAAACTAACGAAGATACAGCATTTCAAGCGACCGACCCTCTTGCTCTATTCAAGTATATTTCGAGTATAACAAAACTTTAAATTGATTTTCTGGCAAACAATGTTTTTTAGTCCATGAAAATTATAACTCAAAATCTACTTGACCGATTTTTTTGAAATTTTGCACACAATTTTTACACATAAATCAACAGGTGGTGACGGAGAGTTTTTTTTATTTTACCATTTTTTTTCCATTTTATAATAACAATTCACCGAAAGTTTTAGCAAAAATCGCATTTTTTACTTCAACATGCTACAAAACAAAAATCAAAAAAAAAAAAAAAACGCATTGTCACTACCTGGAAAAACAAATCACCGTTTAAACCCATTTCAATTTTTTTGTTTCAAATGATTTGTTAACGAGCTATGATGTTCACCGCGAAACACCTTTTTTTCGAAGTGCCTCCGAAGATTCGCTCTCACGGACTTATTTATTAATATTTTTAATCGAAAAAATTTTCAAAGATACTTCAGATGCCATACTATAAGATGTATTTAAAAGAAATAAGCCAACATTATTCATATCTCCAAAAAAAAAATCATGAAAATATGCCTTTTTTTCGCCTTTAAAACCTTACCCCCCCCTTAAAGGACAACTCTCTGAGGGTACGTTGGAACAAAATTAATTACACAAATTGCACAGTGTGGTATATACATGTTTCATTTTATTTCAACTTTTTATTACAATAGAACAGAAAATACAAATACAGGATAATATAAAATGAAATGAAATGTAAAAAAAATGTAAAAATTTAAAATGAAATGTAAAAAAGGTGTAAACAAAAAATCGCCACAGGCAAAGCGCAGGTATACTTAAGTGAAGTGGACAATTCCTAGAACAGCACTGACTGATAAGAATAATTTTTAACACATCAACGATTTAATATTTAAAAATTGATGGCGAAAACTTGGAAAAGGTACGGTAAAGTGGGTAGTTGGTTTGGGAATAGACTTGACGAAAGTATTTATTGTTATTTTATGAATTCGAAAGATAAATGCCATACTGTTTTATATATCTTGGTAATGTAAGTTGCTCAAAAAACTCCAAATAATTTAGAATAATCGGAATGAAACCAACTCAGAAACATCTCAGATAAGTCATTTGGAGTGATAAAAAAAATTATATAAAAATATGGTTAAATAGGTTACATTAGGTTAGGGTTATCGGCTAATTTAAAATTATTTTTTTCATAGCTTTTAATGACTTTTCAAGGAGGTGTTGAGTTGACTTTATTCTCAGTTGGCATGGAACCTCCAAATGCATAGCATAGTCCCCAATGAAATAGAAAATGTATGTACTTAAATTAAGCAATTAAAAAAAAGAAAGGTGTAACTAACTAACCATCACATAACTATGGTTTCTGCAGGGGTAGGCAGAGAGGATGTATCGCCAAACAACTGTGTCTAGCCTTATTCACATTCATACATTACTTTTCTATTATTCTAACTCGTTACATGGCTGTATGTTTATATTAGACCACAGAAGTGGAAATATTTAAAATAAATAAAAAATTAGATATGATACAGGAAGACATGGCAGATAAAGTTCTAGGGAATAGTAAAAAGTAACTGAATAAATGAACTGTTAGAAAATAAAATGTCAAATAAAAAAAGAATCTGATTAAGGGGGTATTCTAGTCTAGAAGCATGAATTGTAGGTGTTTTTTCAGATGCAATAAAAAAAAAACAATAATATTTTTGAAGTTAATATTAACAAAATATTTATTAAACATTAAAGAACACATAAAAAAAAATCAAAAGAAAAAATTTAAAAATTTACAAGTTACAGGGTGTTGAAGTGGGGGGTCTCAAAAATATGGCGCGGCCTGGTTGACACGATTGCAAACCTCCTAGTTATCCGAAAAAAAAAAAAAACAAATTTATTTTCAATCCAAACATATGCTGCTTTAGCATGAACCTCGGAGAAGTCATAAAAAATATTTTTCACAAAATGGCGGCTGTCTGAAAAAAAAGACGTTTTTTTACCCGTTTTTTTGACTTTCCGAATTTTTTTAGAATAGTAAAAATTTAAATTTTGTTATAATTCTGGTTCATGCGAAAAAGTAATGTATAGAGAAGGCTCACACCGAATTTTAAGTAAATTGGTTTAGTAGAACTTGAGATATCGTGTCAACCGTCATGAAAAAAGTGGTTTTGAGAAAAAGGTGTTTAAAATTTTGTCCTACTTAGATTTTGGTTAGATTCTGTCTAAACCGCGAAATTAAAATGGCAACTTTTAAAACAATGCGAATTTCGAAAAATTCTTTTAAGGAGATATTTCTTATTCTTGAATATTTAAACTTTGGAAATATGAAGAAAATTTTTTTTTTTTTTTTCTAGACTAGAATACCCCCTTAAATAAAAATTTGCAATTAAATGTCATCTTCCGACATCTCAGCTTCCACACAATTTACCACGCTGTATTGGTAGAATTATCTGCTTCACTTGAGAATATCGGATTCATAGAAGTTGATGGCACTTTGGGTGCACTCGGTGCGTTTACTGGAGAACTGGAGAACCGGGGGAAATGTCGTTCTCCATAGCACTGATAATATTTTTTTGTATGTTAATTTTTAATGTTTTTTTATTATTTTCATCCTTTAGGCCACGTAGCAATGAAGCTACATAATCTCCAAATATCTTATCTTCGTCCAAAGACGCTTCTGGAATTTTTCCACATTTCTGCAGCAAATCGGCCTCCTCCTTCCTCTTTGCCTTATGGTTTGGCCGCTCCAATGTCTGCCGAGTTTGAACAGGAATCTCTCGTGATGTCTCCTCCACCAAAGGGTCCCCCCCTACAGCGCCGGTATTTTGTTGCTAAAAATAAAATAATAAAAATCTTTTGTATTTTTTTTACAGTTGCCATCAACAGAAGAAGATTGGATGAATGTTGCTGATAGATACGCCCAAAAATGGCACTTCCCTCAATGCATCGGAGCACTGGACGGAAAACACGTTGTCATTAAATTTCCAGAGAATAATGGAAGCTTGTACTATAATTTCAAAGAACGTACAGCACAATTCTAATGATCGTCGTGGACGCAGATTATAAAATCCTGTATATAAATTGTGGTTGCATTGGCCGTGTTTCTGATGGCGGTGTGTTTCGTAACACAGCTTTATTTAATGGTTTAGAGCAAGGAACACTGAGACTTCCCCCTCCCACACCTCTGGCGGGGAGGTAGAGACTAATGCCATATGTATCGGTGGCTGATGATGCCTTTGCGTTATCTAATTACTTAATGAAGCCATACCCGTACAAAAGCTAACCCATAGCTAAAAGAGTGTACAATTATCGCCTGTCAAGGGCTAGGGCTATGGTTGAAAGTGTATTTGGTGTAATGGCTAGCAGATATAGAATTTTACGAAACCGTATTGAACTACCCCTAAAAAAGTAGAATTAATAGTTTCGACGATCTGTGTGCTACACAATTTTACGATGTCTGGTGATAATGCTCCACGGTATGGTGGTGTTTACATGTCCAGTGACAGAAGAAGCGAGGAGGACCTGCCTCGTGAAAACCTCTTACCTCTAGAACAAAGGCATATAAATCACAATCTACCTGCAAGTGGACAAATAATTCGAGATAAATCCAGTGAATATTTCATTTCACCCGAGGGAGAATTACCATGGCGGTACCAACGCACTTAACCTAAAAGACCTACTTCACGTCTCATTTCTACAGCATTCAGTCTGCTTTCATCCTTGATTAATAATTAAACTTGTTCATAAACATGTTAACTTCACTTTATAAATAATAAATCTTCTTACCAATGTGTCAGTTGTTTCTGTATTTATACCAGAGTCCGAGAACTTTATGTTAATAGTACCCTCTCACAAGTGTTCACAGGAGAGTTGTGTTGGCAGCATGGACATACCTAATCTAAAGAAAATACTTGACTATTAACCATCACGGCTTTTCCCCGCAGGTATCTCATTTCTACAGCATTCAATTGCACATTGCTTAAAAGTAGTTTATTGGGACTTTTCTTTTTCTGTATATTTTTTTTTATTTCTTGTTGTAATAATGTATTACTTTGTATTTATAATAAATAAAAAAAAAAAAAAAAAAAAATCTACTTTCATCCATGATTAATTAAACGTGAACATAAATATATACACCTTTTAAATAAAAAAATGTTCTTACCAAAGTGTCTGTGGTCTCCGTACCGAGGCCTACGTCCAGGAACTTTACAGCCAAGCAGAAGTGTATAAATCATTTAGTCCGCTTCCACTTTTCTTCGTTTTAACTTTTTTAGTTCCGATAAAAATTGCCCCTTCAAATTATGTATCTTCCGGTTGATTTCCTCCGGCGTTGTTGAGAAAACTTCCGCGATCGTAGCGAGTGCATCGCTTCGTGCATTTCTATCCTTATAATCTGCCCTTTGGCAGTCCCACAATAAAGAAGCACTTTCAAAAAATTCAATTAATCGCTTAGTATCTTCTTTACTCCAAATCTTCACGTCTGCTCATTTGGGGGGCATTTTGATAGAATATATGTGACAGTTGTCCGAACACGTGCTGCGACTGCTGCGTAAACTGAAATGGCGCCAAAGACCAGTGAGCAACTAGTGTCAGCATGCCGAATCATCCGTATCGCAGATTTCTGTTTTACCAACCCGATGTGATGTAAAAAATTACGGCAAACGACTCTGATTATTAAATTGATTTTATAAGCTGTGAGAAGGCTGGAATTTCGCGCGGACACGATTAGACCTGTCAAAAAACTTTCTTTTTTTTTTTAAAAGAAAGAAAAACATTCCCGGGTTACGAATAACCCAACAGTGTTTGAAAATCTCCTACTACCACCACAGAAAGCCGAAAATGTTGCTTGTGTTGTGATGGAGGGCTTAGCCAGCCGAGGAATCAAACACGGGACGCCCGGGTGGGACCCAAACGCGATGCTCACTCAACCACTGACCAGTCAAAGAAGTTCTTCCGGAAGAAGAAGTTCTTTAACTTGCTTTAAATTACATTAAGTGACTTTTGGTGTTGTTTACATTGGTAATTTGGCCATAAATCGCTTACACGAGCGAATTACGGGAAAAAACTTACGAATGTAAAGCCAGCCTTAGAGTAAGTAGAGTAGGGTAAGTATAGTAGCAGACACTCACCTTAATGATGTTCTTAATCTTCTTGTCCTTCTCGGGGTCGTCCTGCTGCTTGCCGGCGAGCTTGCGCTGCTCCCAGGTGCGCCCCCCCTTGCGCCCACCACTCTCCTCACCGCTGCTGTCACCTTTGCCCTCGTCCCCGTCCACCGCCACGGGGGCCTTGCCCGTCGGCAGGATGCTCTCCTCCGCCTTCTTGGCCTTGCGGGCCTCGCGCTTCTTCTTCTGCTTCAAGGCCGCCTTCGAGGGACCGTCCCCGATGGCCGCCTGGCCTGGTTTGTGCGGGGCCTCTACTTCGTGCAGCTTGAAGGTGCTCTCAGCGCCCCGAGAGCTTGGTGGCCTGGAACAAATTAGTGTAATGAACGTAGGTTGGAGATTTTGGAATAATAGTGAACACATTTTGGTAAGTGAGGGCACCCGGAATGAGGCAATCCAAAGTACTCATAAACAGACCGGACCCCAGACGGACCAGAAAACTACTCAATATGGACAGAAACTCGCTGAGGGAACTGGTAGGACTACTAACGGGACACTGCCATCTCAGGAGACACATGTAGATATTGGGAGTGGAAAACACCAATAGATGCAGGAAATGTGAAGAGGATGAAGAGACTCCAATTCACTTTTAGTGCCAATGTCCTGCCCTGGTGGGAACTAGGCTCAGATACCTGGGGAGACACTGTAGAACCAGAAGAAATAGCCACATATCCAATGACAACTCTGGTAAACTTTATAAAAGGGACTGGGTTATTGTTAAAGGATTGAGGTAAAATGGGAGATAGCACAATGGGTCTATGTCTAAGTGCTCACGGGAACCAGTCACAAACCGTCTCGGCAATTTTTTTTTTATTTACTATGTAATTATCGTAGTCTATATTCTATGGCACTTTTCTATTAACATTTTATTAATAATTTCATTATACAGTAAAACTCTCTTAAGAAGTTTTCCAAGGGACCGGGGAAAAAACTTCTTAAGTGGGAAAACTTCTTAAGTGGGATTCAATTTTAGCCATTTTATAACTCGAGTCCGGGGCATACGTCATTCCTTTATGTCTACCTATGTTAAATTGTGAAAACAAGCTTATATGCTCCAAGCGGTAAAAAAAATAAAATATATATATAGTAGAACCCCGTTAATTTGAAATCCACGGGACATCAAAAATAAAATTTCGAATTAACGAATTCCCACATAATTCGAAATTTCACGAAAAATTAATTCGTAAAAAAATCGCCGAAAATTGGGTTCCTCGGTTGTAAATTCAAACACCGGTAGGTTCTTCGGAATAAATTCGTAATAATACGACTTATTCCCATGTAAATCGAATTTTCGCAGCCGTTTACCGCCGCGGTCGCCCATATATTCGAAGTAAATTCATAAAAATTCGAAATTTTCGCTGCCCATTTCGCGGCCGCGTCCGTCGCGCCCATCCCGTTAAACTCATAAAAATGTGATATATTACCGCGTAAATAGAAATTTTGTTGCTGATTTCCGATGCAGCCGGCTCTTCAAATTTAGATATTCAAAGAAAATTCGTAAAATTACGATATATTTTGCGTAAATCGAAAGTTCGCGGCCGAATCCCGTCGTGACTGGCCCTCTAAATGCAAATACCTACTCGAAATAAATTCGTAAAAATACCCCAAATTTCCGCGAAAATCAAATTTTTGCGGCTTATTACTGTCGCGGCCGGCTCTTCAAATTTAGATATTCGAAGAAAATTCATAAAATTACGATATATTTCGCGAAAGTCGCGGCCGAATCCCTTCGCGGCCGGCCCTCTAAATTCAGATACCTACTCGTAATAAATTTCTAAAAATACCGCAAATATCCGCGAAAATCAAATTTTTGCGACTTATTAATGCCGCGGCCGGTTCTTCAAATTTAGACATTCAAAGAAAATTCATAAAATTGCGATACATTTTGCGTAAATCGAAAGTTCGCGGCCGAATCCCGTCGCGGTAGGCCCTCTAAATTCAGATACCTACTCGAAATAAATTCGTAAAAATACCGCAAACTTCCGCGAAAATCAAATTTTTGCGGCTTATTACTGCCGCGGCCGGCTCTTCAAATTAAGATATTCGAAGAAAATTCATAAAATTGTGATACATTTTGCGTAAATCGAAAGTCGCGGCCGAATCCCGTCGCGGCCGGCCCTCTAAATTCGAATACCCACTCGAAATAAATTCATAAAAATACGATATATTTCGCGGAAAAAAAAAAATTTGTGGCTGATTACCGTCGCGGCCGGCTCTTGAAACATGATGCACGGCAAATGTTGAAGTTAGATTGAAAAAAACGTTATTATAATGCATCTTTTACCATCTCCCCCGGCATATTTCATCATGTTCTTATGTAATAATAAAGCTAAATATATTTATTTGAAGGTGAAATATTCCGTATTAACCGTGATCCGATAGATTTAATCAAAAGTTTTTTGTGTTTTACAAATTCGATGGAATAAAAATTTTATGCAATAATATTATGAAACATCTCTATGTTCAGTATCAAAAGGAAGATTATTGAAGGAGGCGGCAAACGTAGATCTAGCCCACGTTGTCATTAAGGTCGAAAAATACCTGAAAGGTTATATTAAACTCAACCTTAAAGACGCTTGCATATTCGTTACATAATTCCGCATTGCATATTTGTTCCACATGTCGAATTGCTATTGTACCTGGTTAGGGGATTAGGGGTTACGGCTTACGGCCCGGCGGACGACAAAGGGTCTGTTTATGGTCTCAGGTACTAGGATTGCGCGTAATCTGTGAGGCCAACGTCTTTCATTTTATGACTTGGGCTTAAAAAGTTCATATTAGATATTTTGCAGCACAATATTTCATTTGTGTTGATTTTACCGCCGGATTTCTAAAACCTCTTAAGCGGGAAGCAGTTTTAGCTCTAAAACTTCTTAAGTGTGAAAAAATCGTGTTTTTTGCAGTTTTTTGTATGGAATTTTCAAGGGACCGAAAATCAAAACTTCTTAAGCGTGAAAACTTCTTAAGTGGGAACTTCTTAAGCGAGTTTTACTGTATGTGTAGTCAGTTTTGAACAGACAGAGCTTAGTAATTATTAATATGATTAATGTGTACCTGTAGGCGGCCTTGACGGCAGCCGGGCGAGAGGGCTCGGCTGCTTTGGGCTTCTTGGTGGCGAGGGCGCTGGCAGGGAAGGAGCCGGGCTGCCAGCAGACCTCGTACATCTCCACGCCGGCGGGCCACCGCACCTCGTGCATCAGCGTGCCTGTGCTGTGCCACACCTTGAACCTGCAATAACAATCAATGCTCAAATGTCAAACATAAAAACTAGATAACATCACATTCCCAAACTGTTCATATTTGTTCCAGCTCACATAGAAATCGTTGTGTCTCCCTCACTATTATCATGAGTTATCATTAAAACGTTCCTCTTAAAATATTAATTTCTTTGATATGTTTACCAACACATGTATTAGACATTTATGTTATAAAAAAACATCACTTTCAAGATTTTCTTATAAAATGAATACCTTCAAATTCAATTTGAATATTGAACTTATAAAACAATTTTCGGGCATAAATCGAGAGTTTAATTTACAACTTGCGATTATTGTATGATACTTGACTAAAACTGACGAAAAATAACACAAACAAGTTGTAAATGTATGGAATTATACCTAGATAGTAATAAAGAAAACATGATTTATGTAGAGATTTTTAGACAAAAATATCTTTTATTAAATTAATTTTCTTAACATGGAATTATACCTAGATAGTAATAAAGAAAACATGATTTATGTAGAGATTTTTAGACAAAAATATCTTTTAATCCAACACACCGCAAAGCACTCAGCACTGTTGCGTGTTTCAGTGTTGCCAGATTTGAATAATGGAGTTGGAGATTAATTTTTTTAGTAACAAATCACATTTAAAATTGTACGGTCTTTGTACAGTGTGACTACAACACCGTTTAAATGTTGATGAGACTTCCGAAAACTGAGTTTCTCATCCAGATAGTGATTCGATTGCTAACTGGCGGCTGGCGAAGTTAGGTTGTTAATTGCATAATTTACCCGTTATCAGTCCTCAAGCGAGGCGCGGTGGTGTAGCTGAGGAAGCACTCGGAGCGAGGATCCCAGGCCAGGCCGGTGGAGTCGGGCGCGTCGGCCAGGGTCAACTGTCGCTTGGTCTCCGCATCCCACACCTCGATGCGCCCCTGCACGTTGCCGAAGCCCGCCAGCAAGAGTCGTATAGCCACACGGTTAAGGTGTTTATTACTACATAAGTTGTTCGTTGTTACAGATACTTTAACCTTTACAATGCTGCACTTTTCAAACTCATCACGCTGCACGTTTTGATACAACCTTTGTGATTTAGGGCCGTCTGTTTCAACAGAGAGCTAAATCGTGGGCTAAATTTAAATTTTAACCATCAGTTAAAGTAATAAGGATTGCTAACTTTGACACCTCAGAACATTGTAAAGCGAAGTTAGAACCCTATCCGACTAAGGTGAAGAACCACACCGCGCTTCGTAAAAACGATCAATTATCAGATACAAAGAAAATGGCATTTGCAAAAGGTTCAAAATGATATTAGAACTTAGTAAAACAAATGGAAGCTTTAAAAACTTGATGGTAGAACTTCTTCATACAAGTATCTACGGAAAAAACAACACATTCAAAGGTCATTTTTATAAAAATATCAGTTAGAACCTTATTCCACCAACGTTACGATATCTGTCTGTTATAAGGACCATTTGAGTAAGATTGTTATTATAATGGTTAAATAGTAAATACAAGCAAACTGACAGACTGTACAAACTATTAACTAATCCTGTGCCGCAGACGCGCCGGCGCGCGCTGGACAAAATGATTTTTTTTTTTAGAATGCGATTTTAACTTGTAAAATGCCACTGGAGGAAACTCGTAAATTTCGCAAAGTTTTGACTTTGACGTAATATTTTGTGGGTTTATTTTATGCTATCGTATATAATATTTACCGAAACACATTCCTTGAACAATAAACTATGCCTAAAAACATTATTTGCGTTTATTTGACAAATTGATAGGTTTTATCGATCTTCTAATGACCCACGATGCTCACAGTTTGACAGCTCGATTCGTGGCAAAAATGAATGTCATAGTCATGGATAAATTTAATAATATTTATTTTTACCACGATTCGAGCTGTCAAACTGTGTGGGTCGTGGGTCATGAAAATATCGATAAACTTATCAATTTGTCAAATAAATGCAAGTAATGTTGTTTTTATGCATAGTCTATTGTTCAAGGAATGTGTTTCAGTAAATATAATATACGATATCATAAAATAAACCCACAAAATATTACGTAAAAGTCAAAACTTTGTGAAATTTACGGGTTTCCTCTCTTGGCATATGATGATTTAATGTTTCGCCCTTGAGGTGATTTTCAACAAGAACGGTGCTCTACAATTTATCCAATTATTAACAGTGAAGACTGAATACTATATTTGAGAGGCAGGTAAGGGTACCGCCACCCCGGGAACTATTTATTGCGTGGCAGGCCGGATCGGGAGACAGGTTGAGGAATTTCCTTTGGCCTCTCCACCCGGACTCTCTCTACCCATCTCCTTGCTTCGCAGCGGAGGGGATGGATTCATATGTCCGTCACTCCTGGATACACTGACCCCAGATTCCTACCTACCATACCTTTTTCCTTCCCAAAAGTCCCTCTCCTTAAAAAAACCCTCCGTACAGCATCCCAATGACATAGGCCCTGAGTGATTTTTTTTCTTCAAGGTCTCCTGTGTGGAGCTAATGTAATACATTTATATAAAAATAACAATAGAAACCGTATTGTAAAGGATATGGTTCCCGTTGGGGCTGTAGTAGATTGAATTCCTGGCGCCCGTGCCAAACTCAAACACCGGGTTGCACTTGAGGTTGAAGAGCGTTGCCTTGGCAGGCATGGTTCCGTACACCACGCAGAACTCCAGACCCTTGGGACTCCATGCCACGTCATAGATGGGGCCCTCCTTAGCTGAACACACAAACAATCTCTCATAACTCATTGTTTATTGTTTCTTTACAAGCTATTATTGTTTATGTTTCAATTTTTAACCTCACTAGGACAAGTATGTGTTGGGGTTAGTGATTTTATAAAGTAATATATTGTTACAATAATGTTTCTTACAAATAATGGGTACCTACTAAGCTGAAGGAAGCTTTACATTTATGTAGGGGTGACCGGCCAACTCAGAATGGAACCAACTCAGAACCACCTCAGAAAAGTCATTAAGAGTAATGAAAAAAATGTACAAAAAATAGGTTACATTAGGTTAGGGTTAACGGTTATTTTAAAATTATTTTTTTCATAGCTTTTAATGACTTTTCAAAGAGTTGTTGAGTTGACTTTATTCTGAGTTGGCATGTAACCATATGTTGGGTAGCCATATGTTGATATTTGATTTGAAATAATGGTTCCACGACAACTCAGAATCATGCAACTTCAACACTCCTTTGAAAAGCCGTTAAAGAATTTTTTTTTTTAAAATAGCCTATAACCTAACCTAAAGTAAACTTTCCTTTTTCATCACTTTTGATGATTATTCAAAGGAGGTGTTGAAGTTGCACGATTCTGAGTTGTCCAGTCACCGAAATAATATATTACGCTATTAATTACTTATACCAACTACAAACAGGCTGTTTGGTTTTGAATATGCGTAGTTCCTATCGGGAAGTCATTTATTCAGTTCCTACCTCTCCTTAGCCATCACCTTGTCAGAAAAGTATTTAAATTTGAAACAATGGCAAGAAACATAGGGAAAATTCAAGTGCATTTTTTTTTGAAAAACAGATTTGGAACTATCTTGGAAGCAAGTTGTTAGTGTTTTTCGTGTACACAATTGCGTTTTAAGGAACTTGACCATCTCGGAAGTACAAAATATAGTTTTGTACTCATTTGTTTTGTTGTGGCGATAATTATCTCGGGACATTGCGATGGAACTATACAAGTATATTGTGATTGTGTTGGAGGCTCTTTCACAGAGATGCAGTGATAAGGGATTAGTTATCCCTTTTCCTTGCATGCCTTGTTTTTCCTACACATATTAACACCCAATTTCAGCAAACACCGTTTCGTTTCATTTTTAGTATTTACAGTCCATTAAAAGTGCATCTGAAACTGTTTGTTATTCGTAAGCAATTTTGGAAGCAACACAGCAAATGCGAAAAAGTAACATACAGAGCTGCACCATGCTGGTGTCCCCCTTGGTGCTGGCGTAGTGCAGAGTCTGCCGCCCGTAGTAGCTGGATCCCGTCTTGTCCACCTCCGTGCACGTCATGAACAGCACACTGCTTCCTCGCTCGTTCCAGAAGAACTGGCAAGTCTCTCCCTGCAATCAATTACAATCTCCATTCAATACTTCAAATCGACATTTCAAATCTACACTTCGAAAAGAGCCAAATCCAATTTTTAAGTGCTGGGCTGGGAAGATTCTAAGACGGCACCTTGGGGGCAGGCGTGGCCGGTGACTTAATTTTTTGGTGGTTCACCAAGCCATCATCAAAAAATATAATGTAGACATTAGATATATTTAAAAAAAATTAGACATCACGCATGATTTTATATTATTTACTATCTAAAAATATCATGTACCTAACGGTAATAGTAAAAATATCGTGTGATATGAAAACATGCTTTAAAAAAATGTCTATAGTTTTTAACATACGAATCCAAAGTCGTATTTTCTCCAATCATAAAAATTCTAATACACATGCGTAAAAATGTAAATATATTTATCTGTTTGTACGAGTAAATGTAAATAATAAAAATAGATAGAGCCTAGGAATTCGTAATAAATTGTACAACGCAACGTAACTAAATCGGAGCTCTACAAATTATCCAATTATTACCTGTAGAATTATTATGGGATCAATATTTTTAGATGCATCTCCACTTCTATTGATATTACATCTATTAGAAGATAGTGGAAAAAGTAGATTTGATATCAATTTAAAAAGACTCCACCTTCCAATAAAATTAAAAACGCAGTAATGAACACACAAGAAACATTTCACTTAGCGGAGTATATCGCCAGCGGTCGCAGGTATTTACTGTCTGTTACTGACGACCTATAAAGTTCGCAATAGGTGACAAAAAACGCACACAAACAAAAGGTCATTTTCAACTGTCAAACAAACAAATAATAATCTCAAAAAGGTATATCCCAAGGGCTCGAACAAGAAAATATCGTGCGAACGCATAACTGACCCTTTGACTAATGGTTGCGTTTTAGAAGAGAAATATTATTACTTAATATTATCTTGTTCAAACCCTGCTTTCGCTAGAACCAAAGTTTCGAAATATTTACGAAGAATCCCGAAGATCTTCGGGTGGCCGTGCAGCGCGAGGTTAGCCGTTTTTTAGATACGTTTAGTATGACATATTTCGACGTTTTGGGATTTTTTACTACGAGCTTCATTCAAGCTACGGGGCGCTTTGTTCTGGCGCGCGGATTGGGTATGTACCTACCTCGGTTCCTCAGTTCCTCGTTCCTAGCCGCCGTATTAGGGGGCGGGCGGGAACACCGCGTTTATTTGGCCGCAAAACATTGTTAGATAGGTAATTAATTGTGATTATATTTAAAGATTGTGCTCAATTTTATAATTAAACACATTACATAGAAATACAACTAGCCGAAATAAGGTAAATTGTTGTTCAATTTTTTTGGCGGTTCAGCGCACCATTGAACGTTTGCGCCAGCCGCGCCTGCTTGGGGGCATACAGTGTTTTTAGGATAAGGTAAAACAATAAAAAACACTAAGGGCCTTACATATAAATTTTACACAACCTATAGACAACAAATAATGTAATCATAAATGGTTGCTCACAAGAAGTGTAAAATTAAAAAAATGTTTATTGTACAGGGCTAGCAGATTCTTCAATAGTGGCCAGCTGCTAACCCTCAGGTATGTTTTAAGGTTTTCACGGCCAAAAAGTATTTTTGTTATTGTTTTTGGGGTGTTATGCCGTGTTTCGCTACCTCCTTCTTTAGCCTAAAGGAGGTAGCGAAACACGGCATAACACCCCAAAAACAATAACAAAAAAGCTGCTAACCCTGTACAAATCTCAAGTATTGAACTTGAACTAGCCCAAAAATTAAACTGGAATGGAAGCGTTAGGATGATGAAGGCTATGTTAATTGAACAGATCAACAGATAAATAATGCATACCTGGAAGAATCCCTTGCTGGCCAGAGCTTGGGCTGATTCAAACTTGGGGTACTGAAACAGCTTTCCGAAAGATGGCATGCCGGATGCGCCTGCAAATATAAACTACATTGATCATCTTATGGAGGATATAATATACATTGAAACCCTCTTAACCTCTTAAATGCCACGGGAGGAAACTCGAAAATTTCGCGATGTTTTGACTTTGACGTAATATTTTGCGGATTTATTTTATGCTATCATGTATAATATTTACCGAAACACGTTCCCTGAACAATAAACTATGCTTACAAACAATATTACTTGCGTTTATTTGACAAATTGATAGTTTTATCGATCTTTTCATGACATGCGACGCTCAAAGTTTGACAGCTCAAATCGCGGCAGAAATGTCATTTCGAAAGTCATAGATATGTGCAAAGATGATTATTTGAGAGGCTAGGTGTGTTCCTTATATCCGTTATGTCAAGAACAAGAATGCCCCAAGCAATTCTGACCTTAACTTTCATACATTTTCTTTATACATAAGGTTTAAAATCGCATCTCAAAATATATTTTTTTTTTTATGGCGCGTCCCGGGCGCGCAATCGGCAAACCAGAGGTTAAGAAGTTTTCCAAGGAACCGGAAAAAATAAACTTCAAGCAGGAAAACTTTATATGTGGGAAAAATTGGGCCAATTTTGGACAGACCGCGACTGAAAAACCAAACTTCTTAAGCCATAAAACTTTTTAAGAGAGAACTTCTTAAGAGGGTTTCACAGTATCCACAATTTTATTTGAGACGGGTTGTTTCAAATAGTTTGAATATTTCATCAAATTTGAAAGTTAAAAATCAAAAACAAAAATCTGTTATTATTTCATCATGGCCAGGTTATTTCACAGTACTTGGATAGCAACAGGAATTGAATTAGCTTTGAAATTTGATGAAGTATTGTTCAAATTCAATTTATGTGGAAATATCTCTTATTTTTACGAAAAAATATATGAATTTGAAGAACCGACTTTTTTTTTTTTTTTATGTTAACTCCACACAGGAGGCCCTGAGGGAAATAATTTCCCTCAGGGCCTATGTCATCTTTGAAGATGCTGTGTGGAGGGTGCTGTTGAGGAGAGGAAGGAGTGAACATGGGTCTTGAAGAGACCCATATTGTAGGAGGGAGGAAACACAGAAGCCGGCAAATCGTTCCACAGCCGGGCTGTTGAACTCAAGAACGAGTCGTAGAAACGACCCGTTCTCATGTGACTAATGTCAACCGTGTACAAATGTTGAGCGCGTGTTTGGCGTGTTTCCCGACTATGCACCGGTGCCGAGGGGATCAGTGACGCTAGTTCCTCGGAGCATCTTCCATTGTAATACCGGTAGAACAAGGACAGCATTCCCACCTGACGCCTGTGCTCTAAAGATTGCAGTCCATTTGTTAAGTTAGGAGAATCTATCAAACGGACCGCCCGTTTCTGCACAGAGTCGAGGGTTTTTTTCAGGTATTTTGGGACTCCAGACCAGAGGTGGCTGCCAAATTCAACCGTGGGGCGCACTTGCGATTTGTACAGGGTTAGCAGTTGTGTACTATTAAAGTGTCTGCGGGCCCTGTACAGTACGCTCAGTTTCTGAGAGGCTAACTTAACTCTGGCCTCGATGGAGCCCCCGTACCTGAGCTGGTCACTTAGAGTTACACCAAGCATATCAATGGAAGGCCTGTTCGGGAGATTGCTTCCGTTGAAGGAGACTAGATTATCATTCCGATCCCTTTTAGACGTAATCAGACATGATTGGGTCTTTGAAACATTAAATTCGACGAGGTTATTCTTACCCCAAGAGAAAACACTCTCGAGGTAACCGTCCATTCTTTGTTTCAAAGCCCTCCGAGCCATTGGGATTTGTGAGCCCTTTGGAGGCTTGTCAAACAAAAAGCTATCATGGACTGTACTGTCATCCGCGTAACAATGAATCGGTGCACATGTCAAGAGGTCATTGATGTGCAACAGAAACAAAGTCGGAGACAGAACCGATCCCTGTGGGACGCCAGCATTTATCGAATGCGAGGAAGAGGTGAAACCATCAGCAACCGCCTGAATCGACCTCTCCCTCAAAAAGTCGGCAATCCACGTACACAAGGAAGCGGGAAGTCCGTAAGAAGGCAGTTTGTTGACAAGCCCTCGGTGCCAAACCCGGTCAAAGGCCTTGGAAATATCCAGTGCAACGGTTTGGGTCTCACCAAAGCGTTCCAGGCACCGCCCCCAAACATGTGTCACATACGCGAGAAGATCACCGCACGAGCGGTTCCGCCGGAATCCGTATTGACAGTCGTTAATAATTTTGTTCTTCTCGAGGTATGTGAGTAGTTTGTCGTTGACCACACGTTCCATCACTTTTGACAGAACAGATGTGATCGCTATGGGGCGGTAGTTGGCCGGGTTAGAGCGGTCACCTTTCTTTGGAATAGGGTGAATGATCGCTTTTTTCCAACCAGAGGGCACAGACCCAGACTTCAGGGACATTTTGAAAAGCTTCGTCAAAATTGGAGCTATTTCTGCAGCGCACCTCTTCAATACCAGGGCAGGTATTCCGTCAGGCCCACTAGCTTTATTAACATCAAGCCCTCGTAAGACTTGGAGTACATCCCGATGCCGAATCCTCAGCTTTTTCATACGAAAACCGCAGTGAGGAACCGACGGCGGGATAGCACCTTGGTCATCAAGGGTCGAGTTTTCCGCGAACATTTTGCCTAACAAGTTAGCCTTTTCGGCGGCGGTATTTGCTAGAGAGCCGTCAGGTCTGGTAAGAGGTGGCAGACTGGGTTTGCAGAAATTGCGACCTATAGAGCCCGCAAGCGACCAGAACGCTCTGCTACCGTGCGGGCAGGCAGCCAGCTTTCTGCTGACCTGCAGGTCGTGCTCGAATTTCGACCTATTGATGATTCTCTTACTTTCCTTTGCAATTTGGTTGTATAATATTCTGTTTTCGGACGTTCGAGATGTGTTGTAGGCTCGGTAAGCCGCGTTTTTTCGTCGCACTGCTTCAGAGCATTGTCGACTGAACCACGGCTTTGAGCCCACACCAGTTTCCTTAATAGTGGATTGGATGAAGCCATCCATCGCGGACGTGATGACTTCACCAATTTCCTGGGCACATCTTGAGGGATCCGAAGTCCGAAAACGACAATACAACATATTTTTATGAATTTACTTCGAATATCTGAGTTGAAAGGGAGGGCCGCGATGGTAATCGACAGTGAAATTTTGATTTACGTGGAAAAATGTCATATTTTTACAAATTTACTTTGAATTTCTGAATCTTAAGGGGCAGCTGTGACAGAAATCAGCTGCAAAATTTCGATTTATGTCATATTTCTACGAATTTACTATAAATGTCTGAATTTGAGGGGTCGATTGCGGTGGTAAGGGCTAGAAAAATTCATTTGAACTTTCAATTATTTTTTATACAGGAATAAGTCAAATTATTACAAATTTACTCTGTAGAACCCACCCAATTTGAAGGAGCGGCCGAGGAACTTTATTTTCGTTAATTTAAAAAAAATTCTTAAATTTTCAAATTACCTAGGAATTTGTTTATTTGAAAATTGATTTCGAATTAACTGGGTTCTACTGTTCTAATTCGTAAGTATGTTTTATTTTCAAGGACTAAATATGTATAATATAACCAAATATACGTGGTTCGGGTCCCAGGTGTGACTAAGTTTTTATGTTTTAATATTTATATTTTTCTGTTTTCAGATTTTCGATTGAGTTTAGCTGATATTGTCTTCATTTAACTGACTATTAGTTCTACTAGTTGTATTGCAGACAGAGATAGGGCTGACTACCAACCTGGCAGATGGCACATGACGTGACAGCGGTGCGCCGGCGAGGGCGAGATGCTGAATCCCGCCACCTTGGCGTAGTTGAGTCGAGCCACCGGGGCCTGGTCCAACTTGCCCTCCTCCAGCATCACCACCTCGTTGTTCACCAGGCGACCCAGGATCTTCTCATCTGATGACCAGGATGGCTGCCTGAAGAACAAAGTTACACAATCACATCAGAGGAAAAGTTTTCAATAAACTAGCTGGTTGGGCAATTTACACAATACACCTTACATTTACACACACCTATATCAAAACATCGCCGGAGTTAATATTGTTGAATATCCCTAATCATTCTCCTATCTGTTCCTGTGTGCGATCAGCATATATTGTATAGTGGTTGCCTATCAGGCGGAGATCAGGAGAACTGGAAGTGACGGTGCGTGTTGTGAAAGGTACTCACAGGAACAGGTAGGAATGATTAGGGATATGTAACAATATTAACTCCCAAGTACAGCGGTTCACAATATGATGTAGGTGTATGTAAATGAGAGGTGTATTGTGTAAATGGCCTAACCAATAGCTAAACCACATGTTTTGCACAATATTTTTATTCGTATAGATTCCATTTCAGCGTATTTCTGTATGGATTTTGGCAAAATAGGACTTCTTCTGTTTTTGATGCTGATTTTCGTCCAGTTCAGCGCACCATATCGTCGCTTAAGTCTAACACCGCAGAAGTAAAAAAAATGCCATTTTAACTTTTGCATGGCTATAGATTTTTTGATTTTTTCTAATAATTTTTTATAACAACCGTTACAAAAATCTTAAAAAAACCTTTCTTTTATAAATTTTCATTAAAAAATATATGTACTATGATCGCAATATATAAAAAGGCACGGTTTTTTTGCTCTCCTGAAAAGTTGTTATTTTTGACTTCCGCGGTGTTAGAACTTAAGCGACGATACATGACAGCAGTCATCGTTACATGTAACCATTATTGATTTTACGTACAATTATGTGCAAATGTCGCGTATTTATTTCGGAATCGGTAATTTTTAAAAGATTGTAGACAGATAGACTAGACTGTATTTATTACTGTTTGTGAATGCGAGTTTTTGTTCAGTGTTGCGAATTTCGCAAATATTTTTTTATTAGATTTTGCCTATGTTTTTTTTATTAGTCTTTGAATTTACTAGCACAGACCTGCAAAAAATGAAGTGGTATTTATGAAGTGGATTTCAGGTTTGACATTGGTAAATATCAAACCCGTTGAAAAAAAATTGGTAAATACCAAATTCCCGCCTCCCAAATTGAAATTTGGGAGGCGGGAATGGGTACCGCCGCCCCGGGAACCTTTATTGGATAACCAACATCTCTGCCATAGTTCACCCCAAGTGGTTCGCTACGTTTGGTGATTTAGCAGGGGTGCCCGGGTTCATGGAGGGAGGTTTGTCTAGGCGGATGACCAGGACATACTGAACCCCAGATTTCTACTCACCCCTTAAGCCCTTTTCCTTCCCAGAACTCTCCCTCTCCCTCCTTTCCTCAAAAAAACCCTCCACACAGCATCCTCAAAGTAAACATAGGCCCTGAGGGAAATTATTTTTCTCAGGGTCTCTTGTGTGGAGCTCATGTAAAAAAAAAAAAATAATTATTATAACTTCAGGGGCCAATTGTCAGGGGATCAAATGTAGGATAACCCTCTTCGGTAGTGGCAGCTCGTGACTTTTGGGTGTGCTAGAGTGCTAATATTAAAAAAACGGTATTACTGATGTTGTTGTAGCCGAAAACATTTTGTTTGTTTTTTCGAAAATCGGTTTTTGTATGAAGATTTTCAGGATTGGCAGTGCACTGCACCGAATTTCCTGAAAGTCTTCATACAAAAAATCGATTTTCGAAAAAAAATTATTTTAGCCACAACATCAGTAATACCATTTTTTTTTTAATATTAGCGCTCTAGCATACTCAAAAGTCACGAGCCGTCACTGCTCTTCGGTAGTGTCGACTCCTGACTTGACTCACATCAAGTATTGGGATCGCTCCTTGGGTTGCCATGTCTTATTATGTTGAATATACATGTTCAGCTTACCAGCCAACCTGCTTCTTCTGGAGGAAAGAGTGCACG
Source organism: Glyphotaelius pellucidus (assembly GCA_936435175.1). Lineage (NCBI taxonomy): Eukaryota > Metazoa > Arthropoda > Insecta > Trichoptera > Limnephilidae > Glyphotaelius > Glyphotaelius pellucidus. Next base: position 26,236,728 of record OW386559.1, read on the forward strand.
AGGGTGCCGTCAGCTACCTTGAACACGTGCATGTTGGGGGAACCCTGCATAAAATAAAAATAAACAACAGGTTAGACTTGTTACCAGATGGTACTGAATAGGAAAGTGGATATTTGAATTAAACACCTTGCTTGCAATCCACCCTTCAGAATAACAGGATTCCATCTGACATTTTGAGGTCATGCGATAACAATCTCATGAAAATGCTACTGTAACCCTTTTACAACCAGCTTCATCGATCGTGAGTTTGCCTTCGAAAAAATTCTGACAGAAAACAAATCTGTTTTTGGGAAAGGAACCGATGTCGATTGAACGTGCGGGAGCTTCTTATGTAGGGTATCTTCACGCACACGTGTTTCAACCGGTTATGGATGGGTTTTCTAATGAATGAGATGTGGCTTACCTCAGGGTGGTCCTTGTTGGTGGCGTAGAGTTCCCAGATGACGAGGTAGTTGCTCTGCGGGGAGAACTGCAGGTCCATGGCGCGGAGGCGTGGCAGGCTGCACACCGCCGACCAGTCTGCGCACTTCACCACCTCCACACTGCAACAAACACACACACCGTATAGTATAAACATGTGCGCAAAGCGACACTTACAATGTAATCAATACAATAATAATGACTAGCAGCCCTGCGAGCGGCTTTTGGTTCGTTTTCATCCAGTTAGTTGTTGGTGACCATTTTATAAATCTAATAGGAACTGGTTCCAAAATTAGCCCGATCCTTCGATACATTGTCATCCAGTGATAGCTAGTCACTGGGACAGGCAATGAGGTCATATGTAATATATAGTCGCATGATACATCACAGCATTACCGTCAATCTTTCCATATCTGGAGAAATACTACAAATTCACAAATTCGTAGCACTTACACCTGCCTGGGGCATGTCCCCATGCGACCTGCTAACAAAAATGGCGACATTCTTTTCTTAAATTCGAAACCAACAACGGAAGCTTTGATTGAAACTTCACATACAGATATGTTTATGTGGTGCAGCGGCAAACATGCACTCGAAGTCAGGTTCTGAAATTCAACCATGCAGACGTTACCCTAATTTTAAATTGTACATCATATAGATAAAAAGAAATTACTGATCTTATTTGTAATAATTCACAACATCTAATATATTATTGTTCTTATACGTGTTAATCTAATATATTATTGTTCTTATATGTGTTAATCTCAAATATTATTGTTCTTTTATGTGTTAATCTAATATATTATTGTTCTTATGTGTTAATCTAATATATTATTATTCTAATCTAATGTAGTGTTAATCTAATATATCATTGTTCTTATATATTATTGTTCTTATATGTGTTAATCTAATATATTATTGTTCTAATCTAATGTAGTGTTAATCTAATATATCATTGTTCTTATATGTGTTAATCTAATATATTATTGTTCTTATATGTGTTAATCTAATATATTACTGTTCTTATATGTGTTAATCTAATACATTATTGTTCTTATACATGTTAATCTAGTATATTATTATTCTCATGTGTTAATCTAATATATTATTATTCTCATACGTGTTAATCTAATATATTATTATTCTCATATGTGTTAATCTAATATATTATTATTCTCATATGTGTTAATCTAATATATTAATGTTCTTTTATGTGTTAATCTATTATATTATTGTTCTGTGTGGAAATTGAAATCACAACCTCCCAAAGTTTGAAACTAATCCGTTGTCCCTAATAATGTTAAAAAAATAAAATTAATTAAGCCCATCCAATATCTGGCTTTGTCTGTAATTTATAGAAACGACAAGTATTTAGGACATGCTCAGTTATCAGAGATTTGTTTACAAGTCTGTAAATTTTGTTTGAGTTACAATACAAACCTCATAACAAAAATGTTAATTTTTTCATAAATAGTCGAGTTATAATTAAATAAATAAATAAATAACTTTTTTTTTTTTTTACAGTTAATACCGCACAAGAGTCCCAACTGCTCCCGTCTGGAGCCAGTGAGACTATGGCATCCCCAATTGGGGTATGTTGTGAGGCTGAAGGTAGTGGGGAGGGGAAGGAGATAGGGAAGAGGAAGGTGGGGAAGTACCTGGCTATTCAGATCTGGTCACTAAACACGGCTAAAGCCATTTCAAGCAACGTTTCAATTCTGAATGGTGGTCTTACACCAGGGCGATACTGATAGTATCTTCCACTCTGGAACGTGCCGCAAATATACTATATATTATTTTAAATGAATAAATTGTGAAATAACACAAATTAATCAAATAAAATTTATTTGCGCACGCCGGGTTCGAACCCGCGACCTTCGGATTGTGAGTCGAGAGTCTTGCCTCGGGACCACGGGGCCGTAACTATTTAATTGCATTATTTTCCTTTTCCAGAGTTTCCAGTAATTCTGGAAATTTACCGAATTGTTGTTGACGAAATTATGACACTCAGATTCTAAAAATAAATTTGATAAGGAAAATTATTTTGTGCAATTATTTTAGACTGATAAAAACTGTGATTTAAAAATAAATTTAAAAAAAACACGATATTCAGCTGTGAAATCATATGGTTAAGGTGTATTGTTAATCTCAATAAACAATAGTTTATTTATATGATAAAACCGCCGCCGGTGACCGGTGACATTATGTTATGCCGGCTAATGACAGATGGATGCTTGTCTGGGGTAAATAGATTTATACTCACGTCGTGCCGTTGATCCAGGCAAAGTATTGCCCCTTGGGGCTGAACAGCATCCCGCGGCATACTTTGCTGGTGTCCTTCGGGCTCGTCCTCTCCTTGTATGACTCCGGACCCTCGAGAGTCACGACACCCCCGCTGGATCTCACTGAAACCACGTGAAGAAATACTCACATAACCTCGAAAGGTTTACTATTTCACATTTAACTAACATTTTATACTGATTGCACGAACTGAAGAACTCTATTTTAGCTACTATCGTGAATTAAAACCGTTTATTCGCTTTACTTACCCGCTAACACAGGCACGGCGGACGTCATTTTAGACATCAAAGAAAAAGAAGGAATGAATTTGGACAAATTTCATATCAAATTTGTTGCGAGCTTTGCGTCGACTGCGGATGTCGCGAAAGGCGGAGCTCCGAGATTAAACGTCAAGCGTGGGTAGTCACCGGTAATATCAACCCCCAAAAAAAAGTTTTAATAGAAAAATATCAATGTTCTCTTTTGTTAATGACAATCTTATGTTTTTTCTTTGTTAAAAAAAAAATCATTAAATTTATTCGTTGATTTCGTAAGTCCCACCTATAAATGCTATATCCGTAGTCGAACTTTAATCAACATATTTGTTGTCAATATTAAAAATAAGGCGTTTTGACTGTTATTCAGATTGGATTTTTTATAGCCAGAAAATGAAGTATGTGCTTTTCTTTACAAATTACTAACCCCGTTCATATTTTTAAGTCAGGCTCTTATTTCTTGTGGCAATACCTCTCGCACCGCCAACTGGCAATCGTTTTTTAAACGTCAAAAATATTCCACCCGGCAGAAAATATTTGCAGACGATAGGTTAGTCTGGAAATAGATTTACCTGGCTTTTGACACGAATTCTGAACTCGAAATTAGAGCGTATTTTAATTTACTGTTTTTTAAAAGACTGAGTTATGAATGTGAGTTTTTCACTCATATATATTTAAAAATAATACAAATATGCCGCTGTTTATATATTCGTTTAATTTGTATTTGCAGTTGGCATGAGAAAAGCCACTGAAGGCAATCCCCCACCACGAAGACGTGTAAGCATGTCGCTCATGAATAACATAGGGAATAAAAGCAAGATGAAGATTTTCCACACATTTATGAAAAAATATGGCACAATGGACTTTGTGAAAAGCTTGTGCACAGATCCTGAGAAGCTGCCGTTTGTGGCGGTCCACGTCCTCATTTGGGAGCTGCTCATCAACATATTTGTGATCCAGCGGGTTCCTTACACGGAGATAGACTGGAAGGCCTACATGCAGGAGTGCGAGGGTTTCTTGAACGGGACTATGGATTATTCCCTGCTGAGAGGTGACACGGGGCCGTTGGTTTACCCTGCTGGCTTTGTGTACATCTATTCCCTGTTTTACTACATCACGAGTTACGGGGAAAACCTGCGATTGGCTCAATACATATTCCTAGTCATCTACCTGCTGCAGCTCGTGTTAGTGTTGAGGATATACTGCAAGACTGGAAAGGTTCCTCCGTATGTGTTAGTAATAAGCATCTTGACTTCCTACAGAATACATTCTATTTATGTTTTGAGACTTTTCAACGATCCTATTGCTGTGTTATTGTTGTACGTGTCGTTGAACTTCTTTTTGAGTTCCAAGTGGACGGCGGGAAGTATATTCTTCAGTTTGGCTGTCTCCGTTAAGATGAATATTTTGCTGTTTGCTCCGCCGCTGCTGCTTTTCTATCTGAGCAATATTGGCTACGTCCAAACAGCATACCAGCTCTTTCTGTGTGCTGCCATCCAACTCATCCTGGGGGCTCCCTTTTTGTTAGCCAATCCCATTGCATACTTAAAGGGTAGTTTTGATGTGGGAAGAGTTTTCGATCATAAATGGACAGTCAACTACAGATTTCTGGACTTGGAATTATTTGAAAATAAGTTCTTCCACATCGGTCTACTGGTCTTACATCTCGTCCTTCTTGCTGTGTTCTTCCCGATTGCCAAAAAATACTTTGACAGTTATGTTAAGCTGAAATACATCCAAGCACAGCTACAGCCGCAGATAGATGCCAAAAACAAAGAAAATAAAACAAAGAAGTTAAAACTCAAGCCTAACTCTAAAAAAGGATCTCTGAAGCACCGCCAGCAGATTGTGGAGACCGCCAAGAGTGAGCCGGAGAACTTATCTGTTGCACAGAAGGACTTTTTACAGTCTTTTGAAAGCACCCTGCAGAAGAGCGCCGGTGGGAAACCAAAGGAAGAGGTCGAAGCCCCTAAAAAGAAAGAGGATCCTTTTTACAGTATCAACTTTGACCGTACCAACCAGCTATTTATTTTTCCCATGTTTTTGGCTAATTTCATCGGAGTGGTTTGCGCGCGCAGTCTGCATTACCAGTTCTACTCGTGGTACTTCCACTCCCTGCCGTACCTGCTGTGGTGCACCCCCTACTCCACCATCATCAAGTTCCTGATTCTGGCGCTGATAGAGTTCAGCTGGAACACGTATCCCAGCTCCGTCTTCTCCAGTTCCTTGCTGCACGCCTGTCACATAGCCGTGCTGTGGGGAATATACAGAAGTACTAGGAGTTAAGAAACCTTTCAAATTACACTACTGAGGCTTATAGAGGAAACCTGCCACTGAAGCTATATTGCAAGCCCCAACGTTTGTTTGAAATATCGCTTTTTAAAATGGTTTAGATGCAAAACCCACCATCTTTAAATTTCAACCAATTAGAATCCTCCTTTTACCATTATCTAAAATGGCTGTTGTTGTTCTCTTGCATTTTGAATTTTAGTTAGATGAAAAATCGTAACTATGCGATGAGATGCAAAACTACCATTTTAAAAATCTGAGTTTCTGAGTATGAAAAGTGCTTCTGTTCATTTTATTTATGCACTCCAATATTTTGGCCAAGGCAGAAATTCGAAATTATTTTGTTGTGAGTAAGAGTACGGGATGGAAATAAGTTAATTCTACAACAAATCTTAAATAACTTGTGAAACAAAAGTGAGAAAAATTCGTAAAAATGTAAAGTGACTGGTTAGCTTCTATACTCCTCAAAATTTATATTGTAAATAGATAACATGTATATTGTATTACATGTAAAAACATATTTCGCTCCAGATTTTTAAGACTTTATTGTATTGTGTGGATCGCACCATCTTACCTAGCTCTCAAATGTGTTTCCGTCTCAATTATTCAAGGGTAATGAATAAATAATGTACCTAACAGTTTTTGAATATATTTTACAATACTTTTAGAAATGAAATGTATATCTGAACCAAATTCTTAATAATAGTTTTACATATAAGATACTGAAATAATATGCTGGAAATCTTTGACCTAAACAATTTTTTGAATATTATTTTTAATGGAATAAATTGTAGATAGATTTGCATCTATCATTCAATAATTTCTGATATATCGATCGTCCAATTAAGTTAGACATCTCCGAATAATAGAAATTTGAGTTGAGTATGCAGTTATGTGTAAAAGTGTATCCTCTTTCTGGCACAATACTCAGATTACTCATAAACACCACCAAATCAATTATAATGCAGAAAAATTTATAGTGAATTAAACAAAATGTTGATGTTTTCTGCATCACTAATATCGTTATGCCTTCTAGTGTTATTTTATAGCATATTTAATATGTAAAACACAGACATATAAATAATGTTTGATTTATGTTGAGCATTCGAATTTTGCTTTCCTCATTATCTCAATGGCTTGGAGGGCTTTGCACGGTTACCTTTGGACGGTTACCTCGAGAGTGTTTTCTCTTGGGGTGAAAATAATCTCTTTGAATTCAATGTTTTAAAGACCCAATCATGTCTGATTACGTCTAGAAGGGATCAATATGAAAATGTAGTCTCCTTCCTAGTCTGGAGCTCCAAAATACCTGAAAAAACCCCCGACTACAGAAACGGGCGGTCCGTTTGATAGATTCTCCCATCTTAACAGACATTGCAATCTTTAGAGCACAGGCGTCGGGTGGTCCTGCTATCCTTGTTCTACCGGTATTTCAATGGAAGATGCTCCGAGGAGCTAGCATCATTGATCCCTTCGGCACCGGTGCATAGTCGGAAACATGCCAAACGCGTGCCCAACATATGTACACGGTTGACATTTGTCACATGAGAACGGGTCGTTTTTTCGACTCGTTCTTGTGTTCAACTGCTCGGCTATGGAACGATTTGCCGGCCTCTGTGTTTCCTTCTTCCTACAACATGGGTCTCTTCAAGACTAATTTACATTCCTTCCTCTCCTCAAAAAGACCCTCCACACAGCATCCCAGACGACGTAGGCCCTGAGGGAAATTGTTTTCCTCGGGCCTCCTGTGGGATTAATCTAAAAAAAATCTCAAAACTTTTGGAGATGTCTGACTAATCAATCGATACATGACAGAAGCAACAGTTTATGATAGACAGAAAGAAATTCTAGTTTATATTATATGCTAGTTATACAAAATATTTATTATCGTGTAAATTAACCAATCAAGAAATATTACCTGCTTGATGGCAATGCATTTTGTGGTTAAAATATTTTCTTTAGTTTTTTTACAAATTGATTTAGTGTTATTATGTATTCTAATACAATTCTTATTATTTATTCTTCAACAAACAGTTTTATCCTATCCATTTCTTTGTTGAATTAAAATTCCTTCGCTGATGGTAAAATAAATTTTAAACAATAAATTATTTACCTACTTCAGATTTTGGAAGAGAAAAAAAATATATTTTGAAAGACTTGAATTGTTAGTTTAGTAGTTCCAACCTTCTCCAGTGTAATAGTATTAAGAGTGTGATTTGTGAAAGTTGAGTAGAGTGTCTCATTGTTATTTTATTAAAAAAAAATACATGGAATTATGTTTATTATTACTTCCCAACATTTTTCAATACTGTGTGTCATGCAGTGCAGATGCTGTGTGGAGGGTCTATTAGGGACTAGAAGTTCTGGGAAGGAAAAAGTTATGAGGGGTGGGTAGGAATCTGGGGGTCAATGCGTTCAGGAGTGACGGACGTATGAATCCATCCCTTTCTGTGGTGCGAGTCGACGGGTCAAGAGAGTCCGGTTGGAGAGGTCAAAAGGTCTCCCTCAACTAGTCTATCTCGATACGGCCCGCCACGTGGTAGGTGGGCAAAACCATCCGCCCCCAAGACCTAGACAAATCTCATCCCATGAACTCGAGCTCTTAGTCACTAAACGTAGCGAACAACTTTGGAGACCCATGTGGGTGTTGGTTATATAACAAATGGTTCCCGTGGCGGCGGTACCTATAACCGCCTCCCAAATTGATGAAAAAAGTGTGCCCCACTGATGAATTTGGCAGCCACCTTTAGTCTGGAATCGAATCCCAAAATACTTTAAAAAACCCTTGCCTATGCAGAAACAGGCGATTCATTTGGTAGATTCTCTATCTTAACAAACGGATGCAATCTTTAGAGCACAGGAGTCAGGTGGGATTGCTGTCCTTGTTCTGCAGGTATTTCAGTGGAAGATGCTCCGAGGAACTAGCGTCACTGATCCTTTCGGCACCGCTGTATAGTCAGGGTTTCTGCAACTCATTCCCGAGTTCAAGAGCTCGGCTGTGGAATAATTTGCCGGCCTCTGTTTTTCCTCCCTCTCACAACATGTGTCTCTTTAAGACCCATGCATAGCATCCCCAAAGAGGCCTTGAGGGAAATTATTTTCCTCAAGGCCTCCTGTGTGAAATCAATGTAAAAAAAAAAAAACAGAACTGGGCCTTAACATTAGTTAGAGCAGGGGTCGGCAGTTTGTCTAGTGAGAAGAGCCAATTTGTCAAAGAAACAGGATAACAAATATATCAGAGTCATATAATAATGGGAAGGGAGGGGGTTGTAATCGTGTTGTGGTAAAAATGTGGTGGAACGATAATTACGATTTGCTTTGTGTTATCTACAAACTTACTGTAATACCACACTTCTGCTCGTTTAAATGGTTCTTTAAACAGACTCATGCATAGATTACTTATTACATTAAAACCAGTTTTGTGTTCGGAATGCAAAAAAATAATCGTTCGGCGGCTCCATCTCATAAATCTGGTTGAGAAGAGGGATATTGCAATTGATGTCTAAAGAGCATATTGATGTCTAAAGAACATATTGATGTCTAAAGAACATATTGATGTCTAAAGAACATATTGATGTCTAAAGAACATATTGATGTCTAAAGAACATATTGATGTCTAAAGAACTCGCGAGCTGCAAATTCCAACACCTGGGTTAGAGCTACATTTCAATAAAAGACAAAAAGATACATTTTATTTGTTTATTTATATTATTTGAACACTATTATATATTACGGAAATGACTGAAAATTTAATTATTATACAATTCAATATCCATATGAAATTAGTTGCGGATGCTATAAAATTGACAAAAAATATCAAAATCTCATAAACAGGATAAATTTTTAAATATTTTGTCATAATAAGAGTGGTACCCTATTTACAAAGAAAAATAATATTTATACACATTGCCCCACATCACCCCGTCTGACAAAACGGCTCCATTACACATCCAGAGCCACTTCGGGCAGACAAGCAAAAACTTTATTATGTACTGATTTTATGTAATAATACAAAAAGTAATTTTGAAAATATGTATATGTCGATGAAGCTTTTAATAAAATGATGATTTATATTGATTAATTATTATTCTTTATTTCTCATTCAAATATAATTTGGCTGCCAGAGGATTATAAAATGAAAAAAAAAAAAATTGAGTGATATATTTTTATTTACAAAGTATTCTTTAACTAGAAACGTTTTTGGTTTGACCCTCTAGATCTAAATACATTTCTATACAAATCTTGATTTCCCAATTTAAACATTAATTTAATTTATCTCTGCAGCAATGAATTTAGTGGGCAAATATTTTAAGTGACCAATTGTTAAGTCGGGTCTCCAGCGACTAAATTTTTTCAAAACATTGTGGCCCTGCCCCATTTGCACAAACATTTGGTTCAATATTTGGGGTAATATTGTCGCTGGAGACACGGCTTTATGAGTACATAATGAAAATATATGCGTATTATGAAACTTATAAATAGGTACAGAGTTGAACTTTTTTCAAAATTTTATATGTATCAACATCCAACAAGCGTGATGATGGTACAATGTAATATGAACATACAGTACCCTCTTAGTAATCCGCCACTCGATTATCCAAAAATTCTGTAATAATATTTTTACCAAATGAAATCACAAATCAAGCTCTATTCTTCATTACTCATACATTAACGGCTGGTGTGGTTGAGCAGTAAGGCTTTCGACTCGCAATCCAAAGGTTGCGGGATCGAATTCCGGCGTGGCAAATAAATTTTATTCAATTAATTTGTGTTATTTCACAATTAATTCATTAAAAATAATATATAGTATATTTGCGGCACGTTCCAGAGTGAAAGATACTCTCAGTATCGCCCTGGTATAAGACCGCAATTCAAAATTGAAACTTTGCTTGAAATAGCTTTAGCCGTGTTTGGTGACTAGTTCATAATAGCCAAGTACCTACCCACCTTCTTCTTCCCCGTCTCCTTCACCATCCCACTACCCTCAGCTTCACAATATACCTCAATTGGGGATGCCAGTCTCACTGGCTCTAGACGGGAGCAGTTGGGACTCGTGCATTGTTCATATTAATTTTTTTTTTTTTAAACTCTGCCGAGGACATTTTTTATATGTTTACCACACAAGAGCCCCAACCGCTCCCGTCTGGAGCCAGTGAGACTAAGGCATCCCCAATCGGGGTATTTTGTGAGGCTGACGGTAGAGGAGGGGAAGGAAATGGGGAAGAGGAAGGTGGGAAGTACCTGGCTATTCATATCTGGGTGACATGATCCTTATGACCCCTATTCTAATTTCTAATTTCCATATTGGATAAGGCTCTCCCACTCCTCGTGGTCGCAGTTGCTTTTCAGTTGCCTTGATAACAGGTTGCCATGGTAGCGCTCACGAATTTCGAATTGCGTTGACAACTGGTTTCATTTCAGTTTCTCCGTGAGCGAAGGCCTTAAGTTTACAAAATGGAGTTTTCTTGCAAGCGTAAACATGACACCTTAACTTTAAACCAAAAAATTTAAATTTTACAAAAGATAGATATCAGTGTTAAGTTTGTTTGTACTTATTACAAAATACCAGTTTTCATTTTTAGAATATTTTGAACATTTGCCTGGTTTTTGCGGAGGCAGATTAGTGAGAGAGTACTGTATTATGAAACAAAAAATGGGTGAAGATTCAACATGAAACTCTGAAAGTAATTATTTATATAATATATGTATTTACAAATAGTACAGTGAAATTTGTGCATTCAAACATAGTTTATCTATTTTATTAAAAAAATATTTATTTATGTACTCTCTTAGGGTACATGGTAAAAAGAATCTCTACACAAATTATAAGCTAAATGCCTAACATATAATGTGATAATAACAATAAAAAATGATGAAAGTTATTAAAAAAAAAAATTACTTTTTAATTTGTTAAAATATAGAGGTAACACTGTCTCAATATGGATCTACAGATGAAGCACCCAAATGGTACAGTGCTGAAATAGCATTAGGATGTAATCCGAATCCTGCGGCAGGCACCGATCACTTTCTCACTACAGAAGTCGGCGCTAATCTATATACTAACATTTGAAAGCTTCTTGTAATTTGAAAATAAAAGTTCAAGAACATTAAAATAATTTGGGGTCACCAAGGTGCATTACGGGAAATGTGTTTGTTTGTTACGTAATAACTAAAATAAGTGTTTCCACAAACATATCCTATGAGATCGGCACACAATTGAAATGACTCGCAGTAGAAATATTTAACAATATTAGAATAGTCTCTATATCACATCCAATAACCAAACATTTCTTTTTTCTTCCAAGAAACCATCGTTACGTTGACGGCTCCTGTTTCATCATACCTAAACATGATACATTATAATTATATATATTATTAGCAACCCATTTATGATTGGCAAGATTACATTATTATTTATTTATAATACATAGTTGAATAATGATTTAAGACGGTATTATATCTGAACCAGACATTGCTGTCTCACAACTCCAGACAACTAGAGACTCATGAAATAGAAAAATAATACATTTTAACAATTTTTTTAAAATTGCTAATTTTTTCAACTTTTTCTTACTTAGATATAAAATATTTTTATGTGAAAATCAAAAAACTTGAGTTATGCATAAGAAAGGGTTGAGTCTGGGGTGAATTATGATAAAATCAAGGAACTTATTAATTTTAACTAAGTATGTTAAAAATATTATTTCTAACCCTACAATCCAGTAAAGATTATACTATCCAGAATAGAGCACGGTCGATCGATCATTTTACACGACCCGGTTCACTCACAACTCACTGACGAAGTGATTGGGTCAAGAGTACCTGTGGGTACTTTTACAAGGGAGATTGATGCAAGCGCTGCCCACCGCCGTAAATCAAAAGTAAAATCTGGGACTCGAACCCAGATATGTAGTTCAATATGAATAAATTCGGATACATTTATCCGAGACGCTATTCAGGTTACAAACCAATTCTTAGAATGATTGTTTCCAATAAAAAGAGTAGTTGCCTATAATATGGAAAAAGAACTAGTTGAAGATAATATTAATGATTCTAAATATTTGAAATATGAGATTGACAAATATGACGGTTCGACAGAAGGTGGCAATAGCAAAATTGGAAAACGCGCACGTCCCGGTTAGACGAGAGGTCTGGGTTCGAGTCCCAGTTGCGACCATTGTTTTTTTCTGTTTTTCTGTATCTTGTTTTCTTTCATATTTTCATTTTTTTTTTTTTTTTTACATTAACTCCAAACAGGAGGCCCTGAGGAAAAAATAATTTCCCTCAGAGCCTATGTCATCTTTGAGGATGCTGTGTGGAGGGTGTTTTTGAGGAGAGGAAGGAGTGAACATGGGTCTTGAAGAGACCCATATTGTAGGAGGGAGGAAACACAGAGGCCGGCAAATCGTTCCACAGCCATTTTTAGATTATAAGTGTTATCTTCTTCTTCAATGAATTATTTATTTCTTCAAATTTCATTTAATTATTTAATAATTTATTGTTCCCTCACAATTAAAATACATTGTTCAGCGTATAATAAATTATTAACCCCACTAGGGTTCACCTGTATTGGGGTTAATTATTTCACAATTTAATAAAAGTAACACACATAAATATGTATTGGTCATTATCAAATAGTAAAATAATAAAATTTAACTAACGAAGGTAAATGGAGGAAATTTGTAGAAAAAATAATATATGATAACAAGAAAGTGAGAGATTAAACAAAATGTAATTATTATTCATTGTATCATTAATTCATACCATTTTCAACGATAGAGAAAATCAAAAAATATATACCCTTATGGTTTAGAAAAAGTATAAGTAAAAAATAACATTGATAAGCAAAGATTTATAAGCAATTATGTTAAAAGCGAATCTTTCTTTCTTATACAATATTAAAATGGGTATCAAGTAATTTTGAAATAAATGTAAAAGAAACCTTTTTGATCAGAACATTTAGTACAGTTTTCATTCCATTGGAGTGCCCGCTTTCGTTAAAATACGATTTTATTTTGTGCCCTCTCATACAGGAGGTTGGTTCTCATAATCATGCGAGGCATCATAATATTATATGATATCAACTTAATTCAAAGGAGTCCCTCAAGGATCCATACTGTGACCACTATTTTCCAAATACGCTTCTGATAGTAGGTAGAGGAGAATGAGACTTACGGAATAGAGCAGACCTCCGATGGCGGGCCCCACGGACATGCCGAGCCCGATGAAGGTCTCCAGGATACCGAGGACGGAGCCGATGTTATTGGGGAAGGTGTTCACTACGAACACATAGCTGGCTGTGGAGTAGGCACTGGCCCCAAGTGCCTCCAGCCCCCGGATCAAGAAGCAGAATGTGGTGAAAGTGTTGTAGTCATAGATGTATTCCAGAACTCTGCAAACATATTTTTAAACTTACAACGGATGTCAAAAGCTATTAAAGCATCAATGACAAAAATTTTGCAAATTAAATTTTATACACGATTGGCCTCTTTCATTGCTGGAAGGATTTCAAAAGCGTTATTAATCGAATTTTTAAAGCTGCGGCTTTTTTTTTGTTGTTTTCTGAAAAACAATATTTATTATAGGAGTCTGAGCAGACATCATTTTTTTTAAATGTGTCCATATGGCCGACTATTTATAGATCACATTGTGTATATATAGTATACACAACAAAGCACCCGCAAACAGAGTGAAACGCAGCTTGCGGTTACTTCGTACCTTTTCCATAATTCGTGGCTTGGCGCTTTTTTTCTCACGTGAAAGTATGTGTTCGCAGCATTAGCTGTCAGAAGACAAACACAAAAATTAATAAAAAAAATTATAACATTTTCGTTTTCTCAGAAAAACCTATTCTTATGAATAATTAATTATAGACTATAGAATTAAACTCTTGGAGGAAGGTGCAAGATCTCTAAGATTTAACTAGTCTAAAAAAAGTTTTCTATTGAAAACTTCCCGAGGACTTACCCAAATAGTAAGTTGCAGGAACCGGCAACGAAAATGCCGGACAACAGTAGAAATTTTGCCCCAACGGTCGGCAACTGAAAACAAATTGTAAGATAAGTAATAATTAATTATAACAATGTTTAAATAATAATTATTATCTCTGCTGACTGTAATTAATATTATCAAATATAAATATTTATTTTATAATATGCAGCGAAATAGAAACAATCTATTTTAATAAGGCAATATAATTTTATGAATTTTCGCTATTGCAATCCGGAGTCTCGTGTTCAGAAATTGATTTTGAAGCACGAAAAGTGACTTTGTTTAGTGGATGTATGGATAGTATTGGAAGCAGTGTATTTTTAAGATTTATTCTTCTTCTTCTTTCGTATGGTGGGGGGTTAGAGGGGGACATCAAGGTCTGTGAATCAGTCTAGGGCCTCAGGTGTTGCTCTGTGGACCTCACCCCTGGAATGAATGGAGCGGGCATTTGTTGACCACATGTTTGGTGATCTGCACCGCACGGCATTCTTACATCTCCGACTCTTTAAGGCATCATATGGGCACAACGGCTATGGGAGCACCTTATCCTATTGATGGCGGACCAAAGTTTGCGAGGCAATCCCAGGCTGTCTCTCAGTGGGGTCTTGTATGAGATGGGCATTTTCCACATCGGCCGATTGCCATTCAAGCTTCCACTTATCTTCTGGGGTGAGAGGTGATTGGAGGAGTCTTTCTCCTTCTGTCCAGAAGGGTTTTCGAGACTTCAAGCGGCATGCCGGGTGAGAGACAACATCATCGTGCAAAGGTATAGCACTTTTTTGCAGCGCCTTCTTGTACTCCTTTAGTGTTGCAATCTCTCAATATTTGGCGGGGTTATGTTTACAAGTATGGAAAGCCAAGGGAGAGGAGTAGATTTTAACATTCCGCTGATGGTCCGCAGTGTGGCATTAAGCTGAAAGTCAACCATGGAAGTGTGGGCGCTTCTAGCCCATACTGGAGCACAGTATTCAGCTGCTGAGAAAACCAGAGCAATGGAAGCCGTTCTGAGCGTGTTGGTGTCGCATCCCCAACTAGTTCCAGCTAGCTTACTGACTAAGTTTAGTCTTGTCCTGGTTTTTTGCCCACTGTTTCCATGTGTTGCCGGTAGTTCAGTCTCCTGTCCAAAGTTACTCTAAGATAGCAGGGATGGGGGTCATGGTAAATATTTTTTCCATTAAACTGAACACAGAGTTCTAAGTTTGCCTGTGAGTTACTGAGATGGAAAGCTGTCACAACTGTGATCGACCCATTTGGCTTTAGTCGCCAATTGAGGAAATATTCTTCCATAGCCTTGAGGTCAGAATTAAGGATCTCTTCTGCTGCATTGAGGGTTTTGGCTTGGGCTGTGATAGCGATGTCATCTGCATAAGCAAATTTTCTGCCTTTAGTGTGAAGAAGATCTCAAGTATAGATGTTAGAGAGCGATGGGGCCAGCACTGAGCCGTGGACAAGGCCATTATTAAGGGGTATTTTTTTGCCTTTTCGTCCGCCTAGAAAAACCCTGAAAGTACAATCAGTTAGCAGTTGCTCAATAAGTCGCACTGTGTTGATTTATTTTATTGTTATTTCTTTTACATGAATGATTTATGAATTAATCATAAGTGAAAGGTCAGTTCATTATGATGACAATACCTATATAAAAATACAAAACACTTTGTATTCTTAGTCATCGAACCAAAAATGGAGCACCGATTATGAAAAGGCTAGCCAATGAAAGAATATAATTTGTGTTTTCTAATGTTCAGTGTAACCACAAGCGTTGACTCAGTAAAGTCGGGTCTCCAACGACTAAATGTTTTCAGAACAACCAACAAAATTCAATTTGGGAGGCGGTTATGGGTACCGCCGCCCCGGGAACCATTTATTGGATAACTAACACCCCTGCCATAATGTCACCCCAAGTGGTTTGCTACGTTTGGTGACTTAGCAGGACTGCCCGGGTTCATGGAGTGAGGTTTGTCTAGTCTTGGCGGCCAATGCGTCGGGATAGATTGGTTGAGGGAGACCTAACCTAGACCTTTCCAGCCGCACTCTCTCGACCCATCGCCTTGCACCACAGCGGGAGGGATGGATTCATACACACATTGACCCCCAGATTCCTACCCACCCCTCATATCTTTTTCCTTCCCAGAACCTCTTCTTCTTTCTTTCCCTAAAAAGACCCTCCACATCCCCAAAGATGAGGGAGTTTTTTTTCTCAGGGCCTCATGTGTGGAGCCAATGTAAAAAAAAAATTAAAATTGGGGCGACCAACAGAGCTATTCTCTAACTCTAAGAGATCGTTCTCCCGCGAGATGTCCTGTCAGATTTGTGTGATTTTCTAATGCTGTTAAATGAATAAATAATCATGCACACTTGCAGGAATTCGTGTTTAAAACGACCCAAACTAAAATACGTGACAGCTAACAGCTGAAATTTTGACATCGGCCAATAGAAAAAGCAAATAACAGCCGTAGAAAATCACACAAATCTGACAGTACTTCTCGCGGGAGAACGATCTCTTATCATAAATTTTAGGGAATAGCTTTTCTGACCTAAGCATCCACAAAAAGTGTACTTGTTTATATCAGAGGAGACAGGCCTTTATTAATTTCCTTTATTAATTCATCTAAAACATTGGATGAATTTAATAAAGGAAATTAGCAAAGGCCTGTAATTAACTGCATTAATTCACTGTACATTTTTTTAAAATCAACAATCCAAATGCTTCTAAAAAGTGTTTTTAAAAATACCAAAATTTTCGTACTCAGACAATGACTGGTAACATTAGACAGATAAGCTCTACTTTGTAACACTGTAATTTTCATTTTTATAATAAAACAGTTTATAACAATTACAACAAATAGGTTTTAAGTACAACACAACTGAGGTGGCTTGGACATGAACTAAGAATGTCTGATGACCGAATTCCAAGGAAAATACTAAGTGCGATTCCAGAGGGTAGACGTCCAGTGGGCCGCCCCAGGCACAGCTGGGCGAGGCAACTCCAGAAACTGTATGAGGAGAGGATGGGACTGCCATGGACGGAGGCTGAAGAGTCAGCACAGGACAGGGACGTATGTAGGAGCCTTGCCGATGCAATGTGTCCCCGACCCGAATAGGATAAGGGGATGAAGATGATTTTGATGAGGATATTCTATATCAAGACATCATAAATTTTTTTAAGATGATTACAAGAAAATTTGGAAAAAATCTCCCAAAAATCAAATATTTTGAAGAATTTTTATTATCAGATACGTTTTTAGATTTTCACGGCCAAAAGTATTTTCGTTATTTGTTTTTGGGATGTTATGCCGTGTTGCGCTACCTCCTTCTTTAACCAACTTTTTGGACAGCGTTAAAGTGTCCATCATCAGGGCAGATGTGTAATTGTGTTTATTATCGGTTAAAAAAAATATCTATAATCCCCCAACGCCCGCATAAATAAATTCGCATTTTTTTATTTATTTTCTCATAAAATGTAGGTTTTAGGATATTTTATAACACAATAATTTTGTAAATCAATAATTTGTACGAAAAAAATTGATTTCGTGTATCTAGTGCGGCAGACCGGACAGACCATTTAGCACCGCAAATCCGCCCCTGACTTAGGGGGTATTCTAGTCTAGAAAGAAAAATTAATAAAATAAAATAAAATTCTTCATATTTCGATGATTTAAATATTCAAGAATATCTCCTTAAAAGAATTTTTCAAAATTCGAATTATTTTAAAAGTTGGAGCCATTTTAGTTTGGTCGGTTTAGACGGAATCTAACTAAAATCTAAGGCTGGCTTTACATTCGTAAGTTTTTTCCCGTAATTCGCTCGTGTAAGCGAATTATGGCCAAATTACCAATGTAAACGACACCAAAAGTCACTTAACGTAATTTAAAGCATGTTACAGAACTTCTTCCGGAAGTTTTTTGACAGGTCTATTGGCGTCCGCGCGAAATTACAGCCTTCTCACAGCTTATAAAATCAGTTTGATAAGCTGAGGGGCTTTTTGTAAGAAATAGTACCAAAATGCGCCTTTGCGAAATGTCAAAAATCAAAAGACATTTGTTTTTATTGGATTATTTTCCTATAAAACTAGTATTTATTTCCACTTATTTGAGATTTCTGAAAATGAGCATCCTTCTATTCAATTATCGGTCCAAACCTTTATAATCTCAATATTTCTGTTTTTTAAATTACGTATTTGAATACGAAGTCGGTTGCTGTCGGCAGCTGTCAGGTAGCTGTCATCCGAATAAAATGAAAGAAATCCATTAATTTTCGCCTTTGACGGCAAAAAAGTGCGTGGAGATTTGTTTAATTAAAGCCAAATTCTATTTCAGCACTTTTCGACTTTATTGACAAAATCGCGTAAATTTGACAGTAGCAGGTTGTTGTTGAAAGGAAGCCATCTTACCGCAAATAAATTTACAGATGTAAACGGTCGCATGAGCAGTTACACAGGTCGAACTTCCGAAACACTTCCGTGATCATTTTACCACAAGTCAGATGCATATGTAAACGCTCCCGGGAGTAACCTGTCAAAATCTTACGTAATCCGTAATTTTTAATTACGAGTGTAAAGCTAGCCTAAAAAGAGCAAAACTTTAAACGCCTGTCTCTCAAAACCACTTTTTTGAGACGGTTGACACAATATCTCAAGTTCTACGAAACTTACTTAATTTACTTGAAATTTGGTGTGGGCCTTCTCTACACATTACTCTATCGCCCCTACCAGAATTATAACAAAATTTTAATTGTTACTATATTTTAAAAATTCCGAAAAGTAAAAAAACCGGGTAAAAACCCGTATTTTTATTTCAGACAGCCACTATTTTGCGAAAAAAGATTCTTTTTACCTTTTCGAGGTACGGGCTATAGCAGCACTTGTCTGAATTAAGAATTATTTTTTTTTACTAGGAGGGTTGCAATTGTGTCAACGAGGGCGCGCCATTTTTTTGAGACCCCCCACTTCAACACCCTGTAACTTTTTGAATTTGAATTTTTTTTGTTTGACTTTTTCTTAATGTATTCTTCAATGCTTGATTAATATTTTGTAAAGTAATGGCTACTAAAAATATTATTAGTTTTTTTTAATTGCACCTGAAAAAATACCTAAAATTCATGCTTCTAGACTAGAATCCCCCCTTATGTTACAACAGAAATACGATTTCTGTTATTACGTATTAGTTATTACTTAGGAGGAATTGTCTCTTATTCATACGGCATCGCAAGCCAAACCACGTGTTACGATTAATTTTACTATGAATCATATAAAATAAATAGTAATATTATGACTACTACTAAAATTTAAATGTGCACTATCATCTAGTGGTTATATACATATAGGTGTATAATAGAACTACATAATAAAATATGAATTACAACGAACTTTAATAATGACTAGTGTTTTTATCACATATTTACAAATTACAATTAATAAATGAGTCGTTTAATTTCCATATCCGCCATATCAACATTCACTGATTCGGAGAAAAGTGCAAAATCTGTCACATCTCTAGTGTAGCAATATTTTTAATCAATAATTGCATTTTAATTTTTTAAATAACGAATTGGAGTAAAATACATTCGAAAAGTGTTCATTTTTCAATGTACGTCTGGCAATATTGAAGTAATTTCCATAAATAAAATGGATAGGTATAGAGGCTTCTGAAATTCAATTGACCTGGCGCGCGAGTTTCCAAACCCGCCATCTTGGCAAAATAACTGCTTGTGATTGGTTGAACTCCGATATAGCAGGTTTAAGACTTGATGCATGCACGCAGAGTCTAGCGGTGATCATAATTTCACTTTTCTGTGTTGGTGTTGTACCACTGCGAAGCGTCCCTTCAGAGGCTTTGGTGATGGTTACCCCAAAAAGATGAAAGCATCAAATAATCATAAAATATAAAAAATAAAACAGAAACTTACGATTTTGCCGAAGAACGGCGAGGTAATGAACATGACGAGCGCGTAAAAGCTGAAGACGAAGCCGGAGACGGAGTCCGTCATGCCCTTCTCGCTGGCCTCGCGCGGGAAGAAGGGCGCCATGATGGACATGGAGCAGAAACTCATGAAGTCCACCAGGGCCAGCGAGGCCAGCGTCAGCTTCTGTGGGGTGGTGAAGCCGCGGATGGCCGTGGGCTGCGGGTGCGACTGTGTTCGTAGTAATCTGAAATAGTCAAACTCCATAAAACACTCGTTGAACCAGCGCGTAGAAGTTGACTCTGCCTTCCAGCACACTAACTTGTATATCACTTGGTTCGGAGTAAAATAAAAAAAAAAAAGTGTGCAGTTCACACGCAGTAGAAGTGAAACCTACAGAAAACTAAAGTAGACAAGAGTGGGGAGGCTACGAAGCACCACACAAAGAGGAGACCGATTATTCTATCTCATTCTCTTGCAGGCTAAATCCTATAGATGTAGGTACGTGTTTGTCTCTTTTTAGTGTCGCTATGTTTGAAGTTTCGTCCGACCCTTTTACCTGCTTCTGCGCTGACCTGCTAAATGGGCTGTAGAACTTTAAATATCGTTAATACCATTACAAAAAATTTACAGTATATTCTTAAAGGATTATGCTTTCGAAATATCAAATTTATTTTTTTTTAATTCTAGACCACCGGCTCCTCTTAATTCATTACTGCTAGTGGAACACATTTGAAATAATCCAGGATATTTTTATAGGCCCAGAAAAAAATAAAGTATAAGAATTAAAAAAAAACTTAAGATTAAAAGTTAAAAATCTCCTACTTTTGAACCCCCTTTCAGTAATGGTTTTATTGTATAATGCAGAAAATTAAGTTCTTTAGAAAATGATCGTGAAATATTTCAATATTTGTGCTTGAATTTCGCGAAATACAATAAAACATACTTTGCGCCATGTTTTTTTGCGTAAATCAAAACAGGCGCAAGAATTTAAACTTTATCACCATTTACGTAAGGAGTGTTATTGTTAGCGTACCGATTTCAAATATTGCATCAGAAGAATCAGACAAAACCACACATCAGACATCTTTCAATCAATGCAAAACTAACTCAAAACAAAACACATTCATTCACCGCGCTTCACACATTTTTAACAGTTCATTAATTATTTAATATATTGTAATTTAATCCATTTATCATTGATTTATTCAACTTACACAATTTCATACCTAATATCAATAAAAAGCATCCACACAATACGTAATTATTATTCTACACCAGTGATGATGAACCTTTTTAATTTGAAAGTCAATAATTTATCCATTTTCAATTTTTTCGCGGGCCGCAGGGGGTAGGATGCACTTGAGTGACCGGACAATTCGGAATGAAACCATCTCAGATAAGTGATTTAGATGTAGAGTGATAAAAAATATATATTTAAAAAATTGGTTAAGGCCCCGCTTCCCCGCTCAAAAAGAAGAAGATGAGGAGATATGTAATAACGAATGTTGGACAGAGCGCGCTAATATTTTAAATAATAAAATTGAAGCGAATTGTGAAAATGTACAATGACTCGTTTAAAATAGAGCAAAAATCTCGTGGAAGGCGTCTTAAGTATCATTTAAATAAACATTGTGAATTTTTTCACAACTATAACTTGTAAAATAATAAAAACAGACGTGTTTTTAATAATTTTCGGAGCATACGTGTGATTTTTTTCTATCGAGGGAATTTCATATAATTTGCGTTTCGGCATGGAACGCGTCTAGGTATTATCTTCAAAAATAACTTTTTTTTTTTAAGAGCTTAAAAACTTCAATTGTTTAAGGGGGATATGTAAGAAATCGGTAGAAATTCGGGTAGCGGTGGCTTAAATGGGTTACGTTAGTTAAGGGTGAAAGTGTGATTTTTTTTCTATCGAGGGAATTTCATATAATTTGCGTTTCGGCATGGAACGCGTCTAGGTATTATCTTCAAAAATAACATTTGTTTTAAGAGCTTAAAAACTTCAATTGTTTAAGGGGGATATGTAAGAAATCGGTAGAAATTCGGGTAGCGGTGGCTTAAATGGGTTACGTTAGGTAAGGGTTATCGGCTAATTTAAAATATTTTTTTTCATAGCTTATGACTTTTCAAGGAGGTGTTGAGTTGACTTTATTTTCAGTTGGCATGGAACCCACAGCTTGACATGGTTATCATTGGATTCGGTGATGTTGCAAGCCTACTTATATTTTTTCAAACCGTAATTTTGTAACAAAACTTTTATAAAACGTGATGAAGTGAAAACCTATTATTGGCACAATAAATGTTTACATATTTTACCATACCCTAAAAAATATTGTAAACTGGTTTCCCCAATTAAAATCAAAATTAAGTTGATATTATAATGATAAAAAACTTACCTCTCTCTCAGTAATCGTATGTCAGCAACAGACAGTCCGTCATCTCCCGACCTGGCGCACCAGCTCCTGCTGCGGGCGCTCTTCCGGGTGATCCTAGATCGCGTGGCCCCCGAAGAAGCCGTGTTCAGGGAGCTCGCTAACTTGGGAGCCCCATCGCCCTCCCTCGTCACATCACCATTGGCACACCCGACATCATCATCTTCGGCATCTTCCCCTTCTGATTTGCAATCCCGCACCACAACGTCAACGGGAAACTCACTAAAATTCGCGCACTTTGAGTCGCCATCTTGTTTTATTGAAGGATTTCGAATCTCAATGACGGGAGAATCGTCTGAGTTTTCACTGTTTTTACGTCTTTTATCGTTTGTAAATGGGATATAATCTTTATCGGAGTCGGAAAAACGCGTTTCTTTGTCGCTTCTACCACGAATGGACACGTCAAAATGGCTGCCTTTTTGTTGAGAAGGGGATAAACAACTTTTTCTAGACAAGCCGCCGTTTTCCACTCGTAAAGAAGATTGTCCCATAGAACTAATAGAATCACATTTCTCACTGTCTCCGTCCAACATTTCGTCAGTAGAAGTTAGTGTTTCTTTCGATTCACTGAGCGTTTTTGAAGAAATGTTATCGTCATTGTTTATTTGGCCATCATTGGATTCTGACGCGTTTATAGACCTTTCTTTGTCCGCCATTTTGTAAATATACGTCACTTAAATCACAATAAATATTATTATGTAATCACAGAACTTTTAAAAGTATTAAATTGCTTTCTTTTTATTCACCATTATTATTATAAATTATATAAGATTTACGTTTATGGTTAATTTTCACTGAAGTTTCCCTGAAAATAAATAAAAAAATTAATACATATTATGTAAGAATTATTGTAAAACGTTTGGCGACCTCTGTATTTGGATCGTCTTAAACCATAGTGAACTAACTCACTTTTTGCAGTTTCTGAGTTAGAGCTTGAAATGAAGACACTAAATTATAATCTGTAAACTTATATATCTATATTAAATAAATAAAAAATAAAAAAAAGCTCTGCCAGAGAGAACAAATCAAAGAAATACTATCTTGACCAATCATAGGCAGTTTTTCACTGATTGGATTTTCTTTCTGGCAGAGCTAGATTATGATTTGGAGCCCTCATTTCAAGCTCTAACTCAAAAATTGCAAAGAGAGTTAGTTCACTATGATTGAAGAAGATAACACTAATAATCTAAACGAAAATATGAAAGAGAACAAGACACGGAAAAATAGAAATAATATGATATTGAAAAATATGACAGAAGGTTTGACAAAAGGTGACAATATCGAAATTGGTTAACGCGCACATCCCGGTTAGGCGAGAGATCTGGGTTCGTGTCCCAGTTGCGACCATTGTCTTTTTCTATTTTTCTGTGTCTTGTTCTCTTTCATATTTTCGTTTAGATACTTAGTATTATCTTCTTCTTCAATGATATATTACGTTGATGGGAATAACATTCAAAAGTTATAAAAAGAGAGTTTTTCTTCTAAAAAATTGAATAATTCACTATGGTTTAAGACGACCCATTTATACTCCCCTACATTACGCAAATTTACTCTTATAGCATAAACAAACCACTCATCTTCTAGGTTGCAGAATACTTATAGATAAACACATAATAATATATGATATATCCATTTATGCACCCATTACCTACAGTAGAAAGGTAGGTACTTACCAATATTATTGTCTAAGTAGGGAGATTATACCTTTAGAGGAATAGGTAGGTAGTTACGTACCAATATTAGAGTAAAAAATAGATATATAGCCCGAGCTTGTCGATGTATTCATTGCCAAGTCTTGACAATAAGCTCGCTCGGCTATCGATATTGATTAAAAACAGCAAGGGTCCGAGATTAAAGCCTTGCGGAATTCCCGACGTCTTCGTTTTTGATCACATATTCGGCATTGGAGAATCAGAGAGACCTATCAAACATAATATTCTTCCCATTGGTGCATTTCCGGATTCTCGTTTCCGATATCTTCAGATTAACTTCAATGAACGATGGTGTTTAAATGGGTTCCATTTGGAACTTTCCATACCATACTCCCTTCTTATTAGAGTCTCAAAATGATCATTCTACTTTTTTTTTCAATAAGATTTTTTCCACAGTGCCCCGAAGAAAATAATTTCCCTCGGGTAAAACTGTAGATTTGAATACAAATTAATACATGACGTAGGTGTCACGTTTGGGGATGCTGTGTGATGGGTCTTTTAAAGGAAAGGAAGGAGGGGAATTTCTGAGAAGGAAAAATGTACGAGAGGTGGGTAGGAATCTGAGGGTCAGTGTGTCTAGGAGTGACAGACGTATTTTTATATGAATACCGCACAAGAGTCCTAACTGCTTCCGTCTAGAGCCAGTGAGGAATCTCCAATTGGGGTATGTTGTGAGGCTGAAGGCAGTGGTATGGGGAAGGAGATGGGGAGGAGGAAGGTGGGGAAGTACCTGGCTATTCAGATCTGGTTACCAAACACGGCTACAGCCATTTCAAGCAACGTGGTCTTACACCAGGCCGATACTGAGAGAATCTTCCACTCTGGAACGTGCCGCAAATATACCATATATTATTTTGAATAAATTAATTGTGAAATAAAACAAATTAATCAAATAAAATTTATTTGCCACGCCGGGACTCGGATTTCGGATTGCGAGTCAAGAGCCTTACGCTCGACTACGCCGGCCATCGTATGAATCCATCTCTCCCACTGCGGTACAACGTGATTCGTCCAGAGAGCCCTGCCGGAAAGGCCAAAAGGTCTTTCTCAATCAGTATCTCCCGATCCGTTCCACCACGCCGTAGGTGTGCAAACGCATCCGCCGGCAAGACCTAGGCAAACCTCACCCCATGAATCCGGGCACCCCAGCAAAGACACTAAACTAGCGAACCACTCAGGGTGACCTACAACATAACAATACACAACAAACATATATTTTTTTGGATAATCTTTCGCATCTGGCATCCTTATTATTGGCATTAATATTTCCTTTCTTCAAAATTCGCAAATTCACCTTGTGGCGTCGTTTTTAATTTAATGAAAACAAATAACTTTGTGAACACCACTATTTAATTAACAATATCATTATCAACATATTTCGAAAACATAGTTTTCAAAACATGTTGATATTGTTAATTAAATAGTGGTGTACACAAAGTTATTTGTTTTCATTAAATTAACATTTCCATTCACACGTGCTCCATTTGCCAACAAATCCGATTCTTCATTCCCATGTATTTCTTCATGTGGAGGAATCCTTTGCAATGTGTTGTGAATTTTCTTTTATATTCGGGCTACAGGTACTTTTGCGGTACACGGCAATATTGACGGACCTTGCCCGAATTGTACGGCATATCTTGCTCGTTTACGGGCACTTTATAATAATATAATATGGATGATAAAAAAAAATAATTCAACAACAATCCAGAATATAAATAAATAATGGACACATTATAATAAATTAGAAAACAATAATCGAAGCAATAAAAATGATGTTGAAGGTCAAAATACTTGCATAATTATTGATAAATAATGCTTTTTTTTTTAAATAAATGCATGTATTATTTTTAAATGCACGGGAACCACTGAGCACTATTTCCACTTTCCTAGAAATGTAATCTACACCGATTTAAAATAAAACACTTCTTGCCAATTTATCTAAGGCGTTAGTTTATTGTGAAGAGTTTTATTTCCTATGTTCATTTTTTACTTAAATTTGTATTTATCTGATAGCGGTTTCGACAAATCCGTTTCATGCACTAGCAAACTTTTTTTTTTAAATAGGCAATTTACCCTAAAAAAAGACAAGTGCTTTGTGAACTTAAAATTCATTCAAGTATAGAAATTATTAGATTGATTAGGAAGTTTATACACGTACAGAAATAATTAGATTTATTAAGTGGAGGTAGTGGGTGGGGTGGTTTTGGGGGAGAGGGGAACGGTGGAAGGAGTCAACATAACATGGGAACATATGGTATGATCAATAATGGTGATTTACAGGTAGCCATTTTTTTGTTAACTATATTAATTTTTCATATTTGTAAAGAGCAAAACCTTTGCACCCCTTTTACCCCTAATATATTTTTTTTAAATTATGCATGAAAAAAAAATTACAATTATGGTCGAATTTCGACCATTGGGAGACCACTAGTTAGTTAACAATACGTTAAGCAAAAACTTTGTACCCCTTTTTACGCGGAAAATTGAAAAAAGAAAATTGCGCGGATGGAGGACTTTGAAATTTCGCACACTTATAGTTTATATAGAGAAGGAGTACAGAATGCTATTTTTTTTTTTAATTTTGCGTAAAAATACATTTAATCAATAAAAAAAAAACATTACAATCATGATCGAATTTCGACCATTGAGAGACCACCAGTTAGTTAAACAATACTGAAGCAAAAATTTTGTACCCCTTTTTACGAAAATTGCGCGGACGGAGGAGTATGAAATTTCGCACACTTATTTTATATAGAGAAGGAGTGCAGAATGCTAATATTTTTTTAAATTATGCATAAAAATACATTAAATCAATAAAAAAAAACATTACAATTATGGTCGAATTTCGACCATTGGGCGACCACTAGTTTACAATAAAAACACATAAATTTGTTGTAGACCACTTTTATTTTATTAACACTCTACCGGTTTCGGAAGCACCTTTCCTTCGTCAGGAGAATATTAGAGCCTTGTTTAGGATTTGATCAAGGGAATATGGAGGCGTTTGGAAACCCCCAGGACCAGAGGCTCGGGGCGGGCCGCCATTTTCTATTAGTCCGCCACTGGAAAGAACCCACATTTTTCGATTTCTATGGCGGGAAGGTACTTATTTGATTGGAAACATTCGATATTTGCTATTTTCTGTCATTCTAGTTTTCACAGCATAAAGAATAAGGCAAGAAATACCTTGTGGGTGTATTTCGTGATACAAATATTTGCCTAATCGAGGCTTAAATTTCTGTACAAAACTATGTTTACGAAATTCAAATACAAGGATGGAGATCTGTGGATGTCAGGCGAGTATAAGTGAGATGGAGAGCTGGGCTTTTGGGCTAAACGAAACATTTGTTAAAACATATTAATAAAATCGGATATATTTATCCGAGACACTATCTAGGTTACAAACCAATTCTTGAATTGTCGTTTCCAACAAAAAGGATAGTTGCCTATAATATGAAAAAAATAGTTGAAGATAATTTTATTAATTCTAAAATTTGAAATACGAGATTGATAAATATGACGGTTTGACAGAAGGTGGCAATGGTGGAATTGGTAAACGCGCACGTCCCGGTTAGACGAGAGGTTCTGGGTTCGAGTCCCAGTTGCAACCATTATCTTTTTCTGTTTTCTGTGTCTTGTTCTCAGTCATATTTTCATTTAGATTATTATTGTTATCTTCTTCTTCAATTATATGACACATTTGTGTTTCCATTCAAATTTGTATGGAAGGCATTTCTAGTATTATTCTATATTCTGTGATTCCATATAAAACCCGATTTGGTTCGAATATTTATATTGATGTAGGTATGTATAATTTAGTTGCACTTTTATAAATAAAATGGTGCTTAAGAGAACGGGTGTTGAAAGTCCATCAACATAAAAAAATAATGTTATTAAAATTGTATGCCATTGATATTTAGTTACAACGTTGCATTTATTTTTATTATTGATGTGCATTCTATATTTAATATTATGTCATTATTTTTATCAGGCGTGCAATTTAGATAGGTACCTACTGAAATATAACAACCAAAATGGGAAGTGAATAAATAAATAAAAATAATCTATTTACGTAAAAATGTCTTCTTTGTTTGTCTCTTAAAATATTTTCTAAACCATTCGTTCGATTGGGGTGAAACTTTGGTGAATTGTTATGCGCACTTTCACAGGTTTCTATATATGTAATGGTGAACGGTTGTGAATTAGTATTAAAATTATACAGTAGGGGCCTTCCATAAATTACGTCACACCTTAAGGGGGGAGGGGTGCAGAGAAGTGTGACATTGTGACTTACCGCAGATGACAGGAAATTTTCAGGACATGTCCGTCTGATTGTATGAATTTTCAAAACTAAATAAAACAACGATGAAACCCCGCGTTCTTCCTCACATTCGGGAGGGGGGGGGGTTAAAAAAATCATGAAATTCGTGTGACGTAATTTACGGATGGCCCCCCGTAGGTGGCGAGCGAGTTGTTTGAAAAATGTTTGTCTTTCAAATAGTTTAGCGGCAGGGAGGAGAGGAGGGAGGGGGAAGACTAGGAAGGTAGAAGGGGAACGCGGGAATGGGGAGGGGAAGAGCTCGCGGGACGGGAGACGCGGAAAAGAAGGAAGATAGGGAAGAAGAAAGGAAAACGCAGGGGAGGGGTGACGAGGGAGGGGTGAAGACAGGAATTGCAAAAGAAGGCATGGTAGCGGTAGGGGATAGCAGAAGGTAAATTTGGAAAATCCATGCTTCTCAAACAGCTGTATGTTGGCCTGCTCATCATCGGAAAACCTTCTGATTTATTCGCGTACGTACCAGACAGAAAAAAAAAAAAAAGATTTTGTATCCAAAAGCACCTCAACAAAAATAATTAAAACCCAAACACTTTTTTCTTTAAGTGGCCTCAACAAAAATAATTAAAACCCAAACACTTTTTTCTTTAAGTGGCATTGCAATGCATGCCCTATACTCGCTGGTATAATTTAATATAATTTAATGAATTTAGCTAAGATACGAAACTGTGAGCGCTCTCAGCACCCTTGAGGCATTTTTCACATAAAACGGCGCTGTACAAATAATCAAATTATAATTATTAACATAGTATTACAATCTTAAATATCTGATGAATTAATACGACGCAGCCGACAGATAACTTGAACACAAACAGAACAGCCACATACAAAGTTTGACAATGTAGTTGGAAACATTTATAAATATTTTGCGATTAGTGGTACTTATCAATATTAATTAATTTACAATAATTCTCCTATCGCCGCGAGACAGTTATGGTGATACACTTAACTGAAGGAGGCCGATCGATGTTACAATATTGAACTCAATGTCAACAAATACGATACACGTGATTGGTGCATTAAACAATATTGTTTTTAACTTGACTTTTACAACTATCTATGAGTAAATACGGTTATCTTGGCGCCTGTACTTGACTGCAGACTGCAGGGCCACTTCTGTTACACTATTTAATGCATCTATGACTTGTGATAAACGTACAGAATATACCCATTATAACGTTCAAAATAACTTGCCAACCTCTGTCGTGAAAATGCGCATAATATATATGTTTATTATTTTAGATAATATTAATGATTCTAAAATATTTGAAATATGAGATTGACAAATATGACGGTTTGACAGAAGGTGGCAATAGCGAAATTGGAAAAACGCGCCGTCCCGGTAAGACGAGAGGTCTGGGTTCGAGTCCCAGTTGCGACCATTGTCTTTTTCTGTTTTTCTGTGTCTTGTTTTCTTTCATATTTTCATTTAGATTTAAAAGTGTTATCTTCTTCTTCAATGATATATTACGTTGATGGGAATAACCTTCAAAAGTTATAAAAAGAGAGTTTTTCTCGTAAAAAATTGTTTATTATTTCTTTCAGTGCACGTTATGAATGGTTCCTTTGGTGCACGTGTCTATCTCTTTCTGCGCGTCACCGGTTATTTTACGTATTTCAGTGCAGCTCTTTTGGCGCACGTGTTTAGTATTTGAGGGCACGTTTATGGTTCATTTGGCGCACGTGACTGGCTATTCGGTGCACGGCGTACGTGGGTGTGCACAGTGCACAGTATGGATGGCTCCTTTAATGCACGTGTCTAGCTCTTTCTCCGAGTCAGTGACTATTTTAGTGGGTAGGTACTCAATGCAACTCTTTTGGCGCACGTGTCCCTAGAAAGATAATCTTATGTTGACCTACGTTAAAGTTAATGCTGAAGTTAAATAGTGTATATTTGACTTATTATCATACTTAAACGGTTGAATAATTAATTTAGGGTTTTTTACTTAAAATAAAACCAAAATAATTAAAAAATATATATTGGAATTGAAAAAAATAATACAATGGTGTAAAACTCTTACAAATCAACTATAAACTATTAAGCCCTTATAAATCACATTTATAAGAAGAAGTCCGAGAGTTACAAAAAAGATAATCATACGTCTGTCGAACGTGTGGTGTACGTATTTCTCCGTAATTTGTATACTTAACGTGGCGACAGAGCCGCCTCCGAAAGCTCTGCTCGGGAACTGAGCTAACTGAAATAAACAGCGCGCTACGTTGCGAAGTAAAAAAAAAACAGCAATACTTGTGTCTCGCATACGTCGCAAAGTCGTAGATTACCTTTCTAGGGTTAAACTATTTGAGGGCACGTTTATGGTTCATTTGTTGCACGTAACTGGTTATTCGGTGCACGGTGCACGGTGCACGGTGCACGGTGCACGGTGCACGTGGGCGTGGGTAGCAATTCGGGTACTAGAGCGGAGCTCTTTTGTTGCAGGTTTTTAGACATGTGGATAATCGTTTATGTTTGTGTATATTTGGGTGCAAGCATGTGAATGTGAGCGTGAAAAATAAATACCACCTACTTATACTATAAACCATGGGTCGGCAACCTTTTGTTGTAAAAGGGCCAAATATTTTATGTGGGGATTAGTGCGGGCCGCACTCGGGTCACATTTCATTACAGTATACCTGATATTTGGTGACTTAGAAGGGGCACCCGGGTTCGTGGTTCAAGGGGTGAGATATATCCTGGTCTTGGCGGCGGATGCGTCTGCTCACCTGTTGCGTGACGGGCCGTATCGAGAGAGACTGGTTGAGGGAGGCCTTTTGACTTTTCCAGCCGGACTATCTCGACTCATCGCCTTGCACTGCAGTTGGAAGGATTGATTCATACGTCCATCACTCCTGGACAAACTGACACCCAGATTCCAACCCACTTCTCATACCTTTCTCCCAGAACTTTCTAGCCTTCCCTTTCTTAAAAAGACCGTCTACTCTATCTATCTCCTAAGATGGCATAGGCCCTGAGGGAAAATATTTTCCTCAGGCCACCTGTGTGGAGCAATTGTAAAAAAAAAGTTCAATTTTTGTGTACAAATATTTTAATTTTAAAAATAAAACGCTTATTGTAGTTTTTACATTTATTATAGTTAATAAAATCAATTAGATTTTTGGGTTTGTATTTGATTTGCAAGTGTTATTATATTAGCTTGCATTTTTCAAAAATAGTATTGCTTCTAAATGTAAATCCGACAACCGAAAACAGTGTTTGTTTTCTCGAAATTCAGAATTAAAAAAGCTTGCCCACAAATTTATGTACTATCAAACATAGTAATTGTTTGCGCAGCAAACCATTTTAACTCCTTGTAGGTAGTTTTCAGAAGGCAAACTCCCATAGTATTCCAACAAATTTTTCATTTAAAAGCAATTTTAAGTGTGGTATCTCTTTGCAAACTTATCACGTTGATTTGCAAATCGCTCCCCCTTCGCTATCCCTTTGCTCCCTTTCACTCCATTGTGCATGATATCGTCCGTCGCGTGCATTGCCGCGAGAATCTTGCGGGCCGCAGGTTGCCGACCCATGCTATAAACCATAAAATCACTAAGAGCAGCTGCTATCCTGTGACGAGGATGTTTTTGAGGAGAGGAAGGAGTGAACATGGGTCTTGAAGAGACCCATGTTGTTGTTTTCATCTCGCAACTAACTAAGTCCCATCATAATCTATAAATTTTTGAAATTTTATTTATTTATTTATTGACGCCCTATTGGGCTTTTATATATCACATACAATTTTCTTTTAAAACAACAGTATAACACAAATAAAAAGATTACAAAATATATAAATAAAGCACAAACTCAATATAATAAATAAGAATATTGGTGTCGCGAAACTGCGACTCCACTGTTAATTGGCGGTAAATGCTGCAAAGCAAAGCCTATGCAGCCCTCGAAGGACCAGTCCCGAAACTACGTGAAATCGCTAAGTTATACGGGACGATTAGATAGCATACACTCGCAAAACCCGATGGATAGTCAGTCGATAGTTCAGATCTGGGCTTTTGGAAAATTAGATAAGCCCAGATTGGAATAAGGAAAATAGGACTCACCGTTGCAGATGGGGCCTGGCTGATCTCCAGTTTTGGTGTACACTTCTCACTGTTTAAAATTCCAATATTCTTATAACAAGAGGTTACAATACATGCGCCCTGTCTGAGATGTTATTTTGTACTGAGCAGCAAATCACACTGTCACCTCTCCAAAGTTTAGTACTTTTTGCAACAATTTTTATGGTGACATTTAGGAGGGAAAGATTAGGTAGGTGGGATAAATTCAGGATTTTGACATATCTACCCATCAAGTCCGCGAATGCAATACCCAACCAATCCCATATAAAATTGCGCGAACAAATATAACTAATGCTAAATCCACATGGATAACTTTAGAGAACTCGTAGGTAAAATTCATATACCTACGAGCCTATTTAAAAAAAAATCAAAATTACCCAATGTTAGCACCTAGAATAAAAACAAAAACAAAAAAAATCGAAATAAAATATAAAGATTTCTCATTCATTATTTACATCTAAAAAGTGATGGACTAATTTGG
Organism: Glyphotaelius pellucidus; assembly: GCA_936435175.1. Lineage (NCBI taxonomy): Eukaryota > Metazoa > Arthropoda > Insecta > Trichoptera > Limnephilidae > Glyphotaelius > Glyphotaelius pellucidus. Next base: position 26,269,919 of record OW386559.1, read on the forward strand.
CTTTAAATGTGTTGAAGTTTAAATTAAATATGTCAGCGACATCCACTTAGTTCATTGCCCAACTTATATATATTCTTTTTAACACAGAATTCACAGCGAAGTTATTGTTGTAAAATAAAATGTTCCCCGGGTGTATTTGAAATATCATTAAAATTTAAAAAAAAAAACAGCTATATGTCTATTTTTGTTCGTTCCGTTTTTATCAAAAGCACGTGCCGAGTGATAAATAATTTTAACAATGTTAAACATCTATATATATAAAAATCAAAAAATGCTTGTAAGTTGTCTATGTATTGCTATATAAGCATAGGAAATGTTTGAAACTTTCAAAATACCTTCTTTCCATCCTCGCGAAGGTTTCTGGATTGTTATAAACACATGACAATACACTTGAAAAGTTTTTTAATCATTACAAAAACTCTTACGAAACTGTCAAAAATGTTACAATTTGAGAATGACATTTTGCAAAGCATCGATTGTTCAATCAAAATTTAATTTTCGAATAAATTCTTTAATTTACATTTTTTGAACTTAAAAGCTTTGTGTTTAAGGCAATTGTTATAAATCGGTAAAAATTCGAAATACGGGGTCTTAGTGATTTATTTTTGTGCGAATTGATATTATATTAAAAGGGATCGAAATGAAAATCTAGTCTCCTTCAACGGAAGCAATCTCCCGAACAGGCCTTCCATTGATATGCTTGGTGTAACTCTAAGTGACCAGCTCAGGTACGGGGGCTCCATCGAGGCCAGAGTTAAGTTAGCCTCTCAGAAACTGGGCATACCTACTGTACAGGGCCCGCAGATACTTTAATAGTACACAACTGCTAACCCTGTACAACTCGCAAGTTCGCCCCACGTTTGAATTTGGCAGCCACCTCTGGTCTGGAGCCCCAAAATACTTTAAAAAATCATCGACTCTGCAGAAACGGGCGATCCGTTTGATAGATTCAAAAAACAAACGGATTGCAATCTTTAGAGCACAGGCGTCAGGTGGGAATGCTGTCCTTGTTCTACCGGTATTACAAAGGAAAATACTCCGAGGAACTAGCGTCAGTTATCCCCTCGGCCAAACACGCGCCCAACATTTGTACACGGTTGACATTAGTCACTTGAGAACGGGTCGTTTCTACGACTCATTCTTGAGTTCAACAGCTCGGCTGTGGAACGATTTGCCGGCCTCTGTACTCCTGTTGCCTCCCTCCTACAACATGGATCTCTTCAAGATCAATGTTCAATCCTTCCTCTCCTCAAATAGACCCTCCACACAGCATCCCAGATGACATAGGCCCTGAGAAAAATTACATTCCTCAAGGCCCCCTGTGCGGAGTTAATGTAAAAAAAATATTCATCCCATCTCTGAAAAAAATCTATGACGATTTCTCAGATACTTTGTGTATATAGATATTAATCTACGCATTCTAAGTTAATACTAAGTACATACAGTTGGGTCATTGCAACAGGTATAATAATTTTAAAGATTTCCTTGAGTTGTAGTCGTCCCGCTTGCATTGCACCGAATTAATTTAGTTTTATCCGTGTCAGTGTGGAGATTCCTATCTCGCCATTGCATAACCTTGTTTATACCGATTTCAGATTGCCCTATGAACTTCTTTCTAGTTTTGTCATCAAATAACAAGACTATCTATAATACCTACCACTTGTCTAATTAATATTTACAATTTAAATACTATTAATTGATGTTTGCAGTTTACAAGCAGAGTGACATTAAAACAAAAACAGGTTATCTAATTGTAATTTTCATATAAAGAGTGAAAACGTTTGCAGATGTTTTTACAGCTATTGGCTAGAAAAAGAAGCAATGAGCTTTTTTACTCCCAATGTGAACAGGTTATGAAAATTAAAGAAAATAAATGGTAGTAAGGTTGTTATAATTAATCTACCGCAGTGTAATTAATATGAGCTAAAATACCGAAATATACACGCGACTCTGTGCAGAAACGGGCGGTCCGTTTGATAGATTCTCTCACCTTAAGGCGACGCTTCCCGGCATAAAAATAAAAATATGGAGATATATGTAATTACGAATGTTGAATAGAGCGCGCTAATATTTTCAATGATAAAATCGAAGCGAAAATTATGAAAATGCTTAATAAAACACGACTCGTTCAAAATAGGGCAAAAATCTCGTGAAAGGTATCTTAAGTATCCTTTAAAGAAACATTGTGATTTTTTCACAAATATAACTTGTAAAATAATAGAAAAAGACTTGTTTTAAATAATTTTCGGAGCATACTTTGCGATTTTTTTCTATCGAGGGAATTTCATATAATTTACGTTTCGGCGTGGAACGTATCTAGATATTATCTTCAAAAAAACATATATTTTTTTAAGAGCTTCAAAACTTCAAATATTTAAGGTAGATATGTAAGAAATCGGTCGAATTCGAATAGCGGGGGCCACTATTAAGTTATGGAAAATCTTTTTTTTTTACATTAACTCCACACAGGAGGCCCCGAGGAATATTATTTCCCTCAGGGCCTATGTCATCTGGGATGCTGTGTGGAGGGTCTTTTTGAGGAGAGGAAGGAATGTAAATTGTTCTTGAAGAGACCAATGTTGTAGGAGTGAGGAAACACAGAGGCCAGCTAATCGTCCCGTAGCCGAGCTGTTGAACTCAAGAACGAGTCGCAAAAACGACCTGTTCTCATGTGACAGATGTCAACCATGTTGTGTTGCTGTGTGTCTCCCAACTATGCCCCGGTGCCAAAGGGATCAATTACGCTAATTCTTAAGAGCATCTTCCATTGTAATACCGGTAGAACAAGGACAGCATTCCCACCGACGCCTGTGCTCTAAAGATTGCAATCCGTTCGTTAAGGTGGGAGAATCTATCAAACGAACCGCCTGTTTCTGCACAGAGTCGAGGGTATTTTTCAACTATTTTGGAGCTCCATACCAGAGATGGCTGCCAAATTCAACCGTGGGGCGCACTGTATGATTTTAGTTTTAAAATTAGATCGTTTAGAAATATTTCAGATGCTTTAATTAAATACCGCCAGTAGAACAAATATATCTGCCTGTGAAAAAATCGAGTATTTTTTTATTAGTGTTTTTATAACTCGGAAAAAAAAGTATCGGATCTATAAAAACTGCTTTAAAGTCCAAAAATCTCCTACTTACGAATCCCTTTTCGGTTATGTTTTTTATTGTATGATGTGGAAAAATAAATTCTTTAGAAAATGAATTCTTACAACATGTTAACATTTGTGCCTGAACTTAGCAATAAAACACGCTTTTGGTGATGCTTTTTTTGAGTAGATCAATACAGGCGGCTTGTGTTTTTTTATCACAGGAAAATAATTCTCCTCAGGGCATATATCATCTTTGGGGATTCTGTGTGTAGGGTCTTTTTAGGTAAACGAAGGAGAGGAAATTCTGGGAAGGAAAAAGGTATGAGGGGTGGGTAGAAATCTGGGGGTCAGTGTGTCCGGAAGTGACGGACGAATGAATTTATCCCTTCCACTGCGGTCCAAAACCTGCTGAGAATTCTGCTGGAGAGGTCATAAGATCCCCTCAACCAGTCTCTCCCGATCCGGCCTGCCACGCAGTTGGACAGACACATTCACTGCCCAAATACACTGACCCCCATATTCCTACCCACCCCTCATTCCTTTCCAGAACTTTTTCTATTTCCTTTCCTCAAAAAGACCTTCTCCACACAGCTCCCCCTAAGATGACATTCGCCCATCACACAGTTCAGTTCACCATGCACAGTTCAATGCGGCTGTCGGTCGGCCTGGGTGCTCTGGTCGGGAGCCTCCTGTCTCTCTGGGGGCGCTAGTGGCACTGCGGGCGCGACGCTTTCACGGCGCTGGGGCCCCCTCAGAGCCCTAGTTGGAGACACGCTGGCCCCCGCCTGCATCAAAGGCGGCGCCCCCCGATGCCGGAGATGGGCCTATGTCACCTAAAGCCTCGATTACATAGAGAGAGTTTACAAGCTACTAGCCGGTAAGTTTAAAAGCGGATGAATCGGCGAGGGAGATTGTCACGATGACACACAAAACTGTCTTTTCGCTCAGTAGCGACAGTAGCAGCTAAAATAACGACACTCGCGAAGCTAGCCGATAACGGATCCCGCCCGAACTAATCCTGATAGAGGAAATCAGCTGTAGGTCGGCCGCCATCTTTAGGCAAACACCAGCGAGTAGCGAGTATAGTTGACCACCTTTCAACTTTTTTCGTAGATTGTCCGCAATCTGCTAGCTAGCAAGTAATACGATGACACTGAGCGAGTTTACTAACAGATAGTGAATTTCCCAGATAGTAGCTTGTAAACTCGCTCTATGTCATCGAGGCCTACGGGAAATTATTTTCCTCAGGGCCTCTTGTGGAGCTAACTTAAAATAATAACACTCTGGATTTTGGTTTACGTCAGAAATCTGGGTAGTTTACTTGGTGTTCTGTGGATTTTTTTAATTCGTGTAGGAGAGAAGGGGGAATCGTACAGAATGGCAGAAAAGTTAAATATCGCGTTTTGTTTAGAATCGAGAAACTCTGTTCAGTTCTGTAATTATAAATGTTTTAATTCGACTCTGCGTTGTGTGTTGTCATAACATTCCATCTATTTTAGATAAATACATAATATTATCTGTAATATTCAATTAGCATAAGCAGTGATATTTTGATGTACTTGAGCCGTATCTTTGAACTGCTACGTAATAACGAGGGAACAACCGGCTGACCATGTACTTTCATTTATTTAATTGAGCCCTTGCCCGGAATAATGTTGTATCCAACAAAACTATCGATGTCGAGTTATTGATGGAATAATGTTGGGCATTTTAATACGCATCTTTTAAGGTAGGAATTATGGTAATGAAATTTTTTTAGGCCTGTGGCAGCCTTTTAAAGTTTGGTTTGTGGAAGAATGTTTAAATAACACCATTTATCAAAATCACGGCGCATGGTTTAATTTATGATTTTTATTTTTATTTATTTATCAACGCCCTCGGGGGCTTTTACACATGAATAATAATAAATTTACAGTATTTATCGTACATAATTGAATTGCCTCAGTAACAATATTTTATATTTGTCTAAAGATAAATTGAAGATGTCCACTGACTTGGTATAATTATTTCTCTCCATAAGTATTCTGGGCAAAGAGGAATACATATGGTAGTTAGTTCCAGAATTTCTGCGCTGAAATAAATCCTGACTTCTGTATTACGTGTGGTATCCGGAAGCTTATCAGTTCAAGCAATACCGGACTATCAACTAAATCATTTATGGGAATAAATGGAGAAAACGAACGTCTTATGACTTCAACTAGAAAATCTTCAAAGCCAAGAAGCTGAAGAATGCAGGAAAGTTAAATTTGTACAGAAAAAATATTATTGACCCTCTTTTTGTGGAATAATGTTGTATGTTAATCTCAAGACAATATCTAGACCGTAAATGGTTTCATTTATTCAATTCGTTTTTTTTGCTTTTTAAGCTCAAATACATCAATGACATGTGTACATTTATGTTAGAAGAGCATGTTGCTTTCTGTGAGGCACGAAGAGTAAAAAAAAACAATCGTCTTACGTTTTTCTAACTAAAATTACTGAAATAAAAAAAAAACACACACATTTTATTTGAACAAATAAGAACAGACACATTTTAATGGACGTATTTTAATCGATGTATTAAAAAGCGCACTTATCGACACTTTACTTTTTGTCGATTATATTGAAAATATTACCAAAGAATTCCCAAAGTTTAATTTTTTTCAAATTGCGGTCGGAAACTATGGCTCCTCTAGGTTTAAGTACATTTAAATTATTTTAATGTTAACTTTAGGTTTGAATATAAAGCAATGTATTTTATTTTTCTCATTCCGTTTAGATTCCGATTTAGATCATATTTCTCAATAAGGAATAAACAACAATTTCTATGAGACGTGTGAGTTGTTCCCAAAAACGAAAAAATAAGCCTGAGCGGTTAAAATTCAAAATAAATAATAAATTCACAAACGCAAGCAGGTATTCCTTTCATTATGAATTCTATCAATTATGTTAATGACAAGTGAATGGTTTACTGGAAATGCAACAAGGATAAATCTGCATATTATGAGTCCACCAGTCCACCAACTTGTTATAAGTAAATATAGTCATGGTCTGTTATTAGATTTCTGTAATTACGTACGGAAAACCAAGATGGGGTCATATATTATTCTATTTATCTAACTTTAAGTGAATCTAACATACGGTGAAAGAAAACCGTTATCGCTTATTGAATGTAATTTTCTGTTGTGCTTCCTCCTCGCCTCGCGGCCGCAGTTTTCATTTAACTTACTTGGCTTACCAGATAACAGGAATTTTCCTGACATTCCGCTTGATTGTACAAATTTTCAAAACGAAAGAAAACAACAATGAAACCCTTTGTTATCCCACATATTATTCCCGTGAGTGAGTGACCACCTCGTAGTATCCAATTTTTTCCTTCCCCGCACGCAGTGAATTCAAAAAAATATCTCCGTATCCCGATTCATCCGTCCCCGTAGAGATTGCATTCGACACAAAAAGATCCCATCTCGCCCCCTCCGTTGTGGTAAATATGAACGCGACGAAAAACTTCAAAATATTACCAGCTATTATCACTTTTAGTAAAATTGCAAAACGTGTGATGTCACGCTAGGGGGGTCGCCTCACAAATGTGACACCGTGTGACAGGGACGGGGGGAGGGGTCAACAAATCATGAAATTCGTGTGACGTAATGTATGGATGGCCCCTTATGAGGGGTATGACATGCACAAATTGCACAAAACCATAATTAGCATACCAGTCACAATTAAAACTGCATTATTTTTCGATTCAGGTAAAAATCCATATTTTCCGATAGTATTTACCCACCAATTGCAATTATTTTTTCGATTCAGGAAATTGTGCAATTGATGAAAATTTTGCGACTGTGACGGTCGAATGCCACCCATTTTGACAAGAATGTCAGATTACAGTTCAGTTATTGTAAAATGTCATTGCCAATATGCAATAATCAAATTCTTTTGTGTCTGTTGCCTTGATAAAAGCAAAACAGGTTTATATTTCGTTGCGTCATCATAAGCACGAGCGCATATTATTAAAAAACAATTGTTTGATTCTATCGAGGAATTTGGCAAATGACTTCCAGGCTTTTAATTTGGGAGGCGAGTACGGGTACCGCCCACTTCGAACTTTGAACGAATTATTGGATAACCAATCCTCCTGCCGTAGGCACCTCAAGAGTTTTGCTACGTTTGGTGACTTAACAGGGGTGCCCGGATTCATGGGGTGATGTTTGTCTAGATCTGGCGGCGAATGCGTTTGCCCACCCACTGCACGGCGGGCCGGATCGGGGGAGGCTGATTGAGGGAGACCTTTCAAACTCTCCAGCCGGACTCTCTCGACCTTGCACCTCCCAGATTCCTACCCACCCCTCACCTTTTTACTTCTCAGAACTTTCTCGCCTCCTTTTCCATAAAAAGAGCCTCCAAACAGCATCTTCAAAGATGACAAAGTCCCTGAGATACGCGGAAATTCTTTTTTTTTTTTTTACATTAACTCCACAATTCAATTTGGGAGGCGGGAATGGGTACCGCCGCCCCGGGAACCTTTATTGGATAACCAATACCTCTGCCATAGGTCACCCCAAGTGGTTCGCTACGTTTGGTGATTTAGCAGGGGTGCCCGGGTTCATGGGGTGAAGTTTATCTAGGTCTTAGAGGACAGGACACACTGAACCCCAGATTCCTACCCACCCCTTAAACCTTTTTCCTTCCCAGAACTCTCCTTCCCTTGCCTTCCTTAAAAAACCCTCCACACAGCATCCCCAAAGATGGCATAGGCCCTGAGGAAAATTATTAAAAAGATGACATAGGTCATGAGGAAAATAATTTCCCTCGGGGCCTATGTCATCTGGGATGCTGTGTGGAGGGTCTTTTTGAGGATAGGAAGGAATGAACATTAGTCTTGAAGAGACCCATGTTGTAGGAAGGAGGAAACATAGGGGCCGGCAAATCGTTCCACTGCCGAACTGTTGAACATAAGATCGAGTCGAAGAAGCAACCCGTTCTCATGTGACAAATTTCAACCGTGTACACCGTGTGTTTCCCGACTATTCACCGGTGCCGAAGGGATCAATGACGCTAGTTCCTCGGAGCATCTTCCATTGAAATACCGGAAGAACAAGGATAGCATAAGTTAGGAGAATCTATCAAACGGACCGCCCGTTTCTGCACCGAGTCGAGGGGTTTTTTCAGGTATTTTGGGGCTCCAGTCCAGAGGTGGCTGCCAATTTCTAAAGTTTAGATAGTTTCTAGAATTTTTCTTTTGCAGTACCAACCAATTATTTATGTTTAATTATTATAATCAACAATGATAATATAATGTACATAATTATTATGTAAGCTGATTACCAAATAAATTTTATCGTGTTATGATGCCGCTCAACTAATTAAAATTAATGGAAGATTGTCAACCTGTCAATCAATGTTTGTAACCGATTTCCGTCATTTTCCGTTCGGATTTTAATTTTGAGTGCCTAAATTATGTTTCACTTCCGTCAACACTATGAAATCTTTTAACCCCTCAGGCTAATTCGTTCGCTTTTCGGAACAACTCAGATACGTCTAATAGAAATCTTTGTCTCCCTTACTATCGTGTTTAGAAATACGATACAAACGGTGTTAGAAAGAGAAAACATCACTAACAAACAGCTTTATATTCAAATATAAAAGTTAACAACAAAATTATTAAATTGAACACATTTATGAATTTGAAAAAAAAAAATGAAACTTTAAGATTTTTTTATTACTATTTTTACATGAAACAACCAAAAAGTGAGTAGGTATATAATATTTATCGATAACATTTATAATAATACATTTGCCTTACAAAATTTGTGTGTTTTTTTCTTTATCAGTAATTTCATTTTTTAAACTTTTTTATGTTCGCATTAAAAAATACACATTTCGGAAATTTATGTTTATTTCTCTACATATTATAAATTAAAGTCCTCCATCTCCTTCCTTACCTAAAAATACCCTCTACACAGCACCCCAAAGATGTAGATATAGGACCTCAGGGGAATTATTTTCCACAGGGCCTCCTGTGTGGAGCTAATGTAAAAAAAATTACCCTCAAACCAAGAGGAAGGTAACTATACAAATAAGATTTTTAAAAAATGGCCCCCATCCACTTTTCCCGATTATAAGAATGACGCTCGGGCAACGCCGGGTGGTTCAACTAGTTTTTAAATAGAAAAACAAACTAAGCAATGGCCGCCATTATTGTCGTCGTGTCCTTTTTAGATTTTACGCCGTTGTCAAGAAAAGGACTCCCGGTGTTTTTCTTATTTAGTCTGAAACCTGATTTAGTACCCACTCTTCAAAAGAAAATCGAATAATAAAACTCATTGACAAAGTACCCACCCACACTTAGCATTGGAATTAAATGTATTTAAAAATAATATAAATTAAAATTGTTTGGTATGTACGTTGGTACCTACAAAGCTTTCGAACAAATTGTTTGAAAAAGTACCTACTTAGCTGTAGAACAATTTAAAAATAAAGTCGTGCAAGTACCTACCCAACAGAACACTTAAAAAAATAAAATTAAAAGTAGGTACTTACCCAAATTTCGTTGCACTAAACTAAACAGCCGCATAGAACGATAATTAATTTTAGCTAGCGACTGGCGACCTCCTCGGCGAAGAGAGGGTGGGAACTGGCTAGATAAAGAACCAGATTAAATTACTAAAATAGGAGTGTAAAGTGTAATAATAATAATGTAACGAGTGTCGTCGGAGAAATTGATTTCGTATCACTTGAACCGTTGAAGAGCCAGTGAAGCCCTACAGACTACCCGTTCATAACCGGCTGTGGTAGGTGTCACAATAGACGATGCTAACCAGTTCAATAGTGCAGGGTCCACTTGTAGATAGGTATGCATATTATCGTATGAATGATAAAAAATACAAGTATGTAATTCACACGCGAAAGAAGTGAAGCAGACAAGATTGGGGAGGTTACGAAGCACCGCAAACAGAGGAGACCGGTTATCATTCTCTCGCAGGCTAAATCCTATAGATGTATGTGTTTGTATCTTTTTAGTGTCGCTTTTTTCGTTTCTTCGAGTTTCAAATCACAACTTTGCTAAAGAAGTTTTCACTTAAAAAATAAAAATAAGTTAACCTACGAAAAATACTAATTTCAGGTGAGTGTCTGTAATTCGATTTCAATGAATTCGAGAACGTGAATTCTGAATTTTTTACATTAGCTCCATACAGGAGGCGAAAAAATCCCTCAGGGCCCTTGTCATCTTTGGGGAAGCTATGTGGAGGATATTTTTAAGGATGGAATAAGAGGAAGTTTTGGGAAGGAAATATATGATGGGTGGGAATCTGGTATCAATGTGACCAGGAGTGACGGTTGTATGAATTCATCGGAAGGCGATAGGTCTAGCTAAGAGTCTAGAGAAGTTCGACGATTAGTAGCTAGGTTCCAAACCAGACCATTTGTTGTCATTTTATTAATAATGGGTACCCGCGCGTTGCAAATACACCTCCAGTTATCAGATTTTGATACTAAATTACTCCACCGCTCTAAATCGAAATTTTTTGTGCAGAAAGCGGGATCTTAAAAGGTCTCCCTCAACTAGTATATGCCGATCCGACCGCCACGCAGTACGTGGATAGAGGCGTCGGCCTCCAAGACTTGGACAAACCACACCCATCATCATCTAAGTGACCAAACGTAGCGAACTATTTGGGGTGACCTATGGCAGAGGTTTTGAACCAATAAATGATTCCCGGGGCAGTTCACTACTCACACCCGTTTCCTAAATTAATTAGTGTAGTAAAACTGCATCATAAATATATTGCTCAATATTTGTACGTTAATTTTCTCGCCATTTTGGAGGGCCGTTTAGACATTTTATTGGTTTGTAAAATGAACCTGAATAAACCTCCCTGCTTTGAGCATTTAACAATCGTCTTGACTTCATCCAACCAAGCTCCATCCAACACATTATGTATTCATTTATTTTCTTGCTTTGTATAAAAAGGATCACCATCTTTGAATGTGTTAAATGTATTAATGTCTGGTCTGCGCCGCTGCACCGGTCCCCGATATATTTAACCCATTGGCCACAGAATTGATGAGCTAAAAAATTGGCCGTACCAAAAATTTAAAACTTGCATTGATGTACTAAATCTACTGTAACTTTTAAACAATGTAAAATTTGTTTACATATTAGATTAAAGTAAAGAAAAACATAAAAATAAAAAATTTAAAAATGCTAAAATATGTGTAAATAAGGATACAAATATAACCTATTTTTTTTGTAAGTTTTATTTCTCATTTTTATTCATAAAGTTACAAAAAACGTAATATTCATAAATCGAACATTAATAATTTTTTTTATTTTTTACATACGTGTATACGAATCAGTATCTTCTTATATTTAAAAATCAATTTTTGTTTGTTTGTTCGTAAGTTATGCGCTGCCATACCGTTCATCCGATTGGGATAAAACTTTGGTGATTTGTTGTGGGCACGCCCGCGAAGGTTATAGACTATATATAATGGCAAGCTCTGGAGTTATTAAATTTATATAAGTGAAAATGAGTGTATTTCATATATTTTAGCGGCAGGGAGCGTAGGCATAAGAGGGAAGGTAATGAAGAATGTGGGATTAGCGTTAGGGATGACGAGGGAGGGGAAGGCGTGGAGGACGGGTGGGGAACGCGTGGAGAAGGGGACGCATGGGGAAGGAAATGCGGGGAGAAACCATTTATTTCTTGGCATTGCAACGCATGCCGGGTACCAGCTAGTATATTATAAAAGAAAGTCCAAAAAAACGTGCGTCCCGCAAAAACTCAGAAACAAGCACCGTTACGATCGAGGTAGTTACAAGGCGTGGTAGATCTCTATCCGCCGTCCAGGATGACGGTTCCCGCTTTTACCTAAAAGGCGTGCTTTTGAAGATATAAGGGCTGGAAGTTTCGTCCTCTAGAAATTTCAAAAACAGTCTTCCGGAAAATTCTAGAAGGTTCGATAAAACTCTAGAAAGTTCTGCAAGGTGTGGAGGAGTATGTCGGTGAGTTCTGGAATATTTGGGAATAGGGAATCAGGGACATCATTGAGGAACATTCCAGAACACTCTCGAATGTTGTCCTGAGCGAAGCTGGGCACCCCAGCTAGTAACTAATAAAATAATTTGGCATGATAGTCCTCAAAGCAATCAGGGACGTGCAGGGTCACTGCCAAAAGCCTAGAACCACTCGCAATTTTAAAGAAATCATATGGCGGCTGGCTGCATACAAAACTTGGAACACAAATATCAGGGAAAAAAATGATTGTCTGTAAAGTCGGTTTACGGATGATAATTTTACGCAGTAACATCATATAATAACGATGGAGTGGAAGAGAGATGCGTCACAAGCCGAACGCTTAGGCCGAAAGCTTGTTCCGCGCTCTCGCTCTACAGAGCGTTCGGCATTTAATTTGTTTTTCAAAAAAGTTACTGTCGTGCTGGTTTTCCGTTTTTTGGCGGACCTGCTCTAGCCCGACGGCGCGCCGGGGTTTGTGGTTAAGTAACTGAGTGGCACACCCGGCAGGCTGCCGGGGTTTGTGGCCAATGGGTTAAATAATTTAATGCACATGTTTCTACCTACTGAAGTGATCAAATTGAACTGACGTAGACAAGTAAATGATTTACCGTGCGACACAAGACACCCGTCCAAAACTCCCGTTCTTATGAAATTCGATAGAGAATCCAGTAAAATTCCACCAACTCAACAGAAATTTATTTTGTATGAAAATGTAGTCACGTATAGACGAACCACTGATAGCACCGTTGTAATCTACACCTCTTCAACTTGTCCGGGCTTTAAGCAGTGTTTTTTAAAGTCATATCTGATGTAGATTAGTAATTTTCCTATATTAATTGTTTTGTTTTTAAGAGGAATATAAACGCTAGAAATATTTCGATTCTCATGCCTTCAAAATTTAAATCGAGCGTCTTATTTGCACGAGGCAAGTAAGCGAAAAAGTTGTTTTTATTTATTTTGTGCATAATTTTATAAGTATGAAAGTTAGAACAAAGAAAACCTCAAAAATAGTCTTTGCCATAAAGGGGTATTTTTAAAAAATTGTTTCTTATGGTTAAGTCATGATAAAACATTTTTTTAGAGGTTTACGCTTATATTTTTTGATATGTGAATAATAATTTTATTGTGATTCCAATACGTAGAAAAGCTTCAATTATCCTTAGCATATTTATTGATGTTCATAATGTAAACCGATCCGTCGTAAAGATTAATCTAAATAGTTTCTATTAGAAACTGGTATGTAGGTACGTATGTGTTTGAATCGAGCACTAGGGGCGCAGCGGGGCCGGGAACTTATCAGGAGCCAAACCAAAAAATAATAGTCCTGCCTAGTCTGGCCATTCTTGCACCCCCCCCCCCCCCCCCCCCCCAGAGTCTACGCCCTGTGCCTGGGCACCGGTGGCCCTATTTACGGCACTGGTTTCTAAATAGGATTTCACGTATAACTTCATCTGAAGGGACTGGGTCCAATTACAACACATTATTTAAACGACGATAATACAAGAGAAATGACACAATATAATATGTCAGAAAAATGACAGCTAAGACAAAAATAGGGCATAAAAAGCAATAAAGATAATGTCAAGTCAAGCGACCTAGTCACTATCTATTGACCGGCCACTATGTTTCGGTTTCACAATCTACCGATTTCATCGTTTGGCCAAACTTAATCACATTGGACCAAGACCCTTTTTCCACAAAAAATTATAAATTGATTTCGAAAGACTGTTCTTTTATTTAGTAAAGCTAACTTTTAAATTTTGAGAAAATATGTTTATTTTTTAGTACAATAAGGTTTTACCGTAGGTCGTTCGTTGGCAGATTTGTTAAATTTTCAAACAAAATTTTGTATTATACACATACATTTCAAATCATATAATCTATGCAGTAAAATAAATCAATTAATTATTTGCGAAAGCTACTTTTCAGAATTTTAATTTTAGTTCAAATGAAATCATAAAAAAAGATCCGCGCCCTTGTTTTGGTGACGAAAATACTTCAGTTTGTCTATTTATTTACAGTCTTACAAACTAATATATTTAAAAAAAAAAATCTTATTTTACTTAGACCTTATTGGAAAATTATAAATATTTATGACCAAAAAACAATTCAAAAAGAACATAATTTTAATTTTTTTATCGTCACGAGTTTGAGCATTTTTGAATGTGGGTATTTATCAAAGCAAATTTGGAATGAAATAAAATCGATATGTTATGTTAAAATGCTGGTATGGAGAATAATTAATCTTTCTCATCGGAACCGCCCTGTACCGTTGCAAGATCATCGTTCAACGAAATTTAAATTTTCGGCCGCTGGTTAATGGCTCTTAATCATTAAATTTTATATAATGAACCTCAAGTAGATTATCCTCAAAGACATCGGCAGTGTGAAGATAAAAATTATGGGTAACCTACCTAAACATAAATAAAAAGAAGTGCGCGGCGATAAAAAGTAAAGATAATAAATATCTCTTCATTAATTTGTAAAGGTCAATACTCTACACAACACATCGTCCAGTTGACTAGTCAGACATCTCAAAATACTAAGTTTTGAGATAATGAGAAAACAATATTCGAATAAATCGTAAATCAAATATTATTTACACGAGTCTGTTTTTACATTTAAATTTGCTATGAAATAACACCGGGAATTATAATGGTCCGGTAAGCATGACATTTTTAAATTTCCTACGTAACCCATTTTTCATACATACATCATTTTTTGTTCACGTTTAGTTCACAATAAGTTTTCCTGCATTATAATTAATTTGGTAGTGTTTATGAATAATCTGAGTTTTGTACCAGATAGAGTACACTTTTACCTCTTTATTAAAGTGCTTTTGGCAGGTGTCCAAGTGAGAAGTGTGGATTTTCCAAATTTACTTCCTTCTAATCCCCTACCGCTACAATGTCTCCTTTGCAATCCATCCCTTCCCTGCGTGTCCATTGCGACTTTCCCGTCTTCCCGCGAACCCCCTCTCCTTCGTTCCCCCTCTCTCCTAGATTCCCCCTCCCCCTCTCGTCTTTTCAGCCTGCCGCTAAACTATATGTATAAAATACACACTTTCAAATAACTCACGCGCCACCTATTGTAAATTTCATAATGCCAGAGCTCACCATTATATATATAGAGAAACCTTCGCGGACATACGCACAACAAATTATCAAAGTTTCACCGCAATTGGATGAATGGTGTAGGAACGTATGACAAACAAACAAACATTCGTTTAGATTGAAATAAATATTATACCCAACTTAGCAAAATGGAACAGCTCAAAATTAACCCTTTATTTTTGGCTAAGATTTCTGGCTTTCTTCCACAACAATAATATGCACATAATATGTCTTCTTCTCTTATGTAACTACGAATCTATACCTCGCCTGTGCAATAAAGGAATAATGCATGCACGTACGAATCTCTTAAATATATCAAACATATTGAATTTTTTAAAATAATCTCAAATATAAAAACAAGGAAACAACTGTATATAGATTCTAACTGCAACTAATCTTTAACTCTTTAACATATGTATAAGATACTGATGCCGTGGGTCGACCTACAGTGCCCTTCTTGACAATATCAAGGAGGATACGATGTTTCTACTCATGTTGACAGAATAGCACTTAATCCCAAACATGGGAACACCTCAGCACAGGTTCGCCTAGTGAGGTGTTCACAAAATACTACGACTAACCTATTTACATACAGTTACGGATCATCATTTTTACATTACATTACAATCAACATTTTTTTCTTAGTACTAAACTTATTATCTATGTGAACCAATGTAATCATTTGTAAAGTGTATGTTCAAAAATAGTAATAAAAACATAAATGAAGTAATTAATATGTAATTTTAGTTTGTTTTGGTGTCACAAAAATTGCACAACGATTTCTGTTTGGAATTTTCAGGTCAATAAGGCGTCCAGAGAGTCAAGGGACCGTAATCCCTTTATTTTGACATCAGTGGTCAACGTCAATGTTTTTGTTTTCATCGTGAGCAATGGGGTCTTTAAAATAATTTAATTTCCACTGTCCACTACGAAATACGAGGTCAAACCAACTATTCCACATCCCGCACTCAAAAACAAATTACACACAACATTCATCTCTCAGAAGAACGTGCACAAAATACAATTACATCTTTTAAGATGCTGATATTTTCCATTTGTCCTCAGGCCAATTTACCAAATGTATAAAAGAAAAAATCAAAACAAATTGTTAATTACGAACCCTCCACCCCTGCTGTGTATTATTTTCTTATTCTCATTGTGTTATTCTTCCTTCTTTTCATAATAATATTTGGAAGATTTATATAGCACCGTTTTTTTTTTTGTTGTGAAAAATCACCCAAGGGCGCTTATTTATCTTTGAAGTTACGATGTGAAAATGTATTACTTTTGTATAGATTCAGAGTTTAATTTTATTTTATTTCTCCAACATGCTTTAATCTGTGTTTTTTATTTGTCTTTTATATTATAATCTTCTTTTTCTACCAATTTTTGTTCTCTTTAATGTTAATCTATATTTTTATATATATGCCACACGTTTTTTGCGGAAAATTCGCTGGTTTATACAACCATGTTATATGTAATTACCTTAAGAAAATATGTATAACTGTTTGTTTCCCTAATAAACTAAAATAAAAAATAAATTGAAATAACACAATAATTTTGTTTGTAACCACGATTTATTTAATTTTTCCACTACCAACCGGGTTCGCTTTTCATAAGCATAAAAATGGGTATAAAAATTAAACTGATGAAAAAAAAATTAAATTAAAATAGCTATTATATACTTATCCAACTGTCGAAAAAAAGCATATTTAATAGTCACTGTAAACTGTAACGTAATAAGTTGTTGAACTCTGTACGCATTACGAAGATAACATTACTATGGGACTTCGCCCGAAATTTGGATAATATGCAAATAATTAAATAATATAATATTATGATTAGATGTCACAATGTATTTCGAAATGAAATGTAGAGAGTAATTTTCCTCTTATTTTGTAAGTCAAGTGTGCAACTTTTCAAGTAATCTGCTTTAAGGGAAAATAGGATAGGGGTGCTTTTTGAAATCTCATGTACAGACGGTGTATATCTTTTACATTAGCTCCACACAGGAGGCCTTGAGGAAAATAATTCCCCTGGGGGCCTATGATATCTGATGTTGTGTGAAGGAAAAGAAGGAGAGAGTTTTGGGAAGGAAAACGGTATTAGGGGTGGGTAGGAATCTAGGGGTCAGTGTGTCCAGGAATGACGGACGTATGACTCCATCCCTCTCACTGAAGTGCAAGGCGATGTTCCGAGTACGGCTGGAGAAGTAAAAGCGACTCCCTCGACCATTCTTTCCCGATCCAGCCTGCTATGCAGCTGGTGGGTAGATGCATCCACCGCCAAAACCAGGCCAAACCTCTCCCCACGAACCAGAGCACCCCTACTAAATCACCAAACGTAACGAACCACTTGGGGTGACCTATGGCAGAGGTGTAGGTTATCCAATAAATGGTTCCCGGGGCGGTGATACCCATACCCGCCTCCCAAATGGATAATATATATGTACAACCTAACCAAACCTAATCTAACCTTTCCCCCTAGTAACCTTTATCTTTTTTAAAGGTAAAAAAACAACTATATTTGTTCATATGAAGCAGATACTTTGTGATTAACATTATAATTTAAAATAAAACATTAAATTAGTAAACACTACTTTTATTTTTTATATACTTTATACCGACCGGGTTTCGCTACGACAGTAGCTTCTTCAGGGCAGTATAATACTCTATTATACATAATTGTAGAGTATGTATTATAAAATGCGTTTTTGGGGTAGTAATTTTAATACGTAAATGACAAATTTTTGTTCCGACGTAAATAGGTAATTTGTAATTTATATTTACACCCATCAAAATGATTTCTTTTATTAATTTTTATTTTATATTTCATCATATTTTTATAACTAACTAACTAACCATCACGCCGTTTCCCCGCAGGGGTAGGCAGAGAGGACGGACCGCCAAACAACTCGATCTTGGCACACACTCCTTGCTTCGTTCACATTCATACATCGTCTCATACATGCTCTTCTGTTATTCTGACTCTATATTTTTATACAGTAAAAATATTTTGTTTTGTTTTTCATTTACTCACAAATAATTGCCAAAACTGTCTCTAACTAAAAAAATGAAACACCAAAATCTTTAATATTTCTTTTAATTCAAAGCAAAACTAAAAAAGTAGATCACATCCGTACTAGATATTTAATATACCTACTGTTACAAATATACTACTAATGTACTGGATATTTGATATACTGATTACAAAAATAATTTTTCAGTTTGTTTGGGTATTTAGATCTCAAATCCAAAATTAAGATTTGTTTTTTTTTTACATGAATACCTCACAAGGGTCCCAGCTGCTCCCGTTTGGAGCGAGTGAGACTATGGCATCCCAATTTTATCGCAATGTAGGGGTAAGTTGTGAGGCTGAAGGTAGGGAGGGGGAATGAATTGGGGAGGAGTAAGGTGAGGAAGTACCTGGCTATTCAAATCTGGTCACCAAACACGGCTAAAGCCATTTCAAGCAACGTTTCAATTCTGGATGGTGGTCTTACACCAGGGCGATACTGAGAATATCTTCCTAGGAACAACTGATATCAATCAGTTTAACGGGACTTAATTGAAAAATGTAAAAAATGTAAATAAATAATAAAGGAATTTATTAATAAAAAAAAATAAAAAAAACGTGTCGCAAATATACTAAATATTATTTTTAAATGAATTAATTGTAAAATAACACAAATCAATCAAATACAATTTATTTGTGCAGGCCGGAATTCGATCCTGCGACCTTCGGATTGTGAGTCGAGAGCGTTACCCCTAGACCACGGCGGCCGTCGCTCGTATGAAACTTTCCTCTTAACCGTGTACCACTTTTCGATATTTTTACTTTTGTTGAAACGCCGTTATGATTTGAAACTCGATGAAACGAAAAATAGAGACTTTAAAAGGAGACAAACACACACATCTCTACAAATTAGCCTGGGAGAGAATGAGATAATATAATCGGTCTCCTCTTTGGCGGTGCTTCGCAGCCTCCTCACTCTTGTCAATTTTAGTTTTCTGAAAGTTTCACTTCTACCGCATGTGAATTGCACACTCTGATTTGTTTTTTAAATTAACTATTTGAAAACAATTTGTCTCGTAATATTGGGCCATTTATTCACAACCGCCAGACTCCGAATTTAAGATTATAGGTGCCTTAATCAGGTTGACCCGAACACACTATATCACACAGATAAATTTCTTGCGTACAGCATGTTTCATACTTGTTATTCGTATTCAGAAAAGAAGTTTCTCGTGAAATTGAAAAAAAAAACACATGTTTATAAAAAAAAGAACATCCTGAAAAACTTTTTGAATATTCAAATACGAACAACGCCAAATTAGGTACCTACATTTACATTAGGCTGAAGCGACATTGTATGATTTTTTGAAGTGAAACTTCTTGAGGACCGTTGTGATTTGAAAAACAACACTAAAAAGAGACAGAGAATGAGATAGAATGAAACCTTACCTACGAAGCGTCGCGCTGGCCGCATTGGCCGCTTTGATTACGTGCTCACTTTTCAAGTCTCCTAATGGTTGAGATTGTATGGTTGAATCGCCTCTTTAAAGGTTTTATACCTCATAAGAGTCCCAGCTGCTCCCGTCTGGAACCAGTGACATTATGGCATCCTCAATCGGGGTACATTGTGAGGCTGAAGATAATGTGGAGGGGAAGGATATGGGGAAGAGGAAGGTAGGGAAGTACCTTGCTGTTCAGATCTGGTCACCAAACACGTATAAAGCCATTTCAAGCAATGTTTCAATTCTGAATGGTGGTCGATACTGAGAATATCTTCCACTCTTGTAATAGCAGAAAAAGAATTATATCATCCACATTCTCGTAAAAATGCTTTAAAAAATCTATATTTATACGAGTAAAGACTCGTCTGAATAAAAATGTCGATTTATTAATGCTAAAATCATATTTTTTTGCACAAAATCTGTCAAAAACACCTGAAAAATATAATATTCTTAAAATGTCAGAACCTCAATGAAAAACAAAGTCTTATAAAAATCTTTTATTAACGTTTTACTTGCATACGATTTTAAGATATTCCTCCAATAGACTCTTCACAGAATATAATGTCTTAAACATACGGCAACTTCATCTAAAATTTACACTAACACATTTCATGTTCAAATACAAGAAAAAAACTCTTTTACATCACAGTTACACCACCAGAACAATAACCAAACGACACTACAATGTTCCTACACTACGCACCACATCAGCTCAAAGACATTTCATGTACCTAGCTCCTAAAATGTTTAACCTTCTCCCCGAGAACCTAAAATCCGAAACCCAACCCCATATCTTTAAAAAAAAATTATCAAAATGGATCCTTACATTCAGTAACGATGATGAGTAAAAATTTGCTATTTTAATTGAATTGTAATATAATTGATACAACTTGTAACATAAATTAATTTAATGTGTTAATTAAATTACTAACTTAATTTGTTACTAAATATGTTACTTAAACTACTTAAATGAATTGCATAAGTTAATAGCTGTACACTGTACCTACACAATCTGTAAACTTCATCCGCCATAACACAGGGACATCCCTAGCATGGCGGATGAATTAACACAATTTTTTGTTCATTGTATAAACTTCTTTTAATAAATAAATAAAATAAAATAAATAAATACTATTACAATTTCTACGATAATTTCTAAGCACAAACATTTCTAAGGCAAACTAGCTAACATCTCCATTATTATCTTCGCTAAAGCTTAAATTTAGATTTAAGGCATCTTTTTCTATTATAACAATACTGACATTTGATTTTTGCAATGTCGCTCCAGCCTAATACGCCACCTACCTGACCCTTTTTCCTTAAAAATATAAATATGTGCAAACAAGACAACCCACTCTTTCTCAGAGCTGCAAGGACCTCTCTACCAGAAGAGTACCTACACGCAGTGGCGTAGCTAGGGGGTGCCACCCGACCGTGGAAAAAAATTACAATGGTAGAATATTGTCACAAAAATATTTTACACATGAACACGGTCTGTTATTTATATTTTTGTAAAGGGTTTTCCAATAAGAGGTGTTATTTTGAATAGCCTGTCAATGGATTGCGCTATCGAGAGATGATTAATGATTTTTTATGGCCGGAATTGGATGGTATTGATCTGGACAACGTTTACTTTCGACAAGACGGCGCTACGTGCCACACAAGCAACGAAACCATTGATCTTTTCCGGACCGTGTTATCTCTTTAAGAGGTGATCAAAATTGGCCACCGAGATCTTGTGATTTAACACCTTGCAACTTCTTCCTTTTGGGCCGCGTGAAAGGAAGGTCTACGCCAACAGCTCAGCGTCGATTCAAGACCTCAAAGATGGAATTCGTGAGGCTATCGAGGACATAGGGCAGCCACTTTGCGATTTGGTTTTGGAAAATTTCATGAAAAGGATATGGTCCTGTAAGCGTGGTCGTGGTGGTCATTTGCCTGCTGTTATTTTCCACTATTAACGGTATATGCCAGATTATTGGTAAATGCCAGATTATTAGTTTTTACAAATGTAAAAATCCTTTTAACTTTTCTTATGATATGAATGGTGTTAATCTTCTTCGTGTATCGCAGATTCGTGATCTTAGTGTTATATTCCACGAGAGTCTACAGTTCAATGTACACATTGATGAAATAACAAGTGACGCAATGAGAATACTAGGTTTTATCTTGAGAATGGGGACAAATTTTAAAAGTATGTTAACATTAAAACATCTGTATTGCTCACTAGTACGAAGCAGATTAGAGTACAATTCCTCTGTATGGTCACCATACTACAATGTTCATTCTCAATCATTGGAAAAGGTACAAAACAAATTTCTTCGGTACATCAATTTTAAAATGAAAATTCCAATCGAATTTATAAATTATAATTACTTACGCGCTGAAACCAGACTTCTTAAATTATCAGATAGAAGAGTGTTAATTGATTTATTATTTTTATACAAAATTATAAAATCTTTAATTGACAGCCCTAATTTGTTGGAACTAATTTGCATTAGCATACCCGCTAGACAAACTCGTAGTAAAAGATATTTTTAAATGCAACAATAAACTCAACACTAATTACTCTATATACTCACCAATTCCAAGAATCCATAACCTTGCGAATAAATACTGCGAATCTATAGATATATTTAGTATTGACAGTTTTGAATGTTTCAAAAATCAATTAATCTCGATTTTATCCGCTAATAGTTAACTTTTATTATTTTTTGTTTTTCTCATAAAATATTTTTTCATCTAAACCTCACCAGTAAAATGTATACTTACTTTATAATATTTTTGCGGTTCTATTTACACTTTGTTCTATGTCAGGTCTTATTATTAATAATATGTATAAATATTTAAAGCTGAATTGTATTAGTTTTTTTGTAAGTACAACTTGTACTATTTCATTTAATTTCTTTTTTATGTTGTAATATTCTTTACCTAACGAGTCGATTGCATTCATATTTATTCTGTTTTATTGATTATGTAATACATGTAATTAATATTGTTAATTATATATTTGCTTCTTTTCTTGTAAAAGCCCACTAGGGCGTTAATAAATATAAAATAAAATAAATAAATAAAATAAATACCTTCCTCTTTATAATGAAATAAACATCCGATCATTTAAATTGAGATGAGTCACTCATCTGCCCTGATGATGGACACTGTAACGCTGTCCGAAACGTTGGCTGAAGAAGGAAGTAGCAAAACACGGCATAACACCCCAAAAATCATAACAAAAACCCTATAGTTCTATGGATCGGTCGGTCAGGGATTCTCCAAAAGTTCTGTTGTTTTATTTTGGTTCCTAGCTCTATTGCTCGGTTGGGGATTCCCCTGAAATATTCCTCGCTTGTCACCTGTGTCATTCTTATTTCTTTCGTAACTTGTGATTGGCATGAACTCGTGAAGGGAATTACATATTGGTTTTTGAAAAAATTGTTATTCTGTTAGTGTTTTTAAAAGTGTTGAAAGACATCTTTCAAAAAAACAAGGTACCTAAGTGGATTGGATAGTTAATTTTTTGTAATAAACGATAACTGATAAACCCAAAACCCGCGCACAAATAAAACAGAATCTATCGATAACTGACTGAAAAAAAATGATCAATCATCTGAATGTTTTTTTTTTCTGTATTTCATTGTTGTGTATTAAGGAATTAAGGAATAATAATAAATAAAAAGTAATTTTGAGGATTTAGAATTTTTATTACACATTTGACTAACTAGTAATGTTTTTATTTTTTACAAAGTCGAAATTTGCATTTTGAAACCACGTTCTTTCTTGGGAGTGACACCACGTTATCCGCCCCGGGTGCCACCCATGCTAGCTAAGCCACTGCCTGCACGTAGGTACACACCAACACGTAATAATATTAAGTGTGTGTTGTTTCGTTGTTAAGGTCAATTCTAATTGCACTTCCTATAATACCTAAGAAGTACCTACAATAATAATTGAAAACCTTGGAATTATGCATTATAATGCAAAAAATAAGACATTGTAATGGAATTAGCTGAAGGAACTAGCGTCGTTGATACTTTCGGCACCGGTGTTTAATCAGGAAACACGTCAAACGCGCGCCCAACATTATTTGAACACGGTTGTCATTATTTGTCACATAAGAACAGGTCGTTTCTACGACTCATTCTTGAGTTTAAGCCGCTGCTATCCGAATTTCGATCGATTTCTAACATATCTCCCTTAAACATTCGAAGTTTTTAAGCTCTTAAAAAAATACATGTTATTTTTGAAGATAATATCTAGATACGTCCCACGCCGAAACGCAAATTATATGAAATTCTCTCGATAGAAAAAAATCGCAAAGTATGCTCCGAAAATTATTTAAAACAAGTCTATTTCTATTATTTTACAAGTTATATTTGTGAAAAAATTCACAATGTTTCTTTAAATGACATTTAAGATACGTTCTACGAGATTTTTGCTCTATTTGAAACGAGTCATGTTTTATTAAACTTTTTCGCCATTTTCGCTGCGACTTAAAATATTAGCGCGCTCTGTCCAACATTCGTAATTACACATCTCTCCATCTTCTTCTTTTTCAGCCGAATAGCGCCGCCTTAATCGGGAAACACGCCAAAAACACGCGCCCAACACACGATGAATTTGAACACGATGGTCATTTTTTGTCACATAAGAACAGGTCGTTTCTACGACTCGTTCTTGAGTTTAACAGCTCCCCTGTTGACTTATTCCTCTCCTCAAAAGTACCCTCTTCACGACATCCCGAAAGATGGAATTGGCCTTGGAGGTTAATTATTTTCCTCAAGACCTCCGCGGCGGGCTTACTCGGTACCTACCTAAGTTTTTGTTATATTTTTGTTATGTGAGGAAGGTTAAAGTAGGGGCTGTAGGAAAGGATTTTGGCGGGGTCTTGAAGAGACCGAGATTACTTGAAGGAGGAAAACAGATGCCGGTTGTTCGTTCCACACACGAGCCGACTTACACAAAACGAGTCGAAGAAACAACCCGTTCTCCATGAAAACAACTTCAACTGCGAAGAATTTTAATCTTCTAAAAGTTGCTTGTGCAAAAGTGGGGACTTAGCTAGCAGAAACTAACCCACGGCAGATGAAAACCCAACGCCAATTTGACCACTCATCTACTAAACAGTCGGCTATCGAAAGTCTGGACTGCGAAAAATTACCAACGATAATCCGAACGAATGTTTTTTCATTTTCCCAACCAATCGAGTAGGTCAGGAACAAGGCCGGAAAACTTGACATGTGTTGCAATTTCATCAAATATTTATTAAATAATATTTACCACTAAATACGTGATAGATTTACGTACACAGATTAAAATAACTGCTTAGTTAAGGATAATAATCAATCATTTAATATTCAATCTAAAACCCACCCAACCTGATGGCAATCAATAAAATACCTAATAATTAGGTGTTTCAATAAGTGAATTACTGAAACACCTAAATTTAATCAAAATAATAATCATCGTATAGGCTGTAAAACAAATATTTTCAAGCGGAAGATTGACTTTGATAACATGTCATAAACATTGATTATAAATCGACTGATTTAATCAAAGAATAATCGGCTTATTGTGAAAGCAAAAACAATAATTGCGATAGTGTTTTTTTTATCTGCACGCGGCTTTTCGCACAACTTTTTACGCGGTTTTAAAGATTACGCATTTCAAATATAGAATAAATATAATAATTTGTCTTGTGGTAGGTACTTACCTAATATATACTATACGTAGGTACTTAATCGTTTTAATTTATGCCAAATTGAAAAGACTCTTTTCTTGATTTGATAATTTTCACAACACAAATCGGTTAAATGTCACGCTCGTACGTACGCACGAGGAAAATGCATAATTTCATGCAGTTTTTAAAAATAAAATACACAAATAACTAAATAACTCACCTTATATGCATGACAGCCGGCGATCACCTTTTCAAATAGCACAGAAGTAGTAAATTACACAACACGCAAGTCCCATCCGCAAACTAAAATGTCGATATGATTGTCACAAATACCTATAAATAAAACGGTGCATTGTTATTTTACGTCAATGCAGTTTGTACTTGAAGTTAATGCGCCGCCGCGACGCGCGACGTCCTATTATTTAGCTGCTACCGAATGCGCCACGCAATTAATTCGATTTTATGAAATTATTATTGTATTATTAATTTATGTGTGCCGTAATATCAATTGTTTAATCACTGAGGCGTCAAAGCAGCGTGCTTCGCAACGGAAAATGACCCAGTTAGCGATCGACAACAATATCATTCATTATTTGACACAACTACACTGCCGCGGATGTTCGTAATCAAACTCGACTGAAATTCTGAAAACAACCAACACTAGCGCGCTGCAACCGTGAACAGCTGTTCGGCTTCGTTCGACCATTATATTATCAAGGTTTCAACTGACACAGCAATGTCATACAATAATAGGCTCTAGATATAATTGTATTAGAGTTTATTATCGCATAACATTTTTCTATCATAAGGAATCTTTTCATTCTAAGGGTCTATGTGAAGCGGCAGCTAGGAATATTTCCCCCGTCAGTGGCGCCATCTGCAGAGTCGACTACGAAGTAACGAAGAAAAATGTGTAAAAAGGATTACCTTTTCAAGGTAATGATTTAGTTGCAAATTGATAAGTTTATATTTTTAGGGCCTAGGCCTGAGATCTTTTTTTTTATTTTTTTTTATATGAATACCGCACAAGAGTCCCAACTGCTCCCGTCTGGAGCCAGTGAGACTATGGCATCCCCAATTGGGGTATGTTGTGAGGCTGAAGGTAGTGGGGAGGGGAAGGAGATAGGGAAGAGGAAGGTGGGGAAGTACCTGGCTATTCAGATCTGGTCACTAAACACGGCTAAAGCCATTTCAAGCAACGTTTCAATTCTGAATGGTGGTCTTGCACCAGGGCGATACTGATAGTATCTTCCACTCTGTGTCCACTATCCACCACTATCTATTTTATAGGAAGGTCAAAATATTTCTGCTTTGCAATAAAGTCCAATAAATGGAATATTTCTGAATGCATCTGGGTTTTGAAAGATTTTGGAATATGCTTTCAAATTTTATATTAGAAATAATATAATTTTTGAAATATAAAATTTTTTAATGCAAACATGAAAAAAATTAAAAATGACGTTACTTACGTTACGTTTACCCACCTTACGGTTTTTCTAACTAAGAACAAAAACACACATATTTTTACTATGTATCGCCTAACTCACTTTTTTGTCGTTACATGTAAAAATAATTAAGAGAAAATTCCAAGTTTCATAAATGTCGGAAACTTTGGTTTCGTAAAAGTGTACATTTTAATTATTTCGTGTTTATCTTTTAGATTTGAATATAAAGCTTGGTGTTTTCTCTTTCTAATACCGTTTAGATCATTTTTCTAACCATGATAGTAAGGGAGCCAGAGCGATTTCCACGAGACCTATATGAGTTGTTCCGAAATGTGAACAAATTAGCCTGTGGTTAACGTGAATCCAGCCCTCACTGCTGGGACAGCTAGGGGTATGTTATGTGAAGGAGATAAGGAAGTTTTGTTCACCCAATATGGTTAACGTCATTGTAACATTTCTATTCTGAACGGCCTTGCATTAAGGTGATACCTATCGTACTCCGGAACGCGCCACAAATATAAAATACATTAAATGAAGTGAAATAGCACAATTAATTAAGTACAATAATTTACCTGTGCATGACTGGATTCGAATCCGCAACCCCTGTTTTTTCTTACACTTGGAATTACATTTTTATCAATACATACTTCTCTTTTGATGACTTCCAACTCTCCTTCAACTCTTGGTACGCCAGCTGACATTACTTTCATAAAACTTTACTTTTATTTGCAAAATTATGTTTTTGTAAATTGTATCATCTTACTAGATAATGTGTTTATATATTAATTTTAAAAATATATATCTAACCCACGTAAATTCCCCAGGATGGCTTATATTCAGAGAAATGTTTTTTTTTCCCTTTATTGTTATTAGAAAATATAATACGAGGGTCATCCGTAAAGTAGTGCCCGTTTACGCCGTGCGGAGCGCTGGCGAACAGAGTAGCCGCCGGACAAGTACTAACACGTTCAGTTGTATTTCAGCTATCTGTGTGCAACGTTACATCTCGCTGGTATTGACTGTGTTGTTTCTGTGAGTGTTTATAATATTCAGGGAAATAGAGAACGCCACCAGTTGCGAAATCAGAGCTGCGATTAAATTTCTCGACGCAAGAAATGTGCAACCTTGCGACATTAATGGGCAATTGAAGGAGGTGTATGGAGACAATGTTTTGGATGAGTCGTCTGTTCGGTGCTGGTGTCGTAATTTCAACTAGGTTTTAAAACTGACCACACAAGATAGCATTTACGAAACCGCTTCTTTTCTTTTTACTAATCATTATACAATTTCTTCACACAGGGGTAGTCAGAGAGCATGAAATGACGCTCACCAGCGATGTGTACAGGGTCAGCAACAGTACAAATACTCTTAATTCGTTTAATCGCGCCATGTAAGGTTGTCCCCGACTTCTTCGATTCTAATTATGTAATATATATTTGATAATAATTATGTTATTTATCATCACATATGTATTATGCAGACTACTTTCTTATCAATAAGTCAAATACAGAAAATAAAGTACATAATATATTAAGGGATGCCTAGGCAATGTGTAGTAATTAATAGTTTGGAAAATTTGGGTCCCTGGACAAAGTTTGTAACATTACTGCTCATGCCATGCCCACGATGGTTTCTATACAATAGTGAGTTCTGGCATCATGAAATTATGCATTGCTAACCGTTCATCCGATTGCGATGAAACTTTGAGGATTTGATGTGCGCATGCCATATATATACTGGTGAGCTTTGGCATTATGAAATTTGTATAAAAAAATTGCAATAGGTGGCATGCGAGCCATTTGAAAACTGAATGTATGGGATGGAGGAAGCGGGAGAGGGGAATGGGGAGAAGGAAGGCGAAGAAGACGCAGTGGGAATGCATGAGGGGAAGGGGATGCAGGAGAGGAAGGGGAACAGGACGAATGGGAAAGGACACACAGGGAGAAACAATCTTTATTAAGTGGCATAGCAACACATGCCGGGAACTCGCTAGTAATTAATAAAACATAATAATATGAAGACATTCTCAATGAACAAGTCCAACATTCGGCGATAGCCAATTTAAAACAAATAATCTCAGGGACCGCTAGCAAAACTGAAGTTATCAAACAGGTGTAGTACACAAATACAGAATTAATAGATATAATTTTATTCAACTCGTTTAATTATTCTTAAATGCCATGTTTATAATTTATTTAAGAATTAGTAAATGCCGCAAACACTCGGACTGCCAGACGGCATATCGTAGCAAATCCTGCAAATGAGCCAGTCCAAACAGCCACTCGGAATGACTTGAGAGGAGGAGAAACAACGTTTAGGAACTCTCGTGTGCAGTTGGTGGATATAATTATATATTTTTTAATATAAAGAATACTACAGTTAATTATCACAAACGTTATTTTTAATGTACAGACACCCCGGTGAAAGTTAGGGGCCCATTTGTGGGAGATTCAAACGTCAACATCGGTATTTGCAGCAAGCTCGGCCCCCGAGGGTTCGGGGGTCGGGAAGTATTAACCTATACTGTCAGACTGCCGGACGCCAAGGCTGATGGAGTGACAGGCCGTCAGACTGCCGGACGCCAGGCTGACAGACTGCCAGGCCGACTGCCGTGACCAGGTTATCATAAGTTGAGCTCTCCCAGCTCCTTGAGCAGGTCGTCCTCCTTGGCGATCTTGGCGT
The DNA here is from genome assembly GCA_936435175.1 of Glyphotaelius pellucidus. NCBI lineage: Eukaryota > Metazoa > Arthropoda > Insecta > Trichoptera > Limnephilidae > Glyphotaelius > Glyphotaelius pellucidus. The sequence goes on from OW386559.1 coordinate 26,299,449, forward strand.
TTTGGTTCAAGTCCAGAGCCTTTCCCTCCAGCTTGTCCTGTTTCAGTTTGGCAATCGCTTCCAATTTCTGTGGGACAAAACAAAAGAAATACTTGTTAAATACTCGTAACATCATGAACCAAAAGCAATAACTTCATTTCAAATTATATTTTTAATTATGTATTACCACATTCTATACGATATTACATACATCCTTTTACAGTATAATGTATATTATTTTATTTACTCCTACATCAAACTTGAGAGCTAATCCTCTTGAGAAACACTTAAAGTATGTATGTATTTCACTATTTTTTCTTATGCCATTGTATTATTAATTTTTTTTACAGTAGCGCCACACAAGAGGCCCTGAGGAAAAAAATCCCTCAGATGCTGTGTGGAGGGTTATTTTAGGAAAAGGAATCTGGGGATGAGTGTGTATAGGAGTGACGGGGTGTATAAATTCATCCCTCCCCCTGCAGTGCAAGGTAATGGGTAGTAGAATCCGGCTGGAGAGTTCAATCTATTCCACATTGCACAGTCAGTACACACATTTAACAAAGTTTGTGCAATATTACCATGTATTTGAGATCAATATTGAGCATTTAAGGGCAAATGTAAAATAAAATGTTTCCCAACCAAGCTACCGAATATAAGAAAAAGCTGCTGACAGTTACTGGTAGCTAGCCTAGGAGTCACTGTCATCGATGGTAAGTGTGGTGTACGCTGCCGTGTTCAGCATTCGGATCCCACAAACGATTCTGAGCAGGGCTGAAGAAAAATGTAACAGGATCTCTTGTGTGGAGTTAATCTTAAAATGAAATAAATCTTGGAATCAACATAAACTGTAAGACTTTAGCGAACTCTACTTTTAGGTACCCTTTACGCTTACTTTAGGGTCTTAGAGCATCCGGACTGTGGCTGTCTTAGGCTAGGTTTACACTCGTAATTAAAAATTACGGATTACGTAAGATTTTGACAAGTCACTCACAGGAGCGTTTACTTATGCGTCCAACTTTTGATAACTAATGGTCACGGAAGTTGTTCGGAAGTTTAACTTGGATAAGTTCTCACGGGGACCGCTTCAGGCGTAATCTCATTAGCTGTGAGACGGCTTCCTATCAACAATGCAATTTGGGAGGCGGGAATGGGTACCGCCGCCCTGGGAACCTTTATTGGATAACCAACATTCCTGCCATAGGTCACCCCTAGTGGTTCGCTACGTTTGGTGATTTAGCAGGGGTGCCCAGGTTCATGGGGGGAGGTTTGTCTAGGCGGATGACTAGGACATACTGAACCCCAGATTCCTACCCATCCCTTAAACCCTTTTCCTTCCCAGAACTCTCCCCCCTCTTCTTTTCCTCAAAAAAACCCTCCACAGCATCCTCAAAGATGACATAGGTCCTGAGGGAAATTATTTTTCTCAGGGCCTCCTGTGTGGAGCTCAAGTAAAAAAAAAAAAAAATGCGTTGCCGCCTACTTTGACAGCTGACAATTCGTAAAAGACAAGATTTTAAGATTAGATACAAGATGGCTTCACGCAAACAACGAGTTGCCGCTGCGATAATTTACACAGTTTTGACAAACAAAAACGATAGGGTCCGCAGAAAATGTTGGATTAGGAATTGGCTTGAAAGAAGATCAGTTGATGGGGCTTTCGTTAGTTTAACAGCAGAATTAAGAATGGAGGGCCAACGGCAATTCTTTAACTTTATTCGAATGACGGCAACCAACTTTTTTAGTGGAAAGGATCGGACCGCTAATTAAAAAGAAGAATACTCATTTTCGAAAAGCTATTCCACCAGCTGAAAAATTGATGGTGACTCTTCGATTTTTGGCATCGGGTAATTACCTATTCCGTATTCATTCCATCAGCAATATAAATTAACTTTGACAGCCAAAAGTCGAATTATAGAATCATTATTAATTCTCAAGAAATCTGTTTATTTTCCCGGATGTTATACACGTACACAGGCATTTAAAAACGACATTAATGATAAGCTATCAAATATAAAAGATCATAGCACGCCAAATAACACTCTCCATACAATCCCTTCATACCATTCACATCTAAGCATTTTTAAGCGCAGATAATCATAGACAATACACATCTTAAGACGGAACCGCTCCAGAGGCGATATACCAGAAGATTAGTCTTCCCCTCTCCGACTAAAACAGGACAGGGGGTCATTGTAATTACGGAGCTGCCTAGACCGGTGGATGACAGATGTCAAGTTGACAGATTTCAGTACAAAAAATGCGCATTCCGTTGCCGCTCCCTAAGTCAACTGACACCCTCTCCTACTACAGGAAGAAATATTTGATAGCCTCGTGTGAAGGTATAAAAGATAAGTGCTTGCGATTCAACAGATATTTGCTCGCAGATTTGTAGCTCTGTGTGAACGAGCTTTAAATCATGTCATATTAGTCTACTTTAGAATTATTTCAATAAAGCTGTAGAGCAATATGACAATCCAAGACAGCTTCTTGTCAGTGTGTTTACCAAGCTTTAGTATTATTTTTCCTATTTTCAGGAGATAATTACGTATCCCTGATGTACTTGTTTAGAATAGCTACGTCTACTATTTCACTAATTATACCTGAAGTATGTGCTGCTGTTTGTGATACATTAAAGGACAACTGTTGGAACAAAATTAATTACACAACTGCATAGTGTGGTGTACACATGTTTCATTTTATTTCAACTTTTTATTACAATAGAACAGAAAATACAAATACAGGATAATATAAATTTAAAATGAAATGTAAAAAAAGGTGTAAACAAAAAATCACCAAAGGCAAAGCGCACGTATACTCAAGTGAAGTGGACAATTCCTAGAACAGCACTGACAAGAATAAGAATAATTTTTAACACATCAACGATTTAATATTTAAAAATTGATGGCGAAAACTTGGAAAAGGTACGGTAAAGTGGGTAGTTGGTTTGGGAATAGACTTGACGAAAGCATTTATTTTTATTTTATGAATTCGAAAGATAAATGCCATACTGTTTTATATATCTTGGTAATGTAAGTTGCTCAAAAAACTCCAAATAATTTAGAATAATCGGAATGAAACCAACTCAGAAACATCTCAGATAAGTCATTTGGAGTGATAAAAAAAATTATATAAAAATATGGTTAAATAGGTTACATTAGGTTAGGGTTATCGGCTAATTTAAAATTATTTTTTTCATAGCTTTTAATGACTTTTCAAGGAGGTGTTGAGTTGACTTTATTCTCAGTTGGCATGGAACCTCCAAATGCATAGCATAGTCCCCAATGAAATAGAAAATGTATGTACTTAAATTAAGCAATTAAAAAAAAGAAAGGTGTAACTAACTAACCATCACATAACTATGGTTCTGCAGGGGTAGGCAGAGAGGATGTATCGCCAAACAACTGTGTCTAGCCTTATTCACATTCGTACATACTTTTCTATTATTCTGACTCGTTACATGGCTGTATGTTTATATTAGACCACAGAAGTGGAAATATTTAAAATAAATAAAAAATTAGATATGATACAGGAAGACATGGCACATAAAGTTTTAGGTAATAGTAAAAAGTAACTGAATAAATGAACTGTTAGAAAATAAAATGTGAAATAAAAAAAAAATCTGATTGAATAAAAATTTGCAATTTTTTTTGTTTTATTTTTTTTTATATGAATACCGCACAAGAGTCCCAACTGCTCCCGTCTGGAGCCAGTGAGACTATGGCATCCCCAATTGGGGTATGTTGTGAGGCTGAAGGAAGTGGGGAGGGGAAGGAGATGGGGAAGAGGAAGGTGGGAAGTACCTGGCTATTCAGATCTGGTCACCAAACACGGCCAAAGCCATTTCAAGCAACTTTTCAATTCTGAATGGTGGTCTTACCCCAGGGCGATACTGAAAGTATCTTCCACTCTGAATGTTCCGCAAATATACTGTATATTATTTTAACCGGTGGACTGCCGATTGCGCGCCCGGGACGCGCCATAAAAAAAAAAACTTTTTGATATGCGATTTTAAACCTTATGTATAAAGAAAATGTATGAAGGACAAGGTCAGAATCGCTTGGGGCATTCTTGTTCTTGACATAACAGATATAAAGAACACACCTAGCCTCTCAAATAATCATCTTTGCACATATCTATGACTTTCGAAACGACATTTCTCCCGCGATTTGAACTGTCAAACTGTTAGCGCCGGCGGGTCATGAAAAGATCGATAAACCTATCAATTTGTCAAATAAACGCCAGTAATATTATTTGTAAGCATAGTTTATTGTTCAGGGAATGTGTTTCGGTAAATATTATATACGATAGCATAAAATAAACCCGCAAAATATTACGTCAAAAGTCAAAACATCACGAAATTTTCGAGTTTCATCCGGAAAAACTTATCTACTTCACTTGAGAATACCTGATTCATAGAATTTGATGGCACTTCGGGTGCACTCGGTGCGTTTACTGGAGAACTGGAGAACCGGGGGAAATGTCGTTCTCCATAGCACTGATAATATTTTTTTGTATGTTAATTTTTAATGTCTTTTTATTATTTTCATCCTGTAGGCCACGTAGCGATGAAGCTACATAATCTCCAAATATGTTATCTTCGTCCAAAGACGCTTCTGGAATTTTTCCACATTTCTGCAGCAAATTGGCCTCCTTCTTCCTCTTTGCCGTATGGTTTGGCCGCTCCAACGTCTGCCGAGGTTGAACAGGAATCTCTCGTGATGTCTCCTCCACCAAAGGGTCCCCCCCTACAGCGCCGGTATTTTGTTGCTAAAAATAATAAAAATCTTTTGTATTTTTTTTACAGTTGCCATCAACAGAAGAAGATTGAATGAATGTTGCTGACAGATACGCCCAAAAATGGCACTTCCCTCATTACATTGGAGCACTGGACGGAAAACACGTTGTCATTAAATGTCCAGAGAGTAATGGAAGCTTGTACTATAATACAAAAGAACGTACAGCATAGTTCTAATGATCGTCGTGGATGCAGATTATGAAATCCTGTACATGAATTGTGGTTGCATTGGCCGTGTTTCTGATGGGGGTGTGTTTCGTAACACAGCTTTATTTAATGGTTTAGAGCAGTGATTCCCAAAGTGGTACAGGTGGACCCCCAGGGGTCCACGGGAGACTCGACAGGGGTCCACGTAGGCGTGATAAAAAAATGGGGGTCCACAAGTTGTAAATGGGGGTCCACGAAAATTTATCTGCAGGCTTATTCTCTATCTTTTGTGGGATCGTTATCGAGATGACGGATGTGATCTCCTGTCAGATTTGTGTGATTTTTTCATATTTACAGTAACATATCGTTGCTTCCACCGCAAAATTACCTAACTGCAAAAATGTACTTTTACAGGAAAGTGAAAAAACCTTCCCATTTTAAAATTAGACAGATTTTTTTATTTAAAAAAAACACGTATCTCGTGAATGTTTTTTTCATTATTTTTTATTTGGACAAAATTTATATTTTTTAAACAGTCTAGTAGCAGTGTTAGATAAGGATTTTTGCTTTGAACAAATTTGTCACTTATGGAATTTTGCACGTAAAATTTACTACCTAGTAGTACTTCCAGTACAGAATATTTACATAATATTCGTTTAATAATACTAAAGTGACGAAAATAAAATAAATCAACAACAAGAAGAACAAAAAAATTAAGTACTTAGATGTCTTCGGTCTATCAAATAAAAATTGGTGATAAAATAATATAAAAAATAACAATGTTCTTTAACACTTAAAAAATTAATGAAAAAGTTTATCATAAAACTCTCAACTGAATTTCGGAAGGACACTTTTGAAATCCTGGAGGTGTTTGAATTTTTCTGGTTTAATATTTATCTGTCTCGTATACAGCTGTGCTGGTTGAGCGGGTTAAAACTGGTGGCTTTAATAACACGAATCATTATAATTAAGTTTAAAGTTAATTCTACCAGCCGAATATTGCAAGCATCTTAAATTTGCTACTGTTGGGTCACCTCTTCTAGGTCCAGGACGAATTGAACTATAGACATTAACATCTTCATAATTCAAAAAATATTCCTAACTTAAATACTGAATTATAAAAGGTTGAGAAATTCTAGCTTCTCTGCATACTCCCACATAATCGGTTGGTAAGTAGATTTCCTTATTTTTAAGTTTTCGTTCAATTAAACTATGGCAGCTATCTATTTCCATTTGGGTATGGCCCTTTTCTAAATAGTTATGCACTATTTCTAAAATAATGTGAGTTAAACTTAATCTAAATAGTGCGTTTGAAAGAGTTATTAGTAATAATTTAAACATAACTGACTAGTTATAAGTGTACTTCATGTATAAAATGGATTTATAAATACCTTATATCTCTGTCACAGTTCACTTTGCGTGGTAAATTCTATTTTAAATTACATTTTCGGAGTTTGAATGCAGCACCAACACAATACGTTAAATCTCTCAAGTTAAAATGGCAGTTAGATAATTTTGCAGCCACAAATGAGAAGCTGTCAGATAGGTAATTTAGTATTTGAATTTTATTTTAAAAACCATATTTTTGTTAGTTGTATAATTTTGTCTGGACGTAAGGGTCGTAATTGCACACAAAATTGCATCATTAGTCCAAAAAGAGAAAATTGTCAGTTAGGTAATTTTGCGGTGGAAGCAACGATATGTTAGTTTAGATCGTTTTAAACATGAATTCCTGCAAGAATGCATGATTATTTATTCATTTAATGTACGTTGTACATAGAAAAAGCAAATAAATCGCACAATCTGTCAGGAGATCACGTCCGTTATCTCGATAACGATCCCACAAAACATAGAGAATAAGCCTGCTGGTTTCGATAGTAAAGAACAAAAATGTTGGCTTGGCTTTACCTGTCAAGGCAGATAGTACACTAGTATTTCGGTGAAAAATGGTCATTTCGAGACCCATCCCGTGCCCATATCCCATGCCACCCCCTATCGCATAACACATTACCCCGCCCCCCCCCCTCCGTTGTGACAGACCACAACTCCAGCGTTATATTTAATATTCAATATTCAGTACAACACATGTCGAGTTTTGGGAATATGGTAGAAATGTTGCAGCAGGGGGTCCACCGATACCAGTAAAATTTTGAAAGTGGTCCACGAGAAAAAAAAGTTTGGGAACCTCTGGTTTAGAGCAAGGAACACTGAGACTTCCCCCTCCCACACCTCTGGCGGGGAGGCAGAGACTAATGCCATATGTATTGGTGGCTGATGATGCCTAATTACTTAATGAAGCCATACCCGTACAAAAGCCAACCTATAGCTAAAAGAGTGTACAATTGTCGCCTGTCAAGGGCTAGGGCTATGGTTGAAAGTGTATTTCGTGTAATAATAATTTTACGAAACCGTATTGAACTACCCCCTAAAAAAGTAGAATTAATAGTTTCGACGATCTGTGTGCTACACAATTCTATGATGTCTGGTGATAATGCTCCACGGCATGGTGGGGTTTACATGTCCAGTGACAGAGGAAGAGAGGAGGACCTGCCTCGTGAAAACCTCTTACCTCTAGAACAAAGGCATATAAATCACAATCTACCTGCAAGTGGACAAATAATTGGAGATGAATTCAGTGAATATTTCATTTCACCCGAGGGAGAATTACCGTGGCAGTACCAACGCGCTTAACCTAAAATACCTACTTCACGTCTCAAATTCTACAGCATTCAATCTGCTTTCATCCTTAATTAATAATTAAACTTGTTCATAAACATGTTAACTTCACTTTATAAATAAAAAATCTTCTTACCGATGTGTCAGTTGTTTCTGTGTTTATACCTGAGTCCGAGAACTTTATGTTAATAGTACCCTCTCACAAGTGTTCCCAGGAGAGTTGTGTTGGCAGCACGGACATACCTAATCTAAAGAAAATACTTGACTATAAACCATCACGGCTTTTCCACGCAGGTATCTCATTTCTACAGCATTCAATCTACTTTCATCCATGATTAATTAAACGTGAACATAAATACACCTTTTAAATAAAAAATGTTCTTACCAAAGTGTCTGTGGTCTCCGTACCGAGGCCTACGTCCAGGAACTTTACAGCCAAGCAGAAGTGTATAAATCATCTAGTCCGCTTCCACTTTTCTTCGTTTTAACTTTTTTAGTTCCGATAAAAATTGCCCCTTCAAATTATGTATCTTCCGGTTGATTTCCTCCGGCGTTGTTGAGAAAACTTCCGCGATCGTAGCGAGTGCATCGCTTCGTACATTTCTATCCTTATAATCTGCCCTTTGGCAGTCCCACAATAAAGAAGCACTTTCAAAAAATTCAATTAATCGCTTAGTATCTTCTTTACTCCAAATCTTCACGTCTGCTCATTTGGGGGGCATTTTGATAGAATATATGTGACAGTTGTCCGAACACGTGCTGCGACTGCTGCGTAAACTGAAATGGCGCCAAAGACCAGTGAGGAACTAGTGTCAGCATGCCGAATCATCCGTATCGCAGATTTCTGTTTTACCAACCCGATGTGACGTAAAAAATTACGGCAAACGACTCTGATTATCAAATTGATTTTATAAGCTGTGAGAAGGCTGGAATTTCGCGCGGACACGATTAGACCTGCCAAAAAACTTTCTTTTTTTTTTTAAAAGAAAGAAAAACATTCCCGGGTTACGAATAACCCAACAGTGTTTGAAAATCTCCTACTACCACCACAGAAAGCCGAAAATGTTGCTTGTGTTGTGATGGAGGGCTTAGCCAGCCGGGGAATCGAACACGGGACGCCCGGGTGGGACCCAAACGCGATGCTCACTCAACCACTGGCCAGTCAAAGAAGTTCTTCCGGAAGAAGAAGTTCTTTAACTTGCTTTAAATTACATTAAGTGATTTTTGGTGTTGTTTACATTGGTAATTTGGCCATAAATCGCTTACACGAGCGAATTACGGAAAAAAACTTACGAATGTAAAGCCAGCCTTAGAGTAAGTAGAGTAGGGTAAGTATAGTAGCAGACACTCACCTTAATGATGTTCTTAATCTTCTTGTCCTTCTCGGGGTCGTCCTGCTGCTTGCCGGCGAGCTTGCGCTGCTCCCAGGTGCGCCCCCCCTTGCGCCCACCACTCTCCTCACCGCTGCTGTCACCTTTGCCCTCGTCCCCGTCCACCGCCACGGGGGCCTTGCCCGTCGGCAGGATGCTCTCCTCCGCCTTCTTGGCCTTGCGGGCCTCGCGCTTCTTCTTCTGCTTCAAGGCCGCCTTCGAGGGACCGTCCCCGATGGCCGCCTGGCCTGGTTTGTGCGGGGCCTCTACTTCGTGCAGCTTGAAGGTGCTCTCAGCGCCCCGAGAGCTTGGTGGCCTGGAACAAATTAGTGTAATGAACGTAGGTTGGAGATTTTGGAATAATAGTGAACACATTTTGGTAAGTGAGGGCACCCGGAATGAGGCAATCCAAAGTACTCATAAACAGACCAGACCCCAGACGGACCAGAAAACTACTCAATATGGACAGAAGCTCGCTGAGGGAACTGGTAGGACTACTAACGGGACACTGCCATCTCAGGAGACACGTGTAGATATTGGGAGTGGAAAACACCAATAGATGCAGGAAATGTGAAGAGGATGAAGAGACTCCAATTCACTTTTAGTGCCAATGTCCTGCCCTGGTGGGAACTAGGCTCAGATACCTGGGGAGACACAGTAGAACCAGAAGACATAGCCACATATCCAATGACAACTCTGGTAAACTTTATAAAAGGGACTGGGTTATTGTTAAAGGATTGAGGAAAAATGGGAGATAGCACAATGGGTCTATGTCTAAGTGCTCACGAGAACCAGTCACAAACCGTCTCGGCAATTTTTTTTTTATTTACTATGTAATTATCGTAGTCTATATTCTATGGCACCTTTCTATTAACATTTTATTAATACTTTCATTATATGTGTAGTCAGTTTTGAACAGACAGAGCTTAGTAATTATTAATATGATTAATGTGTACCTGTAGGCGGCCTTGACGGCAGCCGGGCGAGAGGGCTCGGCTGCTTTGGGCTTCTTGGTGGCGAGGGCGCTGGCGGGGAAGGAGCCGGGCTGCCAGCAGACCTCGTACATCTCCACGCCGGTGGGCCACCGCACCTCGTGCATCAGCGTGCCTGTGCTGTGCCACACCTTGAACCTGCAATAACAATCAATGCTCAAATGTCAAACATAAAAACTAGATAACATCACATTCCCAAACTGTTCATATTTGTTCCAGCTCACATAGAAATCGTTGTGTCTCCCTCACTATTATCATGAGTTATCATTAAAACGTTCCTCTTAAAATATTAATTTCTTTGATATGTTTACCAACACATGTATTAGACATTTATGTTATAAAAAAACATCACTTTCAAGATTTTCTTATAAAATGAATACCCTCAAATTCAATTTGAATATTGAACTTATAAAACAATTTTCGGGCATAAATCGAGAGTTTAATTTACAACTTGCGATTATTGTATGATACTTGACTAAAACTGACGAAAAATAACACAAACAAGTTGTAAATGTATGGAATTATACCTAGATAGTAATAAAGAAAACATGATTTATGTAGAGATTTTTAGACAAAAATATCTTTTAATCCAACACACCGCAAAGCACTCAGCACTGTTGCGTGTTTCAGTGTTGCCAGATTTGAATAATGGAGTTGGAGATTATTTTATTAGTAACAAATCACATTCAAAATTGTACGGTCTTTGTACAGTGTGACTACAACACCGTTTAAATGTTGATGAGACTTCCGAAAACTGAGTTTCTCATCCAGATAGTGAGTCTATTGCTAACTGGCGGCTGGCGAAGTTAGGTTAGGTTGTTAATTGCATAATTTACCCGTTATCAGTCCTCAAGCGAGGCGCGGTGGTGTAGCTGAGGAAGCACTCGGAGCGAGGATCCCAGGCCAGGCCGGTGGAGTCGGGCGCGTCGGCCAGGGTCAACTGTCGCTTGGTCTCCGCATCCCACACCTCGATGCGCCCCTGCACGTTGCCGAAGCCCGCCAGCAAGAGTCGTATAGCCACATGGTTAAGGTGTTTATTACTACATAAGTTGTTCGTTGTTACAGATACTTTAACCTTTACAATGCTGCACTTTTCAAACTCATCACGCTGCACGTTTTGATACAACCTTTGTGATTTAGGGCCGTCTGTTTCAACAGAGAGCTAAATCGTGGGCTAAATTTAAATTTTAACCGTCAGTTAAAGTAATAAGGATTGCTAACTATGACATCTCAGAACATTGTAAAGCGAAGTTAGAACCCTATCCGACTAAGGTGAAGAACCACACCGCGCTTCGTAAAAAACGATCAATTATCAGATACAAAGAAAATGGCATTTGCAAAAGGTTCAAAATGATATTAGAACTTAGTAAAACAAATGGAAGCTTTAAAAACTTGATGGTAGAACTTCTTCATACAAGTATCTACGGAAAAAACAACACATTCAAAGGTCATTTTTATAAAAATGTCAGTTAGAACCTTATTCCACCAACGTTACGATATCTGTCTGTTATAAGGACCATTTGAGTAAGATTGTTATTATAATGGTTAAATAGTAAATACAATCAAACTGACAGACTGTACAAACTATTAACTAATCCTGTGCCGCAGACGCGCCGGCGCGCGCAGGACAAAATGATTTTTTTTTTTAGAATGCGATTTTAACTTGTAAAATGCCACGGGAGGAAACTCGTAAATTTCGCAAAGTTTTGACTTTGACGTAATATTTTGTGGGTTTATTTTATGCTATCGTATATAATATTTACCGAAACACATTCCTTGAACAATAAACTATGCCTAAAAACATTACTTGCGTTTATTTGACAAATTGATAGGTTTTATCGATCTTCTAATGACCCACGATGCTCACAGTTTGACAGCTCGATTCGTGGCAAAAATGAATGTCATAGTCATGGATAAATTTAATAATATTTATTTTTACCACGATTCGAGCTGTCAAACTGTGTGGGTCGTGGGTCATGAAAATATCGATAAACTTATCAATTTGTCAAATAAATGCAAGTAATGTTGTTTTTATGCATAGTCTATTGTTCAAGGAATGTGTTTCAGTAAATATAATATACGATATCATAAAATAAACCCACAAAATATTACGTAAAAGTCAAAACTTTGTGAAATTTACGGGTTTCCTCTCTTGGCATATGATGATTTAATGTTTCGCCCTTGAGGTGATTTTCAACAAGAACGGTGCTCTACAATTTATCCAATTATTAACAGTGAAGACTGAATACTATATTTGAGAGGCAGGTAAGGGTACCGCCACCCCGGGAACTATTTATTGCGTGGCAGGCCGGATCGGGAGACAGGTTGAGGAATTTCCTTTGGCCTCTCCACCCGGACTCTCTCTACCCATCTCCTTGCTTCGCAGCGGAGGGGATGGATTCATATGTCCGTCACTCCTGGATACACTGACCCCAGATTCCTACCTACCATACCTTTTTCCTTCCCAAAAGTCCCTCTCCTTAAAAAAACCCTCCGTACAGCATCCCAATGACATAGGCCCTGAGTGATTTTTTTTCTTCAAGGTCTCCTGTGTGGAGCTTATGTAATACATTTATATAAAAATAACAATAGAAACCGTATTGTAAAGGATATGGTTCCCGTTGGGGCTGTAGTAGATTGAATTCCTGGCGCCCGTGCCAAACTCAAACACCGGGTTGCACTTGAGGTTGAAGAGCGTTGCCTTGGCAGGCATGGTTCCGTACACCACGCAGAACTCCAGACCCTTGGGACTCCATGCCACGTCATAGATGGGGCCCTCCTTAGCTGAACACACAAACAATCTCTCATAACTCATTGTTTATTGTTTCTTTACAAGCTATTATTGTTTATGTTTCAATTTTTAACCTCACTAGGACAAGTATGTGTTGGGGTTAGTGATTTTATAAAGTAATATATTGTTACAATAATGTTTCTTACAAATAATGGGTACCTACTAAGCTGAAGGAAGCTTTACATTTATGTAGGGGTGACCGGCCAACTCAGAATGGAACCAACTCAGAACCACCTCAGAAAAGTCATTAAGAGTAATGAAAAAAATGTACAAAAAATAGGTTACATTAGGTTAGGGTTAACGGTTATTTTAAAATTATTTTTTTCATAGCTTTTAATGACTTTTCAAAGAGTTGTTGAGTTGACTTTATTCTGAGTTGGCATGTAACCATATGTTGGGTAGCCATATGTTGATATTTGATTTGAAATAATGGTTCCACGACAACTCAGAATCATGCAACTTCAACACTCCTTTGAAAAGCCGTTAAAGAAATTTTTTTTTAAAATAGCCTATAACCTAACCTAAAGTAAACTTTCCTTTTTCATCACTTTTGATGATTATTCAAAGGAGGTGTTGAAGTTGCACGATTCTGAGTTGTCCAGTCACCGAAATAATATATTACGCTATTAATTACTTATACCAACTACAAACAGGCTGTTTGGTTTTGAATGTGCGTAGTTCCTATCGGGAAGTCATTTATTCAGTTCCTACCTCTCCTTAGCCATCACCTTGTCAGAAAAGTATTTAAATTTGAAACAATGGCAAGAAACATAGGGAAAATTCAAGTGCATTTTTTTTTGAAAAACAGATTTGGAACTATCTTGGAAGCAAGTTGTTAGTGTTTTTCGTGTACACAATTGCGTTTTAAGGAACTTGACCATCTCGGAAGTACAAAATATAGTTTTGTACTCATTTGTTTTGTTGTGGCGATAATTATCTCGGGACATTGCGATGGAACTATACAAGTATATTGTGATTGTGTTGGAGGCTCTTTCACAGAGATGCAGTGATAAGGGATTAGTTATCCCTTTTCCTTGCATGCCTTGTTTTTCCTACACATATTAACACCCAATTTCAGCAAACACCGTTTCGTTTCATTTTTAGTATTTACAGTCCATTAAAAGTGCATCTGAAACTGTTTGTTATTCGTAAGCAATTTTGGAAGCAACACAGCAAATGCGAAAAAGTAACTTACAGAGCTGCACCATGCTGGTGTCCCCCTTGGTGCTGGCGTAGTGCAGAGTCTGCCGCCCGTAGTAGCTGGATCCTGTCTTGTCCACCTCCGTGCACGTCATGAACAGCACACTGCTTCCTCGCTCGTTCCAGAAGAACTGGCAAGTCTCTCCCTGCAATCAATTACAATCTCCATTCAATACTTCAAATCGACATTTCAAATCTACACTTCGAAAAGAGCCAAATCCAATTTTTAAGTGCTGGGCTGGGAAGATTCTAAGACGGCACCTTGGGGGCAGGCGTGGCCGGTGACTTAATTTTTTGGTGGTTCACCAAGCCATCATCAAAAAATATAATGTAGACATTAGATATATTTTTAAAAAATTAGACATCATGCATGATTTTATATTATTTACTATCTAAAAATATCATGTACCTAACGGTAATAGTAAAAATATTGTGTGATATGAAAACATGCTTTAAAAAAATGTCTATAGTTTTTAACATACGAATCCGAAGTCGTATTTTCTCCAATCATAAAAATTCTAATACACATGCGTAAAAATGTAAATATATTTATCTGTTTGTACGAGTAAATGTAAATAATAAAAATAGATAGAGCCTAGGAATTCGTAATAAATTGTACAACGCAACGTAACTAAATCGGAGCTCTACAAATTATACAATTATTACCTGTAGAATTATTATGGGATCAATATTTTTAGATGCATCTCCACTTCTATTGATATTACATCTATCAGAAGATAAGTGGAAAAAGTAGATTTGATATCAATTTAAAAAGACTCCACCTTCCAATAAAATTAAAAACGCAATAATGAACACACAAGAAACATTTCACTTAGCGGAGTATATCGCCAGCGGTCGCAGGTATTTACTGTCTGTTACTGACGACCTATAAAGTTCGCAATAGGTGACAAAAAAACGCACACAAACAAAAGGTCATTTTCAACTGTCAAACAAACAAATAATAATCTCAAAAAGGTATATCCCAAGGGCTCGAACAAGATAATATCGTGCGAACGCATAACTGACCCTTTGACTAATGGTTGCGTTTTAGAAGAGAAATATTATTACTTAATATTATCTTGTTCAAACCCTGCTTTCGCTAGAACCAAAGTTTCGAAATATTTACGAAGAATCCCGAAGATCTTCGGGTGGCCGTGCGGCGCGCGGTTAGCCGTTTTTTAGATACGTTTAGTATGACATATTTCGACGTTTTGGGATTTTTTACTACGAGCTTCATTCAAGCTACGGGGCGCTTTGCTCTGGCGCGCGGATTGGGTATGTACCTACCTCGGTTCCTCAGTTCCTCGTTCCTAGCCGCCGTATTAGGGGGCGGGCGGGAACACCGCGTTTATTTGGCCGCAAAACATTGTTAGATAGGTAATTAATTGTGATTATATTTAAAGATTGTGCTCAATTTTATAATTAAACACATTACATAGAAATACAACGAGCCGAAATAAGGTAAATTGTTGTTCAATTTTTTTGGCGGTTCAGCGCACCATTGAACGTTTGCGCCAGCCGCGCCTGCTTGGGGGCATACAGTGTTTTTAGGATAAGGTAAAACAATAAAAAACACTAAGGGCCTTACATATAAATTTTACACAACCTATAGACAACAAATAATGTAATCATAAATGGTTGCTCACAAGAAGCGTAAAATTAAAAAAATGTTTATTGTACAGGGCTAGCAGATTCTTCAATAGTGGCCAGCTGCTAACCCTCAGGTATGTTTTAAGGTTTTCACGGCCAAAAAGTATTTTTGTTATTGTTTTTGGGGTGTTATGCCGTGTTTCGCTACCTCCTTCTTTAGCCTAAAGGAGGTAGCGAAACACGGCATAACACCCCAAAAACAATAACAAAAAAGCTGCTAACCCTGTACAAATCTCAAGTATTGAACTTGAACTAGCCCAAAAATTAAACTGGAATGGAAGCGTTAGGATGATGAAGGCTATGTTAATTGAACAGATCAACAGATAAATAATGCATACCTGGAAGAATCCCTTGCTGGCCAGAGCTTGGGCTGATTCAAACTTGGGGTACTGAAACAGCTTTCCGAAAGATGGCATGCCGGATGCGCCTGCAAATATAAACTACATTGATCATCTTATGGAGGATATAATATACATTGAAACCCTCTTAACCTCTTAAATGCCACGGGAGGAAACTCGAAAATTTCGCGATGTTTTGACTTTGACGTAATATTTTGCGGATTTATTTTATGCTATCATGTATAATATTTACCGAAACACGTTCCCTGAACAATAAACTATGCTTACAAACAATATTACTTGCGTTTATTTGACAAATTGATAGTTTTATCGATCTTTTCATGACATGCGACGCTCAAAGTTTGACAGCTCAAATCGCGGCAGAAATGTCATTTCGAAAGTCATAGATATGTGCAAAGATGATTATTTGAGAGGCTAGGTGTGTTCCTTATATCCGTTATGTCAAGAACAAGAATGCCCCAAGCAATTCTGACCTTAACTTTCATACATTTTCTTTATACATAAGGTTTAAAATCGCATCTCAAAATATATATTTTTTTTTATGGCGCGTCCCGGGCGCGCAATCGGCAAACCAGAGGTTAAGAAGTTTTCCAAGGAACCGGAAAAAATAAACTTCAAGCAGGAAAACTTTATATGTGGGAAAAATTGGGCCAATTTTGGACAGACCGCGACTGAAAAACCAAACTTCTTAAGCCATAAAACTTTTTAAGAGAGAACTTCTTAAGAGGGTTTCACAGTATCCACAATTTTATTTGAGACGGGTTGTTTCAAATAGTTTGAATATTTCATCAAATTTGAAAGTTAAAAATCAAAAACAAAAATCTGTTATTATTTCATCATGGCCAGGTTATTTCACAGTACTTGGATAGCAACAGGAATTGAATTAGCTTTGAAATTTGATGAAGTATTGTTCAAATTCAATTTATGTGGAAATATCTCTTATTTTTACGAAAAAATATATGAATTTGAAGAACCGACTTTTTTTTTTTTTTTATGTTAACTCCACACAGGAGGCCCTGAGGGAAATAATTTCCCTCAGGGCCTATGTCATCTTTGAAGATGCTGTGTGGAGGGTGCTGTTGAGGAGAGGAAGGAGTGAACATGGGTCTTGAAGAGACCCATATTGTAGGAGGGAGGAAACACAGAAGCCGGCAAATCGTTCCACAGCCGGGCTGTTGAACTCAAGAACGAGTCGTAGAAACGACCCGTTCTCATGTGACTAATGTCAACCGTGTACAAATGTTGAGCGCGTGTTTGGCGTGTTTCCCGACTATGCACCGGTGCCGAGGGGATCAGTGACGCTAGTTCCTCGGAGCATCTTCCATTGTAATACCGGTAGAACAAGGACAGCATTCCCACCTGACGCCTGTGCTCTAAAGATTACAGTCCATTTGTTAAGTTAGGAGAATCTATCAAACGGACCGCCCGTTTCTGCACAGAGTCGAGGGTTTTTTCAGGTATTTTGGGACTCCAGACCAGAGGTGGCTGCCAAATTCAACCGTGGGGCGCACTTGCGATTTGTACAGGGTTAGCAGTTGTGTACTATTAAAGTATCTGCGGGCCCTGTACAGTACGCTCAGTTTCTGAGAGGCTAACTTAACTCTGGCCTCGATGGAGCCCCCGTACCTGAGCTGGTCACTTAGAGTTACACCAAGCATATCAATGGAAGGCCTGTTCGGGAGATTGCTTCCGTTGAAGGAGACTAGATTATCATTCCGATCCCTTTTAGACGTAATCAGACATGATTGGGTCTTTGAAACATTAAATTCGACGAGGTTATTCTTACCCCAAGAGAAAACACTCTCGAGGTAACCGTCCATTCTTTGTTTCAAAGCCCTCCGAGCCATTGGGATTTGTGAGCCCTTTGGAGGCTTGTCAAACAAAAAGCTATCATGGACTGTACTGTCATCCGCGTAACAATGAATCGGTGCACATGTCAAGAGGTCATTGATGTGCAACAGAAACAAAGTCGGAGACAGAACCGATCCCTGTGG
The DNA here is from genome assembly GCA_936435175.1 of Glyphotaelius pellucidus. NCBI lineage: Eukaryota > Metazoa > Arthropoda > Insecta > Trichoptera > Limnephilidae > Glyphotaelius > Glyphotaelius pellucidus. The sequence goes on from OW386559.1 coordinate 26,317,402, forward strand.
GACGCCAGCATTTATCGAATGCGAGGAAGAGGTGAAACCATCAGCAACCGCCTGAATCGACCTCTCCCTCAAAAAGTCGGCAATCCACGTACACAAGGAAGCGGGAAGTCCGTAAGAAGGCAGTTTGTTGACAAGCCCTCGGTGCCAAACCCGGTCAAAGGCCTTGGAAATATCCAGTGCAACGGTTTGGGTCTCACCAAAGCGTTCCAGGCACCGCCCCCAAACATGTGTCACATACGCGAGAAGATCACCGCACGAGCGGTTCCGCCGGAATCCGTATTGACAGTCGTTAATAATTTTGTTCTTCTCGAGGTATGTGAGTAGTTTGTCGTTGACCACACGTTCCATCACTTTTGACAGAACAGATGTGATCGCTATGGGGCGGTAGTTGGCCGGGTTAGAGCGGTCACCTTTCTTTGGAATAGGGTGAATGATCGCTTTTTTCCAACCAGAGGGCACAGACCCAGACTTCAGGGACATTTTGAAAAGCTTCGTCAAAATTGGAGCTATTTCTGCAGCGCACCTCTTCAATACCAGGGCAGGTATTCCGTCAGGCCCACTAGCTTTATTAACATCAAGCCCTCGTAAGACTTGGAGTACATCCCGATGCCGAATCCTCAGCTTTTTCATACGAAAACCGCAGTGAGGAACCGACGGCGGGATAGCACCTTGGTCATCAAGGGTCGAGTTTTCCGCGAACATTTTGCCTAATAAGTTAGCCTTTTCGGCGGCGGTATTTGCTAGAGAGCCGTCAGGTCTGGTAAGAGGTGGCAGACTGGGTTTGCAGAAATTGCGACCTATAGAGCCCGCAAGCGACCAGAACGCTCTGCTACCGTGCGGGCAGGCAGCCAGCTTTCTGCTGACCTGCAGGTCGTGCTCGAATTTCGACCTATTGATGATTCTCTTACTTTCCTTTGCAATTTGGTTGTATAATATTCTGTTTTCGGACGTTCGAGATGTGTTGTAGGCTCGGTAAGCCGCGTTTTTTCGTCGCACTGCTTCAGAGCATTGTCGACTGAACCACGGCTTTGAGCCCACACCAGTTTCCTTAATAGTGGATTGGATGAAGCCATCCATCGCGGACGTGATGACTTCACCAATTTCCTGGGCACATCTTGAGGGATCCGAAGTCCGAAAACGACAATACAACATATTTTTATGAATTTACTTCGAATATCTGAGTTGAAAGGGAGGGCCGCGATGGTAATCGACAGTGAAATTTTGATTTACGTGGAAAAATGTCATATTTTTACAAATTTACTTTGAATTTCTGAATCTTAAGGGGCAGCTGTGACAGAAATCAGCTGCAAAATTTCGATTTATGTCATATTTCTACGAATTTACTATAAATGTCTGAATTTGAGGGGTCGATTGCGGTGGTAAGGGCTAGAAAAATTCATTTGAACTTTCAATTATTTTTTATACAGGAATAAGTCAAATTATTACAAATTTACTCTGTAGAACCCACCCAATTTGAAGGAGCGGCCGAGGAACTTTATTTTCGTTAATTTAAAAAAAATTCTTAAATTTTCAAATTACCTAGGAATTTGTTTATTTGAAAATTGATTTCGAATTAACTGGGTTCTACTGTTCTAATTATTCGTAAGTAGGTTTTATTTTCAAGGACTAAATATGTATAATATAACCAAATATACGTGGTTCGGGTCCCAGGTGTGACTAAGTTTTTATGTTTTAATATTTATATTTTTCTGTTTTCAGATTTTCGATTGAGTTTAGCTGATATTGTCTTCATTTAACTGACTATTAGTTCTACTAGTTGTATTGCAGACAGAGATAGGGCTGACTACCAACCTGGCAGATGGCACATGACGTGACAGCGGTGCGCCGGCGAGGGCGAGATGCTGAATCCCGCCACCTTGGCGTAGTTGAGTCGAGCCACCGGGGCCTGGTCCAACTTGCCCTCCTCCAGCATCACCACCTCGTTGTTCACCAGGCGACCCAGGATCTTCTCATCTGATGACCAGGATGGCTGCCTGAAGAACAAAGTTACACAATCACATCAGAGGAAAAGTTTTCAATAAACTAGCTGGTTGGGCAATTTACACAATACGCCTTTCATTTACACACACCTATATCATCACATCGCCGGAGTTAATATTGTTGAATATCCCTAATCATTCTCCTATCTGTTCCTGTGTGCGATCAGCATATATTGTATAGTGGTTGCCTATCAGGCGGAGATCAGGAGAACTGGAAGTGACGGTGCGTGTTGTGAAAGGTACTCACAGGAACAGGTAGGAATGATTAGGGATATGTAACAATATTAACTCCCAAGTACAGCGGTTCACAATATGATGTAGGTGTATGTAAATGAGAGGTGTATTGTGTAAATGGCCTAACCAATAGCTAAACCACATGTTTTGCACAATATTTTTATTCGTATAGATTCCATTTCAGCGTATTTCTGTATGGATTTTGGCAAAATAGGACTTCTTCTGTTTTTGATGCTGATTTTCGTCCAGTTCAGCGCACCATATCGTCGCTTAAGTCTAACACCGCAGAAGTAAAAAAAATGCCATTTTAACTTTTGCATGGCTATAGATTTTTTGATTTTTTCTAATAATTTTTTATAACAACCGTTACAAAAATCTTAAAAAAACCTTTCTTTTATAAATTTTCATTAAAAAATATATGTACTATGATCGCAATATATAAAAAGGCACGGTTTTTTTGCTCTCCTGAAAAGTTGTTATTTTTGACTTCCGCGGTGTTAGAACTTAAGCGACGATACATGACAGCAGTCATCGTTACATGTAACCATTATTGATTTTACGTACAATTATGTGCAAATGTCGCGTATTTATTTCGGAATCGGTAATTTTTAAAAGATTGTAGACAGATAGACTAGACTGTATTTATTACTGTTTGTGAATGCGAGTTTTTGTTCAGTGTTGCGAATTTCGCAAATATTTTTTTATTAGATTTTGCCTATGTTTTTTTTATTAGTCTTTGAATTTACTAGCACAGACCTGCAAAAAATGAAGTGGTATTTATGAAGTGGATTTCAGGTTTGACATTGGTAAATATCAAACCCGTTGAAAAAAAATTGGTAAATACCAAATTCCCGCCTCCCAAATTTCAATTTGGGAGGCGGGAATGGGTACCGCCGCCCCGGGAACCTTTATTGGATAACCAACATCTCTGCCATAGTTCACCCCAAGTGGTTCGCTACGTTTGGTGATTTAGCAGGGGTGCCCGGGTTCATGGAGGGAGGTTTGTCTAGGCGGATGACCAGGACATACTGAACCCCAGATTTCTACTCACCCCTTAAGCCCTTTTCCTTCCCAGAACTCTCCCTCCCCCTCCTTTCCTCAAAAAAACCCTCCACACAGCATCCTCAAAGTAAACATAGGCCCTGAGGGAAATTATTTTTCTCAGGGTCTCTTGTGTGGAGCTCATGTAAAAAAAAAAAAAAATAATAATTATAACTTCAGGGGCCAATTGTCAGGGGATCAAATGTAGGATAACCCTCTTCGGTAGTGGCAGCTCGTGACTTTTGGGTGTGCTAGAGTGCTAATATTAAAAAAACGGTATTACTGATGTTGTTGTAGCCGAAAACATTTTGTTTGTTTTTTCGAAAATCGGTTTTTGTATGAAGATTTTCAGGATTGGCAGTGCACTGCATCGAATTTCCTGAAAGTCTTCATACAAAAAATCGATTTTCGAAAAAAAATTATTTTAGCCACAACATCAGTAATACCATTTTTTTTTTAATATTAGCGCTCTAGCATACTCAAAAGTCACGAGCCGTCACTGCTCTTCGGTAGTGTTGACTCCTGACTTGACTCACATCAAGTATTGGGATCGCTCCTTGGGTTGCCATGTCTTATTATGTTGAATATACATGTTCAGCTTACCAGCCAACCTGCTTCTTCTGGAGGAAAGAGTGCACGAGGGTGCCGTCAGCTACCTTGAACACGTGCATGTTGGGGGAACCCTGCATAAAATAAAAATAAACAACAGGTTAGACTTGTTACCAGATGGTACTGAATAGGAAAGTGGATATTTGAATTAAACACCTTGCTTGCAATCCACCCTTCAGAATAACAGGATTCCAACTGACATTTTGAGGTCATGCGATAACAATCTCATGAAAATACTTTAAAAAAGTTTGCTAATTACAAACATAAGTATTGACAATCCTATCGTATTTCCCTCTTTAATTAAAATAACAATCTCACATTAATTTACTTACCATATATTCTATGTTACCTGCTTTGTGTCAACTATTATACTTGGTGTTATCTATATTTTGTATATCTTATGTTATCTTTATTTTGTTTCTTATATTTATATTATGTTTATATTATATTATGTTATTTCTTATATTTTTCCAAACACATGTACTGCACTATATGTAAAAGCCCTATGGGCGTTTAAATAAATAAATAAATAAAATGCTACTGTAACCCTTTTACAACCAGCTTCATCGATCGTGAGTTTGCCTTTGAAAAAATTCTGACAGAAAACAAATCTGTTTTTGGGAAAGGAACCGATGTCGATTGAACGTGCGGGAGCTTCTTATGTAGGGTATCATCACGCACACGTGTTTCAACCCGTTATGAATGGGTTTTCTAATGAATGAGATGTGGCTTACCTCAGGGTGGTCCTTGTTGGTGGCGTAGAGTTCCCAGATGACGAGGTAGTTGCTCTGCGGGGAGAACTGCAGGTCCATGGCGCGGGGGCGTGGCAGGCTGCACACCGCCGACCAGTCTGCGCACTTCACCACCTCCACACTGCAACAAACACACACACCGTATAGTATAAACATGTGCGCAAAGCGACACTTACAATGTAATCAATACAATAATAATGACTAGCAGCCCTGCGGGCGGCTTTTGGTTCGTTTTCATCCAGTTAGTTGTTGGTGACCATTTTATAAATCTAATAGGAACTGGTTCCAAAATTAGCCCGTTCCTTCGATACATTGTCATCCAGTGATAGCTAGTCACTGGGACAGGCAATGAGGTCATATGTAATATATAGTCGCATGATACATCACAGCATTACCGTCAATCTTTCCATATCTGGAGAAATACTACAAATTCACAAATTCGTAGCACTTACACCTGCCTGGGGCATGTCCCCATGCGACCTGCTAACAAAAATGGCGACATTCTTTTCTTAAATTCAAAACCAAATTACAACGGAAGCTTTGATTGAAACTTCACACACAGATATGTTTATGTGGTGCAGCGGCAAACATGCACTCGAAGTCAGGTTCTGAAATTCAACCATGCAGACGTTATCCTAATTTTAAATTGTACATCATATAGATAAAAAGAAATTACTGATCTTATTTGTAATAATTCACAACATCTAATATATTATTGTTCTTATACGTGTTAATCTAATATATTATTGTTCTTATATGTGTTAATCTCAAATATTATTGTTCTTTTATGTGTTAATCTAATATATTATTGTTCTTATGTGTTAATCTAATATATTATTGTTCTTTTATGTGTTAATCTAATATATTATTATTCTAATCTAATGTAGTGTTAATCTAATATATCATTGTTCTTATATATTATTGTTCTTATATGTGTTAATCTAATATATTATTGTTCTAATCTAATGTAGTGTTAATCTAATATATCATTGTTCTTATATGTGTTAATCTAATATATTATTGTTCTTATATGTGTTAATCTAATACATTATTGTTCTTATACATGTTAATCTAGTATATTATTATTCTCATGTGTTAATCTAATATATTATTATTCTCATACGTGTTAATCTAATATATTATTATTCTCATATGTGTTAATCTAATATATTATTATTCTCATATGTGTTAATCTAATATATTATTATTCTCATATGTGTTAATCTAATATATTAATGTTCTTTTATGTGTTAATCTATTATATTATTGTTCTGTGTGGAAATTGAAATCACAACCTCCCAAAGTTTGAAACTAATCCGTTGTCCCTAATAATGTTAAAAAAATAAAATTAATTAAGCCCATCCAATATCTGGCTTTGTCTGTAATTTATAGAAACGACAAGTATTTAGGACATGCTCAGTTATCAGAGATTTGTTTACAAGTCTGTAATTTTTGTTTGAGTTACAATACAAACCTCATAACAAAAATGTTAATTTTTTCATAAATAGTCGAGTTATAATTAAATAAATAAATAACTATTTAAATGTATTATTTTCCTTTTCCAGAGTTTCCAGTAATTCTGGAAATTTACCGAATTGTTGTTGACGAAATTATGACACTCAGATTCTAAAAATAAATTTGATAAGGAAAATTATTTTGTGCAATTATTTTAGACTGATAAAAACTGTGATTTAAAAATAAATTTAAAAAAAACACGATATTCAGCTGTGAAATCATATGGTTAAGGTGTATTGTTAATCTCAATAAACAATAGTTTATTTATATGATAAAACCGCCGCCGGTGACCGGTGACATTATGTTATGCCGGCTAATGACAGATGGATGCTTGTCTGGGGTAAATAGATTTATACTCACGTCGTGCCGTTGATCCAGGCAAAGTATTGCCCCTTGGGGCTGAACAGCATCCCGCGGCATACTTTGCTGGTGTCCTTCGGGCTCGTCCTCTCCTTGTATGACTCCGGACCCTCGAGAGTCACGACACCCCCGCTGGATCTCACTGAAACCACGTGAAGAAATACTCACATAACCTCGAAAGGTTTACTATTTCACATTTAACTAACATTTTATACTGATTGCACGAACTGAAGAACTCTATTTTAGCTACTATCGTGAATTAAAACCGTTTATTCGCTTTACTTACCCGCTAACACAGGCACGGCGGACGTCATTTTAGACATCAGAGAAAAAGAAGGAATGAATTTGGACAAATTTCATATCAAATTTGTTGCGAGCTTTGCGTCGACTGCGGATGTCGCGAAAGGCGGAGCTCCGAGATTAAACGTCAAGCGTGGGTAGTCACCGGTAATATCAACCCCCAAAAAAAAGTTTTAATAGAAAAATATCAATGTTCTCTTTTGTTAATGACAATCTTATGTTTTTTCTTTGTTAAAAAAAAAATCATTAAATTTATTCGTTGATTTCGTAAGTCCCACCTATAAATGCTATATCCGTAGTCGAACTTTAATCAACATATTTGTTGTCAATATTAAAAATAAGGCGTTTTGACGGTTATTCAGATTGGATTTTTTATAGCCAGAAAATGAAGTATTTGCTTTTCTTTACAAATTACTAACCCCGTTCATATTTTTAAGTCAAGCTCTTATTTCTTGTGGCAATACCTCTAGCACCGCCAACTGGCAATCGTTTTTTAAACGTCAAAAATATTCCACCCGGCAGAAAATATTTGCAGACGATAGGTTAGTCTGGAAATAGATTTACCTGGCTTTTGACACGAATTCTGAATTCGAAATTAGAGCGTATTTTAATTTACTGTTTTTTAAAAGACTGAGTTATGAATGTGAGTTTTTCACTCATATATATTTAAAAATAATACAAATATGCCGCTGTTTATATATTCGTTTAATTTTTATTTGCAGTTGGCATGAGAAAAGCCACTGAAGGCAATCCCCCACCACGAAGACGTGTAAGCATGTCGCTCATGAATAACATAGGGAATAAAAGCAAGATGAAGATTTTCCACACATTTATGAAAAAATATGGCACAATGGACTTTGTGAAAAGCTTGTGCACGGATCCTGAGAAGCTGCCATTTGTGGCGGTCCACGTCCTCATTTGGGAGCTGCTCATCAACATATTTGTGATCCAGCGGGTTCCTTACACGGAGATAGACTGGAAGGCCTACATGCAGGAGTGCGAGGGTTTCTTGAACGGGACTATGGATTATTCCCTGCTGAGAGGTGACACGGGGCCGTTGGTTTACCCTGCTGGCTTTGTGTACATCTATTCCCTGTTTTACTACATCACGAGTTACGGGGAAAACCTGCGAGTGGCTCAATATATATTCCTAGTCATCTACCTGCTGCAGCTCGTGTTAGTGTTGAGGATATACTGCAAGACTGGAAAGGTTCCTCCGTATGTGTTAGTAATAAGCATCTTGACTTCCTACAGAATACATTCTATTTATGTTTTGAGACTTTTCAACGATCCTATTGCTGTGTTATTGTTGTACGTGTCGTTGAACTTCTTTTTGAGTTCCAAGTGGACGGCGGGAAGTATATTCTTCAGTTTGGCTGTCTCCGTTAAGATGAATATTTTGCTGTTTGCTCCGCCGCTGCTGCTTTTCTATCTGAGCAATATTGGCTACGTCCAAACAGCATACCAGCTCTTTCTGTGTGCTGCCATCCAACTCATCCTGGGGGCTCCCTTTTTGTTAGCCAATCCCATTGCATACTTAAAGGGTAGTTTTGATGTGGGAAGAGTTTTCGATCATAAATGGACAGTCAACTACAGATTTCTGGACTTGGAATTATTTGAAAATAAGTTCTTCCACATCGGTCTACTGGTCTTACATCTCGTCCTTCTTGCTGTGTTCTTCCCGATTGCCAAAAAATACTTTGACAGTTATGTTAAGCTGAAATACATCCAAGCCCAGCTACAGCCGCAGATAGATGCCAAAAACAAAGAAAATAAAACAAAGAAGTTAAAACTCAAGCCTAACTCTAAAAAAGGATCTCTGAAGCACCGCCAGCAGATTGTGGAGACCGCCAAGAGTGAGCCGGAGAATTTATCTGTTGCACAGAAGGACTTTTTACAGTCTTTTGAAAGCACCCTCCAGAAGAGCGCCGGTGGGAAACCAAAGGAAGAGGTCGAAGCCCCTAAAAAGAAAGAGGATCCTTTTTACAGTATCAACTTTGACCGTACCAACCAGCTATTTATTTTCCCCATGTTTTTGGCTAATTTCATCGGAGTGGTTTGCGCGCGCAGTCTGCATTACCAGTTCTACTCGTGGTACTTCCACTCCCTGCCGTACCTGCTGTGGTGCACCCCCTACTCCACCATCATCAAGTTCCTGATTCTGGCGCTGATAGAGTTCAGCTGGAACACGTATCCCAGCTCCGTCTTCTCCAGTTCCTTGCTGCACGCCTGTCACATAGCCGTGCTGTGGGGAATATACAGAAGTACTAGGAGTTAAGAAACCTTTCAAATTACACTACTGAGGCTTATAGAGACAAACCTGCCACTGAAGCTATATTGCAAGCCCCAACGTTTGTTTGAAATATCGCTTTTTAAAATGGTTTAGATGCAAAACCCACCATCTTTAAATTTCAACCAATTAGAATCCTCCTTTTACCATTATCTAAAATGGCTGTTGCTGTTCTCTTGCATTTTGAATTTTAGTTAGATGAAAAATCGTAACTATGCGATGAGATGCAAAACTACCATTTTAAAAATCTGAGTTTCTGAGTATGAAAAGTGCTTCTGTTCATTTTATTTATGCACTCCAATATTTTGGCCAAGGCAGAAATTCGAAATTATTTTGTTGTGAGTAAGAGTACGGGATGGAAATAAGTTAATTCTACAACAAATCTTAAATAACTTGTGAAACAAAAGTGAGAAAAATTCGTAAAAATGTAAAGTGACTGGTTAGCTTCTATACTCCTCAAAATTTATATTGTAAATAGATAACATGTATATTGTATTACATGTAAAAACATATTTCGCTCCAGATTTTTAAGACTTTATTGTATTGTGTGGATCGCACCATCTTACCTAGCTCTCAAATGTGTTTCCGTCTCAATTATTCAAGGGTAATGAATAAATAATGTACCTAACAGTTTTTGAATATATTTTACAATACTTTTAGAAATGAAATGTATATCTGAACCAAATTCTTAATAATAGTTTAATATATAAGATACTGAAATAATATGCTGGAAATCTTTGACCTAAACAATTTTTTGAATATTATTTTTGATGGAATAAATTGTAGATAGATTTGCATCTATCATTCAATAATTTCTGATATATCGATCGTCCAATTGAGTTAGACATCTCCGAATAATAGAAATTTGAGTTGAGTATGCAGTTATGTGTAAAAGTGTATCCTCTTTCTGGCACAATACTCAGATTACTCATAAACACCACCAAATCAATTATAATGCAGAAAAATTTATAGTGAATTAAACAAAATGTTGATGTTTTCTGCATCACTAATATCGTTATGCCTTCTAGTGTTATTTTATAGCATATTTAATATGTAAAACACAGACATATAAATAATGTTTGATTTATGTTGAGCATTCGAATTTTGCTTTCCTCATTATCTCAATGGCTTGGAGGGCTTTGCACGGTTACCTTTGGACGGTTACCTCGAGAGTGTTTTCTCTTGGGGTGAAAATAATCTCTTTGAATTCAATGTTTTAAAGACCCAATCATGTCTGATTACGTCTAGAAGGGATCAATATGAAAATGTAGTCTCCTTCCTAGTCTGGAGCTCCAAAATACCTGAAAAAACCCCCGACTACAGAAACGGGCGGTCCGTTTGATAGATTCTCCCATCTTAACAGACATTGCAATCTTTAGAGCACATGCGTCGGGTGGTCCTGCTATCCTTGTTCTACCGGTATTTCAATGGAAGATGCTCCGAGGAGCTAGCATCATTGATCCCTTCGGCACCGGTGCATAGTCGGAAACATGCCAAACGCGTGCCCAACATATGTACACGGTTGACATTTGTCACATGAGAACGGGTCGTTTTTTTGACTCGTTCTTGTGTTCAACTGCTCGGCTATGGAACAATTTGCCGGCCTCTGTGTTTCCTTCTTCCTACAACATGGGTCTCTTCAAGACTAATTTACATTCCTTCCTCTCCTCAAAAAGACCCTCCACACAGCATCCCAGACGACGTAGGCCCTGAGGGAAATTGTTTTCCTCGGGCCTCCTGTGGGATTAATCTAAAAAAAATCTCAAAACTTTTGGAGATGTCTGACTAATCAATCGATACATGACAGAAGCAACAGTTTATGATAGACAGAAAGAAATTCTAGTTTATATTATATGCTAGTTATACAAAATATTTATTATCGTGTAAATTAACCAATCAAGAAATATTACCTGCGTGATGGCAATGCATTTTGTGGTTAAAATATTTTCTTTAGTTTTTTTACAAATTGATTTAGTGTTATTATGTATTCTAATACAATTCTTATTATTTATTCTTCAACAAACAGTTTTATCCTATCCATTTCTTTGTTGAATTAAAATTCCTTCGCTGATGGTAAAATAAATTTTAAGCAATAAATTATTTACCTACTTCAGATTTTGGAAGAGAAAAAAAATATATTTTGAAAGACTTGAATTGTTAGTTTAGTAGTTCGAACCTTCTCCAGTGTAATAGTATTAAGAGTGTGATTTGTGAAAGTTGAGTAGAGTGTCTCATTGTTATTTTATTAAAAAAAAATACATGGAATTATGTTTATTATTACTTCCCAACATTTTTCAATACTGTGTGTCATGCAGTGCAGATGCTGTGTGGAGGGTCTATTAGGGACTAGAAATTCTGGGAAGGAAAAAGTTATGAGGGGTGGGTAGGAATCTGGGGGTCAATGCGTTCAGGAGTGACGGACGTATGAATCCATCCCTTTCTGTGGTGCGAGTCGACGGGTCAAGAGAGTCCGGTTGGAGAGGTCAAAAGGTCTCCCTCAACTAGTCTATCTCGATACGGCCCGCCACGTGGTAGGTGGGCAAAACCATCCGCCCCCAAGACCTAGACAAATCTCATCCCATGAACTCGAGCTCTTAGTCACTAAACGTAGCGAACAACTTTGGAGACCCATGTGGGTGTTGGTTATATAACAAATGGTTCCCGTGGCGGCGGTACCTATAACCGCCTCCCAAATTGATGAAAAAAGTGTGCCCCACTGATGAATTTGGCAGCCACCTCTAGTCTGGAATCGAATCCCAAAATACTTTAAAAAACCCTTGCCTATGCAGAAACAGGCGATTCATTTGGTAGATTCTCTATCTTAACAAACGGATGCAATTTTAGAGCACAGGAGTCAGGTGGGATTGCTGTCCTTGTTCTGCAGGTATTTCAGTGGAAGATGCTCCGAGGAACTAGCGTCACTGATCCTTTCGGCACCGCTGTATAGTCAGGGTTTCTGCAACTCATTCCCGAGTTCAAGAGCTCGGCTGTGGAATAATTTGCCGGCCTCTGTTTTTCCTCCCTCTCACAACATGTGTCTCTTTAAGACCCATGCATAGCATCCCCAAAGAGGCCTTGAGGGAAATTATTTTCCTCAAGGCCTCCTGTGTGAAATCAATGTAAAAAAAAAAACAGAACTGGGCCTTAACATTAGTTAGAGCAGGGGTCGGCAGTTTGTCTAGTGAGAAGAGCCAATTTGTCAAAGAAACAGGATAACAAATATATCAGAGTCATATAATAATGGGAAGGGAGGGGGTTGTAATCGTGTTGTGGTAAAAATGTGGTGGAACGATAATTACGATTTGCTTTGTGTTATCTACAACCTTACTGTAATACCACACTTCTGCTCGTTTAAATGGTTCTTTAAACAGACTCATGCATAGATTACTTATTACATTAAAACCAGTTTTGTGTTCGGAATGCAAAAAAATAATCGTTCGGCGGCTCCATCTCATAAATCTGGTTGAGAAGAGGGATATTGCAATTGATGTCTAAAGAGCATATTGATGTCTAAAGAACATATTGATGTCTAAAGAACATATTGATGTCTAAAGAACATATTGATGTCTAAAGAACATATTGATGTCTAAAGAACTCGCGAGCTGCAAATTCCAACACCTGGGTTAGAGCTACATTTCAATAAAAGACAAAAAGATGCATTTTATTTGTTTATTTATATTATTTGAACACTATTATATATATATTACGGAAATGACTGAAAATTTAATTATTATACAATTCAATATCCATATGAAATTAGTTGCGGATGCTATAAAATTGACAAAAAATATCAAAATCTCATAAACAGGATAAATTTTTAAATATTTTGTCATAATAAGAGTGGTACCCTATTTACAAAGAAAAATAATATTTATACACATTGCCCCACATCACCCCGTCTGACAAAACGGCTCCATTACACATCCAGAGCCACTTCGGGCAGACAAGGATAAACTTTATTATGTACTGATTTTATGTAATAATACAAAAAGTAATTTTGAAAATATGTATATGTCGATGAAGCTTTTAATAAAATGATGATTTATATTGATTAATTATTATTCTTTATTTCTCATTCAAATATAATTTGGCTGCCAGAGGATTATAAAATGAAAAAAAAAAAAATTGAGTGATATATTTTTATTTACAAAGTATTCTTTAACTAGAAACGTTTTTGGTTTGACCCTCTAGATCTAAATACATTTCTATACAAATCTTGATTTCCCAATTTAAACATTAATTTAATTTATCTCTGCAGCAATGAATTTAGTGGGCAAATATTTTAAGTGACCAATTGTTAAGTCGGGTCTCCAGCGACTAAATTTTTTCAAAACATTGCCCTGCCCCATTTGCACAAACATTTGGTTCAATATTTGGGGTAATATTGTCGCTGGAGACACGGCTTTATGAGTACATAATGAAAATATATGCGTATTATGAAACTTATAAATAGGTACAGAGTTGAACTTTTTTCAAAATTTTATATGTATCAACATCCAACAAGCGTGATGATGGTACAATGTAATATGAACATACAGTACCCTCTTAGTAATCCGCCACTCGATTATCCAAAAATTCTGTAATAATATTTTTACCAAATGAAATCACAAATCAAGCTCTATTCTTCATTACTCATACATTAACGGCTGGTGTGGTTGAGCAGTAAGGCTTTCGACTCGCAATCCAAAGGTTGCGGGATCGAATTCCGGCGTGGCAAATAAATTTTATTCAATTAATTTGTGTTATTTCACAATTAATTCATTAAAAATAATATATAGTATATTTGCGGCACGTTCCAGAGTGAAAGATACTCTCAGTATCGCCCTGGTATAAGACCGCAATTCAAAATTGAAACTTTGCTTGAAATAGCTTTAGCCGTGTTTGGTGACTAGTTCATAATAGCCAAGTACCTACCCACCTTCTTCTTCCCCGTCTCCTTCACCATCCCACTACCCTCAGCCTCACAATATACCTCAATTGGGGATGCCAGTCTCACTGGCTCTAGACGGGAGCAGTTGGGACTCGTGCATTGTTCATATTAATTTATTTTTTTTTAAACTCTGCCGAGGACATTTTTTATATGTTTACCACACAAGAGCCCCAACCGCTCCCGTCTGGAGCCAGTGAGACTAAGGCATCCCCAATCGGGGTATTTTGTGAGGCTGACGGTAGAGGAGGGGAAGGAAATGGGGAAGAGGAAGGTGGGAAGTACCTGGCTATTCATATCTGGGTGACATGATCCTTATGACCCCTATTCTAATTTCTAATTTCCATATTGGATAAGGCTCTCCCACTCCTCGTGGTCGCAGTTGCTTTTCAGTTGCCTTGATAACAGGTTGCCATGGTAGCGCTCACGAATTTCGAATTGCGTTGACAACTGGTTTCATTTCAGTTTCTCCGTGAGCGAAGGCCTTAAGTTTACAAAATGGAGTTTTCTTGCAAGCGTAAACATGACACCTTAACTTTAAACCAAAAAATTTAAATTTTACAAAAGATAGATATCAGTGTTAAGTTTGTTTGTACTTATTACAAAATACCAGTTTTCATTTTTAGAATATTTTGAACATTTGCCTGGTTTTTGCGGAGGCAGATTAGTGAGAGAGTACTGTATTATGAAACAAAAAATGGGTGAAGATTCAACATGAAACTCTGAAAGTAATTATTTATATAATATATGTATTTACAAATAGTACAGTGAAATTTGTGCATTCAAACATAGTTTATCTATTTTATTAAAAAAATATTTATTTATGTACTCTCTTAGGGTACATGGTAAAAAGAATCTCTACACAAATTATAAGCTAAATGCCTAACATATAATGTGATAATAACAATAAAAAATGATGAAAGTTATTAAAAAAAAAATTACTTTTTAATTTGTTAAAATATAGAGGTAACACTGTCTCAATATGGATCTACAGATGAAGCACCCAAATGGTACAGTGCTGAAATAGCATTAGGATGTAATCCGAATCCTGCGGCAGGCACCGATCACTTTCTCACTACAGAAGTCGGCGCTAATCTATATACTAACATTTGAAAGCTTCTTGTAATTTGAAAATAAAAGTTCAAGAACATTAAAATAATTTGGGGTCACCAAGGTGCATTACGGGAAATGTGTTTGTTGGTTACGTAATAACTAAAATAAGTGTTTCCACAAACATATCCTATGAGATCGGCACACAATTGAAATGACTCGCAGTAGAAATATTTAACAATATTAGAATAGTCTCTATATCACATCCAATAACCAAACATTTCTTTTTTCTTCCAAGAAACCATCGTTACGTTGACGGCTCCTGTTTCATCATACCTAAACATGATACATTATAATTATATATATTATTAGCAACCCATTTATGATTGGCAAGATTACATTATTATTTATTTATAATACATAGTTGAATAATGATTTAAGACGGTATTATATCTGAACCAGACATTGCTGTCTCACAACTCCAGACAACTAGAGACTCATGAAATAGAAAAATAATACATTTTAACAATTTTTTTAAAATTGCTAATTTTTTCAACTTTTTCTTACTTAGATATAAAATATTTTTATGTGAAAATCAAAAAACTTGAGTTATGCATAAGAAAGGGTTGAGTCTGGGGTGAATTATGATAAAATCAAGGAACTTATTAATTTTAACTAAGTATGTTAAAAATATTATTTCTAACCCTACAATCCAGTAAAGATTATACTATCCAGAATAGAGCACGGTCGATCGATCATTTTACACGACCCGGTTCACTCACAACTCACTGACGAAGTGATTGGGTCAAGAGTACCTGTGGGTACTTTTACAAGGGAGATTGATGCAAGCGCTGCCCACCGCCGTAAATCAAAAGTACACGTACCCATCACTTGATCTTTGATCAGGTACTTTTCGACGTAGGTAAAAGATAGCATATTTTAAATTTCAGATATCTACCATCACTATTTGTCTGTTGGTAGATGAGATTCAAGACGCCCAGTCTACGAAATTCACATATCTATGTTCGTTTGCCACACCGGCGTCCATCACAACAGAACAAGGGTCCTGACGATCCAATCTTTTTTGATAAAGTAACCCAATCATTGGTGGTCTGCGAGCGGGTTACAATGATCAGGTAATTCACGATCGACCCATGACTAATCCAAAAGTGTAGAAGCAAAAATGGCAATGTCAAGCAATACATCGAAAATAAGTTATTTAAGGTTGTGTGTTTTAACAAATCCATCTTTGAAGTGTACTTTTTTTGACAATATAATATTCCTTGTGGAAGTTCGATACACGGATAATACGGAATATTCCTTTTTTAATTAAGAGACAACCAAATTAATATTAATTCGGATATCGAAATATTTAGCGTTAGTGAGGCTGCCTTTAAAAGGCAAGCTCTATTAATGCTTGTATTGTTTGTATCTACCACTGTTACAAATGTATTTTAAAAACGAATTATATGTAAAATTTTGTAATGTTTTTGAAAGAATAAAAATGAATTGAATTGAATTGAAAAATATGACATTTGTCGGAAGTACCAAAATTATAAAATAAATTCTTGTCAAAATAAAAACAAACATACCTAATTCGAATCATTCCCGGTACCACTGGTACCGGGTTGAAGTTCAAGCTGCGGAAACTTTTGAGGGGCTCTTTAGACATACATCCCAAGTTTTGAATGGTTTATATGGCAAGCAGGGTTTGGTATAACGGGTATGTGTAATTACTTTAATATTTTCTTTCCATATTCTTATATTATAAATACAGGTTCAAACTTATTATTGTTTTATAAGGTAATAATAATTTTTCTATGATTGGCAGCATTGATTGTCTATGAAATGTAATGAATATGGCAAAATATGAATATGGCATAGTGCAGTTCATATATCGCATAAGTGAATTAATTTTAACAAAATTAAAATGCAAATTTTTTCATCTCCCCCAACATAAATACTCAGTTTTCATGATAATAAAGCTAAATCTAACTGTTTGAATTAGAAATATTCCGTATTGACCGAGAAGTGGAGTAAACAAGTTTAATCAAATTTATAACGAATTCCAAATGCCGTGTCGTCAACGCTTCAAAACAAAGCCGGCAGTAAAACGTTGAATTATCAAAAAAGTGGAAGCATCAATTATAAAAAAGTCAAAATCCATGAAAAAAATCATGTGAAACAAATTCACGTCGGTATGCAACGGGCTCCCAGCGTGAGAAGTCAAAAATCTTTCCGATACAATATTAAAAAAATTATTTCAAAAACTATTCCGCTCAAGGTGATTTTCCTTAAAACCGACCCGATTAAATTATACAACATATAATTTTTTTTTTTCTATTGCACATAGATTGTTAGTTTGCATAACGTTTCAACTTATTGTAGTTTTATTATCTTTTTAAATAATTTCTTAGCTAATGTCTAATGGTTAAGGTAAATGCGATTTAATTTCAGTCTAAATGAAAATATGTGTTTCAAGTATTGCTATGCAGAGAGGTATGAGATTCAGTACAGTAAAATAGTAAATAAAATTTATATCCTTTGTACCAACTGTTTACTATGACGCAATTTTGGGAATATATCGGCTGTCTAAAATCACTGAATATAACATTTTTTTTACATTGGTTCCACAAATCACTGAATATAACTTTTTTTTTTCATTAGTGGCAGGGGTTACGAAATGGGATCATATAAGAAACTCAACAATCCGAGACGATCTAAACATTGAACCACTGCTACTCTTCATAGAAAAATCGCAACTGAGGTGGCTTGGGCATGTACTAAGAATGCCTGATGACTGAATTCCGAGGCAGATACTAAGTGCGATTCCAGAGGGTAGACGTCAGACAGCTGGGCGAGGCAACTCCAGAAACTGTGTGAGAGGATGGGACTGCCATGGACGGAGGCCGAACAATCAGCACAGGACAGGAACGTACGGAGGAGCCTTGTCGATGCAATGGGTCCCCGACCCGAATAGGATAAGGGGATGAAGATGATGATGACATTAGTTCCACACATGAGGCCATTAGAAAAAAAATTCAGGGCCTTGTCATCTTTGGGGATGCTGTGTGGAGGGTCTTTTTAAGAAAGGAAGTTCTGAAAAGGAAAAAGGTATGAAGGGTGGGGAGAAATCTGGGCGTTAGTGTGTGCAGGAGTGACGGATATATGAATCTATCCCTACGAGTTTGTTCCAAAAGAGCCGTGTTGGAGAGATCAAAAGGTCTCTCCAATCAGTCTCTCCCGATATGGCCTGCCACGCAGTTGATGGGCAGACACGCCACCACTGCCAAGATCCAGACAAACCTCACCCCATGAAACCGGACAACCATGCAAAGTCATCAAACGTAGCGAATTACTTGCGGTGATCTATGATAGAGGTGTTGGTTATCCAGTAAATGGTGGTGGGTAAATGGCAGCGGTGCCCATTCCCGCCTCCCAAATTGACAAAATTTTAACTGCAAAGTAAAATTTAATTTTGGCTATTTATTGTTATCAAGTTAAATTTGTAAATTTTTTTTTTCATGAAATAATATTTTTATTCAATTTACAAAAACAGTTGATCTATAAACATGTTCTGCTCAGTAATTATTACGCATGATAGCTGTTTCGCCTTCTGAAGGAATTATCAAATTGTGGTGAAGTCACTAGATGAAATATTAATATTTTTTCCCCATAGGTCCTTATAATGAAAAACAAATTGTTTTTTTTTATTTTCATACTCTGAAATAGAATTATTTGCTGATGACACTAAGCTATATACGCCAATAGCAAGTCTAAACTATTGTGTCAATCTAGAAAATGATTCAAACAACGTAATGTTCAACAAAACCAATTGTTTCAAAATGTTATCACATTGTCTTTTCCAGATATAAAAATAAAATATTATTTAATTATTCTTTAAATAACTACAGTCTAAGGGCCGTCTGTTTCAACACTTGTTAGAGTAAAAATAAGAGTAAAGGAAATTGCTAAAGTTAAATTTAACCAAAGCATGCTTTTCAATAAATTTAACTGCCTGTTTTATGTCACTTTTAACTTTTGCTTTGACTTTCAGAAAACCGATAGTTACTCCGCCATTTTAACATATTTGACACATATGCTGGGGGTAAGATACGAAATTGCGCACTCCAACATTGATTATTATTATTAATCGTGATGAATATTATAGAAGATGATGACAATGATGATGAATTCCTCATCCAATATGTCTTGCAGCGAAAACCAAAAATATTTCGACCCCATGTTACTAATATGGCTATTTGGGACGATTCTAAATTTTGGGCGCAGTATTGCATGTCAAAAGATCTTGAAAAATTTGTGACACATCAAGTTCAAGGAGATATTACAACTACTGGAAAGTATATTATATTTTTTCTATGTAATATCTTATATATTACAATAGGTCATCATTTATTTTTAAATACTCGCACACATATTTTTATAGCAACAAAGTTGTCAGATCCTACAACAACGCGAAATAAACATACAGCAGGATGTTTTGACAGTTGTGGTTTTCAAATTTAATTTTTTGGGTGGCCGCACCAAAAAATAAGAATGCATTGCATTTTTTTAACATAATTTCTATTTTACATTTTTTTAACATAATTTCTACTTTTAAACTAGTCATAATAATAATTTTTACTCCCCAAAAGTACACTTAAAACAGCGTATGGTCATATTTAACATCCTTGTCACTTTAACTGACTTGTTAAAAATTTTATTTAGCTCACGATTTAGCTTTCTGTTGAAACAGACGGCTGGCAGATATTTATGATTTCGGAATAACCTTCAGAAAACTAAAGTAAGAGTGGGGAGGCTACGAAGCACAGCACAAAGAGGAGACCGATAGGCTAAGAAGCACCACACAAAGAAGAGACCAATTAAACTATCTCATTCTCTCGCTGATTAAATCATACAGATGTGTTTGTCTCTTTGTAGTGTCCCTATTTTTCGTTTCATCGAGTTTCAAATCACAACGGTGCTAAAGGAGTTTTCACTTCAAAAATCTTGAATGAAGCTGCTAAAATGTTAGGTTTCATCATTCGAAACACAAAACTTTTAATATCATCAATAATATTAAGCAACTTTCCTTTGCTACGTAAGGAGTAATCTGGAGTTTGCATCAGTTTTTAGGTCTCCATTTTATAAATTTTGTATGAACAAAATCAAAGCAATTTAAAATATCTTTGTAACAGGACATTTGCAAGATTTAATAATTATGCCGAGTCAGCTTCATACTTTAAAATTGATTCATTGATCGTACGAAGGCATCATATAGATGCACTTTTCATGTATAAATTCGTTAACAATAATATTCAATGCCCGGAGTTGCTAAATGAGATTCAATTTAATGTACCTGCACGCTCCAAATGCTCTTCTGTCCTGTTCATAATAGATCAATGCAAAACAAAGTGTAAACAAAATTCTTGCTTGAACAGACTATGCAGAAATTACAATAACATAATATCAAAGGTGGACATTTTCAATTGCGAGCTAAAAAAATATAAAAAATCTATTAAAGAGTATTTCTCTGATATTTCATGAGTATGTAACTTTTCTGTTAGTTATATTTACAATTCTATTATGAATTGAATTTTTTATATACATCCAATCTTATGGTTACCAATAAATGGCAACCGTGACCAAATGTATGTATACTAAAAAAATGTTGTATCCATCTATTTTTTATTATATCTTGTCTTAATATGATATCTTCAATTACACAATACCATAAAATAAATGTTTGTTTTACGCCCACGAATTTTTTTTGTTTTATTTAATTTTATTATTTTGTCTTGTTAGAGGTAAAGTCACAAGGTGGATATCAATAATTGGTTTTATTTTGGCTATATGTATACTTCTAATCTACAAACTGTTTATTTTCGAAAAATAAATAAAAATTTGAGAAAAATGTTGAAAATTATTAATAATTATTAATTACCCTACTTATTGTATTAGTTAAAATTTAACTAAAGGTCAAGTTGAAGTAAAGGGTTTCCAAAAGAATAATTTGGATGATTCACGGGTTTAGTTTTACAGCAGAACTTGTTTATAAATTGAATAATAATATTATTGAATATATAGAAGAAATTTTTTTTTTTTGGCAACAGGAGTATATAACATGAATGGCTTTCCTGTGACGATTAAAAAAGCCTGTAATTTTAAGCGGCTGATTCAAAACACTATTTTGATTCAAAACGCTACCTAGGGCTGTCTGTTTCAATGCTTGCTTAAGTAAAAGTAAAAAGAAATTGCTAAAATTAAATTTCACAAAAATGAGTTTTCCAATCAAATTTAACCGCCTGTTCTCGTCACTTTTAACTTTTGCTTTTTGAAAACCGATAGTTACTCTGCCATTTTGATATATTTGACGATTCTGTTGGAGATTGGCTTCAACATTGATTATTAATATTATACAAGATTTGGGAGGCGGGAATGGGTTACCGCCACCCCGGGAACCTTTATTGGATTGCCGACACCTCTGCAATAGGTCACCTCCAAGTGGTTCGCTACGTTTGGTGATTTAGCAGGGGTGTCCGGGTTCATGGGGTGAGGTTTGTCTGGGTCTTGGAGGCGGATGACCAGGACACACTGAAACCCAGATTCCTACCCACCCCTTAAACCCTGTTCCTTCCCAGAACTCTCCTTCCCTTCTTTTCCTTAAAAAACCCTCCACACAGCATTCCCAAAGATGACATAGGCCCTGAGGGAAATTATTTTCCTCAGGGCCTCCTGTGTGGAGCTCATGTAAAAAAAAAAAAAAAGATTTTGATAACAACGATGAATTCCTCGTCCAATGTGTCTTGTACACTTCAAACAGCGCAAAGTCCTATTTAACATCCTTGATACTTTAACTGAGGATTAAAATTTAAATTTAGCTTTAGACGGCCCTTAAACTATGATGAAATTGCTATATACAGTGTGTTAACTTTGGACAGCCGATTTTCATTACGTACTACTTGGTGCTATGGTAAATAAGACAATTGCACGAGAAAGCAATTCGTTTCGCATTATTAGGTTTGTCCACACGGCGCGAGGCATGTATCTTGAGCACACACCGCCAAACTGAGACATGTTCACGGGGCGCGAGGCGTGGTTACAAGGCTGTCTCGTACGACAAAGCTATTCCACTATTACAGAACACACAACAAAATACATCTAATAGCTAGTAGGAAGAAAATATATATACCTTGCTTTGCAAATGTCACAACCGTTTGCCTTCACAATTAACTGACGGAAGACTATCATCATCAACTATAAGCTACATATTTTTAAGTGATTGAATATTAAGTATTATTAATTGCTTGACATTTGAGAAAAACATACATACAGAAAAACTTTCTGGTGGTGAGAAATTATGCTTGTACAAGATGAGCGGCCATCTTGGCTGTCAGTATCTGTGCAATAAGGTTTTGTTGATCTCCAATGCATTTTATGGTTGTTTCACAGAATTCATCAAATTTTACAGTTACATACCGTGAGGCAACCGGTCCATGATGAAACAATAAGGCCCTCCGTTCATGGAGATACTTACAAACTATATGATTGTGACGCAACCACAAGTAGCCTGCAGATATACTACTCTTTAATGCTGGTTTCCGTACACGGCACTACCCGAAATATACTGAACTTGATTATTTTTCACGCGCAGCCGTGGAGTTAACATGATGTCAAATGACTTTTTCCAACATCAATCCATGCCTCCTCCACTAAATCCTTTCTTACGTATTCTGGTAAAGTAAAGTTGCATTTTTTTCCACTTCCAGAACAAATCTAACATTACTTTCATGTTCCGACGCCATTTCTGTCAAACGATAAGTAGCAGACACAAATGATGCAACGCGTAGCGTGCGATCAGCACCGTCAGTAGCGTGAAACTGACTTCAAACCGACAGCTCCCGCGATGCGCCGTGTACGAACACTAGCAAAATCGTATGGGGGGTACTCTCGAGCGGCGCGCACGCTACGCGCATGAGGCCCGAGTAGCTAGTAAGTAGCGTCATGTACAGAGGCACTAACAGAACTTGAAAGAGACTTTCATGAAAGAAATGATCATAAGATGATTCCCGGAACAAGAATTGCATTGCTGGAGGGATCGGCACAACCAAAGATATTGAAATATAAGGAGAAGGGCTATCGGCAGTTTTTACTGGGTGGGACTGTGCTTCCTGGTATCACCGATATTGTTAACCAATACTACTGCACACCTTAAAAAAATCAACTAAATTCCGTATTCAAACTAGCACCATTAGCAATCCGCCGACAGTCGGGCGAACATAATAGCATATCTCCTTATATTTCAATATCTTTAGGCACAACCCTAAACACACAAGACACATCAAATGAGCATATTAGAATTTTGATGCAGATTGGTTTCGTGGGTTAATTTAAATTGCTACAAGTTTTTAAAAAATTACAGAAAATGGCTTCAAAATCACTTTTGCCAGCAAGAATTTCTTACAGTGAATAAATAAAATTATGTATTTTATTACAGCAATTACGTATATGCAGATAAAAATTCTCGACTAATTAATGAATAATTTCTAAGTGGTAACTTCTGAACTGATAGCCAACGACCAAGCACCAGGAGAAGACCGTCTAAACGCCAGAGATAAAAGTGAAATTAAGTTACTCGGCATTTTTAAGCCGTTGTTACCATGAAGACTTCTATCCACTAACATTGAAATTTACGCATGAGTTTTCACTTAGAAGTGAAGCTAATTATTTGAATAGCGCAGCAAACTAAATTGTGCATAAAAAAAAACAGTTTCCTTACGAGGAGGTATTGTAGAAGTTATACTACCGTATTATATACTAATAAATTTAAAAATTATTTCTCTGGATGAATATTGAAGCAGATAATGGTCGGTTACTTGGGTACTTCGAGTGTTTCCTCTTGGGGTGAGAATAATCTCGTATAATAAAACTTTTTAAAGACCCAAATTTTCTTCTGCTTTTCGTTAAAAATATGCTCAAGACAGCATCCCCAAATATAACACTCTGAGAGAAACTTCAGGGCCCTCCGTATGGAGTTAATGTAAAAAAAAATGCAAAAATATTTCATCAATGCTTTATATCAGCCGATTATAATCTATCTGCCAACATCAAAATTATACCTGATTTTTTATAATATAATATGTAATATCTAAAAACATAGTTCTTACAAAAAATAGTGGCGTTATTTTAGGGAAAGTTTAAAGGTAAATTTAGACACTGTCCTAGCAACTAATTAATTTCATTAGCAAAGCTGAGTAGGAGGTACGTGCACGTGATTTGTGATAAAATTGATTCGTGTCACAATAATGAAATGACTGTCCAGAGATTTGGACGGTTTCAAACCTTCATCTTTTTAGGTGTGGGGAGCATCTCACCGAGGGTGGCTTGTCTCTTGGTGGCGGTGCGCATGGTGTAGCCCGTGGAGATGTAGTCACTTCTGCAGAGCTGCTTCTGGAGTTTCTTGGCCAGCGCAAAGTCCCGCTTCTCCTGCGCTATCAGCTCCTCGATTCGCCTCTGCTCCTCCAGCACGGACGGCTCTATGTCTTCAAACTCGTCCAGATTACCGTTCACCTGGCTGTTAGACCCGTTGAGTTTCATTCCGTTCCGTCGGGAATTATCTTTAACTCCGTTGATTACGTAATCGGTGTGGTTGTTGTTGTGTTTGATGTCGTCTCCGTTCCTCTCTTCTTCAGCCAGTTGGTTGGACATCCTTCTGGTGACGGCTTGGTTGCTTTTATCACTAGGGAGGTTATCTTTACATTTGGGTAGCTGTCCGTTTCGTCTGAGTACTCTGGTGTTGGGGATGCTAATTTTGAAGTCATCATTGCTGCTTATCGTATCACCGTTGGGTAGTTTACTTTTGTCTTTTAATTTGTTTGAATCTATGTGATTGTCTGCGTGCTTGTAATTGCTGGCGGAAGTGTCGGAGGCGGAAGTCAAGTCTCCGAAGGAGATGCTTCGCTTGGACCGGGTAAGGACTTGGTCTCCGGGAAGGGTTCCATTAGATGCCAGCTTCACGCTGCTCCGTGATGATTTTCTAGGACTAGTCTTTTTAGGAGTAACTTCATAATGAACTATAGCTGTTTCCCTCTTGGTGTTGCTTCTCAAATATTTGTTTCGACTTCCATCAACGGTTTCATTTCCACTGCCAGATTTTTTGACAATATTTTTAGGTTTGGTGGGAGTAACTTTAGCGGGAGTGTGGTTTTTGACAGGGGTCAGCTTCTTTCTGTTAGACTTGTGATTAGATTTGGGATTTACTAATTTAGCAGCTTCCTCCCGTTCCTGGAAATAGAAAGACAAAGTTGGTAAACAGGATAAATAATGGAAACACCAGAAGGTGGCGTTTCCTGTAGACTCTTCAATGGATGTTAAGTGTCCGTTTTTAGTACCTTCACGTAGGAGGCAGGGACACTCAACAGGCAGACGAAAGAGGACTGCGGCCGGTGCGGCCACCCGTCGGACTTGCGCAGTTTCTCCAGCCCATTGATAAGCTGCGATATCTCAGGAGCCCTGGAATTCAAAATAAATATTCTGTTCAAATTATTTTTTTCAGTCGCTTTGAAAACTTCTTAAGAGGGTTTCACTGTAATTGTTTATTTTGTTGCCAATCGAATAAGATTACTTTAATAAGCAATAAACATTTTTAACAATGCGAAATTCCATGAAAACAAAATTTTGCAGAGTATTATTTATTCATGCAGTTTCAGTTTTCTTCAATAAATGTCCATAGCATATGTAGTTAGTAACACAAAGTTTTGCTACATCCCAACAGATGGCAGTTGAGTATGTACCAGAAGAGTACCATCTATCGTCGTTTGTGTCTTAGGCATTAGGATGATTACCAAAGGCATCGGCAATTTGGGTGACAGAACTACTTAGAGCCTAGTCTAGTAAGGATCTCTGTCCAGTTTAATATTCATTGTAACATTTACGATAACTTAATAAATCAACTAGTAAACACACGAACTTCAAACTTATTTGGAAGATACCCAACACACCTTAAGTAGTATTAATATTGGAAACTAAGAGACAAGTTTTCAATGTGCTTATCGGCCACGGCGGTGATTAAGTTGTATTAATATTGGAAACTAAGAGACACAACAAGTTTTCAATGTGCTTATCGGCCACGGCGGTGTTTAACGGGGACAAATTTTTCATAGCTGTTAGGCACTTCTGGCACCAAAGAGTTGAGGGTTTTTAAAAACAGAAGAGGATTTGGAATGAAACAAGACTCCAATCTGTAGGACGCCCGCCAGTTACCCAATTCTCTTTTCAAAATACGTTATTCCCAATGAAAAGGTTTATACTTATCTTAGGGTTCACAATAAATATGATAAATTATAAATATGTAGTACTGACCTGCCGAGAGTAAGTTCAGGAGACGTTCTTCTGGCTTGAGGTTTGACAGGAATGCATTTCATTGTTCGTCCGCTAAATCTAAAAACAATTCACAATTTAGTATGAACCATAGACATATGAATATACCTAGACAAGAACAGACAGGTGAGGGGTACAAACCAAATGCAGAGGGACGCGAAGGGAGGAAGATGACTGTGAGATATGTGATTCGTCAATAAATCAATCTGACAGTATAAGGGCCTCTCGCAATACAATATCACCATTTAGTTCTTAAAAGTAAAATCTGCTTTTGAATGAATAGACCTTGTTACATGGGAGCGCGAATTGCTCGCCACGTTATGAACAAATTTGCGAAGTTCAAATACGGCAAAGTAAGGTTCACTTGTTTTCAGAGTCGAATATTTTGTTGCCGTGTTTAGTTAAGACACTTTTACAAATGTTTCATAATTTACTTACCCCAATAAACAGCGACGAGCACACTTGAGAAACGCATACATTTGTTATGGTGAATAGATGGTTATTAAAACGGATCATATTATATGATGTGAATAAGCTTAAAATAAAGTAAAATAATGCTTTCCTATGGATGTAATACGACAATTGGGTTTATTCTCTTTTTCATTTCCATTTTTACACGTTTTCATAGAACAAGCCACCATTTTTGCCGTATTATTTCGTGAAATGTTCCGATCAAAGCCCGACGCTGGTTCGCACAAGAATGATGACGTCACATTTTTTAGATTCGCTCGAGGCCATTCGTGAGCCCAGCTGGTTCCAAATTCCAAATGGAACCGGTATGGGGAGGGGGAAATAATACGCTTTTTATCACTTACGGCAGGTCTATATATTCCTATGTCTATGGTATGAACATAATATCCACTGGAGAGACAGCGCCATTTAAAACTTTTTTTCACCGATTGCTCAAGATTTTTTGGAGATTTTTTGATGGCCCACATGAAAAAAAATCATACCTCCGAATTTTAATATGGAAACATACGAACTGATTATCTATACTAATATTATAAAGAGGAAAGATTTGATTGTTTGTTTGTTTGTTTGCATTGAATAGGCTCCAAAACTACTTAACCGATTTAAAAAATTCTTTCACCAATAGAAAGCTACATTATCAGAGAGTAACATAGGCTGTATATAATGGTAAGCTCTAGCGTTATGAAATTTGTATAAATGAAAATGTGTGTATTTCATGAATTTTTGCAGGAGGGAGGGAAGGTGTGGTTCGTGGAGAGGGAAGAGACGAGGGAGGGGGAAGGCGGGGAAGGTGGAAGGGAACGGGGACGCACGGGAAAGGATAAGAAGGGAGAGTCAATTTATTTCATTGAATGGCATAGCAACGCATGCCGGGAACCAGCTATATTTCTATAAAGCCAATGAATTCACCTATCTTTTGCCACACATATTCGTAGGATTTATAAATAAAATATTATTAAATTGTAAACTTCTATTTAATTACTTATAAGTAAGGGAAAATTTGCCAAAATTGGCAGCAAAGCAATCCGAGGTGTTTTAAAAAGTGCCATATCGTGGCAAAAAGCGCTCCAGTGGTTATATATGTTTGCAGAGCACACAAATTGCAATCCACAAAAAATATGTACGCAGAAATAATGTTGGACTAAGCGGTCATATATTGTCATGTTCATCAGTTCTGTGTGTACTTATCCTCTCAGGCTAATTTGTTCAGTTTTCGGAACAACTCTTTTAGGTCTCATAGAAATTGTTGTGTCTCCCTTACTATCATGGTTAGAAATATGATCTAAACGGTTTTTGATAGAAAAAACACCACGCTTTACATTAAAAACTAAAAATTAACAGTAAAAAAATTTAAATGTACACCTTTATGAAAAAATGTTTCCGACACCAATTTAAAATAAAAAAATTAAACTTTGAGAATTTGAATTAATTATTTTTATAAGAAACGATAAAAAAATGAGTTGAGGACAATTTATGATACATTTGATTAATAAAATATATTTTTGTTTTAATTTTTTTTAATTGTAAGTAATTTGTGTTAGAAAAAACGCGTTTAAAATTTCAATATTTAAAAAATTATATGATTATTCCGAATTATAAAATTTGAAAGAGTATTTCAACACCTTTCAAAAACAGTTTTTAGTTTTCGGGTGCATTCAGAAATATTCCATTTGTATGAATTTTATTGCAAAGCGGAAATATTTTGACTTCCCGACAAAATATTGTCGAGGCCTGGGGAATTAAAATATTTCATAATTTCACAAAAATATTCAATTTACCGTAGAAATAGGAAAAAATTGTAGCACAAATTTCTTTGATTTGAATATTTCTATGGTTAAAAATAAAATATGGTTATGTGGGCATAGATGAGAGTCAAACAATTAGAGAAAGGGGTATCCTGACCTGTTGATGGGCGCCGGATGCAGTGGCTTGAAGTAGCACAGTTCCTGCGCCAGCGAGTCCTCGCTGCTAGTGTCGGGGTCCTGCGCTCCCTCGCTGGGTCCCCGAGGTTGGTGCGAGGGGGGCTGCAGGCGCGGGGGGCCCGGTACGCCCCCGATGGAGTCGTGGTGAAGCACTACGCCGGAACGCACGGACAGCTCCCGGGAGTGGCCGGCGCAGGCTTGCTGAGGCTCCCAAACCTACAATTAACAACATTAATATTGTTTTTCAAATAACATAACCTCAAATTGTAACATTTAATCATTTTAGATAACATTAATGACTCTCAAACGAAAATTTTAAAGAAAAAAATCAGAAAAAGATTCAGTTGTATCTAGGAATTGACCCGGCAAGGCTGAGATCCTAGGTTCAATTCTTAGATGCGGTTAAATATTTTTCTGTTTCATATTTTGTTTGACACACTAATATTGCTTTGAATGAAAAATTAATATTATCCACTGGAGCGATTATGGTCGAAAAGTGAACCACTTTTATTTTTCTGCGATTGAAAGCGGTTCAAAATTAGACCACATTTTCCTACCATTCATAAAACATTTATTGTAATTATTTAAAACATTTCCATGGCCAGCCATTTATTTTAAAACGAAGCTATTGAAATGCTTTATCTATTAAGACCATAGATGTTGCAAATCTGAACTTCGTAGACTATTTTAAAACGATGTTAAAAATAAATTTTTTAAATATTTTTTTCATGCAGAATTTCTGATCAGCTGTTTATGGTTAAAATTAAGTCCTTTTTCCGTAGATATGCACCTTTCATTATCAAGTATACCACAGACAACATACAGAAATCGAAAATATTCTATGTTGACTCGAATAAGTATCTCTCACGGAGTTTCAAAGTAACAAACACACAGGATTCGCGCGGTTATAAACTTTACGATTTTTTAATATTTTTTTATAAATCCTACAAATATGAGATAAACGGTAAAATACGGGTTAATTCATTGGCTGTATAGTACTATAATAAGTTATAATGTCTCCATGTTAAAATTCGAAGGTATGATTTTTTTAATGTTGGCGGAAAATTTAAAAAATGATCTTTTGGAAATCTTGAGCAATTGTGGCAAATTTATTTATTTCGCGTCGTCGCTCCAGTGGTTGAAGTTTATTATAATGCTACAGTAACCAAAGATAAATAAACTTGACATGGTTTATTTTAATTTTGGCACATAAGACAGACAGAGAGGGTCAAATTAATTTTATTTTTATGGATGTCACAAGTTCATGTATACATTGGCACTTGATTCTTATACTAATGCATTTCCACTGTCGATACTATTTACAACCAGGGGATCTGCTGCCCCCGGTTGGGGAGGGTCTGCAGGAATTGGTTCCATACCTTGGGTTCGGCCTTGGAGGTAGAGGGGTGCTGGTCCCCCTGCCCCCACAGCTTCACGTTGAGGAAGTTCTTCAGGAACCTGCCGCACCTCCCCGTGGTGGACATCAGCTCCGGAGATGGCGGAGTGACCCCGGTGTTAGTCTTCAGATAACTTAAAACATACACAACACACATAGTGAACGTCCTCAGATCAATTGTATCTTTTCCTTCATGTGATTAATCCTATACATTAATGTGATGCATAATGTCCTATAAATTCAGAATCGGGCCGCTTAACAATAACACTTCTTATGTAGATGGCAATAAGGTTTAAATTCCCGTTTCGCACCATCCGCCTGTTTTGATTTATTCATGAAAAAACATCATCAAAAAGCGTGATTTATTTTATTTTGCGAAGCTCAGGCACAATGATAAATGTTTTACAATCATTTACTAAAGAATTTAATTTTATATAAATAAAGCCATAACCAAATGGCGGTTCGTAAGTAGGAGATTTCAAACTTTGAAGCAGTTTTTGTAGGCCTGATAATTTTTTTTTTCTGGGTCTAATCAAAAAAATTCTCGATTATTTCAATGGCAAATGTACATTATTCTCGCAGTATTTAATTAATCCGTCAAGTCTATTTGTTTGGTTTGTGTCTCCCTTACTATCATGGTTAGAAATATGATCTCAACAGTGTTAGAAAGAGAAAATACCACGCTTTATTTTCAATTCTAAAAATTAACTGCAAAATAATTAAAATGTAGGCCTTCATAAATCCAAAGTTTCAGACTGTAATTTGAAAAAAAAATTATGAAACTTTGGAAATTTTTTTATTAATTATTTTTACATGAAACGACAAAAAAGTGAGTTGACATAAAGTTTTTAATGCATTTGCCTATTAAAATATATGTATTTATTTTTTTTTTCATTATTCTAATGAATTTAGACCATCACGCATATTTTTCCGTAAAAAACAGAGAAGGCGGTAGCCGAGGGCTGATAGCCACCACGACTCCTTGTTTCCGAATCTTGACTGGCGATTGGCGATTACAGCATCCGCGTTCATGACTAGTTTGTTGCACAGGGTGGAGGGGATAGGAACGGGGTAACGCCAGGCAATCTAACAGAGACGAAGTGGGGCGGGCGAGACAGATACTTCGCCGGAATTTGATAGAAATTATTTAATATTAAAAAAAGTAGTTATGCGATATTTATTTTTTACATGTAAATTGATAACCGAATAGTTTTTCTAGGATTACCTAAATTATTGAGTTTGTGGCTTAAAAAACAATTTAGTTACAGTGTAAAACTGTCGTTAGCGTAAGTGCGTTCCCCCGGTCCAGTACAAAATCACATGATTTTGCGTTTCTTAGTAGTACACCACTTTAGCAGATGTTATATGGACATTATTATATTTGATTCGGGATTCATAGCCCACAAATTAATTTTTGCTCAACCTTAGCAATGGCTATGTTTCATTGGAAACAACAACATTATAATTAAATTCATTGAACTCACCCAAAGATATTCAAATACAAGAAATATGCTATGGTGTCCGCCAGACGATCGGCGAGATTACTTCCGAATGGGAATGGTTTGAAAACGGAAAGTAGTTGATTCTTTTAGGTGTGCGGTAGTATTGGTTAACAATATAGTTTGAATATGGAAAGAATTCATTCATTTAGTTGATTTTTTTAAGGTGTACAGTAGAATTAGCCGGTAGCCGATCGGCGTGGTCGAGCTTGACTCGCAATCCGAAGGTCGTGGGATCAAATCCCGGCGTGGCAAATAAATTTTATTTGATTAATTTGTGTTATTTCACAAATTAATTAATTTAAATAATAAATAAATATATGGTATATTTGCGGCACATTCCATAGTGGAAGATACTTTCAGTATAGCCCTGGTGTAAGACTACCATTCAGAATTGAAACGTTGCTAGAAATGGCTTTAGCCGTGTTTGGTGAACAGATCTGAATAGCCAGGTACATCCCCACCTTCCTCTTCCCCATCTTCTTCCTTTCCTCACTACCTTCAGCGTCATAACATACCCCAATTGGGTATGCCATAGTCTCACTGGCTCCAGACGGGAGCAGCTGGGACTCTTGTGAGGTATTCAGATAAAAAAATTGTTGATTTTTTTAAGGTGGTTGTTAGCAATATCGGCGACACCAGGAAGCACAGTCCCACCCAGTAAAAACTGCTGACAGCACATCTCTCATATTTCAATATCTTTGAACTCACCCATTACTTCCTCCTTTCACGAGATAGCTGTCCAGCGTTCCCCCCTTGTTGGTACTGGACAGGTGCTTGTAAAAATCTTTAGAGGTGCTGTTGGGCGTCTGCGTTAGACTGGAGTTGAGTGAAGTGTTGTGGATGGGGCGACGAAGGCCCCCGCGCAGCCGCGAGGACTCGGCCAGCTGGCGAGCCAACAGTTCGTCTTGTCGCAGCTTGGCTTTGCTCTCTTCTTTCTCCCGCTGTTCTTGCTCCTGTAATTCACTAAGGAGCGGAAGACCAATGTTACAAACTTCATTTACTTACGTACAATTAGGCTTTTGCGTTTACTAGGTATGATATTGTCGCAAGAAAGCAATACTGCTGTCAGTTAAAATCCGAATTGGTCAATTGTTGATTTTGAGGTGTGTACATCAGTTAAAAAAGTATTATTGATAAAACGGCTAGTTTTTCCAACGTCGTACAGTTCTTATTAGATGCAGAAAAAAAAAACTCTGCAAAATGGTGTATAAAAAGCATTTTCATAGGTAGTGGTGTGGTTACAGCAGAATTGCTTTCTTGGGACGATATACTTAATTATTGTGAATATAAATAAAAATTTACATATCGTTTGAATAATATCATAGTTTTATCAATTAATTTGGGAGGTGAGTATGGGTATCGCCATCCCGGGGACCATTTATGGGATAACTAACACCCCTGCCGTAGGTCACCCCAAGTAGTTCACTACGTTTGGTGATTTAGTAGGGGTGCCCGGATTCATGGGGTGAGGTTGTCTAAGTCTTGGTGACGAATGCGACTGTCCACCTATTGAGACTGGTTGAGGGAGACCTAACCTAGGCCTCTCCAGCCGGACTCTCTCGACCCATCACCTTGCTCCGCAGTGGAAGGGATGGATTCATACGTCCGTCACTCCTGGACGCATTGACACCCAGGTTCCTACCCACCCCTAATACCTTTTTCATTCACAGAACTTCCTCTCTTTCCTTTCCCTAAAAAGACCCTCCACACCAGGGTTCTTATGGCTATCCGCATCCGCTAATGGGGAATATTCGCAGCAATTCAGACATCTTCCTCCGCATCCACATTTTTATAAATGATTGCAAGATTCAAACCTGAACTAAATGCTATCTAGATAGTGTCTGGATAAATCTTTATCCATTTTATTTCAAATGCGACATCTATTGACTTTTCTGCAAGGAATCTTGCAATCATACATAAAGATACCAGCCAATATATATGTGGGTGGGTGGTTCTTAGTCGAAGTATGATATAGTTAAAAATGACCGAATTGGATATCACACCTTAGTAGCGCGTTTATCCGGAAAGCGAGAGGTCCTGGATTCAAGTCCCAGAGGTGCCAATATTTTTTCTGAATTTTATGTTTTCAAATTTTTGATTGAGTTTCGCTTATATTGTCATCATTTAATTAAATATTACAATTTGATGTTTTACTCATAAAAGTTAAAATAAAAATAATATATGTTAAAAAAACTTTAAACTAATAAAATTGCTCAAGCGCAAGTAACCAAAACAAAAACATGCATGAAATCAAAAACGTTTTAAACTTTTAGTGACAGGATGGCCTTGTGCAGAAAAAACAACCAAATATTCTGATGGCATTGAGCAAAAAAAAGTTATTCATTTATGCTAATCTCTTTAAATCAATTTGAATGGAGCAATTTTATGAGATGTTTTTATTAGAAGCATTAGATAAACGTAAATAGTGACATGCATCTGTCAAACGTTGTTTTATTTTTTAAATGTAAAGGAGGATACCTAACATTACCTGACACTTGACCCGCATCACGGTGGGTGATCAACTGACAGTCATTCACTGTTTATGTTGACAAATAATAACATTTTTTTAATATATTCTTGTTCATCAGAAAATACACTCAACATTGGTGAATAAACGCCTTTGAGACTAACGAAGGGTTGATGAAAGAAGTTAGAAGTTGTTCGGGATAGCTGAACAGTGACCAAATGGCTTCCCATTTTAAACAGATAAGGGTTTTGTTTGAAGTATGTTACACTATGGTTAATTGGGTAATTTATGCACCCCTTGACCGACCGTGGCAACTGAAGAGGATCGTGTGGGGTTATAATTAATAATCGAATATTAAAAAGTAGAACAGGTTACCGAATGAGCTTTTCCGTTTCCTTCGAATGTTTCTCTTCCAGAAGTTGCTGCTCTCTCCTTATCTTCAGTATTTCAGATTCATATTCTAATCTGATCTCACCGGGTGCACTTATTATGCGGGTATCTTTCTCTGCAAAATAAACAACGAAAAATAATATTGTTATTCCTAGAGATCATGACAGAAAAAAAAACAAATCGCTCCGACAAAAACAAGTTATTGGAGAAGCCAGATATGTCAAAATGATAAAAGATAATGAACCAACCTTCCGATATTGCGATATCTTCCCCATTCAACTTGATTTTCACTTCCTCTGGATATTTATCTTTGATAAACTCCCACAATTTGCTATTAATTAAGTTATTTTGTTTGGAAGCCTTCCGCAGCCAGGAACCGATTCGCGTTCTACAAAGCGGGCACGAAAGAGCGTTGTTTTCTATCGTCCCGTTGAAACACGCGAAACAAAAATCATGGTAGCATGGTAACGTAACTGGTTCTATATATATTGATTGACAAATTGTACACATAAAATCTAAAAGCGTCAGTTTATCCAATTTTAATAACTTATTGTCATTTCCCGGCGGCTTCCTCTTGAACCTGGCCGCCATTTTTACTACAAAACAGCTGAGGAAACTGACTGCTGTTTTACCAACTGTTAAATTGGAAATATGAAAACGGTTATTTTTTTTTTACAAATCAAAATCTAACCGTATCAACCACAAACAAAACTAGCCATGACATACACTAGCGGCACGGGAGTTCGTATGTAGGTCCCGAAGAGTAGAATTATTATAAAACATAAATAAACCAAACCACACACTTATAAAAGGCACTGACAAACTACTCTACGCTAAAAACGTATTCTATACTATATCACCATATCGTTTGCCATACAGATCTGTCACACCAGACAGATGATGTGTTAAAATAATGATGATAAGCCTTGATCTGCTAGCCAGGCGATATTTGAAAATTTGTGTGACCCCCCTTTCCTGCCGCAAATATCACGAGACTATAAAGGTGGCAGATTCCGTACAAAGAAATGATATTCCGTAGCAGCTCCCTATTATTGCACCCCTCTTCTGCCGTAGGGAAAGATCATAGTGCCGTGTGACATTAAAACATATAATCTATTAGGTTACCCCCAAAAAATCTTTGGTACGTTATAGCGTGATCTGCCACAGACTTTATATTTTTTTAAATCTTAGTTGACTTACTTAATTTACCCTGTTTAATAAAAAACCACCCACAGCACCTATATCTTTAATTCACATTAAGGCAGCGAATATTTAGGTCCAAAAGCATTGTTTTTAAAGTTTATGCTATTAAACTATATAATATCGTTTATCGTAAGGTGTTAAACGGATTTTTTTCACAAACTCTTTTGTCCCTAGTAGCTATTGTAGCTAACATAACATTAAAAGTTTTTTCTCAGTGAACAACAATAATATAGATTCTTCACGATGGTAGCACAACACAATTTTGTTTAGGTACCAGGCAAACGGTGGTTTGGTTGGTACATGTTATTGTCAAGTTTGACAGTTCTCGACATTCACCATTTTGAAGAAATTTGTTGCGTCAAGATAGGCGCTTATTTTTTTTTACATTGGTTGTTGATTTCAAAATGTCTATAGATTATTTACAAGTGGCAGAAGAAGAAAATGAACAGCCGATAGAATTACCCCTCGAGAAAGATGGGACTATGCTCCTGACGACCGTCAAAGGCGTTTTTCCTGGGGCCTGCGGAATGAAATTTAGAAATCCGGAGACGAACACTCTGAGGGGTGTGCGTCTTGTCGATGGATCTCTTCATCCGCCCACAGGTGGGTGGATTGGAAGCGCCGTGTACCTGTGTGTTTTTCCTTTGAAGCGTAAAATGGAAGTGGAAGAAGAACCAGAAGAACGCGGCTCTGCTAAAACAAAACGTTTGGAGAAGAAGTTGGCTTGCACAGATCTGATCTGTCTGGGCCTTCCGTGGAAGTGCACGGAGGCATCCGTTAAAGAACACTTTGAACAATTCGGGGAGGTGGTAATGATGCAGTTAAAGCGGGATAGCGCGGGGAAATTTAAAGGGTTCGGTTTCATTCGCTTCGACAGTTACGCCTCTCAGATGAGAGCGCTCGGGCAGAGGCACAACATCGACGGGCGGTGGGTGGACGTGTGCATCCCCTACTCCAAAGGGGGCGTGGTGCCGCAAGTTTCCTCCAAGGTGTTTGTGGGCCGCTGCACGGAAGACATCACCGCCGAGGATTTGAGAACATACTTCTCAGAGTTTGGCGAGGTGATCGACGTTTTTGTTCCGCGTCCGTTTCGAGCATTCGCTTTTGTGACTTTCCTAGATCCCGAGGTGGCCCAGGGGCTCTGCGGGGAGGACCATGTCATCAAGGGGGCATCGGTGTCCGTGTCTAGCGCCGAGCCCAAGCCCCGTCAGAGGTCCAAGCCGGGGCACGGGGGCGGGGGTGGGGGTCGAGGAGGGGGCAACCAGAGCTGGAACAACGCCAACTTTGACTCGCTCAACATGCAGAACTTAGGGATCCACGCTAATAACATAACTCCGGACACTAATGTGACAGTGCCCATGAGACTGGTTGCCGCCGCCCTCAATGCGGAGCTGATGGGTGGGAACGGGGGCCGTCCGCAGCGTGGGGGCCAGCAGGGCTGGAACCAGGGCTGGAACGGCGGCGGGGGTCGGCACCAGGGCGGGGGGTACCAGGTGGGCAGCTGGCCGCAGCAGGGCTCTGCCAACCAGTGGCAGAATGACGGCAGGGTTTGACTCCAACATTATCTCTCCACCCTAGAGCACTTAACATGTTACGAGACTAACATGAAATCAGAATTTGACTTGTAATAAGGTTTTCAGTTTGACTATTTTTCCCATGCAAAGAAAATTCTTTAAAAGAATTTTGCATTGCACACAATTACATATTTCTTAACACATCTAATGGTACTAATAATGTTTGAGAATTTTATAGTGCACTAGGTACAAATTTTTGAGTTTTTGATTTTCTAAAAAAACACAGCAATAATGTGTTCTGTGTCTGTATTTATAAATTAAATTAAACCTGGTAAAGGATGTATAAAAGAAAACTATTACATACCTGCATCGCCGTAATTCAATATTAGCGATATTTTTTTTACCCTTTATTGGGTCTGCTCTATAGATTTACTTACAACGATAATGCGCTACTGAATCAGGCCTTGTTTGTTGTTGAATGTAGTTAGTAATGCATATTTTGAAAGTATGTACATAAAAGTGAAGTTGGTAAAACCAAATAGAAAATGAAGAAGACTGTATTTGACTGTAATTAATTTGATAATTGTGGCCATGAAAAATGAAATAATTTGACAAAATAATGTATGAACAGAGCCAATGTGATTGAATTTCAATTTTAAAAGTTGAACTGTTGTCTTTTTGCTTTAATAATATATATAGATATATATGATTGACAATCGTTGATATTAGAATACTCAAGATTTGCTTCTTCATATTATATTCAACTTGTGGTAGGTAGTGTCCTTGTGAATTGTTGATATAAGATTTAATTTGACACCAAGTCTGGCAGAGAAGTATATCTACTTTGCATTTTTATGTCTCCAAAGAAATAAATCAGCCTGATCGGCTTTCTTGCGTAGGACTTGTCTAGAATATTCATTATCAACATTGGTGACATAATCATTGTCCTGATTAGAGTGAATGAATTTGGCTGAATCTTGCAAGCAAGGAGATCACCGCTGCTTCTCAGAATGTCCGACTGTCCTGAATCAAGTAATAATTTCACTCACTACAATGTCAATGTTGTGAAGAGATAGGCAGGATACATTATCTGTTTCCTTGAATTTCTCAAACACTCTTCGAACTGCGAACTCATTTGACTAAAACTTCCACATACTTTGCGATCCAGTTCTCTATGTATTAAAAGAGTAATTAGTTTTCACAGTAATAATGCATTGTTTCTTTGCTGATTGTAACAATGGCAGATTTGTCTAGTGGAAAGACAATGGTGTGCAACTTAAATCTGAATATCTCGTCGGGGCATTCTCTAGTTGGATGATGATACTGAAGCAATATCGGGTGTCGGTTTGTAGATTTAAGTTAGAAGTGTAATATTTTGTAAGTCAGGAAAAGATGGCTGTTTGATTTACAAGAACCAAGAGAATCCAAATAAAGTCGAATGTGATAATATAGAAGTATCGAAAGTTGTATGGTTTTATTTATACTGTAATTCATTTTTCTAGACCTCCACCGGTCTCCGTGAAAATATATTAAGATATAAATCATTTGCGAGGATGCATAAGAATTTATGAATTAGAAAAATGGTTTTTTGAATGTGTTGGACTAGCTGAGATAAGCTTACCTACACAGATGATAAATATTCATAGAATAATATTGATTCTTTGTGCAAATGATGGTTGCTTGAAAAATTTGCAAGTATAATATTTAAACGGTAAACCTGAATGATTTATGTCTCAATTTATTGTGTTGATACTTTGATGCGAATATCCTTGCTGTGGAGGAGTGAGAAGAAGACTTTGTATTGGAATTTCTGTAAGTATAGAAGACTACAAATAGTATTGACCGAATGAATAAAATGGGTGGAGAGTTGAAGAGCAAACTGAAGAAGTTTGGAAGACAATTGGAAATTTTTAGAGGAAGAGGAAAAACTCCGTGAAACAGACGTTTATATCGGGGATCATTTTGAGCAGACGTATGAAAACAATCATGAATATTGAGGTCAAATGATCTGTATAAAAGCAAGGCATTTTGGTTGTGATGTGCGCAGGTCACCTGCAATTACCCAGGTTTATAAATTGTGATGTGTGCAGGTCATCCGCAATTACCCAGGTTTATAAATTGTGATGAGCGGAGGTCACCCGCAATTATCCAGGTTTATAAATTGTGATGTGCGCAGATCACCCGCAATTACCCAGGTTTATAAATTGTGAAGTGTGCAGGTCACCCGCAATTACCCAGGTTTATAAATTGTGATGTGCGCAGGTCACCTGCAATCACCCAGATTTATAAATTGTGATGTGCGCAGATCACCCGCAATTACCCAGGTTTATAAATTGTGATGTGTGCAGGCCGCCTGCAATTACCCAGGTTTATAAATTGGTACACTCAATCAATTCAACAATCAGTGATTCAAATGTCCGCTCCATTTAATGAACCTTTTGTGATAATTATTATCTGTGATATTATGTGGTAATAATTATAAAGGAATATAATAACTACAAGTG
Organism: Glyphotaelius pellucidus; assembly: GCA_936435175.1. NCBI lineage: Eukaryota > Metazoa > Arthropoda > Insecta > Trichoptera > Limnephilidae > Glyphotaelius > Glyphotaelius pellucidus. Next base: position 26,357,228 of record OW386559.1, read on the forward strand.
CAATAGAGGTATTCAATTTTATTTTTTTACTAATGCATGATAAGTATATCCTGCACCTTTTTCTGTAAATAATTTAGAAAATCATCTCTGGCACTACAACTCTCACCGAGTCCTGACTACCTCCAGAAAAAACCTTCATTCTCGTTGCCCTCCAGTACCTTATACCATCCAGCTGTCTAAATTAAAGTCTCTTGACAATTTACCGTCCTGAAGATGTTTTGTTAACTGGTTTGCTATCACTGTCCCTGTTTAGTTTGTTCACATCCTCAGAATTTTGCAACGTTAAAAATCCAATTGATGGCCAGTGATGTTTAATTATTACACTTCCTGCCCAAGTTCAAAGATTCTTCTAAGAATCTTAAGAAAATATCCAGTATCCTTCACTATGGTCAATTTTTTTTTAATCAATCTTGTAATTAGTTATTTTTACAGGTTGCAGGTGCCTGAAATTGCAAGCGCCAAAGTAGACTAGCTTTCAACTTTTGCCGTGCGGCAGTAGATCACATGCACATGGTGACAAAAATCGATTGTGAAAAGGTCAGCCGCAGGCGATGATTTGCAGGCGATTTGATGATCATAGGCGATAAACTAGTTGCTGAATATGAACAAATTTTACTTTTGTATATTCTACAATCATTTCTTGAATAAGGAACTCCAGTCCAATTTTTTTAATTTTTTAAAATTAATAATGACCTTCTAACTTAAATAACTGCATATTTATTTTTATAGTTAGTTTTAATAGTTAAAATAAATGTCAAAGTTTTAATTTTTCAAGATCCCCGAAAACCACCGTGTATCTAGTGTGACGTCATCTGCCCAAAAGTTTTAGTTATTTTCAACAGATGTTGTCATTTTGTATGGAAGAAGCTATGAAACTATTCAATAAGTAAAACGTTATTTAGGTGGAATTATTTATTTATTATATTATAATTATTTTATTTTTCAATATTATTAAGGGACAGTGGTATAAAAATTGTTTAAAATTATAATTTTTTTAGCTTTACGAATCGAAATCAATATTATGGAAACCGAAGCATTTTTTGTAGGCAACTGAAATCAGCTGTTCGTCGCCAGCCATTTTGAAAATCAGAATTGGAGCACTGCGACAGGCGTTACAGGATGTTTTTAGACAGTTAAAGTTTTTGAATATTTTAAATAATATAGATAAACTAATAGAGATCCTCTATTTTTGATACTGAATTATTTAGGCCTAAATAATGTTTCAATTAAAACAACAATTATTATATATCTAAACCTCTATAAACCAATAACACGGAATGTTGAACGGTTTGCCATTTTTCAATACAAAAATATACCAGGTGACTGGAGAATTATGAACGCGGGTGACGTCACGCCTCACAAATTCAATAATACCAACTTGACAGGGTTTTTTAATGACGCCTTTTAAAATGGAATTTTTAATAATTTTTTTAAAACTCTACGTTAACTATTATTTAATTAAACTTATATATTCAGAATCAGTGTTTATAGGTCTATATGAACATATTTTTTTAAAGCCATAATATTTTTCATCGGAGTTCCTTATTACATGTGTCACGATTTTTTTAAAAACAAGATGGATTTGAATTTGGGAGGTGGGTATGGGTACCGCCGCCCTGGGAACCATTGGATAACCAAACCCCCTGCCGTAGTTCATCCCAAGTGATTTGCTACGTTTGGTGGCTTAGCAGGGGTGCCCAGGTTCATGGGGTGAGGCTTGTCCAGATCTTGGCGGCCCACCAATTGCAGGCTGGATCGGGAGAGACTGGTTGAGGGAGACCTTTTTGCCTCGCCAGATTTTCTCGATTCATTGCTGAGTACTGCAGTGGGAGGGATGGATTCATACGTCCTTCACTCCTGGACAAATTGACCCCCAGATTCCTACCCACTGCTCATTTTTTCCTTCTCAGAACTTCCTCTCCTTTTTTAAAAAATTATTTCTGGCTTTCACCCTTCAAGGGTGTTCTAGGCCATCATTTAAAAATATGAAAGAAAGGAAAGTTGATTTTATATAAATTAATATTATTTAAATGAGCAAATTTCAGAATTATATGGAAGATTGGAGTCGAGTTCAGACTTAGAAGAGATGAGATGTTCTTCTCCTTCCTTTCCTTAAAAAAGACCCTCCACACAGCATCCCCAAAGATGACACAGGCTCCCCAGAAATTATTTTCCTCAGAGCCTCCTGTGTGGCGCTAATATTTTTGTGTGCGATGTTAACATTTGTGCTAATGGAGTGGCTGTGCGGCGAGTCGCTACAACACGACGGGGTGACTGGCCGCATGGCAAAAAAGTTGGTACTTTGAATCCCGCGTTAGGGCTTAGCACTCCAGAGTCTTTGGAGAGCACAGTAACGTGTGTTCACAAGATGATTCTTCAGGTAACTATTTTGAAAAGCAATAAATAATTTGTTTTAACTTTATTTCAGTAATGTTGATTAATAGAATTTTAAAAAGATTAATAGAATTTTAAAAATTATTAAATAAAAATTAACAGAATTTTAAAAAAGGGCAGCGGTGCTGCCCTTTTTATTAAAAAAGCCCTACCATTTTTCCCCATAAAAATCGAGTGCAGTTCGCACGCGGTAGAAGTGAAACTTCACCTACACAATCTCAACCAATAGGAGCCTTGAAAAGTGAGCTCATAATCAATGCGGCCAGCGTGACGCTTCGTAGGTAGGGTTTCATTCTATCTCATTCTCTCGCAGGCTAAATCCTATAGATTTATGTGTTTGTCTCTTTTTAGTGTCATTTCCGTTTCATTGAGTTTTAAATCACAACGGTGCTAATGAAGTTTCACTTCAAAAATATCAAACCCCTCAATGCCAAATTTCAAATGGTTGCAGCTAAAATAAAAGATACACCTTTGTTTCAGTCTATCTTCCCCCAACAGCGTACTTCAATATGCAATCTTGGTTGCAAATTATTCGTCAACTGAGCACTCTTTTCTTTATATTGGGCGATTTTAATGCCCACTCCCCCGTCTGGGGTTCTGCTTTCTCTGATCGAGATGGTCGAAGTGTGATGGATTTCCTAGATGAATCCAACCTTTTTGTTTTGAATGATGGATCTCCTACTAGAATCTCTCGCCCCAACACAAACCCCAGTGCAGTGGATCTCTCCATGGCTCCAGGCAGAGATGGCGTACCTTATAGCAAAATCAAAAATATAGATAATATTCTAAACCACTTCTTATTAAAAAAAAATCCTCCAAACTGGCATAATGCCTGATGACTGGAGTTCTCAAATAATCATCCCAATTCTAAAATCAAACAAATCACCCAATTCTGATTCCAACTACAAGCCAATCACCCTTTCATCCACGCTCAGTAAAATTTGCCTTTGACAATCATCCATCCATCCCAATCCTTAAATAAAAAACTTTTAGGCCTTGGCCTACCCCCCACGTTTGGCCAATCTATTATTAATCTATTTCTTGATAGAAAATTTTTCATTGAGCTAGTAGTAGATCAATTTGGAAGGGTTTGCCCCAAGGCGATGTATTATCCCCCGTATAATACGTACACGTACGATATGCATGTCACTATTCCCCCTCAAGTAAAAGTTATTGAGCAGATGACAGCTTTGTTCTCATCATCCCACCACCCGCTGTCAAATATCTTAATGAAGCCATGGAGGTCCTTTTCACATGGCTCACTCTAAATGGTCTTGAACTTTCAGTCTAAAAGAGTCAGTGCGTCACCTTCTCAAACCGTAATAAACCCCCCCCCCCCCCCGTTCAAATTTTATTTAAAAACTCTCCAATCTCCAACGCCTTTGAAGTTAATTTTTTGAGTAACATTTGATAGGAAACATAAATGGGCTTCCCATATTCATAATATAGTTACTAAATGTGAAAAAATATAAATTTCATCAGATCATTGACTGGCGTTTGGTGGGGTGCACACCCAACTTGCATTAATTTGCTTTACAATGCATTTATTCTAAGCCATCTCGACTATATCTGCCAACTTTTTAGTACTGCATCAAAAAATGGGCTCAGTACGTAAATTACACTAAATTCAATCTAAATAATTGCGAATAATAACTGTAGCGATGCAATCGTCGCCCATCAATTCCCTTTAAGTAGAATGTTCCGGTCCCCCACTTTATTTAAGACGTCAAGTATCTGCTGACAAATTTGGTATTAAATGTTTAAATTCCAAATGTCATCAGGTACAGGTATAATAGTACACAACTGCTAGCCCTGTACAAATCGCAAGTGCGCCCCACGGTTGAATTTGGCAGCCACCTCTGGTCTGGAGCCCCAAAATACCTGAAAAAAACCCTTGACTCTGTGCAGAAACGGGCGGTCCGTTTGATAGATTCTCCTAATTTAACTAAGGGATTGCAATCTTTAGAGCACAGGCGCCAGGTGGGAATGCTGTCCTTGTTCTACCGGTATTACAATGGAAGATGCTCCGAGGAACTAGCGTCATTGATCCCCTCGGCACCGGTGCATAGTCGGGAAACACGCCAAACGCGCGCTCAACATTTGTACACGGTTGACATTAGTCACATGAGAACGGGTCGTTTCTACGACTCGTTCTTGAGTTCAACAGCTCGGCTGTGGAACGATTTGCCGGCCTCTGTGTTTCCTCCCTCCTACAATATGGGTCTCTTCAAGACCCGTGTTCACTCCTTCCTCTCCTCAAAAACACCCTCCACACAGCATCCTCAAAGATGACATAGGCCCTGAGGGAAATTATTTTTTCCTCAGGGCCTCCTGTGTGGAGTTAATGTAAAAAGGTTATCCCCGGAGTCTCGTTGTTCAACGACTCTACACATTCATCTACAATCAGAACTCGAACTAAGCCTCTTCCTGCCATCTGTAAAAATTTTCACTTTCAGAGCTTCAAATTATCCAGAATGATCTTTGTACAAATTAAAATATAGTCGCTTCACCCTATCCCCAACAATTTTAGAAGGGATCAGCATCCTCAAAAGTCATTCCTATCTCCCAACCTGTACTGACAGTAATATGTTCAATGACATTATTTTATCTAAAAGGCCCAACTCTTCTCTTCTATTTTGATGGCTCCAAATCTTCAGACTCTCCTAGCTGTGGTATAGGTTTTAACGTTTACTACAATAATTCTAACGATAGAATATTTTATTTGATTTCAAACCAATTTTCAATATTTTCTGCCGAGTGCATTGCAATAATTGAATCTCTCAATTATATAACAAAAAAATAATTTTGAACATTCTCTTGTTCTCTCGGACTCTCTCAGTTCAGTCCCTTCAAAAATTGATTCTAATCAACAACAAGATTGCTCTCCCCATGGCATGACCATTGGCAAGTTAGTCCTGCAGGCTGGGAGATAGAACAGTCTACGCTATCGGTGATGGAGATAACCATTGGAAACATATCAATGAATGCTATAATAGCCGAGTTTTCAAACTGTCCACTGAAGAAATGTGTTGCAATGTGTACATACCTTTCGACACGTAGATGGTTCATCCCAAAAGAAAGTCGGTAGGATAGAGCCACGGGTACTCCCTCGTGTAGAGAAATCTCGGAATTTTGTTTTGAAGAATTTTATGTATCTGCTACCGGTTTCGACACATCCGTATCATTCATGTCGAAACCGGTATCAGATAAATAAAAATTATGTAACAAATGTACATGTGAAATAAAACTCTTTAAAAAAAATGTCTAGAAATTGTTACATAGTTAATTAATGCCTAAGAAATACAAAAAATCTTGGAAATTTTTTTCTCAACTCTGGAAGAAGGTTTAGGGAGAAGGGATGTGTAAAAGAAAGTCCAATGAATGATACAATGTTTTAATAATAATATATATCTAATCATATACATCTCATTGCCTTATCCTACCTAACAAATAAAAAGACTGCCAATAATGATAGGCATGTTGTTGGCAAGGAAGCTTCCTGCATAGGATACTAAACAAAACATGCTACAGTCCGGCAGACGGTCCGTAAACCAACCCGACTACAATCAAATTTCACCGTGAAATATTTTACAAGAGATTATTACACTCGAAAACAAAATGAAGTAAGCCGTCTCGCCGGAATGTAGCGCTACTCCAATCTTTAACTGCCGCCAGTACATTATTGACTTCATCGGTCAGCAGGTCAAAGGTCGGAGGAGTAAAAGTGAAAGGGGAGAGTAAAAGCGGCCGGAAAAGTCTCGGTGCGGTATCTGATTTGAAGACTTAATTCCACGGCAACTTTAGTTAGAGAGGTGCCGCCCTCTCTAGTATTAGTCACGTCTCAAATGGAATAGCCGAAAAAATTAAACGAAGTGCTGTGATTGCGTAATAATATAACGTGGCTGTTGTTGGCAACACTGGACACGAGGTAAACTTAATCTAGTTACATGTACACGATATCATTGTCCATTGTCCCCAATTCACCCGGCGTCACTAAAACCTAATTTATGCAAGATCCTCCGCAGAAAGATGACATGATGCGAGATACAATTAGCCGGTAGAGCGGCGTCTCCGAGGCGCGACAACACGGCAAATTAATAAATCGTCTAATATCCAGGAAAAGTGGCGAGAGAAGTGTACTCAATGTTTCATCAATCCGTCCACCGGTGTTTTAATGCAATTGTAAATAAATAAATAATCATCTTTAAAAGTGTGCTGTGTTCGTGCTTCGCCTTGGACACGCCGCCTTCTTACTTCATCTAATACAATTTATAATTGTGTGTTTTAATAAAGGTATATTTATAATTTTTTTTATAAATCCATATCTTATATTCATACAAAAACGTACAATAAAAAAAAAGTATTCCGCCACCGTCGTCGTCATCGACGACGACATCGGAGTACATTATTATTAATTTAAGAAATAATAAAAACACATTATTTAGATACTGAAAGAGAAAAACAATATATTTAATATTATGAGAACAGAAGCGGGAAATTTTTACATTATTATATTCAATGGCAACACTGGATCCTAGTTTATCAATTAACCGGAGTCACTCCGGGAGGTAAACACAAATATTGCTCTCAATATCACTAGCAACTCTTGGTTATTTTTAAACCATTTACATTCAATCAATCTTACACCGATACGCAACCACTAAAAAAAACAGCATCCATTTTCTCAAAAGCGATCAAACCTTCTATGTTTATTGAATGACACTTTCACGACTTAATTTACACTCGATTATGCATGACTTAGTTTTTGAAGAAATCTTTAGAAAAAAAAAAGATAAAATCTAGTCAAATCAAAAATAAATATTTACGAGATGTAAGAAAAATATTTAAATCATTCAAAATCTTTCAATCAATTTTAGTCAAAAAATAAATAATTAATTTATCCGACTAGCGAGATGCATTCCAGAAGGTTCCACCCGCAACAAAGAATCTTACTTCTCTTTACAAACAGAGCACATTATTCCTATCTATTCTATCAGTCCAACACAAAGACACTCCTCCACCATTCTAAATCTCAATAATTTAATATGAAAATAGGTTAATATTAGAATATTAAACAACCGAGTGATGTAGCCAAGAGCATAGGGAAATATGCTGCAGCAGAAGATTAAGAATAATTAACATGATGATGGTTTATTTAGTATTAGAATCCATACTAGAGACAAGATATCACGGTCGTTCCGTTTGAAGATTTCGAAACTTGAAATGCTCAGACAAAACAGATATAGACACGGCCTAATTGCATTCGTGAAAATAACAACCAGATTAATTGTTTCGCTATTCCCCAGTGCTGCCACCTCGGTGTAACAATAGTTTTTAGTCAAGTCGCTCACAGAAATTGTCATCGCAAAACACTAAAAATAAAAAACAAACTTATTAAAGAGTCTCTAAGTTTAAGTGATTTGGAGTTGTTTTTACCGTTGTGTGGTATCTGCGCCACTGGCCGAGATACCCTTTGGTAATATCCCCCTAAGCCAGCGTAGAACAAGGTCACTTTACAAGAGTCCAATGAGAGGGAAAATGTACAAGTTAAAGGTCATTTCACTGGCATCTTTGGGGGTGGACACCTCCGAGCCAGGAGTTATTATTGTGAGTTTCGTTGGGACCGCGGATGCCTCCATCGGGTCCGGGGCGTCGTGATTTTACATCTGCTATGATGGTTCCATTGAGGCGATCTGAAACAAACAAATTCAATGTCAGTGAAACATCTGCAAGAACATTCTGGAATGGTTGTAATAACTTTTTAACCCGTCAGGCCTCAGTCGAGCTATTTTGTCAGAAGGTCAAAATATTTCCACTTTGCAATAAAATCTAAATGAAAAGGAATTTTACTGAACGCATCTGAAAACTAAGAACTGTTTTTGAAAGGTGATGAAATTTTATAATTCGAAATTAACATTTAATTTTTGAAATACAAAAATTTTGAATGCAAACATAAAATTTTAGAAATGGCTCACCTTATGTTTTTTCTAATTAAAATTACTGATAATGAAAAAACAATAAAAACACACATATTTTACTAGGCAACAAATGCATTGTAAATGTTTATGGTTAACTCGGCTTTTTGTCTTTTCATGTAAAAATATTTAATAAAAAAATCCCAAAGTTTCATAAAAATTTTTCAAATTGCATTCGGAAACTTTGGTTTCATAAAGGCATACATTTTAAATGAAGAAATTATGAGCGAAACTCAATCGAAAATCTGGAAACAGAAAAATCAGAAAAAGATATTTACAACTCTGGGACTCGAACCCAGGACCTCCCTACTTTACGAGTGGGTGCTCTTGTCCACTGAGCTAAGGTGTCGATATCCAATTCAGTCACCTTTAACTGTACCATACTTCGACTAAGAACTACCCATATTCATTTAATTGAATATTACAATTTGAGGTTTTACTCATAAAAGTTAAAATAAAATAATAGCATACATTTTAATTATTTTGTAGTTTTCTTTTAGATTTTAATATAAAGTGTGGTGTTTTCTCTTTCTAATGTCATATTTATACACCCCACAAGATCACATTTCTAACTATGATAGGAAGGGAGACAACAATTTCAACGAGACTTCTGAGGGCTTAAATATGTAAAGTTTCAATGCTAGATGCCCTTGAAAGACAAGACAACTGTTGTGAACAGAATGAAATAGGAACAACCCCCCGCCACTCATGTTGTGACGTTCACGTACAACAAGTTGAGAAGATTAAATTGCAAGAACTTACACTGCTAGAGTAACAGTAATCAGATGTATCGGAGTATTATACGCAGTCAGCAATTATGTGTTTATTAGTTACCTAGACGAAGCCAAAGTTCTTGGCTTTGATAGCCAGCAGCAACTTGTGGCGCAGCACAGCACGCGAGCTGTAGAGCGGCACGTAGAGGCGCGAGATGCATGTGTTGGCAGTGGGCAGGTGAGCATCATCCGCTGGCCGGATGGTAACCGACGGCATGGGCTGGAAACCCTCCTCCGAGGCTGGCAGGGCGGGGGAACCCGTCCAGAAGTACACCTGGACAAGAATCACACGTTAATACATTTGCTTAAATAGTGGTACGGTTGTTAGGACTAGGAGTGGCTGCGGAGTTCTCTTCCAGTGACGAGTTCTGGTGCCGGAATGGAAAGAAGGTTCAGTTATGCGGTGAGTTAAGTTGTAAAGCCAGGAGACACGGCCTAACACCCAATGACAACTAAAGGGTCTGGACTAATGTCACTAATGTCAAAGGATTCATAATTTTGAGATTTCTCTACTTGAGGGAGTATGGCTACTACCCTTGGCTCTTTCCTATTGACTTTCTCTTGGGCATGCTCGGAATGAACCATCTACGGATCAGAAGGGATGTGCATATTGTTTCACATTTCTTCAGACTGATTCGTGGATGGTTCGAAAACTCAACCATCATGGGGAACCTTAGTTTCTGTGTTCTCTATGGTTATCTCTGTCACCGACAGCATAGACCGTTTTATCTCCCGTCCTGCGGGACTAACTTGTCAATGATCACGCCGGTGGGGTTTCTGTTGTTAAATAGAATCACTTCGGATATTGAAAATTTTAACATCAACAAAGCAGAATGTAGATGGCAAGTTGTTGCTGTTGGTATAAAATCTGCTTTTACACATTCACCTCCTTGCTGATGGGTATGTTTTGGATTTGGCACTGCTGATAGGCGATTGATGGATTGCATCAGTTGTATAGGGTTAGGAACATATTTATCGATAAGGCACTTAACCGGTTGCTTGCCGATTGTGCGCCAGTCAGCGCGCAAAATTGACCTCTAAAAATATTTTTTGAAATGCGATTTTAAACCTTAGTCATAAATAAAACGTATGAAGGATAAGGTCAGAATCGCTTGGGGCATTCTTGTTCTTAAGGTATAGAATGCTTTGAACACATCTATGGGACCCAAATTATTTCTATGAATTCTTTATGGATTTCTGGCAAAGTTTTTTTCGGAGCATTTCATCTGACAGTTCGGTTGCATCATTCTTGAAAGAAAGATTGTAAACATACGAATTCGGCAGATAAACGCAAGTAATGTTGTTATTCGGGATAGTTTGTTGTTCAAGGAATGTGTTTGGGTAAATATTACATAAGATAGCATAATATAAACTCAGAAAATATCACGTCAAAGTCAAAACATCGCGAAATTTTCGAGTTTCCTCCAGTGGCATTTAAGAGGTTAAGCATCTTTTAAAACTAATTGAAATATTAATTTTTTAATAATTTAAAAATGAATAAATTAATTGAGTTGAAGTGAATATAACTGGGAGGGCTCCGCTGGGCGGGACATTTGCCAGAAATGTGAGAAACCACTGAAGAAGCTTTGGGAAGATGGCTGGATGGTGTGGAGGTAAACTATGCAGTCTTCGTTATAAGGAATTAGTGGGTAATACAGAGCAGGAGAGAACACTCTAAGGATTGTATCTATGCTATTTGCATACTGATACAATGGAATAAGCTGCAATACAGAAGACATCGTCAGAGTGCTTACGAGAGTTGTGCAAACCTATTAATAACATCTCAACTTTGGGAACGTGTGAGGCTGAAGGGAGTGGGCAGTAATAAGGTCGGTGCATATAGTTACCAGGTCCTGCCGCTCCAGATGCGTCATCTTGTCCACGATGGCCCACAGCCAGCGCTTGAATCGTGCCAGACGGTCGCCCGGCTGGCCAGACTCGTCCGTGAAGGAGGTATAGGATATGAGCACGGCCACGTTGATGTCTCCCACACCGTTCAGTAGAAGCCGCAGGTCCTCGGCCGTGAGCCCGTCCAGGGCGCCCTCGGGGAGCACGTCCAACACACCTTGGCGCATTGCCTACAAGAAGGGATTGTGATCATTAAATAGACCAACAAATTAGACAGAAATAAGATTCTCGAGAGACGGAACAACCAAAACTTATTTAGCGTGAAAACTTTGTATGTGGGAACCTTTGTGTTTTTTACTGTATGTTCAGTTGTGTGGAGCGAAAAAACTATTGTCAAATTACGCTTTTCCTGTATTACCAAGTGGTGCCTTAGAAGTACCGCCTTCATTGAATATCATCAAATTTGAAATTCATCTTGACTCTAGTCTTGAAAAAAAAAATTTTTTCTTCTTCTGGTATTGCAAGTAGACAAGCACCTTGGTTTGCTGAATTTAACATCGCTAATACATTTTATTTTCATCCATCGAACTCCTCTCATATTTTTATATATGTACCCGGTGTTGCCAGATGTGTGGTTTTTAGGATGTTTGCATGGTTTTTTTATGCTTCAAAACGTGGTAAAACATACCCCTTCAACATGTTTTTATTTTTGGGAAATAGGCATCACTGTGTATATAACCATTTTACAGAGAACATGAAAAATAAATAAATAATTAATAAAAATTTGGCTGTTTGCCGAAGTAGGTAAGGGCCAGACTCTAAGGTAGCAGATATATTTGAAAAAAAGAATTAAAAAAAAGGAAAATGCAAATATTTGACAAATAATCAGTTTTTCTCAGGAATGAAGGAGTCGGAGCCCTGCAATTGCAGTGTTGAAGAATCGTGCCTACGCAAGTCCATCACATTTTTAATTATAAAATAAGATTAACCTATGTAATTAAAACATAAAAAGTAATTCTTTAGCCAAAATAGTTTGTTGTATGTTAGCTATATGCATATGAGGGAATGACGGATTGACTTACTTCTAAGGCTTTTTCCTGTGAGCGCACCATCCTGTAGTGTGCATATTTCCTAACATAATCATATACATTGACGGCCGTGACCTCCAGATCCCTGCCTCCGCCCACCAGCTCCACGCAGCCGCCACCTTCCTCTGGACACACCTCCAAACTGAAACAACACAGAATTACATCCATGATTCTAATGCTAATTCTTCACAAAGCATTGTTGTTTACATATCAATTTTTGACTGCACTGAGACCATCCTATGTTGAGGTAAGTAATTTTATAAAATCATATATTGAAAGAAAAATATTTTTAGAGGTATTTTCTTTAACAAAACCTCAACAAACCCATTTGAGGTGATCAAAACGGAAGCCGGTACAAAGATGAATGTAAATATGAAAGAAGAGCAAGCCAACGCTTGCTTGCTGTAAATATGCTCACCTAAAGTTGAGATCAAGTTCCTGGAAGTAGGGCTGGGCGTCGGGCTTCTCGGCATCGAGCACCAGCTGTCGCAGACTCTCGTAGACCACGGGGTCGAAGAAGGCCATGTCGTGGAAGCGCACGGGCCGGCCCAGTAGCAACTTCAGCACATGGCGGTTCATGAACATGGGGCACAGCTCGTTCTGCAGCAGGCACAGCCCTATCACCCTGCAAACATAACCCACACATTGATCATACACATAATGGAATCCTGTAGAAGGTCTATCTATATACAGTAGTGTTAATTCGAAATCCACAGGACATCAAAAATAGATGTTGTTTTATGCCGTAAATGAGAATGATGTTTAGATGTTACAGATATTTATTATGTAGAACAATCCATTCAACAGTAATTTGTCACGTGACAACAAGAGGTGACGATACATAGACAATAATCATAGATAGGAACAAATAATAATTATGTACATAAGATACATACACATATTTAGCATTAGCTCCTAGAACTTTACAAAGTTTCTTAAATCTATGTTTTATGCATTTTTTGTGCCGTTGCCGTGAGAATTTTCAAAGTGCACAACACATCAAGATGATGAAAAAACGAATGAATCAAAATTAAAATCAGTTTTACTAAATTAATATATACGTAACAGTTGAAATCTTACCTGCCCACGTTCCTAAAGGCATTGACTCGTTCTAGCGTGGGTACGCCCTGGCGCGGGCTGTAGTATCCGCGCTTGCCGGGCGCGTAGAACAACGGCGCTGCCTCGTCGCCCGGAGCGGGCGGGGGGGCCGCCGCCACCTCGTCCTTGCGAACACCCGACGGCCCGGCACCCCGCTCTGATAACGTGAAAACGTCCAGATCTGGAATAACAATGCACATTCAGCATATGATCACAATTATCACAGTGCCCACCTCTCCATCATCTTTTTTTAAACTTTTTTCTTCCTTCTTCTACTTCTCTAACTCCTCTGGCTAATTTGCTCACTTTTGGGAATAACTCATATAGAAATTGTTGTGCATTCCTTACTATCATGATGAGAAATATGGTCTAAACAGTGTTAGAAAGAGAAAACACCAGGCTTTACATTCAAATCAAAAAGTCAACCATGGAAGAATTGAAATGAACACATATATGAAGCCAAAATTTCCTAATGCAATTTGAGAAAAATTTATGAAAATTTGTGATTTTTATTGTGAAAACTGTTTTGAAATCTTTTTCAAAAAAAAACTTTTTGAAAAAGATCATGGTAAGGGAGTTAAAACGATTTCTATGATGAGCTATTTATTCCCTGATTATCTTGAGGGGTTCAAGATAGGAAGGAGAGGAAGTTCTGGGAAGGAAAAAGGTACGAGGGGTGGGTAGGAATTTAGTGGTCAGTGTAACCAGGAGTGACGGATATATGAATCCATCCCACCCGCTGCGATGCAAGACAACGGGTCAACAGAGACCGGGTGGAGAGATCAAAGGGTCTCCTCAAATTGGCCTCTCCCGATCCGGCCCACGCATCCGCCGCCAAGACCTCACAAAGAATGCACCTCACCCGATGAACCCGCCTTACAAGAGATCTATGACTCTAATTGAAATACCGGTAGAACACACACAATGCAATCTAATTGGATCTATTCCTTCATTGGTGGATTTTGTGATGCAAATGAAATGTTATAAATTACCTAGGATGGCGTCCTGTGGGTGCATGACGATGAGGTCCATGGCTTCGCGCACCTTCTGGCGCAGGGCATCCTCCGAGGCCAGCAGCATCAGCAGCTGGGCGGGAGACAGCTCCAGGAGCATGCCGGTGATCTTGCCGGCAAATGTGGGATGGATCGTGTGCACCTGGGATTCAAAATTGCATCATTTACTTGGGTCCGCTGACAGATCTAAAGCCATTTTTCAATATTCATATCACAACACCTCACATAAAAAAATTCAGAGTGTGTAATCCATAAGCGGTAAAGAGAAACCTTCAGAAAACTAAAGTAGACAAGAGTGGGGAGGCTGCGAAGCACCGCATAAAGATAAGACCGATTATTCTATCTCATTCTCTCGCAGGCTAAATCCTATAGATGTTTGTGTTTGTCTTTTCTTAGTGTCGCTATTTTTCGTTTCTTCGAGTTTCAAATCACAACGGTGCTAAAGAAGTTTTCACTTCAAAATTGCTTTCCCAATGGAACTTTGTTTTTACTTTTTGATGGTTAAATTTATCATTAGCGGAAGTGGGAATACATCTTGTTGACAATGCGTCAATATTTTAACATGCCAACATCTCTACCTGCCCGATGACATATGTAATCATTATATAGTAATCTTCATACACTCCTCGGTGTTATTATTATTAAACTAGCGGAGAACCGTGAAAAATCACAGAATAGTCTGAAATCTTGACAAATCATTTACAACTTCTATCGGTTATCTGAATTATTCACATTATTAGTTTCAATTTTGAAAATGACACATAAATTAAGAGCAAATTTTGAGTTCTTTTTACCAGATTTCACGCAGGACACACAGACAAACGAAATTGTATGTTTGGAAAAGACAAATTCTAAATTTTGTGATAATATATCTTAAGAATTTGTTGTAGTCTTCTAAATGTGATTCGCATAGTTTGGAGCCAATCAAACAACCAGCCTTAAAATTTGACCAAATGCTAACAATGGGCTGAGAAATGGCGTAGGCAATGCAATATTTGAGGTGGAAAAGGTGTGTAAAAATGGCATTGGTGGTCAAATTGATGACAATATCAAATGTACCAGTGATTCAAACAAAGGTCCTTAACCTAATCTAAGCGGCTGTCGCACATGTAATCCATCGGCGGCTATCGCTGTATGCGGATGTCGCAAATATGGTCCATGTAGTTTTGTCAAAACATGCCACGGGTGGCAGAGGCGTGCATTCCATATAGGCAATGAGCACTGCCTATTCTAATTTACTTTCATAAAAATATAAATAATATTAAAATTATAGCAAAAAATCAATTTACTCTTTAAAAATACGTGCAAAGTTCCAGTTACGAATCTTAGTGGCTGCACCACCTAGCGCCCTATTACATAATATTTCAAAAGCAGGTTCTAAGTAAACAAATTGACACACGGGTCATATTCAAATGAGGACTCCATTCTGTACGAAAGGTGTACATGTGTGCGCAATGTGCATTCAAGGAAAGACTCGTTTGTGTTAGTGTCGAGAAAGGCCGTGCCTTTCGGTACAAATCAAAAATCTATCAATGCCATCCGTTGGTAGCTCTATTAATCAGCACAACTTTACTAACGAAATGACTATCATATTATGTTGGCTTTCATTAAAATATAGAAATTTTATAGGCTTTTAACCATTTAAATGCCACGGTTTTTACGGATGAAACACGAAAATTTCGCGATGTTTTGACTTTTGACGTAATATTTTGTGAGTTTATTTTATTCTATCGTATATAACATTTACCGAAAAATGTGTCTTGAACAATAAACTACGCCTACAAACAACATTACTTGCGTTTATTTGACGAATTGATAGGTTTATCAATCTTTTCTTGACCCGCGGCGCTCACAGTTTGACAGCCGAAATCGCGGGAGAAATAACATTTGGAAAGTCACAGAAATACTCCCAAATAATTATTCGAGTGGCTAGGTGTGTTTCTAATATCTGTTACGTCAAGAACAAGAATGCCCCAAGCGATTCTGACCTTGTCCTTCATACATTTTCTTTATACATAAGGTTTAAAATCGCATATCAAAAAGTTTTTTTTTTTTTCGGCTATAGAACGCGCAATCGGCAATCAACCTGTTAATAACATGTGATTATTTGGATATTTGATGTGGCTGTAATCTTCACCAGCTACAAAGCCAGCAAGTTGGCCTTTCTTAGCAAAACTGTGCATGCCACTTCATGGTGGACTAGATTTGAAGAGGCTATTACGGCAGAATAATACAATACCTTGGGGTAGAGACGTTCGCCGAGTTGGGACTGGTGCAGTGTGAGGTGTTCGTTGCTGTGCGTCGGGGGGGCTGGTGGCGCCGGGGCTCCTGGGGGCGCCTCGCCCAACCCCGGGGGAGAGTAGGGCCGCGCGTCCACGGAGAGGCTCCGTCTACAAACAGAGTACCTTGGCCGTTAGTGGGGGGGGCGGCGGCAGGGGGCCGGTGGAGTGGGGCTAAGATAGAATTTTAACTAAAGGCATGTGCGTCTTTGGTACATTTTACACGGGTCTGTACGAAATCGATGTAAAGAAATATTTAGGATGGAACGCTCTCAGCATCACGCTTTCTGATTGCAAATCGATTCCTTACCAACTCAGGAGAGTCTGCTTACGCTAGGATATTTATAACATTTTCATTCAAATGTTATGAATACTTCAGCATAAGGTTAAAATGTATCCATCAGAAGAAACCCGTCAAAGATTGAAGCCGGTTAGTGGTCTGGTCCCAAATTGGTTCTAATAAGTATAAAGAGAGTTGTTATACGTGATGTGTTGTTGGAAGGAAGCAGACGCCTTTGGAAAGAATTCTATCTGTAGCAGAATGGGTTGGTTGGTTGGTTGACTGGTTGGTTTGTTGGTTGGGGTTCTTCCTGAAGGGGTAAGTTGAAGAGTTGCCGCGAAGACAGAGTGAATTACCTTGTTCTGTACCTACTGGCCCTTTCTAATGCGGTCACAAAAGCGGCCCTCAGGGTGGACCTGCCTACTTCGTCACTTCGCGGTTGGCTGCTGCAAGAAAGACACTCGTATGTTATTACGTCAGTCCCACCTCCTCCGCATCAATCTCATCGTCAACAAAGGGGTGCAACAAAAGATGCTTTCATCGCTTGGAAATCACAAATCAATACATCAATGCGGATGCGACAAGTTGTCAGGCATTCAGTCTGCCAGAATTTAGCCTCACAAATCGCATAATTTATACCCAGAAACAATTCTCAATACGAAACATAACAAAATCAATTAGTGAGTGTGGGAGAGGAGACACGTTTCCACAGAAGTTAGGTGAAGTAGGAATTTCGTGACAGCTGTACAATTATTTCCCTACATTTATTGGACTAATCTACTGGATGATCTATATCAGTGATTCTCAAAGTGGTCCAGGTGGACCCCCAGGGGTCCACGGGAGACTCAACAGGGGTCCACATTGGCGTGATAAAAAAATGGGGGTCCACGAAAATTTATCTGGTTTCGATAGTAAAGAACAAAAATGTTGGCTTGGCTTTACCTGTCAATGTAGGCAGATAGTACACTAGTATTTCGGTGAAAAATGGTCATATTGAGACCCATCCCATCTGCCCATATCCCATCCCGCCCCCCATCTTATATCACATTACCCCCCCCTCCCCCCCGTTGTGACAGATCACAACTCCAGCGTTATATTCAATATTCAGTACAAAGTGAATCGAGTTTTATTTGATTTTTGTTGAGGGAATATGTTTGAAATGTTGCAGCAGGGGGTCCACCGAAACCAGTAAAATTTTGAAAGTGGTCCACGAGAAAAAAAGTTTGGGAACCTCTGATCTATAAGTACATATATAGAAATGTAAGTAATATATTATGTATTAGTGCTGAAAAAGAGTAAAAAAAAAAAAAACATCAGCTACGCATAAAACGCACGATACATTCATTACCGACCACTGCTAACAACCGCACACTGTGGCAGAACCCTATACCCCTCTCGCTCACTACTGCACCACTCGGCAAGTCATCAACACACGCAGACTTATGTATTTTTAACAAATATTTTCCCAATTTTTCTATAAATATGCATATTTTAAATATTTCGCCCAATACTTAAAAGTATTGACGAGAAACACCTAAAATATGAACTCTGTGTTTAGTGTATTCATCGATACATTGAAATAATTACAGACATGTCAAATGAGTTGACAGCACCGGCAACTGAGGGTTAAAAAGAGAGTTTACAGGGAAAGGTCAAATCACCCTCTCACCAAGATATCAATGTGTAGAAAATATTCCATCATGTACACAGGTTAAAGAAAAACATAGCAAAGTTTTATGACCGCTTTCACCAATCAAACCGAGTGACTTACTGAGATAAAAAACAGCTTCTCTTTCATACAGTAATCGCAAAACTACCAGGTAACGGTACAGTAACGGCAAAACAGGCAGTGCAGTTTTGAAGGGCTATAAAAAAAAAGGCGTAACTTGCAGAAATGGGGTTTTATTTTATCCGGTACATCATGCCATTTTTAGTCCTGAAGGTGACATTGGAAAGATGATGGCCCCCAGCAGGGATACATTTATGAAGGCGATTTCTGAAGTTTTCTCGGCTGTATTTTGGCACATCTCGATGGACATAGCAAACTAACAAAATTTTCGGTACTGGGCTGAAAATAACCAAGACAACTTCACGAGAGACCTCTTCACTCCCCGTGAAGGTGACCGTGTGGAGTGCGATTTCCAAATTTGGAGTAATTGGGCCGTATTTTTTCGAGGAGAATGGATGAACCGTAACTGTCAACGCTCAACATTATGTTTCCAAGTTGGAATTTTTTTTTTAACCTCAATTGGAAGAACTAACGGAGGAAACAGATCTGGGAGACATCTGGTTTCAACAGGACGGTGCTACGTCCCATACTGCTCAAGTTTCAATGACAAAACTGCGACAGATGTTCCCTGCGTGCCTCAAGATGCTGTGGAATGGCCAGCGCGCTCACCCGATTTAAGCATTTGCGACTTCTTCCCGTGGGGCTGTCTGAAGGAAAAAGTTTTCAAACATTGGCCTCACACCTTGGAAGAACTCAAGGATCGGATTCGGGAGAAAATCGCCGCTACGCCCATCGAGATGTGCCAAAATGCAGCCGAAAACTTCAGAAATCGCCTTCATCAACGTATCACTGCTGGGGGCCATCATCTTTCCGGTGTCACCTTCAGGACTTGATGCATAAAATGGCATGATGTACCGAATAAATTAAAATAAATCCTATTTCTTTAAATTGTGCCTTTTTTTTTAATAGCCCTTCAAAACTGCACGGTCTGTTTTGTCCCACCTTGTACAAAGTCGAGTATAATGGCCCTGAAATTAATGAAAAAAACTGCAAATTTTAGATAAAATACGTTAACCCATTCACATGGTAATGACACTACTTTTTATTTCATTAACTTCACCCAGGAGACCCTGAGGAAAGAAATTTCCCTCAGGGCTTAAGAAACACAGAGGTAAGCATATCGTTCCACAGCCGAGCTGTTGAATTCAAGAACGAGTCGTAGAAACGACCCACCAACCATGTATATATATTGAACAGGTGTTTGGCGTGTCTCCTGATTATGCACCAATGCCTACAATAAAGGTAATTGCATAAAACAGAGCAGTGATAAAAGAATAGGTTAGGTGTATTGTTCGGTGGTTTCTTATGTCGATCGCCAAGTTGATTAGCCAGGTATCTCCGAAAACTAAGTTTTGAGTTAATGAGGAAAGCAATATTCAAATGTTCACCATAAATTAAATATTATTAACACATTTCGGTGTTTGATATATTAAATATGCTATAAATAACACCAGGAACATAACGGTCCGGAACCGGTCCGGTCCGTATGACATTTTGAAATATCCTACTAGTGATCCCAGTTAACATTTAGTTCAATTCAATGGTGTTTAGGATGGTGTTTATGAATATAATCTTAAGTATAACCTTTTGCATTAAGCTGCCACTACCCGAATTTCTAATGATTTCTTGCATATCTCCTTTGAACATTTGAAGTTTAAAGCCCTTAAAAAAATATATGTTATTTTTGAAGATAATATCTATGCAAACCCCATGCTGAAACTCAAATTATATGAAATTCCCTCGATAGAAAAAAACCGCAAAGTATGCTCCAAAAATTTTTATTTTCAAGCCTGTCTATTATTTAACAAGTTAAATGTTTGAAAAAATTCAGTGTTTCTTTGAACATTGTTTTAGACAACCCCCTTGAGATTTTTGCTCTATTTTAAACGAGTCATGTTTTATTAAGCATTTTCACAATTTTCGCTTCAATTATCTGATTGAAAATATTAGCGCGCTCTGTCCAACATTCGTAATTACACATCTCTCCATCTTCTTTTTGAGCCGGGAAGCGTCGCCTTAAATGCATACTAAACTCAAATTTCGATTTTTTGGAGATGTCCGACTAATCAACTGAATGATCGATTTACTCAATGTTGTGTTTTGTCATGAAACCACTACAAAACTAGGCCGTTTGATGAGTGACCTACCTGCAGAAACGACGAGAAGCTTCAACATCGGCCATCAGTTTGATAAATCACTAGACTAATATTGTCAAGTGTAATATGTACCTGTCTGATCGTGCGGGTGTGCGTCCCAGGGGACGGGCTGCCACACGCCGGGCCGCCTCCTTGCCGCGGGCCCGGGCCCCGCCGCCGCTCGAGGTGCCGGCCCCACCGCTGCCGTAGCGGCTGGAGCTGCCACTGCCGCCCGGAGCGCTGGAACCTGCTACGGGGGCGGGCGTGCCGGCGTCCATGAGGGGCAGCTTTTCGTTTGCCAGGATTGCCTGGGGAAAATAAACATTGGATAAATGTATGTTTAAATGAATTAACTCGTCTCGATAATCCGAACAATTAAAAATAGAGCCTGTTCGGTTCAACGAATTTTCAGATTACTGGATCAAACACATTACTGGATGAAACAGCCGGATTTTCAGAACATTTGATGTTTTCCTGAACATTTTGACTGCTCAGGAATCAGGCGTATTTTGTCATAATTTCCGCTTTGCAATAAAACCAAATAAATAGAATATTTCTGAACATCCAAAAATTAAAAACTGCTTTTAATCCCTAGAAAGCCATGGAGCAAAGTGGTAAATATCGCGATGTTTTGACTTTTGACATAATATTTTGTTTTGCGGATTTATTTTATGCTATCGTATATAATATTTACCGAAACACGTTCCCTTAACAATAAACTATGCCTACAAACAATATTACTTGCGTTTATTTGACAAATTTATAGGTTTATCGATCTTTTCATGACCCCACGGCGCTAACAGTTTGACAGTTGAAATCGCGGGAGAAATGTCATTTGCAAAGTCATAGATATGTGCAAAGATAATTATTTGAGTGGCTAGGTGTGTTCCTTATATCTGTTGCGTCAAGAACAAGAATGCCCCAAACGATTCTGACCTTGTCCTTCATACATTTTCTTTATACATACGGTTTAAAATCGCATATCAAAAAGTTTTTTTTTTTATGGCGCGTCCCGGGTGCGCAATCGGCAGTCCACCGGTTAAAAGGTGATGAAATATGTTTATTAGAAATAAAAATATAATTTTTGAAATGTAAATTTTTTTTATACAAACATAAAAAGTTTTAAAAAGGCTCACCTTATGCTTTTCGTCACCTTAGTTGGATAAGGTTCTATCTACGCCTTACCACGCTGAGGACTTTGACACCTACGCACATGTTCTTAGGTATCAAAGTCCTTACCATTGTAAAGTGCAGTTAGAACCCTATCCAAATGAGGTGACGTTTTTCTATCTAAAATTACTGATAATGAAAAAAATTAAAAACGCACGGCAACGTTAGGCAAGTGTACTATGAACTTTATTACCTCACGTTTTTCAAATACACAATTAATAAAAATTCTCAAAATTTTTAATACATTTTTCTAAAATTGCTTATCGGAAACTTTGGTTTCATGGTGCACATTTAAATTTTTCTATGGTTAAGTTCTAGACTTAGACTAGAGTTTTGTCTTTCTAACACGGTTGGGAGTAATGACAGTAAGGGAGATGCAACGATTTGAGCGAGAACGAGCATTGAACATACAATGCGTGGGTGGGACCCAAATGCGATGCCAACTAAATATAGATATCACCGATTTTATACGTTTTATCTAAGATTTTAATAGGAACATGTTTCTTTTTTCTTTTCGAAGCCACACTACATATATTTTTATTATGTACTGTGGTGATTAGTTAATTAGAATGTAGTGTGATGATGGTACCTCGGCCACGCTCGTGTAGAAGGACCTCGCCACGCCGGATCCCTCTCCGGGCTCGTCCTTGAAGGTGACCTTGACGCGGTTGACGGCCAGCGGGGGCTGTGCGCCGTGCGCGCGCCGGTTGTAGCCGCTGTACGCCGCATTCAGCTCCGCAAAGGTCTGCGTCAGAAGCTTGCTGCGCTCTCTCTCCATCTGGACACAAACATTACATTCGTAATACAAATTATCTCAGTTAAAAAAAATCAAAAGCGATTTCAAACAGACAGTCCAGGTAATTTCAATCATTTCGCAACCAGAACAAGTGTAATATATTTTTTTTTACATTAGTTTCACACAAGGCCCTGAGGAAAATAATTTCCCCCAGGGCCTATGTCATCTTTGGGGATGCTGTGTGCACACTCCAAAAGGTATAAGGGGTGGGTAGAAAGCGAGGGATCAGTGTGTCCAGGAGTGACAAACGTTTGAATCTATCCTTCGTTTGAATCTATCGGCGATGTTCCGAGAGAAACCTGCTGGAGGCCAAAAGGTCTACCTCAATCAGTCTCTCCCGAACCGCTCTGCCACCCAGATAGTGGGCAGACCCATCCGCCGCCAAGATCCAGACAAACCTCACTCCATGAACCCGGGCACTCCTGCTAAGTCACCAAACTTAGCGAAACGCTTCGCAGAATTATTGATTATCCAATGAATGATTCGCGGAGCTGCGGCTCCCATATCTGCCTCCCAAATTGAGTGTGTGGCCACACCAGAATATGCACATGTTAAGTGTTTACCTTGTGAAGCGTCAGATCTCGCTGCTGGGCGTTCCTCAGCTTCTCCATGTCGCGGCGGAACTTGGCCTCCTTGATGGGGAAGCCACCGAGCTCTGCCACCACGGAGCCAGGCTCCAGGCCCACGTCCTCGGTGAAGACGCGGCCAAACAGATCAAATGACAGGCGCCAGCGACCCAGCATCAGGTCGTGGGACACGTACTGGCCCAGTGACGGTTGAGGTCTGGAATATACAACCAAGTCAAGCAATGTCAAAATCTGTACTAAATGTGAAGAGAATTAAGAAACTCTAATTTGCATATTTTCTTGTAGTAATTCACCTACATATGTTCTTGAAGGGAAATAGTCTCAGATATACCAAGGAAGACAAGTTTTGTTTCCAGGAGTAAAGACATTTAAGAAATAAGTTTTTAAATCTTTCAGGATGTATTTGATGGGGCCTTACCTTGGAATAGGATGTATGTCCCTGAGGACTGCGGAGGGCCGCTCTGGTCCACTGGGGCCAGCCGAGGTCTCCACCGTCACGTGGGCTGATATCTCCTGGGCCTCTGAGGCGTCTGTGTGCGCCATCAGGTCGCCCTGGAAGAAGGCAAAAGCTATTAGATCGTTTGTCCTACGTCTTATAAAACCATTAGATCATTTGTCATAGGTCTGGTAAAAACGTTAGATAGGTCTGGTAAAAACGTTAGATCACTTGTTTAAGTTTGGTAAAGCCATTAGCTCACTTGTCATACTTCTGGTAAAGCCGTTAGATTAATTAATTCTAATTTCTAATTCTGGTAAAGCTGTTAGATCACTTTTCAAACGTCTGGTAAAACCATTAGATCACTTGTCATACTTCTGGTAAAGCCATTTTATCACTTGTCTGGTAACTTTTCAAAAGTCTGATAAAGTCATTAGATCACTTGTTTTATATCTGGTAAAACCATTAGATCACTTGTCACACGTCTGGTAAAGCCATTATATCACTTTTCATACATCTGGTAAAGCCATTAGATCACTTGTCTGGTAACTTTTGATAGATCACTTTTCAAAAGTTTGATAAAGCCATTAGATCACTTGTTTTATGTCTGGTAAAGCCATTAGATGACTTGTCATACTTCTGGTAATGGCATCATATCAATTGTCGTACATCTGGTAAAGCCATTAGATCACTTGTAAAATGCTGATAAAGCCATTAGATCGCTTTTCAAACATCTGGTAAAGCCATTAGATCACTTGTTGTATGTCTGGTTAAGTCATTATATCACTTTTCATACATCTGGTAATGACATTATATCAATTGTCGTACATCTGGTAAAGCCATTAGATCACTTGTCGTAAATCTGGTACTTTCAGAAGTTGCTGGAAACAGATAATAGTACTTACTGCTCTGACTATTACACTCTTGGATGGACTTCTAGAAGCTGAGGAGCTGCGATGAATTTCCATAGGAGTGGCTGAACTGCTTGTGCCTGTGGGTCAAAATAAATTATCATCAACCCGAACAAGTAGCATTTCATGACTTGTATTTTGGATGTAATAATGAATACTTCACAGCATTCTGTTCAAATTAAAATTTGACTCTAAATATACCAATTCCAATTCAGTAAAGTGTGAATCGACTAATGTTCTAAATCAGTTTGCTGTGAGTTAAATGATATTATTGTATACAAGACGGCTCAAAGGAAAATGAATGTAAGTTTAACGTATTTTTACTTTAACCAAATGCTGTTAAAAAATTAGTGGCAATTCCCGAAAGGAGATAATTCTACATCACATTATTTATGGAAATTTTATATGGAAACTTTTTATTTTTATTATTTAACGATTTGCAAGGAATAATTACATAAATATGCAATATTTTTTGTATTTCTGAAATTTTTATGCATAACAAAATGGCGGTTTATTAGATGTTAAATCAAAATAAAACAAAATCAAATTCAAATATCAAAATAATCATAAATGAATAAAATTGTTAAACAAATGAGTGATAATGTCATTTTTCCGCTGGAGGTTGATGTTTGTGAAACTAGAATATGAAGAACAAATTTTAAAAAGACAAAATGTACCAATGGATTTAATTTCTAGATTATTTTACCGCATTGTAGACGAGTGTGAATCAAACTAATTTGACTGTGCACAAAAACCTATCATTCCAATTTTTTTTTTTTTTACATGAGCTCCACACAGGGGGCCCGAGGAAAATAATTTCCCTCAGGGCCTATTTCATCTTTGGGGATGCTATGTGGAGGGTATTTTTAAGGAAAGGAAGGGGAGGAGAGTTCTGGGAAGGAAAAGGGTTTAAGGGGTGGGTAGGAATCTGGGGTTCAGTGTGTCCTGGTCATCCGCCTCCAAGACCTAGACAAACCTCACCCCATGAACCCGGGAACCCCTGCTAAATCACCAAACGTAGCGAACCACTTGGGGTGACCTATGGCAGAGGTGGTGGTTATCCAATAAAGGTTCCCATGGCGGCGGTACCCATTCCCGCCTCCCAAATTAGAAAATCATTTTGATGTCAATCAAAAATTTTTATAACCGCATTTTTAAAGTTACAAGAACATAAAATATTATCGACACGATACGATAATTGCAATATTTTGACTGTGAAAATGTATGTTACTGCTGATACGAATGAACTAAAATGAGTGTGAAAGCTGGAAGGGAGAGAAAGAGAGAGGGAGAGGGCACTCACTTGGTAAAACGAGATCTGAAAAGTGAAAGGAGCTCTCGAGCTGTTGCATGTGGTGACTAGAATTATTCCTACTGCTTCCGGCCATGGCCGCTTCTACGGCGGCGGCCACTTTGCGCGGGGTCACTATTATCTGGGGCCGCCCAGAATCTGAAACAAACAATGGACACTTTAGGTTAGGCCCAAAAAAGCCCTGCCAAATAAGCAAACATTAACACTGCTTGCCAACTAGTCATCTCTATTCCCAGCGCCAAAAGAACAATGATAATATTTATTGAAGTCAACGTTGCTTGGATTCTGTACTAGATAATAAATAATGTTTACATTATTTCTACAGCGCCGTTTTCGCGAGAAAATCACCCCAAGGGTGCATATTTTGTATTATGGATAATTTGAAAGCATTTAACTGTTGAAGGCAAGGCGTATTTCGAAAAACCGCGCGGATTTTACCTTGTTGCTTTCTGGTCAAATATCCATATAAAAACAAAATAATTGTTTTTTTTGCGATTGTTTTCTGTTTACCAGATAATGTATCTTATTATTCATATACATTACATGATAATATCGTTACAAATTTTCCCAGAAAAGCTAACTTTAACAAAAAAAAAATAAAATTTTCTCATTCGGCAAACAAATATCAAAAAAATATATTCATACGAAAATGAACTGATTTTATTATTTCTGCACAAACCTCAATATACATGAAAAACACAATTCAAAGGAGTTTGCAAATAAATAAAGACCTTTATTTGCATTTTGAAACGTAACATTGACAATTTTTGAATTTGACATATTGCAAAATCCGACCTACCATGTCATAGATAAATAATTTTAAAATATTCTAGTATTGCTGGATGAATGAAACTTTTGGCAACGTCAAGAATGAGAATGGCCCAAGCGATTCTGACCTTGTTCTTCATACAGTTTCTTTATACATAAGGGTTAAAATCGCGTTTAAAAAATAAATCGAAAAAATTTTCTGCGTACGCCGGCGCCCACCCGGCCAATGACGGGTTAAAAAGAAACATGTTGAAATTTGCATTGTGACCAGATTTTTTTTCCCTAAAACGGGACAGTGGCTGAAGAGCCTTGTTCAACCCAAACTAATCAAAGATTTAACAGGTCGCGTGCCGTTGGCGCGCCGGTGCGCGCCCTATAGCCGAATAAAAAATAAAAAATAAAACTTTTTGATATGCGATTTTAAACCTTATGTATAAAGAAAACGTACGAAGAACAAGGTCAGAATCGCTTGGGGCATTTTTGCTCTTGACGTAACAGATATAAGGAACACACCTAGCCACTCAAATAATTGTCTTTGGACATTTTTATGACTTTGGAAATGGGCATTTCTGCCGCGATTCGAGCTGTCAAACTTTGAGCGTCGCGTGTCATAAAAAGATTGATAAACCTATCAATTTGTCTAATAAACGCAAGTAAAGTTGTTTGTAAGCGCAGTTTGTTGTTCAAGGAACGTATTTCGGTAAATATTATATACCAAAGCATAAAATTAACCCGATTATAAGTTACCCAAATTATACCCAAATTAACCGAAGTATAAGACCTAGAACTTCTGGGGACATATATGTACCTAGATGCAACACGACAGCTGCACAACACCATTATGAATATGTAGGCCCAAAGTTATTTAACGATTTACCGGATACAATAAAAAGTGAAAAAAACAGAGAAGATTGACTCGCTTTTATCGATGATTTTCAGATATATTCAGATATGTTGCTATTATTTTTGTTGATTTTTTTTGATATTCTGTTTCTTTAATTATATGTTATTTTCTTATTGTACAATATTTTTGGAATATTTCACAGTATTTTTGAAAATCTTATTTTTCCATTTTTGTAACTATGCATATTATTTATTATCTATATATATAATTATATATAATTATATATAAGTTTATAAATGTGTAATTTCTAGTACTTTGTAAATATTTTAAAAATTATAGTGCATGCTATAATTTTAATTATGATATTATAATGTTCTCCAAAATGACCTTGAAAGCATCTCATCCGGCGATCTCTTGAAAAAAACCATTCCTTTGTCCAACTGCAAACATTAATGTTCTCCAAAATGACCTAGTAAGAATCACATCCTTGCGATGCTTTCAGGGACATAAAAAAACCATTCCTTTATTTAGAGTATTATGAACTAATTGTGCAATTTGGCTGTCCTAAAACGGGAAACCTTCCCAGTTGGACAGACAAAACATCATTATGTAAGGTTTTGTACTGAAATATATATATAAATAAATAAATAAATAAATAAATAAATTACATAGACTAGCTCCCCAGTTAGACCCGAGAATATTTCTCTACTAATTGGGTAACCAAAAAAAGTCTGATACGAAATGTAATATATTATTATTTATTGTAAATATTAACTTTTTTTCTAATAATAAAAAAAAAAAAAAAAACCCACAAAATTTACGTCAAAAGTCAAAACATTGCGAAATTTTCGAGTTTCATCCGTAAGTACCGAGGCATTCAACAGGTTAAAATATATTCAATAATATAATTTAGTAATTTATCAAGCTTTATTTTGCCTCTACTAATACAGTGTTAAGAAAATTTTTACTGTTAATTTGATGTTCTATGTGGCCGCCTTCTAAAAATGGTACATTTTGGACTTCCAAAGCTTTCCCTGGGACAACAGGAAAAAGAATCGAAAAACCGTTTTCTATGGTCTTCCAGAAATAAATGAAATAATTAACAGTCAGTTAATAATTTGATTAAGACAACATTAGCATAATTAGGTCAAATTAGCAGTTGACGAGTTGAATGGCACGGTGGCTGGGGGTGGGGGACTCACCTGAGGGACTGTGGGGGGCGTGCTCGCCACTGGACAGAAGCCCGTTGCTGGCGGCGGGAAGGAGCGGAATCTGATAAGTGTTGTTGTGGTTTCTGCTGTCATTGTTGGTCATTTGGGGTTGTCTGGAAAAAAATACACTTGTTAACTCTTTCTGTGCCATAGTCACGTTGAAGTATAAATTTACAGAATGTATAATGTTAAATGATATAATGCTAGCGCAGACCCATGAAAAATTACAGGATATCCTGAATTCCCGTCAAAATCAGTTCCAATTTTGAAAAAGACAATTAATATAATTTTCTGTCAAAAATATTACACTATAGGTAGGTACTTTATCATTTATCTGAATTTTTCACTCAATTTTCAATGTTCAATAGTTTCAATGTTGAAAACACTTAAATTCAAAGCAAATTTGAGTTCATCGATCAGAGTTACGCAGGACTCACAGACAACCGAAATTAGTATTTTTGACGTTAAAAGCTGTACTGTGGTGTATATGATCCCTCATTAATAATATATCCTTTTTTGTTAAATTATTATTATGTATGTTATCTGTCATCTCCAGCCTTACTTTTTTGTCGTTTCAGGTGAAAATAATTGATAATTTTTTTTTGAAATCTTCTCAAATTGGGTTAGCAAATGGCTTATTTTATGATTTTATGGATGTGTACATATTAATTCTTCTGTGATTAACTTCTAGATTTGAATATAATGCGTGGTGTTTTCTCTTTCTAACACCGTTTCGATCATGTTTCTCACCATGACAGTTAAATAGACAAAACGATTTCTGATGAGACCATATGAGCTGTTCTCAAGAGCGAACAATTAGCCTGAGGGGTGAATAAAGATATGGTCGGAGTGATAGAGAGGTGAGTGTCTGACCTGTGGTGTTTCTTCCTGGGCATGTTCTGCCTGGTGTCATTGGAGTCAGAGTCGGAGATGTACTCCCCGTCCGTGTCCACATCCATCTTGGCCGAGCCCAGGCTGGATGCGCACGTGCCGTCCTTGCTGCAAGACAGGTCCTGCAAACACAAACATGTCTCAAGTTAGCCGGGTTCATTGGGCGCTTCTATAATTCTTACAGCTACGGCACAGCAACAGCGTTTCACTTATTTAATACATGGAGGGAGATGTATGATAATGAATACGTTTTGGCTTTGGGAGGAACAGACAGAACAATAGCACATTGTTTGTCTCATTTTAAATAGTTCTTTCTTACACATTCATACATTCATTCGTGTCATTTTTTTCTTTCTTTCGATCTGCATCATCGAAATATTTGTAGGAAAAAATTACAAGCATTACAACATGCATTTTTAAAGGATTTTTTTTCTAAAAAATTAAAATTAATTATACATATACAATTAAAGAAATTTACAAAAAATGTTTAGCATTCTAAAAAACCTGATAAATGTTATTTTAAAATAAAATGCAGCTGAGAAAGTTGAAGGAAATGGCATTATTGAAGGAGTGAATGTGGGACTTCATGTTGCAGGAGGGAGAAAACACAAAAGCTGGCAGGTTGTTGCCCAGAGCCAAACTGTTGAACGGAGGAATCATAAAAATGCCGTAAATGCCATGTGTGATGCTAGACACCATTTGCTGTTAATTCCGATTGTGCTGTGGTTTCGAAGGGATCAACGACGCCAGTTCCTCAGAGCACTTTACACTGAAATACCAAAGAAACAAACACAGTATTCCCCTCTGCCATAGGTCACCCCAAGTGGTTCGCTACCTTTGGTGACTAAACAAGGGTGCTCGGGTTCATGGGGTGAGTTTTGTCTAGGTCTTGGCGCGAGTGCGTATGCCCATCTACTGATCAAGAGAAACTGATTGAGGGAGACTTAACCTAGACCTCTCCAGCCAGACTCTCTCGACTCGTCGCCTTACAACGCAGTGGGAGGGATGGATTCATACATCCTTCACTCCTGGACATATTCACCCTCAGATTCCTACACACCCCTCATACCCTTTTCCTTCCCAGAACTTCCCCTCTTTACTTTCTCTTAAAAGACCCTCCACACAGCATCCCCACAGATGACATAGGCCCTGAGAGATTCTTTTCCCTAAAGTAGACACAAGTGGAGAGGCTACAAAGCACGGCACAAAGAGGAAACCGATAATACTATCTCATTCTTTCGCAGGCTAAATCCTATAGATGTATGTGTTTGTCTCTTTTTAGTGTCGCTATTTTTCGTTTCATCGAGTTTCAAATCACAACGGTGCTAAAGAGATTTACACTTAAAAAAAAAATGTATCACATGATAGTTAACTTTTGTAAAATCGAATTCCTTTAACCGGTCCCTTGCCGATTTCGCACCCGCACGCGCCAGATGCGAGCGAAATTAAACTCTAAAAAATATTTTATTTATTGAAATGCGATTTTAAACCTTAATTATAAAGAAAACGTATGAAGGATAAGGTCAGAATCGCTTGGGGCATTCTTGTTCATAAGGTATAAGATACCGTGTACCCATCTAGCACAGTGGAATAATTTCTGTGGAATTGTTTATGATCTCCGGCCAAGAATTTTTCCCGCCTTTGAACTGTCAGATTGGCTTGCGTAACTCTGGCACCGTTGTCTGGCGCGTTGTGGAAAAGATCGTAAAACGTATAAATTCATCGAATAAACGCAAGTAATGTTGTTTTTAGACATAGTTTATTGTTCAAGGAATGTGTTTCGGTAAATATTACATAAGACAGCATTAGATAAACCCATGAAATATTACGTAAAAATCAAAACATCGCGAAATTTACCCGTTTGCTCCAAGGCACGTCACGAGTTAAGATGTCTAGGTGTGGGTACCAAATGCAACAGTGGGGAGCACTTGAGATTTAGTACAATGTGCACACAGAAAACACATTCATTAAAGTTTACACTGATTCAGTTCAATGCTTGGGCGTGTTAGGAAGATTACTTCGGTTGAAGAATACTGACCGGGAGATTGTGAGCAAATCAAGCAATGCAGGTTGTTGGCAATGATTACTAGAACTTGATGGGAAGTTAGAAGCCAGGTCGGAATGAGCGGTGGCGGTGAGTCGAATTGATTGAGTGAAAGTGAGGACAATGATACCTTTACCTGAGGCTCTTCTCCCAGCACGGCGCTGGCGGCCAGCACAGCCGAGAGCTGCTCCCCCGAGTCCATGGACGAGGTGAGCGGCGCTCGCTCGATGGGGCGGAATAACTCGTCCCGACTCGAGGACTGCAATCAAACGGACTATCTTAGCGAACGAAGGGCAAGCTTTACAACCAACAGACACTGAATCGTGTTTGTCCTAGCGGTATTTCAACGGAAGAACTGACAACATTGATCCCAATGGCACCGTGCACAAGCCAGGCCACATAAGAACGGGTCATTTTTAAGCTGGAATGATTTGCGAGCTTTTTTTGTGTTTCCTCCTTCTGACAACATGGGTCTCTTCAAGACTTCTTAAGCATGCCAGTTGCGGGTTTAAATTCCGGCGCGCCCAATAAATTTTATTTGACTAATTTGTGTTTTTACAATTTGATCATTTAAAAAATAATTTAAGGTATATTTGAGGAAGATACTCTCAATATTGCCGTGTTCGGTTACTAGATCTGGATAGCCAGGTACTTCACCTTCTTCTCCATCTTCTACCCCTCCCAATTTTTTTTTTCATGAGCTCCACACAGGAGGCCCTGAGGAAAATAATTTCCCACAGGACCTATATTATCTTTGGGGATGCTGTGTGGAGGGGTTTTTTTTAAGGAAAGGAAGGGGAAGAGAGTTATGGGAAGGAAAAGAGTTTAGGGGGTGGGTAGGAATCTGGGGTTCGGTATCTCCTGGTCATCCCCCTCCAAGACCTAGAAAAACCTCACCCATGAACCCAGGCACCCCTGCTAAGTCACCAAACGTAGCGAACCACTTGGGGTGACCTATGGCAGAGGTGTTGGTTATCCAATAAAGGTTCCCGGGGCGGCGGCACCCATTCCCGCCTCCCACCTACCCTCAGCCTCACGACATATCCCAAATGGGGATGCCAAAGTCTCCAAACTCTCTTCTGCGGTATTCAGATTAAAAATAAAGAAAATACCCCTAATAGAACATGTTTCAAAGGAAACCTCACGGATTTCCAATGTGGACTCTACATAAAAATTCACCCCTGTGTTAGGAAAGTTTTAACCTAGTCATATTGTCTTTCTAAAAAATCCCTTACTACCCCACTGCAATGAATCTCGCTTGAGCGAGACTGAATAATTTCAAACTTTCAGATGCATAATACATAATAGCCTTACTCGTCGGTGTAGGCCGAACTGATGATGCAAGGAGCCAGACGCCAAGTCCTCCTCGCTGGTTTGTGTCTCGGCCACCGGCTTGTTTAGTCCCGAGGGTCCGGGCTCTGATCTCTGCTGGTCCATGGTGCGGACAGACAGGCCGAGACGGGTCGGTACCACTGGACAATTTAAACGATTACATATTAGAATTATTAGATAATTTAATTTCTTTTCGTGACCATGTCCGGATTCTGCTAACAGAAAGTAAATAATACCTTGTCTGTAATACAAAACTGCATCACAACTTGGTAGGGACCAACCCCTCAGGCCTATTTTGTCGGAAGGTGAAAATATTTCAGTTTTGTAATAGAATCCAAATAAATGGTAAATTTCTAAAAGCATCCAAAAACTAAAAACTGTTTTTTAAAAGTGATGAATAAGAATTTCAAATTTTATAAGTAATTCGAAACAAACATAAATTTTTAAATTAAAAATTTTCGAATGCATACATAAGAACGTTTTAACTACTCTTATAACTAAAATTGCTGATAATGAAAAAAAAACACACACACACATATTTTATTAGGCAAATGCATTATAAACTTCTTCGTCGGCTCACTTTTTTGTCGTTTCATGTAAAAATAATTATGGAAGTACTAGATAAATTAACTTGATTATTTCTTTATCCAATGGCCACACCGTCGTGCGGGCAACATTGGTCACGTGACCGGGGTTGTTGCAGCGAACACCGCCCGGCAAGAATCAACCTACGTCATTCCAGTCGCGACACTCCCATCGAGAACACGCTGCTAAATTCAATTTCCATTTCCGTAGCATCCTACCGCGATCTTTAATCTGTAAATGTTGTCTAACAAAATAAAATATAAAAACGTGTGCGAACTCTTTAATTACTTTCTCCGAACACAAAGATCCTTCCTCGGAGTCTCGTAAGTATTTTCAACATCACAAAGGAAGTCCTGAAAGTAAGATTCCGCCACATAATTAATAAAAAATTCTCAAAGTGTTTGGTGTTTTCTCCTTTCTTCTGACACCGTTTAGATCATATTCTAACCATGATAAAAGGGGAGACACAACGATTTCTATGAGACCTATGTGAGTTGTTCTGAAAACCAAACATTTGTAAAAACCTTTTTTATTATATTCGGAATACATTGAAAAGATGCTCTACTTTAATAATATTTGGATTATTTGTGGAGCACCGTTTTTGTGAAAAATCATCTCAAGGGACTGTACAAATATATAATTTATTTCCACAATGCTCTCTATCTTATTATGTACCTATTACTTTATATGTTCAATTTCACCTTCAAACATAAGAAGCTAAAAAAGATGTACGAAGGCAATTTTTCTACAAGAAACTAATGCTTTTAAAATTATCCATTCATCTGGTAAATGTAATTTAAACAATGAGCCATGAAAAACATTAACTTCAGAATTAATGAAAATGTTGTTTTATTTAGTAGGAAGTAAATGGATCAGTTTGGTGTGGAATATGTTTTACCTTCCAAGGGGTTATTGAGTCCGGGCGGTCCACTGCCTGAAAGTGGCACTGTGATGGGCTGACGAGGGATGCCAAATAATTCCTCCCTCCGCGCTCCCGGCTGTAGAAGTTGGGGTTGGTCAGCGAGAGGAAGAGCCTCGTGAATTGAACCTGTGAAAAAAATAAACTGTTACAAATATCTGCCATATGTACCAGTCCACTCTCGAATATTTCGCAGCCAAGATATTTGTCTCCTCCCAGGCCCTCGGCGACCCTCTATTTTGCCTTTAAAATATTAATGGAGCAAGTGATACTTCTCCCCTCGAAATATGTGACCCAGATATGAAATTATCCTGATTTTTATTAATGCGAGCAGTTCTCTATCTGCTCTAGCCCGCCTGAGAATTTCTGCGTCGGTGATCATGTCGGTCCATGGAACCTTGAGCATCCTCCGGTGAAGCCACATTTCAAAGCCTCTAACCTGCTCATGGTATTTACTTCAAGGTCCATGTCTCACTTCCATACAGCAAGACCGACGACACATAACATTTTAACATTCTCTGCCTTAGTTTTAAATTGATATTGTCATTGCAGAAGAGGGATTTATTTCATTTTACTGAATGCAGTTCTTGCTGCTTCAATTCTGTACTCGACCTCTACATCTGGGTCAAGAGTCTCTATGAGAATGCTGCTGAGGTATCTACTGTCCATGAAAATTCCAAAGTAAAAAACTTGATTTTGTACAAGTATGTCTATTATTTTGAATCCAATTGTTATTGACAAATTTCAGACAGGAACAAGAAACGCGCAAGAGAAAATGGAATTTGTTTTAAAACGGTATCTTTGAAAAAAATAAATTGTACATTTGTATGATTTTTTTTTAAAGTAGTACTCACCACACCCCAACTATAAAATTACCGTCCAAAATTATTGCCTACTTTGTAATAGGACTCCATAAACAGAAGTTAGTCAGTGTTGGGACATTTATTATATTAAAATCTTAAAACTTCTTCGACTTATTACCGAATCTAGATGACGTGACGATGATTGCTCATTGTTTAGCTTTGCAGCTATAGTAAAGAACACTGATCACTGTACTTACTAGCGAATGGATCTGGTGGTGGGCACCCCAGGCACAGCGTGGAGTCGGACCTCTGGAAGAAGGTGTGTCTCCGTCCTGAGGATGCTGTTGCTCCGGGGAGGCTGTCTTCTATCTCCAGGGCCACCGCCCCACTGTTGGTTAGCACCAGCTCTTCTTCTGTGTCTTCGTTCTCATTCTCGTCCTGCGGAGGGATAAATACAATATGAGTTATAAAATATGGCAACCAGTGGTAGAAATATTGCTTGCTATTCTCAGTTATCGGAGAATTGATTTTAACTTTAAAAATGTGTGGTTATAATTACCGGGTCATTCCATGCAGATGCTCCACCATATGATGTGTCATTCTGTAAACTGGATGCCAGAGATGAAGTGCTGTTCTCTGTTCCGGATCTGTGGGCAAAAAGAGCATAGCATTTCTATCAAGCAGAAGCTTCTTAATGATAATACATTGCGGCATTTTTGCTGAGCCTTTGCCTTTATGTTTTTATCGACTAATAACATACTTAAATGTTGTACGCTAAGATCTGATGTATCCGAAAGATAAAATAAATTAAAAAAATGTTTGACAGGAAAAAATAATACAAAACGGTACTTAGATAAATTTTTTTTTTTTATCCTCACAGGAGGCCCCGAGGAAAACAATTTCCCTCAGGGCCTATTGTCATTTGAGATGCTGTGTGGAAGATCTTTTTGAGGAGAAGAAGGAATGAACATTGATCTTGGAAGAGACCCATGTTGTAGAAAGGAGGAAACACAGAGGCCGGCAAATCATTCCTCAGCCGAGCAAGTGAACAAAAGAACGAGTCGAAGAAGCGACTCTCATGTGACATATGTCAACCGTGTACATATTTTGGGCACACGTTTGGCATGTTTCCCGACTATGCACCGGTGCCGAAGCTAGTTCCTTGAGCATCTTCCATTGAAACACCGGTAGAACAAGGATAGCATTCCCACCCGACACCTGTGCTCTAAAGATGCAATCCGTCTGTTAAGACGGGAGAATCTATCAAACGGACCGCCCGTTTCTGCAGAGTCGATGGTATTTTTCAGGTATTTTGGAGCACCAGACCAGAGGTGGATGCCAAATTCAACCGTGGGGCGCACTTGTGATTTGTACAGGGTTAGCAGTTGTGTACTACTAAAGTATCTGTGGGTCCTGTACAGTACGCCCAGTTTCTGAGAGGCTAACTGAACTCTGGC
Source organism: Glyphotaelius pellucidus (assembly GCA_936435175.1). Lineage (NCBI taxonomy): Eukaryota > Metazoa > Arthropoda > Insecta > Trichoptera > Limnephilidae > Glyphotaelius > Glyphotaelius pellucidus. The sequence continues at coordinate 26,393,966 of OW386559.1, forward strand.
TTCGATGGAGCTCCCGTACCTGAGCTGGTCAATTAGAATTACACCAAGCATATCAATGGAGGGCCTGTTCGGAAGATTGCGAAGGTTAAAAGATAGTAGTAAAAGCAAAGGAAAGAACTTGTGTCAGTTCATATTTCGGTTGGTAGATCATTAAAGATTTATTTATATTTATTAACGCCCTAATGGGCTTTTACATGAATAGACGTAAATTTATATACACAATATTAATTACATGTGTTACATAATCAAGAAAACAGAATAAATGAGAATGCAAACAACTCGTTAGGTATAGAATATTATAACATAAATTAAAAGAAAGGAAATAGTATGAGTTGTACTTACAAAAAAAACCTAATACAATTCAGCTAAAAATATTTATACATATTGTTAATAATAAGACCTGAAATAAAACAAAGTGTAATGTATAAGAGCTAATTAGTATTAAGGTATAAACAAACAATTATATCTGTTTATTACTACAAATAGAACAGAAAAAATATAATAAAATAAGGATATATTTTATTGATAGAGTTTGGATGAGAAAAGATTATGTGAAAAGAACAAAAAAGTTAATTATTAGCAGATAATTATTAGCAGATAAAATCGAGATTAGTTGACTTTTGAAACATTCAAAACTGTCAACAATAAATACATCTATAAATTCGCAGTATTTATTCGCAAGGTTATGGATTCTTGGAATTGGTGAGTAAATATAGAGTAATTAGTATTGAGTTTATTGTTGCATTTAAAAATATCATTGCTACGAGTTTGTCTGGCAGGTATGTTAATGCAAATTAGTTCCAACAAATCAGGGCTGTCAATGAAAGATTTTATAATTTTGTATAAAAATAATAAATCAACACTCTTCTATATGGCAATAGGATCACCCCTCCTGTACATGAAGTAAGATTAAATTATGTTTGTCACTTACCGCATATAGTATATCATGGCGTCCAGCACGTAGGCAATGTGCTTGAGGGCCGACACGTCCAGCACCGGGAGAGAGTCCAGGTGTTCGGCATTATGAGCCCGCATTAGCGACAGGCAATAGGCCAGGAACTCTCGGCGAGCACTGTGCGCTTCCACTCCTGCCAAATTAACACACATTGTAAATGCATATGATTAAACTAACGCTGGTACAAATAGTTAATTTTGTGGCTCTTGCTTAGTAACATATGAGAGAAGAAGATATGGGAACTTGAATTAAATTAGTTCACACAATATAATAGTAAAGAAACATTTATCTTTTAGATCTATCTAATTTCTTCAATTTGGGAGGTGGGTAAGGGGAACCGCCGTTCCAGGAACCATTTAATGGACAATCAATACCACCGCCATAGGTCACCTCAAGCAGTTCACTACGTTTAGGTACACGGGGTGAGGTTTGTCCGGGTCTTGATGGCGGATGCAACTGCCCACCGACTGTGAGGCAGGCCGGATTGGGAGACTAGTTGAGGGAGACCTTTTGATCTCTCCAGAAAGACTCTCTCTACCCATCGCCTTGCCTTGCCTTCAAATCTTCATCCTTCCCATTCGAACTTCGTCTCCTTTCTTTTCCTAAAAAGACCCTTCACATGGCTTCCAAAGATGACACTAAACCTGAGGGACTTTTTTCCCTCAGGGTCCCCTGTGTGGAAGCTAATATAATAAAAAGTTGATTATTGATGGAGTTCAAAACTGATCAACAAAAATGAATACTAGTGAGGAAAATGATATTTTTAGGTCTTATTGGCTATATTTGACAGCCTCCGTTTTGGAGGTTAGGGTAAAACCTCGATGACATTGAGCAAGTTTACAAGCTACTATCTGGGAAATCCACTATCTGTTAGTAAACGCTCAGTTTACTTGCTAACTAGCAGATTGTGGACAATCTACGAAAAAAGTTGAAAGGTGGTCAAATTTACTCGCTCAAGATGGCGGCCTACCAACATCTGATTTCGTAACTGTCAGAATTAGTTTGCGCGGGAGCCGTAATTCTCGCTATTGGCCAGCGTGTGGCGCTAGCTGCGAGGTCAAGTTTTGAGAAAAATGTCGACAGAATTGGTTCGCACGGGAGTCGTTATTTTAGCTGCTACTGAGCGAGTAGACAGTTTTGTGTGTCATCATGACAATCTCGCCGATTCACCCGCTTTTAAACTTACCGGCTAGTAGCTTGTAAACTTGCTCTATGTAATCGAGGATTTAGGCTCTTGACTAGCAAGGTCGTGGGTTCAAATCCCGGCATGCGCAAGTAAATTTAATGTGAATATTTTGTGTTATTTCACAATTCAGTCATTTAAAAATTAAAATCTAGAATATTTGCGGCACATTTCAGAGTGGAAGATACTATAAGTATCGCCCTGGTGTAACATCACCATTTAGAATTGAAATGGTGAATTGAAATAGCTGGGTACTTTCCCACCTTCCTCTTCCCATTTTCTTCCCCTCCCGTAATACACCAATTGGGGATGTCATAATCTCATTGGCTCTTTTTTTTTAAATATGCTGCCCGCTCATTAAATAATTACCCTTATATATATTGACTTACCCGTTTCCCTTTCGCCTCGTCCCCGCGACTGATCGGCGGACGTGAATCCCACGATCCTGGTGGAGGTGGAGTGGCTGGTGACTCCGCCGGCGAAGGCCCCGGCGGGCGGCGGCAGCTGCTGGGCCCCGCGGGCGCGCGCCCCGCCCGCCGCACGGCTCCCCGCCGCCCCCGACAGCCCGCCGTTGTCGGCCGCGTCCGCGCTCAGAGAAGCGCCAAACCTGCGTATGCCAGCCCCATAACTGGTTAAGTGAGAGAGGTTCTATACAAATATATGGGATGCTACACAGACATGGTATATAATCCCGCATTAGTTGGCTTTTGAAAAAGCTGAAACAGAGAGTCGCCTGTTAAACCCCTAGGGGCAGGAGCCCTGCATTTGCAGTGTTGAAGAATTGTATGCACGGTACTAAGCATTGCAACGGCAGTGTCAACCTTATTTATTCACTTTGTCTTTGAATATTACTTCTATTGGGTTAGTTAACCCTCGACCCGTCGCGTGGGGTCTTTAAAAGGCCAGGTTTTACAGAAATGCTAATTATGCACATTTTAACTCCTGGACTGCCGATAGCGCGCCCAGGACGCGCCATAAAAATAAAAAAAATTGAGATGCGATTTTAAACCTTATGTATAAAGAAAATGTATGAAGGACAAGGTCAGAATCGCTTGGGGCATTCTTGTTCTTGACGTAACAGATCTAAGGAACACACCTAGCCTCTCAAATAATCATCTTTGCACATATCTATGACTTTCGAAATGACTTTTCTGCCGCGATTCGAGCTGTCAAACTTTGAGCGTCGCATGTCATGAAAAGATCGATAAAACTATCAATTTGTTAAATAAACACAAATAATGTTATTTGTAAGCATAGTTTATTGTTCAGGGAATGTGTTTCGGTAAATATTATATACGATAGCATAAAATAAATCCGCAAAATATTACGTCAAAGTCAAAACATCGCAAAATTTTCGAGTTTCCTCCCGTGGCATTTGAGAGGTTAAATGTTTCCACTGATTCTTTACTTTAGGTAGCTTCCTAAAAGAGACTATACTTGATGCTAGTGCCGCCGACATTCAGTCTGCGCATGTGCGTTGTGAGATACAGGCGTGTGTTTCGGCGTTAGGCTCAACAAAATTCAATGAAAAACCAAGTTTATTTGTTTTTTCATTGTATTTATTCATTTGTTTATGTAATAATAATAAATCTGTATCAATCTCAAAGAGTTATTTATAGGTTTGATTGAAATTGTTTAGATTTTTTTTTAAGTTTACTATTAAAAAGTATGATTCAAAATTATAAAAAAATGTTCCTGGTTGATTTTAAGCTTTTATATTGAAAATAAATGTCTAATTTTTAATTATTTCTTTTTATTTCGATGCAGCCCCTATCACCCAATATAATCAGTTAAAATAACACATAAAATGTATTCTATAACAACAATTTAATCATATTTATTTTTGGGGTCCTTGGCGACCCCGCACATCACCTCGCGTTAAAAAAAAGGTAATATATTTTTTAACAAGAACCGTTGCATGGACACATAGACAAGCAACCGAAAAACGAAATAAAAACAATTTGAAAAAAACATGAACCTTTGAGGTTTCTATCACAAAGTCTTCAGTTTCATTCTAACAGCAGTAATAGAATAAGTGTGGAGGTGGGTGATGGTTCCACTTACCTCAGCTGCGCCTCGGTGGCGTCCATGACGGTGACCACCCATTCCCAGGTAGGCTTGAGGCGCGCCTCTAGTCGCTGCTGCAGGGCGGCCGCCTCGCGCTGCGACATAGCCAGGGGACGTGGGCCCCCGAGCTGAGCGTTGCGCGTGCTTCCGTTCAGCAGCTCCGCAATCTGGCGGAGGACGATGCCTGCAACGGAAGAGATTGATGATGAAAACTAAGTGATGGGCTGTTACAAGCTTGATATACTTATCTAGCAGATAAAATTAAATCCAGTTTTTTTGTTATACACAATATGTATGGCAGGGATGCCAATTTAATTATGCTGATCTGTAGGTTGGTACACAACGGTACAACTGAGTTCACCGACAACTTTAGCTACTCTAAAACTGGGCACAAGCTGAAAATGTTAACTGGTGCATTACCCTACAAGACAGATGCTCCACTGAGGAGGCCAAGATCTGGATAAACCTCACACCACGAACCCGGACATCCCTGCTAAATCACCAAATGTAGCGAGCCACTTGGGGTGACCTATGATTATCCAATAAATGGGTCCCGGGGCGGCAATACCTTTACCCGCCTCCCAAATTTGCTGATTATAAAAGCTAAATTAAGGTCCTTTTGCCACAGGGATACGCAATTATCCGATACCTTCGACCAAGTATATCAAGATGTGCTCTGTGAAATTAAAAATGACGCCAGAAACCAAATAAAACTGGCTCAAGGCCCATTTACTTCGACCAAGTATATCAAGACATGCCCTGTGAAATTAAAAATGACGCCAGAAACCAAATAAAACTGGCTCAAGGCCCATTTATGAAAAAGTGCGAGCATTGTTTCGTACTATTTGGATCGCATAGTGCTTTGTGTTTTACCTTTTATCGGTCCACACTGAAACTAATTGCTGTCCCAGCCGTCCTGAAGGAATTAATTTTTTCAAACACAAAAATATCCTACTTCCGAATATTGTACAAGGTACAGTCCGCGGACTTTTTTTTGGATAATGTAACCCGCTATCTGAATACATAAAAAAAATTATGCCTTACAGATAGCTTTAAGGCAGCGTTTTAATAAATGTAATAGTATTGACGTATTATTTTTTTGGCAAGCAAAGTTTCTGACGTCACTTTATCACCCAAATGCTTGTGACGTCACCACACACCGATACTAACACATAGACGAAGGGCTTGCGGCACGAAATGGCAGTGGTTTTTAAACTTTTTAAAAACGCGACCCGGTTTGTATAAAACGGAAACCTTTAAAATACATTAAACGCAGATCTTAACAAAAAACCGCTGCACTATTCTTCAATTAAGGTCGAAAGTTAACCTATCTTAAGCCATAGCATTCCGAATTTCTACCGTTTTACAACATATTTCTCTAAAACACTTAAAGTTTTTAAGTTTCTAAAAAAATATATGTTGTTTTTGACGATAATATCTATACATTTGCCACGCCGAAACGGTAATTGAATGAAATTCTTCCGATAGAAGAAAATCGTATAATTTTATATTTCGAAAATTATTATTATTGTTACATTACAAGTTATGTATATATATGAAAAAAATCATAATTAATTTTTTTCTTTAAAGCTATGACATTTCCCGCGAGATTTTGGTTCTATTTTAAAATAGTTTAAGCGAGTCATGTTTTATTAAACATTTTCACAATTTTCGCTTAAATATTATCGTTTTCGCGCTCCCTCTAACATTCGTATTTACATATCTCATCTTCCTCTTCTTTTTGAGCGCTTACTAACGGGCTTTAATTAACTACGAATTTCTGTCATTTTTTAATTATTACCTATACACAAAAAAAACTTAATGATTGAGCAGCTGATTCAAAACTTTTAAGAAAGATTATAGTTTTCGGCTAAGACATTTTGCAAAACAGAACAGAAGTCTTTGAATATTTTTTAGCGCAATTTTTTTGATATTTTTTGTAGTCAACGGTCGACGGCCTCCGTGGTCCCGAGGCAAGACTCTCGACTCACAATCCGAAGGTCGCGGGTTCGAACCCGGCGTGCGCAAATAAATTTTATTTGATTAATTTGTGTTATTTCACAATTTATTCATTTAAAATAATATATAGTATATTTGCGGCACGTTCCAAAGTGGAAGATACTATCAGTATCGCCCTGGTGTAAGACCACCATTCAGAATTGAAACGTTGCTTGAAATGGCTTTAGCCGTGTTTAGTGACCAGATCTGAATAGCCAGGTACTACTTCCCCATCTTCCTCTTCCCTATCTCCATCCCCTCCCCACTACCTTCAGCCTCACAACATACCCCATTTGGGGATGCCATAGTCTCACTGGCTCCAGACGGGAGCAGTTGGGACTCTTGTGCGGTATTTCACATAAAAAAAAAAAAAAAGCCAAAAGTCCAGAAAGCAGTAAAAGGGCTTGCGGGCTGCTGGTTGCTCATTACTGAGTTAATGATAAGCGTCCAACCTGGGCAGCCCACGGTGCGTGGGCGGTAAAAGGGTCAATTTTTCGTAATTATTTTTAAGCAAACGATGAATGGATTTTTTTTATTTTAAAACTCATGATCAATATATACATATACGGGACTGTGTACAAGTTTTTGTACACGAATCTAAAGTATGGTTTGCAGTGTACACCGCTTTCAACAGGACACTTCGACGAAATTGCTGCTTGGTGGTTGACAACGAGCCATACGGTTCATCAGAAAAGTAAAATTTAAAAATTATCCGACGCATCCGCCGCCAAGACCCGGACAAACCTCAATCCATGAACCCGGGCACCCCTGCATAGTCACCAAACGTAGCGAACCACTTGGGGTGACCTATGGCAGAGGCGTTGGTTACCAAAAAATGGTTCCCGAGGCGGCGGTACCCATACTCGCCTCCGAAATTGAATCGCTTGTCATAATAAAGTAAAAAAATATTTTTGACTAATTAAATTTATGAACGTCTCGCGATCCCCACTTTGAAAACCATTTATATACAACACAGCTTGCCGAAACGTCACGCATGCAAAACGTGAACACCTATGGAAGTGTTAGTTCGACAAATCACACAATGGGATTCGGCGGTGCCCAGTTTTATATTGCCGAGAGTTCGCATGCTAGACGGCGGAATTCGAAGGAGAGTTGTATTGCGAAATTACTGATACTTGGGGTTATTTTTTTCTGATTTTTACTATGAGACGGCTTGTCTAGGGTATATTAGGTCAATGCCCATTTATGAAAAAGTGCGAGCATTGTTTCGTACTATTTGGATCACATAGTGCTTTGTGTTTTACCTTTTATCGGTCCACACTGAAACTAATTGCTGTCCCAGCCGTCCTGACGGAATTAATTTTTTCAAACACAAAAATATCCTACTTCCGAATATTGTACAAGGTACAGTCCGCGGACTTTATTTTCGATAATGTAACCAGCTATCTGAATACATAAAAAAAAATTATGCCTTACAGATAGCTTTAAGACAGCGTTTTAATAAATGTAATAATATTGAAGTATTATTTTTTTGGCAAGCAAAGTTTCTGACGTCACTTAATCACCCAAATGCTTGTGACGTCACCACACACCGAAACTAACACATAGACGAAGGGCTGGCATCACGATATGGCAGTGGTTTTTAAACTTTTTACAAACGCGACCCGGTTAGTATAAAACGGAAACCTTTAAAATACATTAAACGCAGATCTTAACAAAAAAACCACTGCACTGTTCTTCAATTAAGGTCGAAAGTTAACCTATCTTAAGCCATAGCATTCCAAATTTCTACCGTTTTACAACATATTTCTCTAAAACACTTTAAGTTTTTAAGTTTCTAAAAAAATATATGTTGTTTTTGACGATAATATCTATACATTTGCCACGCCGAAACAGTAATTGAATGAAATTCTTCCGATAGAAGAAAATCGTACAATCGTATATTTCAAAAATTATTATAAGCACTTTATTTTTGTTACATTACAAGTTACATATATGAAAAAAAATCATAATTCATTTTTTTCTTTAAAGCTATGACATTTCCCGCGAGATTTTGGTTCTATTTTAAAATAGTTTAAACGAGTCATCTTTTATTAAACATTTTCACAATTTTCGCTTAAATATTATCGTTTTCGCGCTCCCTTTAACATTCGTATTTACATATCTCACCTTCCTCTTCTTTTTGAGCGCTTACTAACGGGCTTTAATTAACTACGAATTTCTGTCATTTTTTAATTATTACCTATACACAAAAAAAACTTAATGATTGAGCAGCTGATTCAAAACTTTTAAGAAAGATTATAGTTTTCGGCTAAGACATTTTGCAAAACAGAACAGAAGCCTTTGAATATTTTTTAGCGCAATTTTTTTGATATTTTTTGTAGTCAAAAGTCCGGAAAGCAGTAAAAGGGCTTGCGGGCTGCTGGTTGCTCATCACTGTGTTAATGATAAGCGACCAACCTGGGCAGCCCACGGTGCGTGGGCGGTAAAAGGGTCAATTTTTCGTAATTATTTTCAAGCAAACGATGAATGGATTTTTTTTTATTTTAAAACTCATGATCAATATATACATATACAGGACTGTGTACAAGTTTTTGTACACGAATCTAAAGTATGGTTTGCAGTGTACACCGCTTTCAACAGGACACTTCGACTTGGTGGTTGACAACGAGCCATACGGTTCATCAGAAAAATAAAATTTAAAAATTATCAGACGCATCCGCCGCCAAGACCCGGACAAACCTCAATCCATGAACCCGGGCACCCCTGCATAGTCACCAAACGTAGCGAACCACTTGGGGTGACCTATGGCAGAGGCGTTGGTTATCCAATAAATGGTTCCCGAGGCGGCGGTACCAATTGACATAAAGCAACGAGTAAAAATAATGATGGCTGTGGTTTCTCACCGAAAGCTCTGGCCAGGCAGCTGGCCGTGGTGGCAGTGCTGTGCGGCTCGTGCGCAGCCGTAGCAGTTCTGCGCAGGGACGTGGGGTCGATGAAGACCAGCGAAGAGCCGCCGGCCAGGCGCACCCCGCCAGACCTCGTAGCCTCCCGGTGATTTCTGTAGTGGAAGGGGGCAACATTAGTACAGCTGTTGAAGGTGAGGAGAAGTCATTTACTTGGAGACTTGGAAGATTAAGTCAGATAAAATATAATCAGTTAGTTATATTGGTACTTTCCTAGTTGTTTTCTAGCATTGAATTGCTCAAGTAAGTTGGTTGAACAAAATAAGATAATTGATAATAATGAAAATCGCAATGATTTTCATTATTATCAACTTAAATTAAATGAATATCGTTTTTACACCACTGGAGTAGAACCTCGTTAATTCAAACCCCCTAATATTTAAAAAAAATGCGTCCATCGAAATAATAAAAAAAAAAAAACATCCCAAAAAGTTACAAGAATATCTAAATTTGAAGGGCTTGGCCATGACGGTAATCAGCTGCAAAAATTCTATTCATATATGAATAATAATACACTTTTATTGTATTTCTTGGGCACTATGTAACAATTTCTAGGCGTTTCGTTTTAAACTCTTCAAATGCCAAGGGAGGAAACTCGTAAATTTTGCAAAGTTTTGACTTTGATGTAATATTTTGTGGGTTAATTTTATGCTATCGTATATAATATTTACCAAAACACATTCCTTGAACAATAAACTACGCCTAAAAACAACATTACTTGCATTTATTTGACAAATTGATAGGTTTTATCAATCTTTTTATGACCCATAACGCTCACAGTTTGACAGCTCGAATCCCGGCAAAAATGAAGGTCGAAGTCATAGACAAATTATTTTTAAATTATTTAGAATGCACTGCACAGCATTGGTTAAGAGTTTTATTTCACATGTACATTTGTTTCTTTATTTTTTATTATCTTATATCGGTTTCGACACATCCATGTCGTTCATTGGCAATCTTAAGACTAAATTAAAAATTATGCAAGTACAGAAAAGATTACATTTTATTAGGTATGGGTAGTGGTAGTGGTGATTTTGGAGAAAAAGAGAACGGCGGGAGGAGTCAACATAACAAGGAAGCATTGTCAATAAAGGTGACTTATAGGGTGCTATTATTTTTTTACTGCAGCAAATAAATAAAAATTAAGCAACAAATGCACATGTGAAATAAATAATAATAATACACTTTAAATTTTTTTTAATGGTATTTATTTATTAGTAAGACCTACCTTATAGCCCACTGCATGCTCTGTGGGGCCAGGTTGGAGCGCGGTGCTCCGCTAGCCACTCCGCCTCGCCGCTCAATGCCGCCCTCGCCACCGGTGCCGCCATTGCCACCATCAGCTGGTGACATGTCGGCGTCGCGTTCATGCTCGTCCGTCTCTCCCGCCTCTGAATCTTCGTCTTCCGGTTGTGTTGAGTCGCCAGACTCCTCCTCGGGGAATATCAAAAGGTTGGCAATGCCTGATGGAAAGAAAAGTTAGTTTTATTACTAGGATTGATGTACTAGGGCAGGGGGCGGAATTTACGGCTCTTTGCATAGGTGTCTGCAGCTCTTCAGACATCAATTGCAATTACACCTCTACTCAACCAGCCTCATGAGATGGAGCCGCCGAACAACCACTTTTTTACATTCAGAACACAAAACTGGTTTAAATTCAATAAGGAATCTATGGGCGAGTCTGTTTATAGAAATATTTAAACGGGCGGAAGTATGATATTACAGTAAGAATGTAGATAACATATGGCAAATCGTACATTACAACCAGTACAAAAATACGATTACACCCCCCCCTTCCCATTGTAATATGCCTCTCTGATATATTTGTTGTCATGGCATGAGAGACATGGCAGGGGTAGGCACTCTTGACATGTTAATCAGAATATGATTTATTTTTAACTTACCAGTATCAGAGCCTTGTGTGGCGCCCGTCTGAACAGATCTCTGCGTGGACTCAGGGTTGTCCTGGTCATCAGAATCTGATTCTGTCTCCGCTTCTGCGAGGAGGTCGAGCTCACTCTCGGATTCTGCGTCGCCAACTATCTCTTGGGTCAGCTCTTCGTGCATACTGCGAGGAAATACACAAGTGTTAGTTGAATTAATTGGGTAATTAATCTTGGGGTAATTGCATAAATATAAATAAGTTTCAGGTGCCATATTAGAAAAATCAAAACGGTCAACAGAAACTAACAGTTCAGTTGTCAGACATCTCCGGAAAATCGAAATTTGAGTTGAGTATGCAGTTATACGTCAAAGTTATAATGTATAAAACTTGTAGTGAATTAAAGCAACTCTCCAGGTTGATGCTGAGTGGATCTTCCACACCTGAACCTAATATATGCTAAAACATGAAGTTTAAATTTAATTTATAAAAGAAACCATATTGATTTCGTTATGATTTATTTTTGATGGCTTGCATAGTCCACTAGTAAGGCTCTTGACTCGCGGGATCGAATCCCGGCATGGCAAATAAATTTTATTTGATTAATTTGTGTTATTTCACAATTTATTCATTTAAAATAATTTATAGTATATTTGCGGCACGTTCCAGAGTGGAAGATACTTTCAGTATCGCCCTGGTGTAAAACCACCATTCAGAATTGAAACGTCGCTTGAAATGGCTTTAGCCGTGTTTGGTGACCAAGTACTTCCCACCTTCCTCTTCCCCATCTTCTTCCCCTCCCCACTACCTTCAGCCTCACAACATACTCCAATTGGGGATGCTACAGTCTCACTGGCTCCAGATGGGAGCAGTTGGGACTCTTGTGAGGTATTCATATAAAATAAAAATAAATTTTGGAATATTTTGCCATGTTGCGCTTTCTCCTTCTTTAGCCAACGTGTTTCGGACAGCGTTACAGCACCCATCATCACGGATGGGCAGATGATGGATACACTAACGATGTCCGAATGGTTGGCACAATACTACAAAAATAAATCATGACAATACTTTTCAAATCACGAAATTGCAATGATGAGAATATCGGAATTTCACCATCACGCTAATAGCCCCTGCTGCGGAGATTGTCAAAGTCACCGTGTTAGAAGATATTTGCAAACAATAAAAGTTACCTCCTGTCATTTCCGTCATCTTGCCCTGCCGCGGGATGGTCTTGCAGCGGGGCTGCTGGCGCCTGGGGGGCGGCAGCGGGGGCCGGAGGGGGTGCTTGTCCCGCCCCCTCTCCCTCGCCCTCCCCGTCAGAGCCTTCTTCCTCGGCTCCCGCTCCCTCCGTGGAGCCGGCCTCTTCTAGTTCCGGGGCGGACACCAGGTGCGAGTTGTCACTGGAATAGACATGTTCATATTCATTGTTGGGAAAACAGAGGAGTCAAAATGAATGTGGACTATTTTTATATTAGAAAAGTCATGACATGATGAGAGCATTTGATTCACTTGACCATACCCAATTTCGGGAGGCAGGTATGGGTAACGCCACCAGGGGAACCATTTATTGTATAAAACACAAGAAGATTTGGGACTACATTGGAATTAATTTGTTGGTGTTGTTCGTGTTCATAATCTCGTTTATTAACTAAAAGAAGATTTTTGACCTTATCAAAATCGTTTTATACTTGGGTCGTTCTTCTTTTTAACCTACATAAAGTTGTCTCCACCAGTTAGTGGAGAAAAATCAACAAAATTACCAATATTATTATTTTATAATTACTTCAAAATCTACTGTACTAAAGACGTAACGACTGTGTGCGTTTAAAAAAACTATGTTTATATTTTTGTAGTAAAAATTACGTGACAGAGTTGTAACTCCTCGTGATAAAAGTGTATTTCATACAAATCACAGTTGTCTTCTGCCACCTCGACTTGCGTGTATTCTATGTTACAAAAAAATGATATAGCGACATAAAATATAAAACAATTCTTAAACTCCAAAAGGTATAACCTATCAAGTAACAGCGATTATTATTTTTAATGATGTTTAATAAAATATTTTTAAAAATTTCAAAAACTTGTCTCCTACAATTTTTATGTCCAAGACAATTCTGTCACATGGGTTGTCATTCGAAATAGGTATACACGCAGCTCGTGTTTGTCACCCCCAAAAGGCATTTTAGGCCTCCTTCCCCCCTTGCTACAATTTCCCCTCTGAGATCCAGAGAGATTCATAGTAAAAACAAAATATGACAGAGTGGTAAAAGTTATGTAGGTTAAAAAGAAGAACCCACTTATTTGTGTTATTGTGGAGATAATTACCTCGAGGTACCGCGGTGGAAGTAAATAATAGTAAATAATAGTAAATAATAATAAATAAACTATAAACTAAACTATATTTGAAATTTTGTTGTTGTTGTTGCGCCTTCGCAGAGGTAAGTGATTGGTTGTCCTTCTTCCTTGTATCCATTATTTTTCCCTACACAATCACCAAATTCTAGCAAACCCCATTTCGTTTCATTTCATTCTTTAGTATTTACAGTCCATTTCCAAGTGCATCTGAAGCTGTAATTCGTAAGTTTCGGATGCAACAGATGGTTTGATTGACAGATGGACTCACTTGTATCTCCTGGACTGCAGCGGCTCAACGCTGAACAGGTCCTCGGTGCCGTTGATGACGTCGACGAAGCTGGAGGCGAGCGTGAAGGGAGCCGTGGGCCGCACCACGCCGAGGCGGACGGGCGCCACGAGGGCATCTGCTGTCTCGCACAACTCCTCCGCAGCCAGACGTGCCAGCGAGCAGAACACTCGGCGACATCGCTCTAGCGACTGAGACACCGACAGTGGTCTGGAATGAAAATTGTTAAGTCAGTAAAATTAATATCAAACATGTCGAGGTTCAGTTGTGAATATGGAGGAGTAAGTAGGGGAAGGTGGAAGGGGAACACAGGAGGGGAACGAAGGAGGTGGTTCGCGGGAGGGGGGACCAGAGAAGGAGGCGGGGAAGATGGGATTGGGGAGGGGAACACTTGAGGGAGGGGGGGGGGGTTGCAGAACAGGCGAAAACGGGAGAGAGGACAGGGGAAAGGCGGGGAAGGTGGAGGGAAAATGCGGCAGGGGAAGGAGAGGCAGAAGGGGGGCGAGGACGAACGAGAAAGGACACGCAGGGAGAAACAATTTATTGAGTGGATTGCGAAGCATGCTGGGGGGAAGGCGGAACGGGAACGCGGGAGGGGAAGGAGAGGCAGAAGGGGGACGGGGACGAATGAGAAAGTACACGCAGGGAGAAACAATTTATTGAGTGGATTGCAACGCACGCAGGGAACTCGCTAGTTGTGTAATAAAAATAATAATAAAATACAATTTTCAGACCAAATACTTAACGCTTTAAAATTTTTGATATCAACTAAAGAAAATTCAATGTCATATTCTGAACCCCAAATTTATAAAAGTGTCTTTGTTTCTGTGGCAAAAGGTAGGGGATAAAATAAAATATGCTATACAAAACGAGCACTCTCAACCGTCCGTGTCGTGATATAAGTTACGTAGGAATTCAGTAAAAGTAAATTGTATGTAATTGTTAGGTTAGGAAGGTTCATAACATACCCTCGCTTCTTAGCAGCTCCCGGTGCCATCTCGATGCTGAATATGACAAAGATACGTGCCACGGAGCGGACAAAGCGCCGGGCTACTGTCCGGGCCTTCTCTGCCCTCCCTGCCAGCGAGTCATTCTGCTGTTCTCTGATCAGTGTCATCAGGAGAGTGTCTAACATCTGGAAAAATAATTAAACAATTAATAAACAAGCCAAAAAAATCGAGAAAAAATCACTGATTAACAGATCGCGCACGATCGTGCCCTATAGCCGAATAAAAAATAAATAAAAACTTTTTGATATGCGATTTTAAATCTTATATATAAAGAAAATGTATGAAGAACAAGATCAGAATCGCTTGGGGCATTCTTGTTCTTGACGTAACAGATATAAGGAACACACCTAGCCACTCGAATTATTATTTGGAATTGTTTCTCTGACTTTCCAAAAATCACTTCTCCTGTGATTTCAACTGTCAAACTGAGTGCGCCGCGGGTAATAAAAAGATCGATAAACCTATCAATTTGTCTAATAAACGCAAGTAAAGTTGTTTGTAAGCGTAGTTTGTTGTTCAAGGAACGTATTTCGGTAAATATTATATACCAAAGCAAAAAATTAACCCACAAAATTTACGTCAAAAGTCAAAACATCGCGAAATTTTCGAGTTTCATCCGTAAAAACCGAGGCATTCAACCGGTTAAAATTCTTTGGTTACACCCTGGATTTATTTATTTTCAGTTTGAATTCACAGAAATATTTGTTGATTTATTCTGCGAAATGTTCCCATGTGCGCTAAGTCGGGAGTCAAAATACAAATGATGATGTATTCGATTCAGTAAATGCGCAAACCCCACTGGTGCCAAAACAGGTTTCCGTGGTTGCTTCCAGGTTGCCAAAATGGTACGCTAATTTGGCATTAGGGCGGGTCTATTCAGATGTCAGTGGGTGGCACAAACATGACAAGTGTTGTAGATAACTGTTAAATAATAATAAAGATAGCTTTCTCACCTCATTGGTGCACTTGACTATGAGCGCATGGGTGAACTTGTCTAACAGGGTTGTGCCAGACTGGTTATGGGCGGGGCTCTCTGAGCCGCTGGCTTCTGTCTCGCTGGCTCCACACATCAGGGCTGCCTCTACTGCTGCCCAGTCCGCTGCAAACACAACACATTATTAGTATAAACAAGGTTGAGATTCAGATGTTAAAATTGTGGAGATCCGGGAAGAATGCAAGGCTGATGTAAGCGTAATGATGATCAAAAAAGATGCCAAGGTGATTTGGGCATGTAGAGCACATGAATGAGGAAAGGCATGTAAGAAGAATATATGATGCAGAAGTTAGTGAACAGAAGTCGGAAAACACAGTCAAGTGTATTCGAAGCCGGGTTCTTAAATTTCAACCGTACAGTCGCTAGCCTAATAATAACGTCAGATGGTTGAAATGGCATCAAATGAGATATAGCTTACCCAACAAATGTATCAGCGCCTTCCTGGCAAACCTTGGAGGCTCCAAATCGTGATCCGGTGCATCTCCGTCTTCCCTCTCCTCATGGCTCTGCGCCCCGACCTGGTGGGGGGCTTGGGAGGCCCCCGCGGCCGAAGACGACGCGGCCCCGCCCGGAGGCACAGGCGCCGGGGGCTTGTTCTGCTGCTGGCCCTGAGAGTTCTGCTGCTGGCTAGAGCCGGACGAGGCGCCGGCGGGACGGTTGCCGCGGGGGGCGCGCCAGGACGCTCGGTACTGGCGGTGTTCCACGGCTTGGCGGCCGACAGTCTGGACGAGGAAGAGGAGGATGCTCTCTCCGCTGGAATAAGAATGATGGATTGGTCCATGAAATGGTCAAGACTATAATATTATATAAGGTGCAAAACAAATTATGAACTTGTCAAATTGTTCAGAATCAGACATGAATATTAGTAGACCTGCCCTAAGTGATAAAAGCGTATTATTTCCCCCTCCCCATACTGGTTCCATTTGGAGCCGGCTGGGCTCGCTTATGTCCTCGCCCGAATCTAGAAAATGTGACGTCATCATTCTTGTACGAACCAGCGTCGAACTCTCATCGGTACATTTTACGAAATAACACAGCAAAAATGGTGGCTGTTGCTATGAAAATGTATAAAAATAAAAGTGAAAAAGAGAATAAACCCAATTGTCATATTACATTTTATAGGCAAGCATTATTTTACTTTATTTTAAGCTTATTCAGATCATATAATATCATCAGTTTAAGTAACATATACATCGAGATACATATTTCGATCATAACGAATGTAGGCATTTCTTAATTGTGCTCGTCGCTGTTTACTGGGGTAAGTAAATTATGAAACATTTGTAAAAGTGTCTTAACGAAATACTGCAACAAAATATTCGACTCTGAAAATAGGCGAACTTTGACGTATTTGGACTTTGCAAATTTGTTCATAACGTGGCAAGCAACTCGCGCTCTAATGTAAAAAGGTTTATTCATTCAAAAGCCGATTTTACTTATAAGAACTGATACTGGCGATTTTATAATGCGAGATG
This sequence comes from Glyphotaelius pellucidus, assembly GCA_936435175.1. Lineage (NCBI taxonomy): Eukaryota > Metazoa > Arthropoda > Insecta > Trichoptera > Limnephilidae > Glyphotaelius > Glyphotaelius pellucidus. The sequence goes on from OW386559.1 coordinate 26,411,098, forward strand.
CCTGTATACTGCCAGATTGATTTATTGACGAATCACATATCACAGTCATCTTACCCCTCTGCGTCCCGCTATAGTTGGTTTGTACCCTTCTCCTATCTGTTCTCGTCTACTTATATTCATATATCTTTGTTCAGAATGAAGTTTTTTCACAAACTATGGATACATCACAAAACGTATGGAAGATTTAGAGTTAATTTTTCTGATTCTGATTATCAAACTAAAAACATGCAATTTTAATATTTTCTTTCAATTTAAAAGCGACATAAAACTGCGCTTTCCAAAATGGTGATGTATATAACAACACTAGTGACTGAAATCAAAAATGTCCCATTTTAAGTCATTATAATGTCGATTTCTCTGTGCTTGACCCCCTGGTGTTGTTGGTTCCGAGGGAGAAGGCGAGAGGGCGAAGGAGAATCACTCACCGCGAGTTGAAGTGTGTAGCGAGATGTGTGTCCCTGGTGAGACGGGCGAGCAGTTCGCAGCGGGCGTTCCAGTTACCGCCTACCAACGCCTTGCAGCGGCACTTCTCCCAGCAGTCGCAGTACGCCGTTGGAGAGGTGCGCTTCAACTTGCAGTCGTGACCCTTGTGGCATACCTGGTGACAACATTTTAAATAAATGTTACAACATAATGTTCAGATATCATCACTGTGAATATTAGGTTATATAAATATACTAGCTGGGTTACCCGGCTTCGCTCAGGACAACATTCGAGAGTGTTCTGGAATGTTCCACAATTTATTTTATTTATTTATAGCGGACCCGACAGACGTTGTCCTGTACACAACTGTAAGGTTTGACCGACCGCCACAAACATTCTTGCTGGTACTGCCAGACGACGAGAGAGGGAACCCTTTCAGACTGTAGAGCCATTTATTTGTATCTAAAACATGTTTGTATCTTCCCTTTCTTGCAGGTGCTTGCAGCATACGCAAGATACAATCCCCCGCGAGCGTGCTTCATCTTGTTTATTATCATCTTTCCATGCCTTTATATATGTTTTACTAACACCATTGTATCAAGTTTATCATGTAAGCACTTGCATACTGCTTACTAACACTGTATGCAGGGACATTGGAGGTCTAGATTCGTTCAAAACTAAATGTAGCTTCATTCTTTCGAAAAAAATTAGAGTCCTTGCGAGAGCCTTGAAGGAGTAACCATCAGTTACTTATACCAAGGCGGGTAAGTGGTGGATAACCTCCAATGTACACAACTGTCAGGACAAACTAAAATTAAAATAGAATAATATTGAATATTCGATGCTGCGATGGTAGCGCAGTCTGCCGGATCCAATGTAAAACATTCCAAAATCAACAACTCCTTAGAAATAAAAAATTAATTAAAAGAACATTTTCCAGTGGACCAAATTGTGAATCTAAACCATTCTCGAATCCCCTTGAACCCACACAAAAAATTTCATCAAAATCGGTCCAGCCGTTTAGGAGGAGTTCAGTGACACACACACGGACAGAAGAAATATATATATTAACAGGTTGCGTGCCGTTGGCGCGCCGGTGCGCGCCCTATAGCCGAATAAAAAATTTAATTTTTTTTTTTTGATATGCAATTTTAAACCTTATGTATAAAGAAAATGTATGAAGAACAAGGTCAGAATCGCTTGGGGCATTCTTGTTCTTGACGTAACAGATATAAGGACCACTTCTAGCCACTCAAATAATTGTCTTTGGACATTTCAATGACTTTGGAAATGAGCATTTCTACCACGATTCGAACTGTCAAACTTTGAGCGTCGCGTGTCATAAAAAGATTGATAAACCTATCAATTTGTCAAATAAACGCAAGTAAAAGTGTTTGTAGGTGTAGTTCGTTGTTCAAGGAACGTATTTCGGTAAATATTATATACCATAGCATAAAATTAACCGACAAAATTTACGTCAAAAGTCAAAACATCGCGAAATTTTCGAGTTTCATCCGTAAAACCCCGAGGCATTCAACCGGTTAAGATTACATACTAAAGCAACTCTTAAAATCAAATTTTACAAATTATGAGCATGGGGTCCTATAACAATTTGCTTATCTTTAGCTTTGTCCTGTCTCTTGATGAGGAGCGGAGACGTGCCTCCATTATCGTGCTGAGGTCATGTGAGCAACATTTTATGCCATCCAGGTTCCTGCCAATCCTGAGTATTTCCAATACTATAAAACAGACTACCTGTTTCTGTAAAGTCAAATCAATAGTTATAAGAGTGTTATCCTAGTGAAAATGACAAACCTTGGCGCACTCTGTGCAGCAGCACAGTGAGCCCGTCAGGCCGCAAGTGCGACACTCGAAGATGTCCTGGTTGATGTGTTCCTGGCCCGTCCAGGTGAAGCTGCAGGTGTCGTTGCAGCACAGCACGAGGAGCGGGGAGGCGTCGGCGGGCGAGTTGCGCGGGAAGATGGCGGCGGCGCGCTGCTCCGAGGTGGCGCAGCGCGAGGCCGCGTCCAGCAGTGCGAGGGCGGCGCGGTAGGCGCGCGAAGACACGGCCAGCATGAAGGGCGTCTGGCCCTGCCCGTCCCTGGTAAAAAATTTATGCAAAAATTAAAGAAACAATTCTCACTTTTTTTTCATGTGTTATTTGTTAATAGGCTTCAGTTTAATCGCTCAGCCGCGGGCATATTTTTTCAGAAGGAAATAAGTGGAATATTTCAGAATGTATCTGAAAACTAAAAAATGGTTTTTGAAAGATTTTTTTAAATCAAAATAAACAACATTTTTTTTAAATATAAAATATTTGAATGCAAACATCAAAAGTTTTAAAAATGGCTAAGAATTTATATAGGAATGTCAACTGACTTGGTGCTGAGCAGGTGTGGTAAATGTGGAGCGAGCACTGCGCTCTCGCACATGGCCTTGAGCGCCGCCAGGGCATTAGTGCGGCGCTCCGTGGGATCGCAGACGGCCACCATGCCGCTGCCCCCGGATTTAGAGCCACTGTTGTTGGTCAAGCCCATGAGGCTGTCTTCGTCCCCAGATGTCTGATCAAAGGTCTCTGGCGGCCAGGACAGGGTGGGGATGGGTTCCTCCTGAACTCCACCCACCACCATGGAAGATGATGCGTCACCTAGGAATATTTCAAGTACGTTCATAACAGTTTTTCAACAGTAACAGTAAAATGTCAATGTCTGCAATTCGAAATTTATTTTTGCCCGTTACACGAAAATTCATTGGTGTTATTCGAAATACATCAGATTTTAGTATGAAAAAAATTCATAAATCTGAATCTGACAGCCGTGGTGGTAAAGTGCCGTAAAATGTACATTTTCGCGGTTAACATCGTCTTAAATCGTATTGTTTTGTAAATCTGTATAGGTTAACACTAGAATGTCGTATTTTTACGAATTTACTTCGAATATATTAATTTAAAGGGCCGGCTATGGTGGAAATCGGCAGTAAAAATTTGATTTATGTGAAAATCATCAATTTTTACAAATTTACTTCGAATATGAGTTAAAATTGCCAGCTGCGATAGAAATCGGTTGCGAAATTTTGATTTACGCGGAAATATTTCTTATTTTTAAGAATTTATTACAAATAGACAACTGAATTTAGAGGGCCGGCCGCGACAGTATTCAGCAGCGAAATTTCGATTTACGTGGAATACATTGTATTTTTACGAGTTTTCTTCGAATACAGGGCGGACCGCGGCGGTAAATGCCTTCAAAAATGCGATTAACATTGGTATAAGTTGTATTATTATAAATTTACTCCGAAGAACCTAGCCGAATTTGAATTTGCAGCCGAGGAACTCGATTTTCATCAATTTTTTTTCAGTAAAATTTTGAATTAAGTTTGAAATTTTACTTCAGTATTTTTGATGTCCAGTGGATTTTGAATTAACGGGGTTCTACTGTAATGCCGTTTTGGTAAAAAATCATTGTGGAAGCTTGTTCCATGCTTCCACTATACTATTTGCAAGGAAGTGTTTGTTAATATTGGATACAGATGATTTAAATTTTTTGTTTCAAGTATCCATGGAAATTTACTTTGGTGTTGTGGTAAAGATTTCTCCAATACCAGAGGAACTGTAAGGTCCAGACAAAATTTTGAAGGCAATCAATCCTTTTTTTTGGTGTTTACACAACTGATTTTCAACCATTAATGTATCGTAAATGTTTGTTTATCAGTTATGTAAAATTAAAACATGTTTATTAGTAACGGGGTTAATCTATCTAATCTAATCTTTGCAAAAATATGGACTCCATATTTAAGAGAGCACATACCAGAAGAGGTCGCACATGGTTTTAAACATTTTAACATTTTGTCCGGCATGTTATTGAATTTGCTTTTCTTTACGATTCAAACAATACGGCTGCTAAAAACAATTTCACATGTGATTTTGGATCTGAGGAGTTTAGAACAATATGAGCAGATAAACTCTCACCATTGTTGATGTCAGGCTCCTTATTGGAGGTCGGAGTGCACATGCTGACGCAGGCGTGTAGCACGTTTCTGTTGCCGTCGCATCTCTCGGCCAGCACTGATAGTATTTGGTGTTCTGAAAGCACAATCACAAAACAATTAAGTTGAGTTGTTAAGTTTGAGTTCAAGCTTCGTAAGTAGTTTAAATAGAGTAGTTTCATCATTGTAAGATCCACTATTAATACTATTACGGAGGTTGCGTCTCCCACACGCAAATGTGAGTGTCCGTTCTAGGCACACCATTTACTGGATGATAGCGGGCAGCAGTGCACGTGTTCAAATCGGTTCCATGCCTACTGGGAATAATTTCAACTCAACACCTCCTAGAAAAGTCATTAAAATCTATGAAAAAAATAATTTCAAATTAACCGATAACCCTAACCTAACATAACCTATTTAACCATTTTTTTATATATATTTTTTTTATCATCTAAATGACTTATCTGAGATGGTTCTGAGTTGGTTTCATTCCGAGTTGGCCGGTCACCGTTCAAATCAGCCATCCTATACCCGAGGATCTTATTATGGTGAAACTACCCTAACTAAATAATTGATTCAAAGGGAAATTGCCAAAAGGCTACTCACTCATTTCTGTGTCTAGCTGGTGCAGAATATGTCGCACCCCTTCCACATCACATCGGAGGACGTACGGCATCATCAGCTGTAGCTCCGCCACCAGGACCACTAGTGCCACCTGTTGCTGTAAAACAAAAAAATTTACCATACAGAAGGGGTTTATTGGTCATTCATGGTTTAATTCTCTAAGAGGTTCAAACAGAGATAGAAATAAAATAAATTCATTTTAATCCAAGTTCACTTGAAAATTTGTTCAATTTATAATAGATTAGCAAATGCTAACGTTAAATATTTGGAAAAATTAAGGAATAGGGATTATACCAAATGGTGATAATATAATGCGAGATGCCTATATACTGTCAGATTGATTTATTGATGAATCACATATCATCACAGTCATCTTCCCCCTTCGCGTCCCGCTCTAATTGGTTTGTACCCCTCACCTGTCACCTGTTACATCTTATCGAAGCAAGAACACCCCACCAGGAAAATGGCTAAGATTGGGTAAAGCTTCTGTAATCAGCAAGATGGTAGGAATGTAATTGTTACCTGTGACTTGGCACCCTGTCCGGATGCAGACGACGAGGCGGCTGGCAGCGGGACAGAGTGAGCTGTGGCGCAGCGCAAGGGCGGCAGGTCAAGCGTCGGCGGCTCGCGGATGCAGCCCAGACAGTCCCGCGCCAGTGGGTACAGGGTACCGTTGCCATCACGTAGAAGAACCACACTCTCAGTTCCCTGGGAATAGTAAACATACATTGAAATTAATCAAATAACATAATTTTTTATTGAAGTAGGTATGGTAAGTAAATATGGTAAGTAAAAATAAGTTGGTTAGATATTAAGTTACCTCAGCGGCACAGGTGAGGGAGATGGAGGGCGGGTGGTTGCCCAGAAAGGCGGTGGAGTCGGTGGGGAAGGTTCCATCGGTGAGCGGTCGCGCCCCATTCAGCGGCAGCACCATGTAGCCCAGCGAGCCCCCGGCGCGGCGCACCAACGCGTGAACACCGCGTGCGTCAACCTGCAACACAGAGACAATTAGAATGCAACTAAGCGTCGGGTGGGAATGCAATCCATGTTCTACCGGTATTTCAATGGAAGATACTCTGAGGAAGTGGCGTCATTGATCCCTTCGGCACCGGTGCATAGTCGGGAGACATGCCAAACGCGCGCCGAACATATGTACACGGTTGACATTTGTCACATGAGAACGGGTCGTTTTTTCGATTAGTTCTTGAGTTCAACAGCTCGGCTATGGAACGATTTGCCGGCTTCTGTGTTTCCTCCCTCCTACAACATGGGTTTCTTCAAGACCAATGTTCATTCCTTCCTCTCCTCAAAAAGACCCTCCACACAGCATCCCAGATGACATAGGCCCTGAGGGAAATTATTTTCCTCAGGGCCTCCTGTGTGGAGAAAACGTAAAAAAAAACCTATCAATCCACCATCCTCACCAAAACAAAAGTTCTCAACAAATGAGTTCCGATTTTGAAAATGGCAATTAAAATGATTTTATGTAAAAAAAAATCGCTTGTGCCGTTGATTAGTCAGACATCTCCAAATACCAGTTCTGATATAATGAGGAAAGCAATATTCTAATGCTCACCATAAATCGAATATTATTTAAAAGTAACTGTATTTTATATATTAAAAATGTTACAAAATAACATCAGGAGGCGTAACGGTCTGATACATTAATATGAAATTTTGAAATATCCTACTAGTGACCCAAAAAAGATCAACATTTTGTTTAATTCACTACTAGTTTTTCTGCATTATAATTGATTTGGTGGTGTTTATGAGTAATCTGAGTATTGTACCAGATGGAAGGTAAACTTTTACATATAACTACATACTCAACCCAAATTTTAATTTTTCAACGATGTCTGACTAATCAACTGGACGATTGTTTTTATAATATAGGTAGATACTTTATTGCTTATCTGAATTCTTCAATCAGCTCCAATTTTGAAAATGACAATTAAATTGAAGGCAAATTTGAGTTCATTGAACAAGATTTTATGCAAGAAAAAAACTCGCACAGATAATCGAAATTAGTATATTTGATGAGATCTTCTTCATATGGTGGAGGAGATGGAGAAGTTATTCAGCCACTGGGAGTCACTTGATTCGGTGCAGAAATTCCTCCAGGAAAATGATTGAGTGAACATTGTTCTATGATAAAATACGTACACAATTCAGAATTCCGAAGGTTCCATTGGTGTATCATATATACGCAATACAGGCAATTAATACTTAATAATGGAACTTACGGCAATAGACATAATAGTGACATCAGCTGGGACTGATAACTTCCTGGGAGTCTTCTGGAAGCAGTCAGGACCTTTATTGCTGGTACTCCATTTCATGACCTGTTGATGGAAAGAAAGATTGATTAAAAAATCGCAAATATTAACTATAAACATGTTAAGTGGATCAGCAAAAATTTCTTAGGTTTAAAAAACATTATTTTTTAACTCTGATGTGAAACTAAAAAATGTATAAAAATAAAGCTAACAATTGTCAATTTTTTATAAGAACAACTCTCTTTTTATAACTTTCGAAGGTTATTCCCCCATCAATGAAATACATTTTTTTTTTTTTGTAAAAAAGAAAGACAAACATTCCCGGGTTACAAATAACCCAACAATGTACCACCACAGAAAGCCGAAAATGTTGCTTGTGTTGTGATGGAGGACTTAGCCGGCCGAGGAATCGAACACGGGACGCCCGGGTGGGACCCAAACGCGACCACTCAACCCAACTCCACTCAACCATATATCACTGAAGAAGATAACACTAATAATCTAAAGAAAATATGAAAGAGAACAAGACACAGAAAAATAGAAAAAGATAACGGTCTCAACTGGGACTTGAACGTGCGATGTGCGCTTTTACAAATTCAGCCATTGTCACCTTCTGCCAAACCGTCATAATTGTCAATCTTATATTTAAAAATTAATCAAAGATAATATTGTTAATTCTAAAATTTGATAGTTATTTGGTGTGTATCCTCACCTGCAGCTCGTCCCTCCTGAGCAGGCGGCACTCCTGCAGTAAGGTGGACCAGTCCTCGGGCTGCGGGGGCGCGGCGGGGTCCTTGGGGACGGCGGGGTTGGCGGCGCTCACGGCCGCCAGCTCCTTGTCCTTGGCGGTCGGGAAACGGACCACAGCGTATGCTCCGTCCACCTTCAGCACGCGACCTGCCACATCTCCTTTATATTATTGTTAAAGACCAAACCAACATGAGTACACACTAATCTTAACTACAAAACATAGAATATCTATCTGTTTCTCTGATTGTTTGATGTCTAAGTATGCAATTGTATTTCAACATTTCCTTTTGGTAAATACATATGTGCCAACTAAGAGGAGTGCAATACTTTTAACTCGTTACTAGCCGTTCGATCACCGGTGATCAATCGACGCAAACCAAAATAATCACTAAAAAATAATTTTGTTATGCGATTTTAACCCTTATGTATAAAGAAAACGTGTGAAGAAGAAGGTCAGAATCGCTTGGGGCATTCTTGTTCATAAGGTATAAGATACCATGAACCCACCTAGAGCAGCGATATAATTTCTTTGAGATTGTTTATGACACGGCCTGCGAGGCTGCGCGTCGCCCGGCTGGACAAAATGGCGGCTGTGAAGTCTCGCGTCGCGGGCGACGAAATGATCGTAAAACGTATAAATTCATCGAATAAACGCAAGTAATATTGTTCTTATGTATAGTTTAGTATTCAAGGAATGTGTTTCAGTAAAGATTACATAAGATAGCATAAAAATTAACCTGCAAAATATTACGTAAAAGTCAAAACATCGCGAAATTTTTTCGTTTTTTCCGTGTTATTTGAAACGTAGTAAAAAGTATAAATTCATTGAATAAACGCAAGTAATATTGTTCTTATGTATAGTTTAGTATTCAAGGAATGTGTTTCAGTAAAAATTACATTAGATGGCATAAAATTAACCTGCAAAATAATACGTTAAAGTTGACGTTTTTTCGTTTTTTCCTGGCTCGTCAGGGGTTAATGAACTGAGTCTTGGGAATGATCTGCAAAGCTTTTAAATATAAAACAGAAAATCCGTTATTTATGTGATATCTAATCTCTAGAGCTTTCATGTTGATAATTGAAATACGCTTCCAGTTTCTGGGATTTTTGAGCTGGAATGATGTTTGATTTGGAAATTTCCCACCCTCATTAAAAAAATAATATTAGAGATGCCATGAATATTCGGCTACTACGTATTAACCGGCGGACTGCCGATCGCGCGCCCGGGACGCGCCCTATAGCCGAATAAAAAAAAAAAAAAAACTTTTTGATATGCGATTTTAAACCTTATGTATAAAGAAAATGTATGAAGGACAAGGTCAGAATCGCTTGGGGCATTCTTGTTCTTGATGTAACAGATATAAGGAACACACCTAGCCACTCAAATAATTATCTTTGCACATATCTCTGGCTTTCCGAATGACATTTCTCCCGCGATTTCAACTGTCAAACTGTTAGCGCCGGGGGGTCATGAAAAGATCGATAAACCTATCAATTTGTCAAATAAACGCAAGTAATATTATTTGTAGGCATAGTTTATTATTCAGGGAACGTGTTTCGGTAAACATTATATTCGATAGCATAAAATAAACCCGCAAAATATTACGTCAAAAGTCAAAACATCGCGAAATTTACCACTTTGCTCCATGGCATTCTAGGGGTTAAGTATTCGGCAACTTTTTTACTATTCGGTATTCGGCCGAATATTGTGAACCATTCGGCCGAATACCAAATCATGAAAAAAAAGCATACTAAATATTACTAACAAAATTTTTAATTTTAACTTTTTTTATTTATTTTCTTGTTGAAAATACTAAGTTATCTTGCAATTAATCGAAGTACACAAAGTGTGGAATCCTTTGAAATAAATCAAATAAATTTTTTTAAATATCACGTCAAATTGGCCACATTTTGGCCAGTGAACACTCGAGGGTGTTTGCAAATTGGCCGAAATGAGGCCAAAAGTGCTTCAGTGGATAAGCATGAAAAACATTTGGAACACTGGAAAGGGAATTCGTAGCTAGTAAAGCCAGAGTTATGTAAGAAGAAACCATTTTCTACAAATCCATAGTTTTGCTGCACGAATTTATTAGAGGTGACACATATTTTAGTTAGACAAGACATTTGCATAAAATAATAAGGACATAACATTACCTAGTACGCTCTTAACGTCTTCCACGAAAACCACATCCTTCAGCGGCCATTCCTCTTCGTCCCTCTTACCGCCCTCTCCGCTCCCGCCTTCCTCACCGCGCACCGTCATTCGCCGCTGTCTCTCTACAAAACAAAGAATAATGTGTTAATTAATAAATTTTTTTTCCTAGCGTAGAGAGTGTGGCGAACCCATCGCTCAGGGAGTGGAAACACAAACCTGCAATAGCCATCCCAAGCCAAGGTGTGAGCTACCGTGCTCAGGCTGAATGTCCTGGGGAACAGTGTCAAGAACGGTGCCTCCAAGAAACAAGGTCGCATCTTGGAGTATTTAGACCTTACTCCAACATTCGGGGCTCTGCTGGAGTGGACCTTCTATTTCCCTGGTCACTCGTGGGACAAAAAAAATTGGACCATTCGAAAACTAGGGGCCTTTTGGGAACCTAGGAGTGCTAAGGCCACCTCCGTGGACTTCCTTCCTGGGGCCCTTAGGAGGAACCAAGAGGAGAAGCCGTGGAGAGGAGAGCTGAGGCCACCTCCATGAACCCTTGTGGGGCCTTCACGGAACCAAGGGGAAGGGCACTCTTCCGGCACGGGGCCTTTGAGGAACCAAGGAGGAGTGAAGTGGAGAGATGATGTCCTCTTCCCATGTGGGGCCTTCAGGGAACCATGTAGGAGTGAAGAGGAGAAATGAGGCCAACTCCGTGAACTCTTTCTTATGGGGCCTTTAGGGAACCAAGGAGGAGTGAAGAGGAGAGATAAGTCCTCTTCCCTCCTGGGGCCCTCGGGGAGCCAAGGTGGAGTGGGCTTTTCTCTTGTGGGGCCTTTAGGGAACCAAAGGGAGGTGAGCTCTCCGTCGTGGAGCCTTCAGGGAACTAAGGAGTGGAGAGGAGAGATGAAGCTCTCTTCCCTCGTGGGGCCTATAGGGAACCGCGGAGGAGTGAAGAGGAGAAATGAGACCTGGGAAGACACATTGTCGAACCAGAAGACATAGCTTCATTTCCAATGACAATCCTGGTGAACTTTGTAAAAGGGACTGGATTACTGTCAAAGGAATGAGGTAAAATGGGAGATAGCACAATGGGCCTACGGCCTAAGTGCTCACGGGAACTTTATTTATGTAAACCGTCTCCGCTCTTGAAAAAAAAAAAAAAATTTTTTTTCGTTAAACAATCCATCGGTTCCATGACAGATGATCCCCTTACAGTTGGCCCCACGGCATACTTATATGCAATATGCAGTCAGTTTAGAGAAAATACAGTATACCTTCTTACACAAAATATAATTAAGTGTCCACGATTGGTATTGCAGAGAGGATATACCGCCGAATAACAAAAGTATAATAACATATTTTCATTCAAATGCATGAAGGAAAAGTACTTATCTATATACACTGTGTATAAAATCCACATAGGAAGCCTAAGGTTCTTTAAATATAGTACATTTTCATCAAAATACAAAAAAAAATTAGTTTAGAATAACATTCTTAACAATAATAAAAAAATTATGACACTGGGAATTTAAATTAAGAAATATTGCCGGATACACATCACAGTATGTGTTATTTTGAAAAATACAGAGAGACTACAATGGTGCTATCAGCGGTATGTATGTACTGACTGTGGGAGGTGCTGGTATCGCTGCAGGTGGAAGAGGCGGGGCTGGGCGGGGGCGGCATGTCGAGGCGGTCGGCCGTCTCCTTGGAGGCAGGAGCGCCACTACTGCCGCAGCCGCTGGGGCCTGCGCCGCTTGAGCTACCGCTTCCGCCACTCTTGACACCGCTGCAGGCTGCCAGGGCAGCCGAGACGCTCTGAAAGGATTAATAACGTAACCGTACATAGCAGAACATGTAAAAAATAATAGGTTAAGTTAGTTTTCTCCCATTACTTCAAAAGTGTTGTTTTGTCAAGGAACCACTGAAAACATCCTCAAATTAACTTCTTCAAGCCTCGGAAGTACGTTACTAGCCATAAACATCATACATATTTCATTAGAGCCCCTGAAGGACAAATCTGACACTTTGTCTATAAAGCGGAGATATGTTTTGTTCGTCATCGGAAAGAGAAATAATAATTATTTTTTATTTTAACTTTTTACGAGTAAAATCTCAAGCTGTAATATTTAATTAAATGAAGACATTATGAGCGAAACTCAATCGAAAATCTGGAAACAGAAAAATCAGAAAAAGATATTTACACCTCTGGGACTCGAACCCAAGACCTCCCTACTTTCCGGGTTGGGCGCTCTTATCCACTGAGCTAAGGTGTCGATATCCAATTCGGTCACTTTTAACTGTACCATACTTCGACTAAGAACCACCCATATTATCTTCATTTTTCTTAACGCATATTTTTATTGGCTGCCATCTTTATGAATGATTGCAAGATTCAACTCGAACTAAATGCAATCTAGATGGTGTCTGGATAAATTTTTATCCATTTTATTTATAGATGTTGCACATTAAATATCTTTTTCTGATTTTTCTGTTTCCAGATTTTCGATTGAGTTTCGCTCATAATGTCTTCATTTAATTAAATATTAGAGAAATAATTATTCTTCTCAGTTTGTCTCAAATATTTATACTTACTTCCATGAATAAAATCCTAAAAATTGTCAGTGTATAATTACAAATTGGCGAATTTTTAATGCTCTTGAACTCTAATGGACTTAATTACAATAATTGGACTCTAATGAACACTTGAAGTGGTGCGGTTGGTTTACCTGTTGTTCCCTCTTGTCCTTGAAGTCCTGCCTGTCCTGGACAGGAGCTGGCAGCAGCTTGAATCTTCCCGAGTCGGAGAGGTTCCAGGCGGCATACTGCAGGATTCCCACCTTAGGAACGCCGCACGAAATCGTAAAACCTGCACACAAACAATAACAGAAAATTATTTTATTGAATTTATTCACCTCCTAACTTAAATATCAACATAAAAAATCAATCCCTAAATAATTTCAGTGAAACCCTCTTAACCTCTGGTTTGCCGATTGCGCGCCCAGGACGCGCCATAAAAAAAAAATAATTTTGAGATTCGATTTTAAACCTTATGTATAAAGAAAATGTATGAAGGACAAGGTCAGAATTGCTTGGGGCATTCTTGTTCTTGACGTAACAGATATAAGGAACACACCTAGCCTCTCAAATAATCATCTTTGCACATATCTATGACTTTCGAAATGACATTTCTGCCGCGATTTGAGCTGTCAAACTTTGAGCGTCGCATGTCATGAAAAGATCGATAAAACTATCAATTTGTCAAATAAACGCAAGTAATATTATTTGTAAGCATAGTTTATTGTTCAGGGAACGTGTTTCGGTAAATATTATATACGATAGCATAAAATAAATCCGCAAAATATTACGTCAAAGTCAAAACATTGCAAAATTTTCGAGTTTCTTCCCTGGCATTTAACGCTTAACTTGCCATTCGTCCGCCGGCGTACCATCGACGCAAGCCAAAATAATCACTAAAAAATAATTTTGTTAGGCGATTTTAACCCTTATGTATAAAGAAAACGTGTGAAGAAGAAGGTCAGAATCGCTTGGGGCATTCTTGTTCATAAGGTATAAGATACCGTGAACCCACCTAGAGCAGCGGTATATTTTCTTTGAAATTGTTTATGACACGGCCTGGAACTTTTTCGCGCCGCTCGGCTGACAAAATGGCGGCTGTCAAGTCTCGTGTCGCGGTCGACGAAATGATCGTAAAATGTATAAATTCATCGAATAAACGCAAGTAATATTGTTCTTATGTATAGTTTAGTATTCAAGGAATGTGTTTCAGTAAAGATTACATAAGATAGCATAAAATTAACCTGCAAAATATTACGTAAAAGTCAAAACATAGCGAAATTTTTTCGTTTTTTCCATGTTATTTGAAACGTAGTAAAAAGTATAAATTCATTGAATAAACGCAAGTAATATTGTTCTTATGTATAGTTTAGTATTCAAGGAATGTGTTTCAGTAAAAATTACATTAGATAGCATAAAATTAACCTGCAAAATATTACGTTAAAGTTGACGTTTTTTCGTTTTTTCCTGGCACGTTAGGGGTTAAGAGGTTAAATGCCACGGGAGGAAACTCGAAAATGCTTACAAATAATATTACTTGCGTTTATTTGACAAATTGATAGTTTTATCGATCTTTTCATGACATGCGACGCTCAAAGTTTGACAGCTCAAATCGCGGCAGAAATGTCATTTCAAAAGTCATAGATATGTGCAAAGATGATTATTTGAGAGGCTGGGTGTGTTCCTTAGATCTGTTACGTCAAGAACAAGAATGCCCCAAGCGATTCTGACCTTGTCCTTCATACATTTTCTTTATACATAGGGTTTAAAATCGCATCTCAAAATTTTTTTTTTTTTATGGCGCGTCCTGGGCACGCAATCGGCAAACCAGGGGTTAAGAAGTTTTCCAAGGAAAAAACAAACTTCTTAAGCCACGAAACGTCTTAAGAGGGTTTCACTGTAGCAAGAATTAAAAAAAAAAACATGAAAACTTTTGAAATAATTTACATCCACATATTTGTAGTGATGACCAGTGTGCACAAACATAAACAATGAACACAGTGGAACTGTAAGAACGATTAAGTGAAGTTAGTGTTACCTATGGCGCCGGGCTGGTACATGGGCGAGCTCTTCATGGTGACGGTGGCCCCCATGGTGACCTCCTGGGCGGCGGCACCCCCCGCGGGCCTCTGCTTGCGGGATCGCGCACGGTGTTTCTCCCACAGGCGTGCGCGCTGGGCCAGTGGCAGTACACCCCTAGAAAATTACAAGGTGAGAGGTTAGTTTGGTCATGTTTTAGTATAATGATATCCAACTCCTCTGGTATTTTGAGATTTTGTCATCAATGGGGACTTTAACCTGTTGAAAGCCGGGCGTATTTCGAAAAACCGAGCAGATTTTACTTTGTTGCTTTCTGGTCAAATATCCGTATTTTTACGAATTTACTTCGAGTATCTGAATTCAAAGGGCCAGCTGCAAAAATTCGTTTTACGTGGTAATATTTCACATTTTTATAAGTTTATCGGAAAATATCGTATTTTTATGAATTTACTTCGAATAGGACTGGCCGCGGCGGTAAACGGCTGCGAAAACTCGATTTACACGGGAAGAAGTCGTATTATTACGAATTTATTCTGAAGAACCTACCGGAATTTGAAATTGCGGCCGAGAAACTCAATTTTCGGCAATTTTTTTTTCCAATTACGTGGGAATTCGTTAAATAGAAATTTAATTTTTGATGTCCCGTGGATTTTGAATTAACGGGGTTCTACTGTATAATCTTGTATTTCGAATACCTTCTTTTCATTAAAAAAAAACCTTATTGTTCATAAAAATCAACATTTTTTTCAGCATTTCACTAATGTAAATTGTTGTCACATAATCATGGTAACAGATAGAACAAATATAGGATTTAAAACACTCACCACCAATAGATGGAGCCACTGTCCATCCTGGCCACGGTGTAAAGTGCGCAGACGTGCAGCGAAGCAACTCGACCACCGCCCAATTCCTGTGCAAGGTCCCGCGCCGGGTGTTCGAGGCGAGCAGCCGCGTGCGCCAGCGTCTCGTCAGTGAAGGTAGCCACGCGCGCACCATCTCCGGCCACTGAGCAGCGCACGCCGGCGGCTGACAGGTGCGAGATGCGCTCGGCACCCGCGTAGCCCATGCCCAGCCATTGGGCGCGGGGATGGTGCACTCCGACATTCTGAGGAAGACATTAGACATTAGAATATATCTTGGTTTCGATATTTTGTGAGGATACTACTAACACTGTTAACAATGGCACTAATCTAAGCTTATATGGCTCAGCCTCTCTTTTCAAAGATATTTATTTTTCTTCGGGAATCGGCAGGTTTCAACAGAACCTTTTTCTCGAAAGGACAAAACTTTTGGGGTTAATAATAGAAGTGCCTTTGTCGAATATACGTATTGTTCGGGAAAGGAGATCTTTTGTTAATTTTTAACATTATTTTAACAGCCTTCATGATAAGGCTATCGACTAGCAATCTGAAAGTTGTAATTTTTTTGTGTTATTTCACAATTCAGTCATGTAAAATAGTATAAAGTGTATTTGGAGTAAATTCCAGAGTGGAAGATATTCACAGTATCACCCTGGTGTAAGACCACCATACAGAATTAAAATGACTTAAATCGTGTTTGATAACCAGATCTGAATAGCCGGGTACTTCCACGCCTTCCTCTTCCCTATCTCCTTACCATACCGACTACCTTCGACCCACAACATACCCCAATTGAAACCCTCTTAGAAATTATCCAAGGGACTGGAAAAAACAAACTGAAAGCAGGAAAACCTTAGATGTGGGAAAAATTTTAGGCCGAGGAACTGAAAAACCAATCTCCTTGACTGAAAAAACCAATCTTCTTAACCCACAAAACTTCTTAAGAGTGTTTCACTGTAGTTGAGACTTGTGAGGTATTCACATATAAAAAATTAACCACTCCCAAACGAAAAATATGCATTAACTCGTTGCTTGCCGAGTACGCGCCAAATTAAACTCTAAAAAATATTTTTTGAAATGCGATTTTAAACCTTAATTATAAAGAAAACGTATGAAGGATAAGGTCAGAATCGCTTGGGGCATTCTTGTTCTTAAGGTATAGAATGCTTTGAACACATCTATGGAACGAGAATAATTTCTATGAATTCTTTATGGATTTCTGGCCGAGTTTTTTTCGGAGCATTTCATCCGACAGTTATTCGGTTGCATCATTCTGGTAAAAAAGATCGTATACGAATTTGTCAAATAAACTCAAGTAATGTTGTTTTTAGGCATAAGTTATTGTTACGTAAATATTACATAAGATAGCATAAAATAAACCCACAAAATATTACGTCAAAGTCAAAACATCGCGAAATTTACAAGTTTCCTCCAGTGGCACGGGACGAGTTAAGAAAATGAAGATAATGTTGTTAATAATTCTTGGTCCAAGTACAATACAGTTAAATATGACAGATGTTGATTTAGTCGAATTAACTCAGTGGTCAGAGCAGTGCCCGACCTGGGTTCAATTCCCAGATGTGTCGGAACCTTTTTCTATTTTACATTTTTCTTGTGAGAGTGATTAATACTGTCCATTATCTGGGCTGTTTGTTACCTCTGGATGACGGTAGGGTTGACTATCGTGCCACCTCCACTGGTGCAGGTGTCCCGAGTAGGACACGCCCACTAGCTCCGAGTGCAGGGCGGCGATGTGGCTGAACTTGACCCCCTCCCAGTACTCCACGTCGTCCGAGGTCCACAGCGGGCTGGCTGCGCACCCCGCCTCCTTCTTCTTGCTCTCGGCTGTCAGGAGTGCTGCAAACCACAACATTAAAATACAAATAAGTACGTTTAGCAAATGCATCACATTCTTTAGTCCTTTGGGCATTTTGCCCCTACTTCCCAGTTACTTTCTTCAAAGGCACAAACGAGGAACTGGCTAAGGGGCGCGGACGCCCTGAACACCATTGTATCAAGTTTATTATGTAAGCACTTGCATACTGCTTACTAACAATGTATGCAGGGATATTGGAGGTCTAGATTAGTTCTAAATTGAATGTAGCTATTGTATTGGTATGTTATTGTGCTGCTGTATTGGTGTGTTATTGTGATGTTGTGTGGCCTGTATTGTGCTATTGTATTGGTGTGTTATTGTGCTGATGTTTAGGTGTGTTATTGTGCTGGTGTTTAGGTGTGTTATTGTGCCGGTATTTAGGTGTGTTATTGTGCTGGTGTTTAGTTGTGTCATTGCGTTGCTCTATTGGTTTGTTATTGTGTTGATATGTTGTTGAATTTGTGTATTATTGTACTTCTGTATTGGTGTTTTATTGTGCTGGTGTTTAGGTGTGTTATTGTGTTGCTGTATTGGTTTGTTATTGTGTTGGTGTATTATTGGATTGGTGTGTTCTTGTGTTGGTGATTTGAAGAATTATAGTGTTATGGTGTTGGCATGCAGTTATACCTGTATCTTTATCCCAGGCGGTGCCTCTGAGGGTGGACTCCAACCAGCGCCGGGGTCCAAAGTACTGGCGGTCCCTCCAGCGGGAGAAGGATTCTCCAGTTCTGTCAGTCGGCGCCGGTTCCCTTTGTGCGGTGCTGCTACCGGCTCCACCCCTCGATCCACTTCCACCACCACTCCTGAGGAATAAAGTTTAGTTAATACAGGCAAATCATAGGTTTATGTTCCTGATTAGTCAAATAATCTATTGTAATTCACTTTGAGCTAAAAAGGCTCACAAACGTAGATGAAAATTTTTAGTCCTTTAGCAACAAAGACTAGTGTTATGATAACTGCCAGCACGGCCAGATTCAAGTCTACCAACCTTCTTATTCCAGAATATCCGAACATATCCTCGGAGAACATGGCGTCGGCGTCAATGATGACAGAGTGATCGGGCGGTGTGGAGTGGAAGCCCCCGTCCAGCAGCGACATGAGGTCTTCGGGCACATAGCCATCACCTGCCTCCCCGCCTTCACCCTCTTCCGCCTCTTCGTCATCGCGCGACAGGAGATTGTTGACGGCGAGGTTCACGTCGAGATTGGTGCGCTGGAAAATAAATAAAGTAATAAAAAAAGACGTTTTGATTAGGATTTATTTACTTTTACCATTTGATATGACTCTTTTTTTCGATTTTTATTAAACCAAGACAGGTTTAAGATTTCCCTAAGTACATATTTATCATCTTCGTTTGGGGATGAAGTGTGGAGGGAATTAAGGAAGGATTAGAACTCCGTATTGATGATACGCATCATGCAGAAGGGAAGAAACACTAAGGCGAGTAAAGTTGAGCTGTTGAGCACAAAAATGAGTCATACAAATATCAACTGTATGTTGGATAATAATGTGTCTTCTGGATACACCTGCCTAGTGGGTAAATTTCCGGAATATATTTTTAGGGAATATTTTCAGAATATATTTTTAGAGAATATTTTCAGAATATATTTTTAGGGAATATTTTCAGAATATATTTTTAGGGAATATTTTCAGAATATATTTTTAGAGAATATTTGCAGAATATATTTTTAGGGAATATTTCTAAAATAGGGAATACTGCGGAAATTTTCATCTAAATGGTGAAATCCTCAGACTAACTAACTGAAATCTTGATCACCGACTTGGAAAAACATAGTTTTCAGAAAAATGCGTTACACATAGATATTTGAAATGATATTCACTTATTTCGTACAAAAAATAACTAAGTTGAGCTGTTGAGCACAAAAATGAGTCATACAAATATCAACTGTATGTTGGATAATAATGTGTCTTCTGGATACACCTGCCTAGTGGGTAAATTTCCGGAATATATTTTTAGGGAATATTTTCAGAATATATTTTTAGGGAATATTTTCAGAATATATTTTTAGAGAATATTTTCAGAATATATTTTTAGGGAATATTTTCAGAATATATTTTTAGGGAATATTTTCAGAATATATTTTTAGAGAATATTTTCAGAATATATTTTTAGGGAATATTTCTAAAATAGGGAATACTGCGGAAATTTTCATCTAAATGGTGAAATCCTCAGACTAACTAACTGAAATCTTGATCACCGACTTGGAAAAACATAGTTTTCAGAAAAATGCGTTACACATAGATATTTGAAATGATTTTCACTTATTTCGTACAAAAAATAACTAAGTTGAGCTGTTGAGCACAAAAATGAGTCATACAAATATCAACTGTATGTTGGATAATAATGTGTCTTCCGGATACACCTGCCTAGTGGGTAAATTTCCGGAATATATTTTTAGGGAATATTTTCAGAATATATTTTTAGAGAATATTTTCAGAATATATTTTTAGGGAATATTTTCAGAATATATTTTTAGGGAATATTTTCAGAATATATTTTTAGAGAATATTTTCAGAATATATTTTTAGGGAATATTTTCAGAATATATTTTTAGGGAATATTTTCAGAATATATTTTTAGGGAATATTTTCAAAATATATTTTTAGAGAAAATTTTCAGAATATATTTTTAGGGAATATTTTCAGAATATATTTTTAGGGAATATTTCCAAAATAGGGAATACTGCGTGGTGTCGCGAAACTGCGACTCCACTGTTAATTGGCGGTAAATGCTGCAAAGCAAAGCCTATGCAGCCCTCGAAGGACCAGTCCCGAAACTACGTGAAATCGCTAAGTTATACGGGACGATTAGATAGCATACACTCGCAAAACCCGATGGATAGTCAGTCGATAGTTCAGATCTGGGCTTTTGGAAAATTAGATAAGCCCAGATTGGAATAAGGAAAATAGGACTCACCGTTGCAGATGGGGCCTCGCTGATCTCCAGTTTTGGTGTACACTTCTCACTGTTTAAAATTCGCAATATTCTTATAACAATACATGCGCCCTGTCTGAGATGTTATTTTGTACTGAGCAGCAAATCACACTGTCACCTCTCCAAAGTTTAGTACTTTTTGCAACAATTTTTATGGTGACATTTAGGAGGGAAAGATTAGGTAGGTGGGATAAATTCAGGATTTTGACATATCTACCCATCAAGTCCGCGAATGCAATACCCAACCAATCCCATATAAAATTGCGCGAACACTGCGGAAATTTTCAAATGGTGAAATCCTCAGACTAACTAACTGAAATCTTGATCACCGACTTGGAAAAACATAGTTTTCAGAAAGATGCGTTACACATAGTTATTTGAAATGATATTCACTTATTTCGTACAAAAAATAACTCGATTTAGTCTTCAAGTATAAAATGAACCCTTCGTAAGGTCATTTATACCTAGGAATACAAAGAAAGAAAAGAGCACCTGCTACTCCGTCTGCACTCCGCCTACTTTCTAACAGTCCGAGACGTCTTTACAAATATGTGTATATATCGATTTGAAATTTTCGGGGAATATTTTCAGTAAAATATACATTCCGGAAATGCAAAAAAAAAATTGATATTTTTTAATTCTAACTGCATATAACCCCTTAAAATTAGTATTTCAATTCAAAATTGTCAATTTACTAGTATTTTTAATTTTTATTAAGTCGTTTGACATTCACAAATGTAAATCCATAGACAGATTTGCCAGTGCTGCCATCGTCTATAGATTTCTTATTCTCTGTCAATATTGGTCTGATTATCAACAGTGCGGCCGTGCTCGAGAAAATGGTATAAAATCATAAGTAGCTTATCCATCCGATATTGTAAAGTTATCGATTTCACTGTGCTAGACACCCTCACCTGGCTGGTGAGGCTCACACATGATGTTTAACCGGTTGAATGCCTCGGTATTTACGGATGAAACTCGAAAATTTCGCGATGTTTTGACTTTTGACGTAAATTTTGTGGGTTAATTTTATGCTTTGGTATATAATATTTACCAAAATACGTTCCTTGAACAACAAACTACGCTTACAAACACTTTACTTGCGTTTATTAGACAAATTGATAGGTTTATCGATCTTTTTATGACACGCGACGCTCAAAGTTTGACAGCTCGAATCGCGGCAGAAATGCCCATTTCCAAAGTCATAGAAATGTCCAAAGACAATTATTTGAGTGGTTTAGTGTGTTTCTTTTATCTGTTACGTCAAGAACAAGAATGCCCCAAGCGATTCTGACCTTGTTCTTAATACATTTTCTTTATACATAAGGTTTAAAATCGCATATCAAAAAGTTTTATTTTTTATTGGGCTATAGGGCGCGTACCGGCGCGCCAACAGCACGCGACCTGTTAAAGGGCAATATTACATCAATGTGTAATATTACAGCATCTGCGGGCTCTACACAATACACCCAACTTCCGAGAGATTAACCTAATTCACTGGCTTCGCAGCTGACTCCATGTCTGAGCTGATCAGCAAGGTTACATCCAACATGACAATGGAAGACTTGGCGACTAGGTAACTGAGATTGGAAGACAAAGATGTGTGTACGGTACGTGGTGTTGTGAATGTACAAACCTGCAGCTCCCTGATGATGAGGCTCCTACTCTTGCCCTGCAGCACAACCTGCGCCTGCGTGATGAGGTCTTCAGGCACGTACTGTGCCGGCACGGAGACCACACGGCTGGAGCCCGATGCACCGATGATCACGCCGGCGGCGCGACTGCTTGAGCTCGCTTCAAATTGACACAAACAATGTTAGCTCCACTTGAACACATCACATTTTGTATTTAAAATTTAATTTTAACTTCAGTTCAGTTCTGTAGAAATTGTTAAGTCTCCTTCAGTCATACAACTGAAATAATTATACTTATAAATAAATAATAATAAAAGCTACTTTACTTAAATACTGGTTATTTAGGAAGGTTCAATTATTCATCATTTCATCGATCAGACTGGAATGTTTCATACTTAAGCCGAGATTAGGTCAAAACTTCTAAATTAAAAAAAAAAAAACCAATCAAAGGCTAAAAATTTCAAACAGTTAATTATTGTATTAAATTTCTGATATTTCTCTACATGAAGGTATACGGCTAAAACCCAAGGCTTTATCCTATCAACTTTCTTTTAGGTATGCTCGGAATGAACCATCTACGGGTCAGAAGGGATGTACACATTTCTTCAGACTGATTCGTGGATGGTTTGAAAACTTAGCTATTATGGAAAGCATTCATTTCTATGTTCCCGATGGTTATCTCCGTCACCAAGGGCATAGACTTTTCTACCTCCCAGCCTTCAGGACTAACTTGCCAATGATCATGCTGGTAGAGAGAGTTATCTTGCTCTTCAATTTGGATCAACAGAATCAATTTTTGAACATATATAGCATCAATGAAGCTGCCTAAAATCGAGCTCTATTACCACTAGCATAGTTGATATGGTTCTGCGCATTTTCATCCCCGACAAAATATCCTACAGACAAAACCTAAACTAACAAAAAAAATGGAACAATTTTTTTTTTTACATTAACTCCACACAGGAGGCCCTGAGAAAAATAATTTCCCATCATCTAAAATACTGTGAGGAGGGCCTTTTCGGGGAGAGGAAGGAATGAACATTGGAATGCAAATCGTTCCACAGCCGAGCTGTTGAACACAGGAACGAGTCGAAGAAGCGACTCGTTCTCATGTGACAAATGTCAACCGTGTACATATGTTGGGCGTGCGTTTGGCGTGTCTACCGACTATGCACCGGTGCCGAAGGGATCAATGACGGACTGATCAATCAAATCCTCGGGGCATCTTCCATTGAAATACCGGTAGAACAGGGATAGCATTCCCATCCGACGCCTGTGCTATAAAGATTGCAATCCGTTCGTTAGGACCTGTTCTCATGTGATAAATGTCAACCGTTTACATATGTTGGGCACGCGTTTGGAGTGCACCAGTGCCGAAGGAATCAATGACGCTAGTTCCTCGGAGCATCTTCCATTGAAATACCGGTAGAACAAGGATAGCGTTCCCACCCGACGCCTGTGCTCTAAAGATTGCAATCCGTTTGTTAAATTAAGAGAATCTATCAAACGAACCGCCCGTTTCTGCACAGAGTCGAGGTGTTTTTTTTTGGTATTTTGGGGCTCCAGACCAGAGGTGGCTGCCAAATTCAACCGTGGGGCGCACCTCTACAATAATACAGGCATCCTGTAAAGACAATTAATTATTATTGTCTGTATTATTTCTGTCCTATTTTACTATTTTTGAACTAATTTATTGTCTTTACAGAATGTCTGTATTATTTTTGTTTAATTTTTTTGTTTTAGGTTTTAGTAGATTATTATTTAGTTTATTATGTTGGGGGTTCTTTTGTCCATAGGATATTTTGTCCAAAGGGTATTTTATCAGAGGATATTTTGTCAGAGGATATTTTGTCCACAGGATATTTTGTCAAAAGGGTATTTTATCAGAGGATATTTTGTCAGAGGATATTTTGTCCATAGGATATTTTGTCCAAAGGGTATTTTATCAGAGGATATTTTGTCCATAGGATATTTTATCGGAAGATATTTTGTCCATAAGATATTTTGTCGGAAGATATTTTGTCGGGGATATTTTGTTGCGTGATGAAAACGTGCATTACCAGTTGGTATACCTACTGTAACGTTTTTAAAACGATAAATCGAGCTAAGTTACAAGTGTGAAGTTTTGGTAAAACCTTCGGAGAATGAAACAATCCGGCATATGTTATTTATCTTTTGCAAAAAGAGTTAAAAGGGCTGTGCATCTAGAGATTGTAATGCTGTGCAAGCCCCAAAAAGCTAAGGAACATAAATTTCATTGAAGAAATAAATACAAATTCCTTGTTGCAAGTACAGTTTTACATCCTCCATGAATCGATGCCCCTGACTTTATGTTATATTATTTAAATTAGTGGAAATAGAAGAGTGGAAGCAGGGCATGAGAGAAAAGATTAAATAGCAAGTGAAAAAGAGAAAGAAGATTGACTGGACTTATCAGTAGATGAGGAGCTTTGAAGAGAACTTACAAATGAACTTTTTAATAAGCAATGCATATTATTATATCGGAATGAGAACAAGAGAGACTATTTATTTACATAATGCATACAAAGATTATAAAGTGATATTTGTAATCCACATGCCACCAGAATAAAGGTTTGTGTATTTAGTGTAAAAATAAAAATCATTGCAACATTTCTCCACAGGGGACAAGTAGAAGGATGTAATACCACCTAATGTCTTACCACACACTGCTTGCTTTATCGACATTCATACATAATCTCGCTATTCTGATTTGTAACGTGGTCCAGCTCAAATACATGATTCACTTGACGGTGCCATGTCTTCCTGGAGCACCCCTGATTTCTTCTTCCATCCATTTGCCTAGTCGTACATTCAACCAATACTCCTCCTTTCCATCAACTCTACATCGATCATCCAGTTGATTAGTCAGACATCTCCAAATACCAAGTTTTGAGATAACGAGGAAAGCAATATTCGAATGCTCACCATAAATCAAATATTATTTACATGTTTCTTTGTTTTACATATTAAATATGCCATAAAATAACACTGGGAAGCATAACGGTACGGAATATTAGATTAAAAATTTGAAATATTCTACTAGTGACCAAGAAATCTTCTATTTTTTGTTAATTTCTCTACAAGTTTGTCTGCATTATAATTGATTTGGTGGTGTTTATGAGAGTAATTTGAGCATTGTACCAGAAAGAGGGTACACATATAACTGCATTCTCAACTCTAATTTCGATTTTTCAGAGATGTATGATTAATCAACTGGCCAATCGACATACCCAAACCAACCAAGCCTCCATTCATTAAGCTTATTCATTATATGCTCTTACTAGATTAACTTTACACTCCTTTCCTTCCTACACACATTAACTTTACACTCCTTTCGAAACTTCAATCTTACCTCAGAGGTCTCCTATCTACAGCATTCAGTCTACTTTCGCATATCAATACTTTACCCTAAAGGATAAACCACGTAAGTCCATAACTAAATATATAGCTAACATGTGGTTTATCCTTTAAGATACAGAATAATATTATGAATGTATAAAATGAATTTTTTGTAAAGTAAAATAACAGACATCGTAACATTCTTTATCCCAAAGATAAAATAATAATATACATATTACGTATTTACACCAAAATACAATAATAATTATAATTACTTTCCATAGTAATGCAAATCAAAATACTAACTCAGAATAAAAGATACATCTGGAGAAAAAATATATATTAAAAAAAAATTGTGCATGCGGGATTAGAGGAATGTCAGAGCCAGCGGCAAACACTTTAAAGCAATATTTCTTTTCAATTTACAAACCACATCCATAAAGAAAGGCTAAAGGTTATTACCAAAATATAATCAACATTTTTATATATTTCAAGTCAAATAAAAATAAATAAATGTTGAATATAAAATATGGTTGGAGAAATTCATGTATAAAAGTTTTATTTGTTTGTGTGATGATGATAACAGTAATCATTTATAATGATTCTAGTCTTATTGTAGTAAAAAAAAAAAAAAAATTTAAAATTAAAAAAAAAACACAAAATGTGTTGGAGAAACACAGTTTGATGCTTATGTCTAAGTTCATAGGCCCTGAGGAAAATTTTTTCCTCGGGGACTCCTGTTTTTTTTTTTACATTAACTCCACACAGGAGGCCCTGAAGAAAATAATTTCCCTCAGGGCCTATGTCATCTCGGATGCTGTCTGGAGGGTCTTTTTGAGGATAGGAAGGAATGAACATTGGTCTTGAAGAGACCCATGTTGTAGGAATGAGGAAACACAGAGGCCGGCAAATCGTTCCACAGCCGAGCTGTTGAACATGAGAAAGAGTCGAAGAAGCGACCCGTTCTCATGTGATAAATGTCAACGGTGTACATATGTTGGGCACGCGTTTGGCGTGTTACCCAACTATGCGCCGATTGTGTGGAGCTAATGTAAAAAATAAAGCTTTACTGGTAAACCGGTAGATGACAGATATTTTAATAAATTGTAGTTTTGTACAGTAATTTTTTACAAAAAGTATCTCTAAAAGTCTTTCTAATAAATATTTGTAAAATTGTAGATTACTAATATAAATTTCTCATCATCGTTGAAGTGATAGAAACTCATACTACAAACAGGAAACCGGTGTATCTACATTACACTTGGAGTCACATTTTGTGGTGTAACTTTTTTGATGAGCTTTCATTTTGAGTAAATCGAGTCCAAAGTTAGAATTATTTAGGTAAAATTTGAAAAATGGGGTTCAATATGAGCATAAATTTGAAGAAAAAAATCAGTCACTGGGGGTTTACATCAACTGTTGAATGTCTTTGATGTGTCAAAAGTGTAGACGTGAAAAAATGCTTTTTCTTCTTTAAATCTAAATGCTTAGTTTTGGGTTCTCTTTTTGATGTAGATTAATCAGTTTTCCTTGTACTATGAATTTCCAAACACAGTGTATAAAGTTTACCATTATTTTTCGACAATTGATTGATCGTGTGGGTGGTTAGTGTATGATGCATAATGTGGCAGACGAGTGATAGAATATAATAATTTTACAATGTGTGCGGTCATAGCTCCACCACCAGGAGAGAGGAGAGAATGAGAGGAGAATGGAAAGAGAAAGGGGAGCGGGGATAGTGGGAGCGCCTGCTCGTTGTACGCGTTGGGCAAATGCGCTTTACATCTACAAAACTGTCATTCACCTGAGGCGGCAAATCTGGAAAGATGCTCAGCAAAGTCCCGCGCATTTGTGAAAACATTACGATTTTTCGTCGTGTCACCTAGTTTTTGGGCAGACAATATACCAAAATGTAGTGGGGCATTTACATCTCCTTCAAACCTCCTCATAATGAATCCCCCCCATCTCCTAGTAAACTAACCCCAACTATCCCCATACTTCTCATGTTGCTAACCCTTTATCCCTTATCATAATCCTTAAAATGCTGACCTGCAGTACAATGTATTATCCACTGGTGCGCTTTTTGCCACAATATGGCACTATTTAAAATACCTCCGATTGCTTTGCGGCCAATTTTGGCAAAATTTTCCTTATTTGTGAGTAATATGTAGAAGTTTACGATTTTATAATATTTTTTTATAAATCCTACGAATATGTGGTAATGGACAAAAGATGGGTGAATTCATTGGCTACAAACTATATTCAGTTTGTATGTCCGCGTATTAGAATTCATTGGCTACGAACTATATTCAGTTTGTATGTCCGCATATTAGAATTCATTGGCTATGAACTATATTCAGTTTGTATGTCCGCATATTAAAATTCGGAGGTATGATTTTTTTAATGCGAGCGGAAAATATTCAAAACGGTCACCGAAAAAGTTCGAGCAAACGGAGAAAAAAAGTCTTAAAATGCGCTAACGTTCCAGTGGAGATAATTTATGGATTCAAACAGACTAATTCTAATTCATAAAGTTCTGGTTTAGTATTGAAATAAATAGCAAGAAGACTTAACACAGAGATATTTGCTAAAACACTAACATTCCCATCCGTCCTGCGTCATTTATAAATTTAGTTGGGTGAGCCAACAATTGAAGAGCGTACTAGTGTATGTTATGATGTAACGAGAGTAAAACTTATTTTAAACAATATCTAACAATTAACGATACTGCACTAGTCGCCAATCAAGTTATATTACAAGGTCAAAAGTCAGAAAAATTGCACTAATTAGTGATCGAAAATGTTTTTATTAATTCTGTAAGAGTGCGAAATTCAAAATAAAAATTTGATTCATTAATCGGAGGTTCGACTGCAAATTTAAATCTTAGTGTAATCGTCAATAAAATAAATAAAACAATATTTTTTTAGAATATGTAACAATGTAAATTTTGATGAGTTGTTTTGTGTGAATTTAAAAATGTTTATAGCATTATTATTAACAGGATTTACTGAGATTCTTTAAAGATTTACAGATGTTAGTAACACCTGCATACTTTGAGGAACACATTTAACATATCAGAGGAGGATTAGAGTGGGTCAGTCATTTTCTTAGTGCTGACGCAACATCAAACAATTGCTGTAATATGTGTGATGAAAACTGATTGAAAAATACACAGAAAAAATTAATATAAAAGGGGATAGAAAACATAAATTATCAGAAGATATAAAATTTAAAAAAAAACCTGGGGAAAAGAAGAGAGAAAATATTAAACATACTCAAAGGATGAAAATAGGCGGAAACTAACTAATAACACAAGCTTCTAGAAGAGAAAAGACAAAAAGCATTTTAACTAAATGTTATTTTTTCTACATTGAAACCTAATAAAATTAAACATACAAAATAAGACACATCAAATTTTAATGCCACAATGAAACTCTAAATTGAGTAAACTAATTAATTCAAATTTAATCATTCAGTCATCCACATTCTTCTGACCAGTCCTTCTAATTAAGTTCTTCCTCTTCGACCATTTTGCCTATACATCGATCGTCCAGTTGATTAGTCAAACATCTCCAAATACCAGGTTTTGAGATAATGAGGAAAGCAATAATTGAATGCTCACCATACACCATGTGTCTGTGTTTTACATATTAAATATGCTATAAAACAATATGAGGAATTTTGAAACTTCCTACTAGTAATCTGGAAAACATAATTTTTGTTTATTTCACTACAAGTTATCTGCATTATAATTGATTTTTTTTTTACATTAACTTTGTGTAGAAATAATAAAATCAGTTTACATTGTATTTTTTTTTTACATTAACTCCACACAGGAGGCCCTGAGGAAAATAATTTCCCTCGGGGCCTATGTCAGCTGAGATGCTGTGTGGAGGGTCTTTTTGAGGATAGGAAGGAATTAAAATTGGTCTTGAAGAAACCCATGTTGTAAGAAGGAGGAAACACAGAGGCCGGCGAATCGTTCCACAGCCGAGTTGTTGAACAGAAGAAGCGACCCGTTCTCCTGTGACAAATGTTGGGCACGTGTTTGGCATGTTTCCCGACTATGCACCGGTGCCGAGGGGATCAATGACGCTAGTTTCTCGGAGCATCTTTCATTGAAAACCGGTAGAACAAGGACAGCATTCTCACCTGACACCTGTGCTCTAAAGATTGCAATCCGTTTGTTAAGTTAGGAGAATCTATCAAACGGACCGCACTTTCTGCAGAGTCGAGGGTTTTTTTCGAGGTATTTTGGGGCTCCAGACCAGAGGTGGTTGCCAATTTCAACCGTGGGGCGCACATGTGATTTGTACAGGGTTTGATCTGGTGGTGTATATGAGTAATCTGAGTATTGCACCAGACAGAGGATACAATTTCACATATAACTGCATACTCAACTCAAATTTCAATTTTTCGGAGATGCCTGTCTAATTAACTGGACAATCGACATATTCTTGGGCAGAAGTGTATTTTTTCTCTTAAAAAATTTCCATACATACACAGACATACATATTTTTCATACACCCTAGATGGGCATGGCATATAAAGGTTAAGAAAGATATAATTAAGAATATCTAAATCCATTCATAATACATAATTCAATCTCTCATCCAATCTTTAAATAAAATTGTCCATTCATGTCTTGAATACCATCATAGAACTTAAGTGTGTGTGTTGTGTCTAACCCTGTGAGTTGGAAGCGGTGCGTATGGAGTTGGTGCGCATAATCCGCGCACGTGTGCGAGGCTGTTGGCGTGAGGAGCTGCCGCCCCCCGACCCCCCCGCGGCGCTGCCGCTCTTGTTGCCCCCGCCGCTGCCGCCCCCCCCTCCCGGGCCCCCTCCGCCACTGAAACAGAAAAATTTAAGATTATTTGCTGAATTAAGATGTTCGACAATAAGGAACTCCAGTCCAATTTTTTAATTTTTTTTTTTAATGAATAATGACCTTCTCTAACTTAAATAACTGCATATTTATTTTTATAGTTAGTTTTAATAGTTAAAATAATTATCCAAAGTTTTTATTTTTCAAGATCCCCGAAAACCACCATATCTAGAGTGAATCGTGTGACGTCTATTTAATTAAAATTACTTGAATCTTTGCACGTCAATCTGTCTCTTTACGAATCACATTTAGGAAGATCAAATCCTTGTACTACTGTACCGCCCACTATAAAATGTTGCTTTTGATTTCCAAATACACTCACTAACCTCTTAAATGCCAGGGAAGAAACTCGAAAATTTCGCGATGTTTTGACTTTGACGTAATATTTTGCGGATTTATTTTATGCTATCGTATATAATATTTACCGAAACACGTTCCCTGAACAATAAACTATGCTTACAAATAATATTACTTGCGTTTATTTGAGAAATTGATAGTTTTATCGATCTTTTCATGACATGCGACGCTCAAAGTTTGACAGCTCAAATCGCGGCAGAAATGTCATTTCGAAAGTCATAGATATGTGCAAAGATGATTATTTGAGAGGCTAGGTGTGTTCCTTATATCTGTTACGTCAAGAACAAGAATGCCCCAAGCGATTCTGACCTTGTCCTTCATACATTTTCTTTATACATAAGGTTTAAAATCGCATCTCAATTTTTTTTTTTTTTTATGGCGCGTCCTGGGCGAATCAGCAAACCAGAGGTTAAAGAATGTATTATATACTAATATTAAAATATAATTCAGGATTAAATACATGTAACAAGTGTACACAATAATGTCCTCTGCGTGCGAACTGTATCTAAATTTTTCAATAGACAATAAACAGTGATAATTTCAAGCGACCTCCCAGGTAAGTATGGTCCTGTATACATTTTTAGGAAGCATCGCATTCACATTGTACAAATATTTTCGTATGAACCGGTGGATGCAATTTTAGCCATGAATTGGTTTTAATTGTTTGTCTAGTTTGTAGTTTTTCTAGATTTTAGAAAGGTATTGTAAGTTTGTACGGCGCCCTTGAGGTGATTTTTCACAAAAACGGCGTTATATAA
The DNA here is from genome assembly GCA_936435175.1 of Glyphotaelius pellucidus. Lineage (NCBI taxonomy): Eukaryota > Metazoa > Arthropoda > Insecta > Trichoptera > Limnephilidae > Glyphotaelius > Glyphotaelius pellucidus. The sequence continues at coordinate 26,442,601 of OW386559.1, forward strand.
GTTATCCAAATATTATTATTATTATTGTAGCAAATGCAATAATAAAACTGTGACCGCACCTGATAAACAGTTTATTAGTGTTTCATGATCTGCATTATCAATATTATATGTAAAAAATGCAGATCCACTGTGCCGAGGGGCTGAGAGAGTCCGACTGGAGAGGTCTAGGTTAGGTTTCCCTCAACCATTCTCTCCCGGTCAGGCCCGCCACACAGCGGTTGGGCAAATGCAAGACCTAGATAAACCTCACCCCATGAACCGGGGAACCCTTACTAAGTGATCAAACGTAGTGAACCACTTGGGGTGACCTATCTATGTCAAAGGTGTTGGTTATCCAACAAATGATTCCCGGGGCGGCGGTACCCACCTCCCAAATTGTCCTAGTGTAGTTTATCAACATTAACATTACGACGCACTTGAAGTGAAATAACACAAAACTGTGCTATACAAATGTTATATTATCATTTTGAAATAATTACAGAAAAAAAAAATACTGCAAGTCGTTTTTGAGGATGCTAATCCTGAAAAAAAATAATGGTATTTAAGTTAGAAGGTTAAAAAATCCTTATTCCGCGAATGATTCGTGTTTGAAGTTCAGAAGTTTGGTGACTTACCCTTTGGATGTGTCATTCTTGGTGAGGTCGAGCCTGTCGGGGATGATTGAGAAGGCCACGCGGCACACCTGGCCGTCCTCCAGCAGACAGGCCACGTGCGTGGGCCCCACCACCACCTGCTTCACCCCGCGCAGTCCCGACAGGGCTGGAGACACCCCGCTGTGGCCGAACCGGTTCAGCCGGTCCGACACCTCCTTCAGTCTAAAAACAAACAATCAATACCAACATCAATACAACTAAACTCATTTTTTCAAAAATAATAAACTTAAAGCAACGCCAACGAGGAGTGCACACCTTCATATTAACATTGAAGAAGAAGATAATACTAATAAATGTAAACGAAAATATGAAATAAAAACAAGGCACAGAAAAATAAAACGGTAATGGTCGCAACTGGGTCTCAAACCCAGGATCTCTTGTCTTACCAGGACAAATGAGAACGCCATACGGGGAGAGAGAGATGGTGTACTGGGACAAATATTCAGCGTGCTACAAAGTCATTTTTGTCAATTTCATATTTCAAATTCAGAATTGACAATATTATCTTCGGCTAATTTTTCCCAAATTTTTGGCTACTACTTTTTTTAAATGATCACAAAGTTCTAAAGAATTGGTTTGTAACCTGGATAAGTGTCTAGGATAAATATATCCGATTTAACTTATTTCTTATTAACTTTCAGCTTTTTGCAATGTACCTATCTCTCATATATAGCATGGCGCAAAATGCTTTGTGGTTATTTATTGTTATCGTTGGAGCGACCACGCATAATAAATAAATTTGCCTCGATTGCTTGAGATTTCCAAAAGATCATTTTTTTAATTTTTCGCCAACATTAAAAAAATATACCTTCGAATTTTAACACGAAGACATAAAAACTTATTGTTGTGCTGCATAGCTAATGAATTAACCTGTATTTTACCATTTATCTCAATTTGTAGGATTTATAAAAAAATGTAAATAAATCGTTAAGTTTATAACCAGTGAATCTCACTGCATGTTTGTTACTTTGAAACTCCGTGAGAGGTACTTATTCGAGTCAACATAGAATATTTTCGAATTCTGTATGCTGTCTGTGGTATACTTGATAATGAAAAGTGGCATATCTATGGAAAAAGGACATAATTTTAACCGTAAAGCTGATCAGAAATTCTGCTTGAAAAAATATTTTAAAAATTTATTTTTACATCGTTCTAAAATAGTCTACGAAGTTCGGATTTGCGACATCCATGGTCACAATAGATGAAGCATTTCAATAGCTTAGTTTTAAAATAAATGGCTGGCCAAGAAAATGTTTTAAATAATTACAATAAATGTTTTACGAATGGTAGGAAAATGTGGTTCAATTTTGGACCGCTATCAATCGCAGAAAAATAAAAGTGGTCCATTTTTTTACCATAATCGCTCCAGTGGTTCCCCTCAAATGCTAGTCGTATTTCGAAAAAACCGCACTGAAATTTCCTTTCTAATTTTTGGTCAAATATCCATATAAAACAAAGGAATTGTTTGTTTTGCGATTGTTTCCTGTTTACCAGATAATGTATCTTATTATTCATGTATATTCGGTGATAATATTGTAAGAGGTTTCTTCAGAATGGCTAACTAACTAAAATATATAATATTAAAAAAATCTTCCATTTTGGTAATAATATGTCAAAAAATATAATGACACAAATATAAACTGATTTTATTATTTCTACACAAATCTGAATACATACCCAACATGAAAAAAAAAAAATAATTCAAAGGAGCTTGCAAATAAATAAGCATTTCAAAACATTAAACATTGATTTTTTTCGCTTTTTAAAATTATAAAAGTCGAGCTGCTAAGTCATAGATAATCCATTTAAAAATATTCTTGTGTTGCTTTATGAATGAAACCATTGGCCACGTCAAGAATGGTATTGGCACAAGCAATTCTGACCATGTCGTTCATACAGTTTCTTTATGCACAAGGGTTAAAATCTAAAAAAAAGAAAGCCAAAATTGCTGCGCGTGACGCCACACTTCTGGCAGAGGCGACCGATATAAATGTCTCAATCTCCGTACTCAAATTTTCTTGGGTTCTGATTGGTGAAGAGAAGTAAGGGTTACCAAAAAAGCATACCACATTCAAGAATCAGAAAAATTGAGAATGGCAACATTTCTTCTATCTGCATTTCAAAATCATAAATTCACCAAGAGAGGCGAACAATTCCAAACTTTATTATTATAATACAACAGAACTCATGACTAGAAGAAATTAGAACGAAAATTTGAGTAGGTGGCAGGGGAAAAAAAATTGGGAAGGGGTTGCCAGCAAGATACAAAATACAGTTGTCAAGGGGCGAGCACCAATTATGTTATTCAGTTGTGTTCAATTGCAAAACCAAAGCTAGGAGTGGCATTATGAGTTTGGTGATAAAATTCTGAATTATCAATGACGCTACAATATATATAGACGCGTGGTAGGAATCTCAAAGTGGCAAGCCTAAGACATGGCAATTATGTCTTCAATGTTGTAGTTTTAGTGCTAAACTACCAAGCGTTCACTAGCAGATAGTGAATACGCCGGCTAATAGCTTGTAAACTCGCTCAATGTAATCGAGGCTTTAGGAATAACATTTCATTTGTAAATACACGCAAATTATTTATTATTATCGATAAAATATAAATAATACACTTGTTTTCCACCCGAAGTGCGCGTCATTAGAAAGTGCAAGACCCGCTAAAGTACGGGGTCTGGGTGCGTAACAGCCAAATTACAGTGCTAACTTTACTGTTTAAAATAGTCTAATCACTCTGTTTAATACGCTGGCGGTAACAATCGACTCCATTTGCAATGGTTGCTCTAGTATAGCGTTGATCAATAGACACTTCAAAATCCGTTTAGCGCCCAGGCCACCCCTACTTTACTCGGCCTTGAGGCAGTATTCGACGGAACTTTTGAATACGAAAATGCCGCCTGCATCCTATAATTTATTTTGTTCACACGCACATCATTGAATGTCTATCTTTGTCATATGTAAGCAACGTTCGAATTAAAAATTTATGGGAAAAGATTGTTCCTTACTTGCCACATTTAATTTTGAGTTTGTGAAACAATAGCAAGTCTAGATGTATTGTAACGTCATTGCGAATTACACTCTCATTATTATCAAATAATATTTATATTAGTGTCCATCATCAGATCACATCATCACACATCTGCCCTTATAAGATGTATTGTATTTACCTTTGTTTATTCTCTATATTTGCTCTTTTATTCGACTTGCCACACTTTCTTTCACAACACTGCGATGACGCAGGTTTCAGACCAATATTTGTATTTGTATAATATTTGATAATAATGAATAATGCAAACTACTAGTGAAAACTACTGCTCCGCCGGGCAGGGCATGAGCCTTGGTAGAAGACCTGAAACCCGCATCATGGCAGTGTTGTGAAAGAAAGTGTGGCAAGTCGAATAAAAGGGCAAATATAAAGAATAAACAAAGGTAACTACAATGCATCTTATAAGGGCAGATGTGTGATGATGTGACCTGATGATGAACACTGTAACGCTGTCCGAAACGTAGGCTAAAGAGGGAGGCAGCGCAACACAGCATAGTAACCCAAAAATAAATCACAAATACTTTTTGCCATGAAAATCTAAAATCATATCCTAACAATGCATCTATCGATTTAACTGAAAAATTGTAATTGAAAAACTTGTAATCCAATAGAATACAAACAATTTTGGCGTCATTAAATGAACACAAACCAGCAAATTCAAGAATCAAACGAGTGATTTTGTAGGTGACTCAAATAATTTTGAGGTTAATTTTTTAAAACAATAATATTTCTCTGCAAATACAATTGAGTCACACAGTGTTTGTTATATTAATGGTACAATTAATACGTTGAGTCAGCAGGGTGCAGGTTTAAACTCCTCCATCTTTGTTAGATGAAAAGTTGACAAACAACAAACTAGCATGAACATATTTGCACCCGAAAAGTTAGAATTTTAAAAATTAAAATGTTTGATATTGATAGTGAATGTTAATTAGAACATTGTGAGAAAAGGTAAGGAACTCCGCTGACCTTCGTGAATGTTTTTGGCATTGTATCCTCAGAAAGTATTCAATAAACTAGCTGCATAACAAACTTTTCCCACATCTATATATCTCGAATCGTTCCAGGACTTATTTCAACATCTTGCAAAGAATTTATCGTTATGATTAATTAATGTTGCTTTTAATAAAGTTGCATTTTATTGTTTTTTTACCTGGTTGTGTCTTTGATTTATTATTTAAGAATCTACTAGTATAATTATGCATGAATAATAAAGTAATTATTCTAAAATGAACCAATTCGTAAATCATCAATGTTGGTCATACATTACAAGGACAAAGTCACAAGTTTATACAGGAGGCCATTTTCTGCTTGCATTTTTGTAAAAATATGTTTTAACAAAAAAATTACGAAACTATGATTCATAAATGTAGCACTGCATATCGGTGGAATTCCAATATTGTATGAAATCAATTTTGAGGATATAGCCATCAAATGTCAAAAAGAAGAACTCGATTTGACCTAGCCTTCAATGACACTACATTCAACTCAAAACTTTAGCATTGGAAATTGATATCACTGCAAATGATTGGTTATGAATTAAAATGCAACGAAAGACATATTGAATAGGCACAATGAGATATGGCAAGGAATTCCGAATCGAGTGGTTTGCGAACTGTTTTGTCATAATGATGAGCAAGTCTACTGTACTAATCAGATGTCCACTGGGTGAGATAGCACATGCAGATTCCTAACAGAAATCGTCGCAACGGCACAAAACAAAATATAATACAACTAAAATACGATATCCGACTTTGTGTAGATATCCAAATCGAGATTCCATTATGGCAGTTGAGCTCGATTACATGCGGAGGACAAATATACACATTCTGGATCATTCTTGAGAACTTCCTTCCTTCCAATATTTAACTATATTACCATAAAACTGGGTGAAAAGTGCAACAAAATATGAGAGAACATCACCACATAGCCGAGAAATAGAGGGATTACTCTATCGTCAATTCGGGCATTCGTACAATCTGTAATATGAAAGCAATGGAGTCAGTTTTTTGTAAGACGAATTGCATGTTTTACCTATCAATCAATTGATCTTCGGTCCCTGGAAGTGGATGGACCACAAAATGCATCGAAGACATTTTCGATGTTTTGTAGAACAACTATAAATATAAACTGACACACGAATTACTACTCATCTGGCATTAGTTTTAGTTTTAAAAGCTCACAACAATAATTGGCTAGATACCACCATGTTTTTCAGATTGGATGGCGGTGCTGGTTAGTCTATGGTGAATACATGTGCGAGAGCGAGACAGCGCATACTCTATGGTGAATATATGTGCGAGAGGGGGACGCAGCATTCATAGGCGAGTCACCATTTCTATCCCATTTCTTGTTTTGATAAAAGTTCCCACAGGCGGTGAATACACTAATTTATTATGATTTACATAATAATATTTATTTATTGTCATCAAATTTTGGTTGAGAAAATTACTATACTTCTTTATGAAACCGGCTTTAAAAGGTAAAAAGATAATTGCACTTTTTAAATCTACTAAATAATCTTCAACGGACGTTGAACAATGTCAGTACGGTGAAAAACAAGAAAGAATATACAGTCCTTCCTTCCTATCCTATCCTTCCAGTGGCCCTTGCTTACCATAAAAAGTGTAAAAGTAATCAAGATTATCAACTTTACTATTCACAACCAAATCATAAGGCATATATTAAAAATAAAAATAAAAATAAAAAAATAAAATAAAACTGTAAAGCGCCCTTGAGGTGATTTTACACAAAAACGGCGCTCTACAAATCGTCCAATTATTATTATTATTATAACAACAAAAATGTTTAGGAAATTACTGGTATTTTTTAAGTAGGCAGAAAAAAAAGGTGGAGCCTCAAATAACAAGTTCTTATTTTTTAAATGAAAGATTTTTATAGATGTTAAAATTTTTATTAGGCGTAAAACCAGTTGAAGCCCCGTTGACAATACATCATTCAAGAATTATGGAACATCATCCAAACTGATATCACTGAGAATATTACTACAATGAAAAAAAATTGTGTTCATTTTTCATAAAATTATTTCGCTGATAAATGAATATTGCATGCGTGTCTGTGCCGTACCTTATAATATAAGAAAAATTAGGATACATTTTTACAGTGTTGTTAGAAAGGTACCAAGTATCGTATTATTTTCACGTATATAATTATGCACCGTGCATCTTTTCACATCGTGCGTCGCCATTAAAATAAAATTTAACCGCGAAATTCGCAACGATTACTAAATCCCTCAATCGATCTGCGGCGCATGTAATTAAAAATATGTTTATTGTAACACCATCAAATTTTGCGATTCCCTCATTTTTACCCTTGGCAGCACTAAGCAAGTGGCGCTGAAATTTAAATCTATCTAATGGGCAGAAAACTTTTGATGGTAAGAATTTCGAAGTGATTGATTAATCATAATGAACTTTTGCAAATATAATTATACTAAACAAGAAACTTTTGTTAGCAATTTATTTTTTGGGGTTGTTTTGTCAGAAGACTCTTTACTGTATGTGAACTATTTCAGTGAAATGATATGTATTTTTTTGTAAAAATAATTGTTCCATCAATTTATAATCAAGTGTTTAGTGATGTTGAATCGTACATACTTGAAAAAATGACAAGACCTCAACGTTAGTTATGTGTATTATTTTTGGAAATCACTATCTTCCACATTGTGATTTAAAATGTATCAATTCCCGATCAGCAACATTATGTAAAAGAGATATGTCAATATTTGATTTCTTTCCTTACAATCGCAAACTAACATCGAGACAATATCTACTTTTTTGACAACTCAAACTCCGGAATCACAATTGTATACGCCCGTTTGCCACATACAGAATTTGGGTGATGATTATGAGAACGTTTTAGGCATATTTAAGGCATCTATCGCTAAGTATAAACAGGTCTTAGTAGAGTTTATATTGAAAAGCAGAACAATACATTTAATTAAACAAACTGCCAAGCTTTGCTTCGACTTATTTAATTTATTTATTGTACTCCATATTCCCAAAACTATTTTTCTATCTTGAATGGTCGAGTATTTTGTTTTTGTGATGTTTTTCGCCGCATTTAGGCAACAAGTTTGGTGATATTGTCGATATATTCGCTGATTCCCTTTATAATCTAAAATGCAATTTAAACCAACACTTTGTGGAATCCTACAAATTATTGTAACGTGGGTATAATATATTTAACGATTTGATGTGTTATTGTAATGTTTTAAATTATATTTTATTCTTTGTTATTGTCAAATGTTATATTGTTTAAAATATTTCACGGTTTTACGCTATATTCTTCAAAAACTACTTGTATATTTTTAAAATGTTTTCACTTTTAAAACTTTTGATATAAATTCTATGTATGTATAATCCTTGATATCTTAAATATTATTTTATAATCTATGGAAAAGCCCCTACGGGCGTATAATAACAAAAAATAAATAAATAAATAAATTCCCGCTCCGGGAACCATTTATTGAATAACCAACGCCTTTGCCATAGGTCTCCAGGTCTCATAGTCTCCCCAAGTGGTTCGGTATGTTTGGTGACTTAGAAGGGGTGCCAGGGTTCGTGAAGTGAAGTTTCTCTAGGTCTTGGCAGCGGATATTTTTTACCACCTGCTGCGTGGCAGGCCGGATCGGGAGGGACTGGTTGAGAGAGACCTTTAGCCCTCTCCAGCTAGACTCTCTCGACCCGCTGCCTTACACCGCAGTAGGAGACATGGATCCACGTTCGTCACCTTTTTCCTTCCCAGAACTTTCTCTCCTTCCTTTCCCTGAATAGATCCTCCATAAAGCATCCCCAAACATGACACAGGCCTTGAGAGAATATTTTTTCCTGTGTGGAGAAAATATAAAAAAATACTTTTTATGTTTAAAAAAATAATCAACATGTTTTAAGTCCAGCTGGGCGTGAAGTTCAAAATTAACTTTTTTCCGAACATTGAACACTTTTTCACACATTCACAATTACTACAGTAGGTAAGATAGTGATGTAAGTCAGTAATCATTAACACAGAATAAATTTCATTGTTGCTGCGGCTTACAGTGCCAGGCCCTTGTGAAGAACTTCGAAGGATATATAATTAATTATAAGGACTCTCCTAAAACGGGAAATCTCCTAGTTGGACAATCAAAGTATTTTTGTATAATGTATATGTATTTTTGTTTCAATAAATAAATAAATAAATATGTTTTTGAAACCATTCAAGAAAATGATATCTGGCGGATGAGGTGCAAACATGAACTAAGTACACCAATTGTTTCAAGAGCTGCTAATGCGAGGGTTGTCAAAAATTAAAGACTGTCTTCATTTTAAAAATCAGGTTAATTTTATTCATACAAAATTTGTACATGGCATTGTTCGTACATTCAACACTACTTTTCTACATAATCCCCGGAAAATTCAACGCACTTCTTGAGTCATGGAACAAGGTCCTTGTTGGGGATATAGGGATGTCATAAAAATTTCCCGCCACGGACCACAACCTGCTTTAAGATGAAGCTATACGTGAAATCGTATTTAGATAAATCTTTACGACGAATTGGTTGGCATTACGAACATCAAAAAATATGCTATGGATAAATTGAAGCTTTTACTAGCTTTTCTATGTATTGGAATTACAATAAAATTATTATTTACATAGCAACAAATTTAAGCTTAAACCACTAAAAAAATGTTTTTTCATGACTTAACTATGAAGTAATACAAGAAATAATTTTTAAAAATACTCCTTTACGGCTAAGACTATTTTTGAGGTTTTATATGTTCTAACTTTTTTATTTCTTATAAAACTATGCACAAAATAAATAAAAACACTTTTTCGCTTACTTGCCTCATGCAAATAAGACGCTAAATTTTAAATTTTGAAATATTTCTAGCGTTTATATTCCTCTCAAGGTGAAGGAAGAGATGAAAATCACTGGGCGCCAGGTGAGGGCTATAAGCTGGATAGCTAAGGACATCCCGCTGTACAGGGGGGGGGGGTATTGTCATGCAACAAACAAACGCCCTTGCTCAACCTCCCTCTATGCTTGTTTTGTATTGCTCTTCGAAGTTTTTTTAACGTTTCACAATAACGATCAGAGTTGATTGTGGTCCCCTTTGGCAAGAATTCAAAGAGAAGGACTCCTTCACGCATGCCATGCATACAGGCGTGCCATGACTTTCTTGTCAGAGATTGCCTGATGAAATTTCGAAAGATGGAGCCATGTCATTGAAGCCTTTTGGACTCAGGAGCGTGATGGTATGCCCATGTTTTGTTGCCTGTAATGATTGAGTTCAAAAAATCATCTCCTGTTCTTTTAAAGTGCAAAGCACTCTTCACACGATTTTCCTTGTGAACGTCTGTCAACATTTTCGACACCCAACGAGCGCACACCTTCCTATATCCCAATTTGTCCGTTAAAATGGTTTGGATCATTGATTTGCTGATTCTGGAATTGAAATTGCGAGTTCCTGGACTGTCAGACGGCGGTCTTCACAAAGTTTAGCTTGAATTTTCTCCAACAATGCATCATCAATTGAAGACCTTTTCCCACTTCCTTCCTCCTCTTGCACATTGATTCTACCGCTCGAGAACCACCAAATTTTTTAATCTCTTATTGAATACTCAATAAGATAGGCTATGAACCGCCAATGGTGGAGATGTTTTTCAGAAGCAGCCAAGCTTCTTTTTTTTTGGGGAGTTTTCAACTTTGGGGATGGTGTGTGGAGGGTCTATTTGTGGGAAGGAAGGAGTGAACCTGGAGATCTATGTTGTAGGAGAGAGGAAACACAAAGGTCGGCAAATCGTTCCACAAGAACGAAACGTGAAAACGACCCATTCTCATGTGACAAATTTCAACTGTGTACAAATGATGCGCGCATTCAGTGTGTTTCTGAACTGTGCACCGGTGCTGAAGGAATCAATGACGCTTGTTCCTTGGACCATCTTCCATTGAAATACTGATAGATTAAGGACAGCATTCCCACCAGTGCCAGTGCTCTAAGATTGCAACCCATTTGTTCTATCTTCTACAAGGCTTGAGTGCAATGATGATGATTTATTCGGAACCGCATCTAACTGGTATACTATCGCAGTGAAATCTCATCAAATGATTACATTTTATTATATTTAACAGATTCCAAAATAATTTGCTAGATAATTAAGTGATATATGACGTAGATACAAAAACAATTTAAAAATAATATACGGATACTCAAATTACAAAGATCACTTTAGATAAACATCTTTAGATAATTATCAATCTTCATATCATTAAAATTAATATTTTTAGGAGTATGTATATCAGATTGAAAACTATCTTTAAAGAATATATTTTATTAGTTTTTCAGTTGTAGAGTGTTCATCGCTGAGTTACATTGTTTTTAAAGGAGTGATTATTTCAATTTTGCAAAGATGAAGTTCTTAGTTTTGTTTTGCCTCTTTGCTTTTGCCTATGGTGCTCCTAGCACCAAGCTGGGTAAGTTCTCAATGAATCATTTATCTTAAATCATAGATTGATTCTGAACCTTTTTTTGCCCACCGCCCACTTTGAGAACATTTTTATTTCTAGCGCCCCCTAACTCGTCACGATGAATGGGATACCACGACTGGGTTACATTTGCTACAACGGAGGGGACGTATCGGGATACCATGATGAAGGGGGCGTAATGGGATACCACAATGGGGTTACATTTTCCACAACGGAGGGGGCATAATGGGATAAGGAACATATTTTTGTGGATGGATGGCCCCTAAAGGGATGGGGCGTTATCGCCCACGTTGAGAAACTAAGATTTAAATGGTATTTGCGGTACCATTCTTTACTTGTTATAATCCACTTCTTTCAGATTATATCTACACGAACCAATATTTCGTATATAAAATTTTTATACAGTCAAAATCAACCTGAGAAGCCAATTTCTTTCATTAATTTTATTTTAAATTTGTGTTATTACACAATTTAATCGTTTAAATAATATTAGATATTATATTTGCGGCACGTTCCAGAGTGGAAGAAACTCTCAGTATATCGCCCTGGTGTAAGACCATCATTCAGAAATGAAACGTTGCTTTAAATGGCTTTTAGCTGTATCTGGTGACCGGATCAGAATTCCTCATCTTCCTCTTCCTCATCTCCTTCCCCTCCTCACTTCTTTCAGCCTCACAACATATCCCAATTGGTGATGCCATAATCTTACTGGCTCCAGGCGGTTGGGACTCTTGTGCGGTATTCACATTAAAAAAAAAATATATATATATATATATAATTAGGTACTTATGTCATTTTACCGTACTACAAAGTCCATTCCAATTTTTTTCTTTCTCTGCTATCATAAGAACTTTATAAATTTGTGACAATTAAAGAATGTTTAAAACATTTGAAAGAATATGATTTAAAGGCTTTAAAATGAGAAATGAACCAATCAAAAACCGATAGAAATTGACGATTGTGCATTAATTCTGAATCTCTATTAATGTGTTGAATAAAAGAGTTGAGGACATCTCCAACAAGTTCTTATATAATGAAAAGTTTTGAATGAGATTGTTATAATGATTACAGGCGGACGTGTCTTGAGCGCTCAGCTCACAGAGATCTTGGAGGCCTTCCGCATCAAAATGAAGGAAGGAAACCCGGAGACTGGATTCCCAATTTTGGACCCCCTTCAAATGGAGACTTTTGCATTCGGGTTGGGGCAAGAGAATAAGTTGACGTAAGATACAATCTCATTATATTATAACTGCACACTTAGAAATTTTAAATGGGTGTTGTAGAGATTTTCTAATCTACACAAAATCGAATTTATGTACATTACTTCCTTATATTCAAAATCTGTGATTGCATCACAAGATCGAATGTTGATCAGACGGTAGCGGGATCAAGTCTGTATATATACAGGGTGTTAAGAGACGTACTTAAATTACTTTAACCAGTGATTCCTGACATCATTTGGAGTAAAAAAATGAAATTTCAGTCTCATTTTTGAAGTGAAAACTTCTTTAGCACTGTTGTTATTTCAAACTCGATGAAACGGAAACGACCGACACTAAAAAGAGAAAAACAAATATATCTGTGGGATTTAGTCTCCAAAAGAATGATATAGAATAATCAGTCTCCTCTTTGTGCGGTGTTTTGTAGCCTCCCCACTTTTGTCTACTTTAGTTTTCTGAAGGTTTCACTTCTACCGCATGTGAATTGCACTCAATTTTTTTAGTGGAACCGCTGTGATTTGAAACTCGATGAAATGAAAACGACACTAAAAAGAGAAAAAACACATACATTCTACAGGATTTAGCCTGCGAGAGAATGAGATAGAATGAAAACTTACCGCATTGGCCGTTTTGATTATGAGCTCACTTTTCAAGGATTCTATTGGTTGAGAGTGTGTGGGTGAAATTTCACTTCTACCGTGTGCGAACTGCACTTGATTATTTTGTTTGTTTGATTTTGAAGAAAAAAATGTTGAAAAAAAAAATTATCGAAAAAGTTAACAGAACCAAAATTTCATTTATATTTTTTTACTCCAAATAATGTTTAAAGTCAGTTAAGTATACCCCCAACACCCTGTATACATTAATAAATACATTTAATACCAATTTGAATTGCATCTACCCATCTCAGTGATATAAGAATCACTGCGATGAAGGACTATTTATTTTTCATATTCTCCATAAAATGGTTATACCGTCGCTCTAGTTCGTTTTTGTCCAACAGACCATTTTTAGCGAAATTGAGTTAAGTATGCAGTTGTTCTCAGAAAGTCTTTATTTATACAATACAAGTGAAAAAAAATTTTTTAAAAATTTCGTAAAGGGTTTTCAAAACGCAGTTTGTCTTACGTCCTCCAAAATGAAACAACATTTCGAGCGTGTCAATCCAACATCCACACGTTGGCCAAAAGAACCCTTCGTTTTTAAACCGGCCGTTCAGTTACATTTCATATAAATTTCTCCAACATCCAAGCGATATCTTGGCCTACGTGTGAAATTTGAACTCTCAGTTGCGGGCGTTTCTCTCTAACAGACCAAACAGCCAATAGCATCGCAGTTGAGGACCACGTGATTGCTCTCATTTCAAACATTCGTTCATTAACGCCACGGAAGGAAACACCTTCACTTGTGATTTTACTATTTACGAAGTTATTTTAATAGTTTTCTGGGAGATTTCTCCACACAGAGTTCCTAATGATGTACACTGTAGAAAAGAATGAAAATTCCCAAGAACAACGAATCAGGATATTAATATTTCATTATTTTCTCAGCAAATTGTTTAAACTGATCGTTCGTTACAGGGTGGTTATAAGTAATGACAATTTACAATATAATTATACAATATTTTATGTACACATAATATATTATATAATCGAAATACCCAATGCTATTATAACCACTGTAAGGAATATATTACCTATGTATACATAATATATTATGTATCTATACTAATATTATAAATGCGAAACTGCGTGTGTTTGTTTGTTACGCTTTCACGCATAAAACAATAAAACGATTTCAAAAATTCTTTCACCAATAGAAAGCTAAATTGTATGCTAGTACTATAGGCTGCATATAATGGAATATGAAATTATAAATATTATATTTATTGCGCGTTTTCTGTCCCTAAGAAAAGCGAGTAATTGCTAAGCAAAACAAATCGTTGTCGTGGAAACGATGTTGATATATTTGCAGGAAATCATAGTTAATAGCTATCATTATAAATGAAAATGAATCTCCGAAATTTTTGTACGCGCATAACTTCCAAACGACTGTACCAAATTGGATAGTTATCTTTTTACTTCTGGTGAGCTCTGGCATTATGAAATTTAGGTGGCACGCTAAAACTGAATGTACCGGGAATGAATGTATGGAATACGGGCGTGGGGAAGGGGGGGGGGATATATAGGGGATAATGGATAAGTGCAAGCGCTACAGTAATTTCCCCCTAATACTATGCGAGCGAAGCCGCGGGTAAAAGCTAGTACATAATATATTATCATACATGCCGAGTTCTATATGATAGAGAAATATCTTAATGTAACAATGAAAGCATTTTTGGTACATTTAGTGCCTAAGATATGTTATGTTTGTGTACCCATAAATATCTTATTACTGAAATCTTCATGGGAGAATTGTACACTGAATGATAATGAAAGCATTTCTTTTCTTTTTTTAACACTAAATTTCAGGCACTCAATAATTTCTATGTGTTCGTTTATTTCTTACCTATTCCAGTTTTTTTTTGTTGTTCGGATCTATTGAATGTCAATAAAAACTTTATTAATATTCGCACATTTTTAATGTTTATCCTATTCATTTTACTTATTTATTTCCTAGATCCATTTCCAGTTCCTTTCATTCCAGCCCCTAATAACCCGTAACCCTTGTAATAATTTGGCCCAACTAAGTGGTATCTCAAACACCGGAACACACTATTGTTATGGAGCTAAATGTGGTTAGAAAGGTTTTATGATCTCTTTTTGACAAGTCTATTTATTTCTATGATACAATATATTGTGTAATAGAAATAAATCGTATCCCATGTGTTCGAACATATAATCATTTTTAAAAAGAATTTGTCGTCTATTGTTTTACACATTTCTAAAGAACTTGTATCTATTGTGTTTCGAAATCCTTTGAATTATCTTTTATTTTTATTTTTAAATGTTGGATACCACACTTCTGTTATAAGACGGCGGCCTTCCGTGGTCGAGGGATAAGGCACCCGACTAACGATCCGGAAGTCGTGGGTTTCAATCCCAGCGTGCACTAGTAATTTTTATTTTGATAGTTTTTTTGTAATTTGGGAGGCGGGTACGGGTACCGCTGTCCCTGGAACTATTTATTGGATAATCAACACCTCTGCCGTAGGTCACCTCAAGTGGTTCGCTACATTTGGTGATTTAGCATGGGTGCCCGAGTTAATGGGCGTGAAGTTTGTCCAGGTCTTGGCGGCGCACCGCAATTGGAGGGATGGATTCATACGTCCGTTACTCTCAGACACACCGACCCCCAGATTCCTACCCACCCCTCATACCTTTTTTCTTCCTTCCTATCCTTCCCTTACTTAAAAATACCCTCCACATAGCATCCCCTAAGATGACATAGAAACTGAGGGAAATTAATTTTCCTCAGGTGTGTAAAAAAATAATAATATTTCACATTTCCTGTGTGTAAAAAAATAATAATATTTCACAACTTACTCATTAAAAATAAAAACGTACATGTACAAGTGTGCTTTTTGATGATCAAAAAGTGAAATAACACAAATCAATAAAAAATGATGTTTGTGTAGAATATGGTTCCATGCCAACTTAGAATAAAGTCGATCCAACACCTCTTTGAAAAGTGATAAAAGCTATGAAAAAAAATATTTTCAAATAACCCATAACCCTAACCTAACATAACTTATTTAATCAATTTTTTATAATTGTTTTTCATCACTTCTAATGACTTTTCTGAGGTAGTTCTGAGTTGGTTTTACTCTGACTTGTCCGGTCACCGTAAAATATTACATATGGTGTATTTGCGGCACGTTCCAGAGTGGAAGATACTTACAGTATCACCCTGGTGTAAGACCACCATTTCAAATTGAAGCATTGCTTGAAAATTCTTTAAACGTGTTTGATAACCAGATCTGAATAGCCAGGCACTTACCAACCTTCCTAACTGCTTCCCTTCCCCGCTACATTCAGTCTCACAAAATACCCCGATTGGGTATGTCATAGTCTGACTGGCTCCATGCAGTTGGGAGTTGGGACTCTTGGGCTGTATTTTAAACTCGTTTCCCAATCAAGTGATAAATTATTTCTAAAAAAGTTGTGGAATGTTCTCAGAAACTATTTAAAAATCACACCCACCAAAAAATCACTAATATTTAGGTCTCACCTCGAAAACATACGACACCTAAAGCTAAATCTTTGGGTATCAAAGTTCTATGATTTGAAATTCTTTCCGATCTCCCTGTAATACCAAGCACGTTAGATAAAGCAACTTTACGCAAGAGTTAAGCGCTCTTGTCCAATATCCAGTCTCCTTTATCCAATATCCAACTTTCGCAAACAAGAATGCGTCACTTTGGCCAACATCCAAATTAAAAACGTGTTTTCTGCATAATTTTAAACATTTGGAACTTATTGTGTATAAAAAATATAATTGCTAACATTTTACAATATTATTTTAATAGACTAACAATTTAGCTAATTTCATTATTTATGCCTTTTTCGAAAAAAAAACTTCAAAGCGCTATTTCTCACGATTTACGTTTTGGTCTGTTGGACAAAAACGAACTAAAGCGACGATACACCAATATATCATGGATAAGATTACAAATTTGCGGTATCATGTAGGTATAAAAAGGTATGGGGTAGTTTTCCTATTTTGTGACATGAGTCAAAAGATAGTCGCTGTCTGTAAGAAACGCCGAAAATGTCTATGGTCAATGCAGAAGCGCTCTATGTACTAATATCACCCAACCTTCATAACAATTTTTCAATTTGGGAAGCGGGTTTGGGTACTGCCGACCCGGGAACCATTTATTGGATAACCAACATAGGTCACCCCAAGTGGTTCACCACGTTTGGTAACTTACTAGCCGCATGGTGGGCCAGATCGGAAGAGGCCGGTTTGCGTAGACCCTTTGACCTCTCCAGCTGATCCCCCTTGACCCATCGCAGCCAGCGCTGCAACGGGAGGAATAGATTCGTACGTCCATCACTCCTGAACACACTGATCCCTAGATTCCTACCGACCCCTCATACCTTTTTCGTTCCCAGAACTTTCTCACCTTTCTTTCCTTATGAAGACCCTCTACACAGCATCCCAAACTGCCGAAAATAATTTTCCTCAGGGCCTCCTACGTGGGGTTAATGTTAAAAAAAAACTGTTTTCCTTCCTAGAACTTCCTCCTTAAAAAAAGGCTCTTCACACAGCATCCCCCAAAGATGACATAGACTCTAGGAAGGAAAATATTATCCCCCGTGCCTCTTGTGTGGAGTCAACGTATAAAAATAAATAAATTTTTATTACCATACATTGATACAATACTTTACATTTTATAGTAAAATTTAATAATGTTGGCCTCACTGGGTGGCTTACCCGTGCTGAGGCCCCCAATTTTAATTACAAAAATTTTTGTAAGATGAAGTGTATTTAGATAATAAGTGTTCTAAAAATAAAAAAAAGTAGGTAAAGCATTCTACGTCTATAAGATAAATAATACATTACAAATTAATCGATCATGGATTACACTTGAGATTTGTTATTTGAATAATTAGATTGGGTAAGAACTTATAGACTTATAATACTCAATTATGTCACATGCGATAATCTGTTATTGTTTTGTGTTGCCAAATATTTCATTATCGATTAATGTGTTCTTATCATTTCCCAAAACGTTTCTGGATTCTAATCAATTAGGTATCTGTACTTATCGTGATAAAAGCGTGTATCTATCTTTACTTGGGAATCTATTATAAACTACTACATTTATTTCAAAGAAATTGCATTGTTATTCAGAATCTTCCAGACACCCTGATAATAAGAACTAAAAATTAAACTAATTCATGAAATTAATGACTTAAAATAATCTGAATGCCAGTACGTATATCTGTTCACATCTCTAGTTAGAAGCATTCTAGAAAATAACTCAACAATTTGGTCACCTGTCTTTAATATTCACATTTATATCATTGAAAGGGTCCAATGCAAATTTTTGAGGTGTATTAATTTTAGACTTGGAATTCCTTTAGAATTAATAAATTATGACTTTATTACATTCATTGAAATTGTTAAAGCGACAGAAGAACAATTTTTGATCTAATATTTTTATATAAAATTGTAAATTATCATTTGGATAGGCCTGATTTATTTAAGTTGATTCACTTTCATGTACCTACCATTAGATCAAGGTTCCCTAAGTATGAATTATTGTGACAATTATACGTCTGTCTCTACAATTTTGTTACAAATAGAATACACACCATTGGTAATTTTTATGCCAATGTTGCGGATATTTTTAATATTTCCCTATTAAAATATAAGGCTCTACTGATCAAACATTTTGGCTATACAAACTTTAACGAGGTCACTTAAAGTTTTTTGATTTTATTGTGTTTCTTTTTAATGCTTTCATTTTATTAATGAAAGCATTAAATGCAAGTAATTTATTTTCTTTTTCTATTGTAATAATATGTAATTTAAAAAAAAGTCTTTATTTCTTCACTGTACTACGACTGTTTAAAATAATATTAAATTAACATATGTTTGTAAATGGCACTTCGTGACGTAAATTTCAATAAATAAAAATAAAATATTTAGATGGTCATGTATGTGACCAGATCTGAATGGCCAGGCACTTGCCCACTTTCCTCTTCCCATCTCCTTCCCCTCCTCACTACCTTAAAGCCTCACAACATAAATCCCCAAATTGGGGATGATTTATGGAACTGGCTCCAAATGGTTGGGAGCAGTTTAGACTCTTGTGGTATTAAATAAATTAAAAAAAGATTTATTACTATTTTTAATACTTCAAGTTACTTCTTCAGATCTCATAAGTATAACCGTGTTCTTTCAGCATCAATATCGAGGCTGGAGGAATCCACTTGACTGGACTGAGCGACTTTGAGGTGAACGCCGTGGACTTCAGCATGGCTCCCCTTGGCCTGACGTACGATATCACCTTGCCCATGAGCATCTTGAACGCAGGTATCTCTTCTTCCTTTCCTTAAAAAGACCCTCCACACATCCTGCATGGAGCTAACGTAAAAAAATATCTATATCTACATATATATACTACAGTGAAACACTCTTAAGAAGTTCCCTCTTAAAAAGTTTTGTGGCTTAAAAAGTTTGGTTTTTACGAACCATTGGCCCAAAATTGGCGCAATTTTTCCCACGTATAAGGTTTTCCTGCTTAAGAAGCTTGTTTTTTTCGGTCCCTTGGAAAACTTCTTAAGAGAGTTTCACTGTAGTTGCAGCGAGAGCTCGTATGTATTTCATTGACGATCGTCCTCTTTCTTCTCACATGCCATGTGAAAACGAAAAAGACAGAAGATATTAAAACGATGATGTCACGTACGACCTCTCACTGGGACTACAAGTCATTCCAGAAGTGGTTTCAGTGATCCACCGACAATTGGCCCCCGGCATACTTATATAAAATGTGCAGTAGTTGGTTTAGAGAAAATACGGTATTCTTAATTACACAAAATGTAACTAAGTGACCCCGAAGGGATGTGCAGAGATGATGTACCGCCAAATAACAAATATATAAAACATGTTTTCATTCAAATGCTTCAAAGAAAAATCTGCTTCTCTATATACTGTGTTTACCAGTGCATAAGCACAAAAAAATTGACACAGTGTGTAAATTCATTTGATATTCAATAAGAGCCATTAACCAGCGGCGGAGAATTTAAATTTCGTCGAATGATGAACTTGCAATCGTACCCTTGCAACAGTACAGGGCGGTACCGATGAGAAAGATTAATTATTCTCCATACCAGCATTTTAACATCATAACTCAAGATCGATTTTATTTCATTTAAAATTTGCTTTGATAAATACCCTCATTCAAAAATGCTCAAACTCAAAATGATGTCCTTTTTGTAATCATTTTTTGATCATAAGTATTTATAATTTTTCAATAATGTCTAAGCAATATTAGAAAGCAATTTTAAAAATATATATTTTAGTTTGTAAGACCGTAAATAAAAAGACAAACTTAAGTATTTTCGTCACAAAACAAGGGAGCGGATCTTTTTTTAATGATTTTATTTGAACTAAAATAAAAATTCTGAAATGTAGCTATCCCAAATAATTTATTTATTAAAATTTGATTTAAAAATGACACATTTCCGGTTTAGTCTGGTTATTCCCTCTTAAGGGTATTTTTGAAGTCGATTTTACTTTTGAAATTGGTATACATATAATTGACAAAAAATTATAATTTTATAGTTTGGGGGGCCAAATGTCGGCGAATCAACACCACAAGTATATATATATATATATCAATCTTATTTCAACTAAATGAAAAGTGAAACCCTTTAACCATATAATTTTTATTTTATTTTCAGAGACATACAGCCTTAAGGGTATGGTGTTCGGTGCTTTGCCTATTTATGGAGACGGAAGGGCATAGTGAGTTTCTAACAAACATTTTTTACCTGCTGGTCACCGCGTCACCCTTGACAACTGATCTTTAACAAGTTGCCTGTGTGCGGAGAGCCGATGAAATTCACAAATTCTTTTCCTGTGGATAGCGATTGAGTCGCCAACTGGTTTTTTTCAGTTTCTCTATCTCAAATTTTAGTTATTGCCTCCCGTTTTAGTTATCACCTACATATAAATTCGGCCCAAATTCGTCCAGCAGTCTATCATGTAATGCAAAATTGAGCTTAACTCAAATATGTAATTTTATAACCCTTTCCAGTAAAATGCACCTTTTACGATCGCACTCGCAGATTGCTGCTGGGGGGAATTTTTCGAAAAGTAATGGCGATCCGGAAGAGAAAAATGTAGTCTGAATTTGATAGATATTATTTCCCTAAGAACTCAACAAATTGGCTTTTAAACATCTTGTTGAAAAGTCAATAACCTAACCTAACATAAATTATTTATCAAGTTTATTTTTTTCTATTTTTTCGTTCACTTTTTATGACTTTTCGAATAAGTGATGAAGTTGCACAATGTTGAGTTATCCTATTAGTATTTTAAAAATAGCAACAAGATAAGCTTTTAAAAATGCATACTTTTCCTAGGATTACCTAAATTATAGAGTGTATGTGATATAAAAAATATCATAGATATCGCACTAAGCTCTCATTTGGGGGAAGTGTATAACCCCCTTCCAGTGATGAGGGGTTAAAATAAAACGTACAAATTTTGGACGGTCTTTCAATGTGTATATACATAAATCTATTATCAGGGCAGATGATGTGTGAGTCAAGAAGGAGTAAGCATAAGATAACCTAGCAAAAAATCAAAATTACATAGAATCTGAAAGTAAGGTCTTCAAATTTAAAAGGAATGGGGTCTTTTTTATACAAAACTTATTTTCAGATTTAAAGCCAAAATACTTGACCAAAGTGAATAATAATTTTTTTAATCAAAAGCTATAGCACATACCTAGTACAGATAACGAACACTATTATCTCTATTTTTATGTTACCTATTTCAGAAGAATTATTTCACGGGCTGCTACTTCTATTTCTCTTTTGTATAATGTTATTGTAAGTACTGGCATACTGCTTACTAACCCCATATGCATGGACATCGGAGGATCTAGAGTCGTTCAAATAAATGTAGCATCATTCAATAAAAAAATAGAGTCTTGACGTGTGTGATGAAGGAGGAAACCATATGTTTCCTTATAACGCCGTTGGGAAAGTGGTGGGGCCCCTCCAATACCTAGAACGGATATGTGCTGCTTTTGGTATCAAATCCAAAATTAAGTTTTGTGTGAAAAAGGCCACGCAGATGTTCACTTTAACAAAATGATTGTAATATTAATTATTGTTTGTTTCAGCTTTGAAATTGGAAAATTGAGGTTCAGTGGATTTGCTTCTCTTCAACTGAAGAATGGAGAAGTTTCCGTCAAGGATTTGAACCTTGCCATTGCAATCGATTCTTTAAAGGTAAAATTAATTCTGGCAATTCCTAATAATATATTTTTAGTTTTCTTCTGGTGCGCTATATTATCGGAGGATAGCCATCAAAGAAGCAATCTTGTAGCATTAAAGTATCCAAAGAAACTAACGGTACCAATACATAATAACAAAAACAACCTTGAGCCGGAATATGGTAAACAGATTATGAGAAATCGTCTTTGCAAACTTAGACACCTCATATCTCAGAACAAGGTAAAGTGAAGTTAGAACCCTATCCAAATGAAGTGACGATATGGCACCGTTTAGCCTAGTACGGCAGAAATAATTTAACTTATTATGTATATGCATTGTGGCAGAATATATCACCTTTAGCCTAGCATGGCAGAAATAGTTTAACTTGTAATATCCATGGTTTCCCATCTTGTATGGCAATATACAGTACTTTTTAACTTAGTATGGCAGAAATAGTTAAACTTATTATATTCTTTGTGTCAGTACATACCACCCTTTTGCTTAGTATGGCAGAAAAGATTTAACTTGTTATATCTATTTCCAGTCTGAGCTCACCGGAATGCTGGGCGGCGGCGACGACATTGATAATGTGATCAACGCCATCATTGGCGACCTCGCCGTGGGTTTCTTCACCTCCTATTCCGACACCATCGCCGAGAGCATCGACGATTTTGTGATCGAACGCATCAACAACTTGCTCGACGGCATGTCCCTCAACGACCTGATTAACATCATCAACGGAGCATAAGATAGAAGTGTCCGTAGCTGATTGAAGTCACACGAGAAATTCACCCTATAAATAACAATGCATATAAATAAAATACATTAAAATCATTTACAGAATGCTAACACAAAAACTCGCAAATGTTTTATTATTGAAAATGAAAATAATTTCCCTCGAGGCCTGTCATCTTTGGGGATGCTGTGTGGAGGGTCTTTTAAAAAAAGGAAGGAGAGGAGAGGTATAGAAAGGAAAAAAGTATGAGGGATGGGTAGGATTCTGGAGGTCAGTAGGGGACCATCTATAAATTACGTCACACGAATTTCATGATTTTTTTGACCTCCCCCCCTTCCCTGTCACACATTGTCACATTTATGAGACCCCCTCCCCCCTAGTGTGACGTCACATATTTTGCAATTTTACTAATTTTTTCGTTTACATGTAAGTTTTCCATTTTAATAATTTAGATTTTTACGTGTGATGTCACAGAGCTGATGACCCCCCCCCCATACCCTTTGTCACACAATGTCATACTTCTCTACTCCTCCCCCCTCCCTTAAGGCGTGACATAATTTATGGATGGCCCCTAGATCCAAAGGTGACGGATGTATGTATATAAGGCGTTGTTCCGAGAGAGTCCTGCTGGAGAGGTAAAATGATCTCTCTCAACCAGGCCTGCAGTAATTGGTTAGACGCATCCGCCGTCAAGACCTAGACAAAACTTCATCAATCCGGGCACCTCTGCTAAGTCACTAAACATAGCCACTTGGGGTGACCTGAGAGGTGTTAGTTATCCAATAAATGGTTCCCGGAGCGGCAATACCCATACCCGCCCCCTAAATTGGTTTAAATTATTATTATTTATTAAATTTATTAAATACACAGCATCCAGAAACCCGTAGTACAAGCGGAAAACTGATAAATCTTCATCACATTTGGAGTCAATTTTGCAGCATAACTTTTTTGATTTGAGCTTTCGTTTTTTTTAAATCGAGTATATTGAATTCAAAGTTGGAATTTTAAAAATTCAAATCTCAAAAAACTCGGTCGCAAGGGGATTAATATTAGCTGTTTAATTAATTTTTAAAATGAATCAAAGTGTGGACTCGGTTCCGAAAGCTTTTTAACTCTCAAGTTGATGAGAAAATTGAAAAAAGTTTAAAAAAATCTAAATGATTAAATATTGAAAAAAAAAAGTGTTTTTGAGTTACGGATATAAATTCACCGATTTCCCGCTTGTACCACGAGTTTCCCGACACCATGTGTAATGACTCCCTTTATGCCCTGGTTTATGAAGATATCAATGCAGGCCGCCTAAAAAGGAAGGTGACTGACGCCAGATGGTTGGGAGCATTTGGGACTCTTGTGCGGTACTCACGTAAAAATAAAATAAATGTACGCCATTTAACACTTCCAAAAAGCCCTTAGAACTCGTGGTTTACACATCGCTGCGCCCGCGCCCTGTCGTTTGCTTCTGTACCTTCAACTATGGCAAAGTCCTCAAAAAAAATCCATTATAAACATTAACAAACAGCCTTACTAATAAAAAAATCTCTCCCCATAGACTTGGAACTAAAAAAAAAAAAACTCTAACAAAATTTTTTAAATCCGGTAACAAGGCATTTAGCTTCTAATAACCATCCCAAGCTTGCGCGTTTGAGTTTACTTTCACGCTATTTTCGGTCAATTTACCTTTATACTTGTACTAGCTGACCCGGAAAACCTAGGAAATATTTTTTTAGTTCCGGGGTTGAAAAGGATTGAATTACTAATATCGCTATTAAAAAAAATAGGGGTTGATGGTAGAAGGGTGAAAATTTTGGGCTGTATGTATTTTTTAATGCCTCACCATAAAAAAATTTATCCAAAAAATAAAATAAAAAAAATCGGGGTGAACCACCCTTAACTTTTAGGGGTATGAAAAATAAATGTTGGCCGATTCTCAGACTTATCCAAAAAGAACACAAAATTTCATCAAAATCGGTTAAGCCGTTTCGGAGGAGTATGATAACAAACACCGTGACACGAGAATTTTATATATCAGATAATCCAATACATTTACAACTCATTTGTGTTATGTTTCATTACTTCTATCAAGTAACTAGCAAGTTCCCGGCATGCTATGCCACTTAATAAAGAAATTGTTTCTCCCTGTGTGTCCTTTCCCATTCGTCCCGTTCCCCTTTGTCTCCCGCGGCCCTTCCCCTCTTGCATACCCACTCCACCTTCCCTCTCCCCACTCCCCTCGCCCTCTTCCCCCCGCGAACCTCCCTCCCGAGCTGCCCTCTCCCCTCCCCCTTCCCGGATTTGCCTCCCCCTTCCCCCTCCCGAGTTCCCCTCCCCCCTCCCATTCGCATTCCATACATTCAGTTTTCAATTAGCTCGCATGCCACCTTTTGCAATTTTTTTACAAATTTCATAATGCTAGAGCTCACCAGTATATATAGAAACCATCGCTGGCAGGCACACATCAAATCGCAAAGTTTCATCGCAATCCATCGCAGTTCATCCAACTGTTGGCAACGCATAGTTTCATGATGCCAGAACTTACTATTGCGTATAGTCAGAATCGCAGGCATGCGCACATTAAATCCCAAAAGTTTCATCGCAATCGGATGAATGGTTTAGCAACGCATAGTATACATACACAGAAGCAAGCATATTTTCATTTTTATTTATATAGATTATGTAATAATTGCATGTTGTAAATTATTCTTTAATTTTATGTCAAAAAGTAGGTTTAAATGATTATAACAACATTCAAATTAAATTATATGATTATGGCCCGCAGATACTTTTATAGCACACAACTGCTAACCCTGTACAAATCGCAAGTGCGCCCCACGGTTGAATTTGGCAGCTACCTCTGGTCTGGAGCTCCAAAATACTTCAACTCTGTGCAGAAACGGGCGGTCCAATTAACAGATTCTCCCACCTTAACAAACGGGTTGCAATCTTTAGAGCACAGGCGTTGGGTGGGAATGCTATCCCTGTTCTACCGGTATTTCAATGGTAGACGCTCTGAGGAACTAGCATCACTGATCCTTTCCGCACCGGTGTATAGTCGGGAGACATGCCAAACGCGTGCCCAACTTATGTATACGGTTGACATTTGTCACATGAGAACGGGTCGTTTTTTCGACTCGTACTTGAGTTCAACAGCTCGGCTATGGAACGATTTGCCGGCCGCTGTGTTTCCCCCCTCCTACAACATGGGTCTCTTCAAGACCAATGTTCATTCCTTCCTCTCCTCAAAAAGACCCTCCACACAGCTTCCCAGATGACATAGGCCCTGAGGGAAATTATTTTCCTGTGGAGTTAATGTAAAAAAAAATGTTGCTTTCCTCATTATCTCAAAACTTGGTATTTGGAGATGTGTGACTAATCAACCGGAAGCTTGACATCTTACCCCGCGGCTTCAAATTGTTCTCAAATAGCTCCATCCAGGGTCTTTTAGGTACATGGTATAATATTTGTACCACCAAATAATTGTTAAATACTTATAAAGTAAATAATAATTTATTGAAAAATTTTATAATATAGACTCTTTTTTCTGTTACAACAATTTTGGAATGGTTGTTTCTCATAATCTGGCAATAATCTGAATAACCTGAATAATCTGAACCTCAATAAACTGAAATCATAATCACAATTTATTTAATAACATAACGTGGAATATTTACAAACTATTTGAAGATTACGTCATCCAGTGATATAAAATTGTTTGATTTTTTTAAGTGATAAGTGAATATTAATTTGTTTGTTTTGTAATTATTTATACACGAATATAAAATTATTTCAGAGATACCTATAGTAATAACATAATATACAGCACATTATTTAGTTGGATTTCCCCTAAACTGGTGCCAGACCTGAAGAAGGGGTTCTCGCTGTTGCCAAATGTATGAGTTTCCAAAGTAGCACCAGAACCTAGAAAGAAAACAAAGTCATAATCAATTCAAATATATGAAACAGCGAGGCGTCAAACTGACAGGAATAAAGTAGGTTGAAAGATCCTGAAGAACCCGCATGGTAAAAATATGCACAACCGTACTATAAAATGCAGAGATCTTAAATGAATGCGCGGTTGACATAGGAATAAAGTTGGGTATTTTTCAATAACGTCTAAGCAAAATAAGTGTGTAAACAAATCTGAAATATATTAGTTTGTAAGACTGTACAGGGCCCGCAGATACTTTAATAGTACACAACTGCTAACCCTGTACAAATCGCAAGTGCGCCCCACGGTTGAATTTGGCAGCCACCTCTGGTCTGGAGCCCAAAAATACCTAATAAAAACCCTCGACTCTGTGCAGAAACGGGCGGTCCGTTTGATAGATTCTCCTAACTTAACGAGCGGATTGAAATCTTTAGAGCACAGGCGTCAAGTGGGAATGCTGTCCTTGTTCTACCGGTATTACAATGGAAGATGCTCCGAGGAACTAGCGTCATTGATCCCCTCGGTACCGGTGCATAGTCGGGAAACACGCCAAACACGCGCCCAACATGTGTACACGGTTGACATTAGTTACATGAGAACGGGTCGTTTCTATGACTCGTTCTTGAGTTCAGCAGCTCAGCTGTGGAACGATTTGCCGGCCTCTGTGTTTCCTCCCTCCTACAACATGGGTCTCTTCAAGACCCATGTTCACTCCTTCCTCTCCTCAAAAACACCTTCCACACAGCATCTTCAAAGAAGACATAGACCCTGAGGGAAATTATTTTCCTCAGGGCCTATGTCATGTGTGGAGTTAATGTAAAAAAAATAAATAAATAAATAGATAAACTGAAATATTTTAGTCACAATGTGCGCGGTTTATTTTTTTAATGATTTTATTTTAACTAAAATTAGAATTCTGAAAAGCGCTTCCCTAGATGATTTATTGATTAATTTTATTGTATGATTACATGATTTTAAATGTGTGTTGTATAACATGTACAACATTTTGTTTGAAAATTTATCCAATCTGCCGGTACAACGTTATCGTAATAAAAATTAATATATTTTTTCAAAATTTTAAAGCTAGATAATATAACAATCTTTCGAAATCAATTTATATCTTTTGTAGAAAAGAGTCGATACGTCTCGAATTTGATTTAAAAATGACGTACTTCTGGCTGTGTCTGGTTATTCCCTCTTACTTATTTTAATTTGTGGAGACGGTTTACGAATAGTTCCCATGAGCACTTAGGGCATAGGCCTATTGTGATATCTCTTATTTTAACTCAATCCTTTAACAATAACCCAGTCCCTTTAATAAAGTTCACCAGGGTTGTCATTGGATATGTGTCTATGTGTTCTGGTTCTACAATGCATCTCCAGGTATCTGAACCTAGTTCTTACTAGGGCGGGATTGCATACATTTGCCGTATATTTATTTTAACATTTCCCTCTATGAAATATTATTATTATTATTATTATATATATACTATACTATATATTCGCATCTGTTTCATAATAAGTTTAACAGTAAATCGAGTTGTTTAAAATTTAAAAATAAGTTAGTCCTTTCTTCTCTAAATAAGAATCTAATCGAGCTTTAAATGGTTTATATTAGTAACAGCAATGACATGTTGTGGAAGTCTGTTCCATCCATACACTACTCTATTTGCAAGAAAGTATTTCCTAGAATTAGATGCAAAAGGAGTTTAGTTAATTTTTTTTGTTGGTGGTGAAGATTTCTTGGATGCCAGGGCAACTATAATGTCCAGTTAAAATATTGAATGTCTCAATCAAGTCATCCCTTTCTTTTCTTTCTTTTAAAGTTGGCAATCTTAGTTCTTTGTGTCTATCTTCATATTGCCAATCTTTCAAAGCTCTTGGTATTTTTGTAAATCATCTCTGTACTCTCTCTATTATGAGCCGTTTGTATTTTTTTTTTTTTTTTAAATTTTTCTTTATTCATTTTGTTTATTACAGGATTGTTTTACATGGTGTTTCGACTACCAAGCTAGGCAAATGCCCGTATTATGGTAGTCGAGATTCATAAGATATTAAGTATATAATATTAATAATCATCCATATATATGTAGATGAAAGTACAAACATATAGCATACATATTAAGGAAAATATTCATACTAATATTAAATACATGATCACATACAGGAAAGGAGTTAAACTAGGTGAATCTTGTATAAATAAAAATAAAATAGAATAACAAATAGAAATAAAAGTAACAAATAATAATATTTTAAGGATAATAGAAATAAAAAATAAGAATAAAAAATAAGAATAAATATGTAAATCATCTATACAGATGAACAATGATAGTCTTAGACCCCAAAAAACAAAAGCAAGTATTCCTAAGCAGCATATGAAATGGACGAACAATGTCAAAAAATATGAGAAAAATTGAAAGAAAAGCATCAGCGTAATATAAAGTTTTGGTTGAAAATTAATTTAGAGAAAAGATTTTTTATCGAGTATTTTAGCCGAGTGGAGAGTATAGTAGTAACTAAATGCTTCTGAACACCATAATTTTAGTAGAGTGGGTTACTCAGCTTTTTAGTCAATTCAATCCATTTCATCCTATTTTTTCGGTGAGTAGCGCTCTCCTCCACGCGTCCCTGCGCATTAACACGCGTAAACCCCCCGTTTTAGCAGAGTTCATTTGTAGACGCGCGGAAATGTCGTGGCATTGGAACGAAGCTTGTTTAAATTATTTATGAATGCTGCTATTAATCTCTTTTCGTATCTATAGTTAATTTATTTCATTTTACTAATTTATTCTTGCATCTCTTCTAAAATTTCACCTCTTCTAAGCATTACGATATTTTATTTATTTTTATTTATTTATTTATTATATTACATTATATACAATTAAATAGCAAAATAACATAATAATATATTTCAAGATAACTGTAAATATTAAAAATGTGTACAAGTGTTATTATGTCTTGTAGGTCAACATAGTTCCTAGCTAGGCAGATTGCCTGTTCTAAGGAACCAATTGCTGATGAAAAAGTCAGACATGTATTTTGTAATAAAATGTTGTTTTTATTTATTTTTTCTAATAAAATATGTACTAAGTTTATATTTATTGTGCCATTTTTAGGTAACCATGTAAAACTTTAAGTGACATTATTTAATAGTTTTTCAGACTCCATTCTACCCAAGTCAATCAACCATTTAGTTATTAATGAACCGATGCAGGACATTTTGCATGTCTTAATATTTAATTCTGGGGGGATTTTATTATACAATTTCGGTCCCAGATATGTATATGTCTTTTGATACTTTGCCGTATTGCTCTCTGGGACCACGAGATCCTTTCTAGTGTGACTTCTTGTGATATATTTATGCTCAATTTTATATGATATGCTTAATTAGCGTATTTACTTTGCTTTGTAGCAGCCCGTCAACCGCCGTCATCTTGCAACGGGCGGTGGGCAATAACGTACTCTACTTGAAAGTAATGCAAATGATTTTCGGCGAGTCAAGTTTCTCGCCACTCGACTAAACTACTAGCCTAGTCTGAACAAGCCTTTAGATCAGTATCCTAAGAAAAATTTGGACTCCGTATTTGGCGAGCATATTCCAGATGAGGTCGAACACATGTTTTGTATATTTTTAACATCATGTCCGATGTTAGGTCAAGGAAAGCTTTCGTGATTAAATATGTTAATGAATTTGCTCTTTTGACAATCCCAGCTATATGCGGTTCCCATTTCAAGTCTTGTAATGTAATAACTCCTAGATCTTGTTGTAACGTTATTGCTTTCAAAGGTGTCCCATTGAGTTTGCGTGCAATGTCCCCAAGTTTAGGGTTTAGGGTTTAGGGAGAATTTAGAACAAAGGTATAGAAGAATATATGACAAGTAAGTGGATGGAAGAATAAGTCACCCAACTTGAAGTCCGAGGAAGATATGATACCATCAATACCATCAAGTGAATCGATGTCTAGAAATGATATTGGACATGTTCATCTCAGTACCAATGGAAAAATATAAAGATATGTACTTACATTCCGAAGAGAGCGCCACCGAGATGGGCTGCATGATCAAAGAACTTCCATCCCATAATTACTCCAGCTAAATCAATTCCCATTATTACTTTGATTGCCTGAAACAAAAATGGACAGAAATTAGTCAAATTTATAAACACAGTTTTCAAAAAATTGGAAATGAGCAGGTCTAAGATTTTGTACATCATAACATAAAAGCAGAGAATGTCACAAGAGAAGGGATTGTTGTTCTATGATCGCACTCAGCGGACCTACGACTTGCGCCTAGGACATCACCTACCTGATAAAAAGGGAAATTATGCCGCCGCACCCTAAAGGCGCGCTGGGTTGCAAACACAGAACACTCAACGGCAAACGCACGCTCCTCACTGTTCCAACGCCTGATGGCAACTAATCTGTGTCGAGACAAAACTTTATAGTTCCACCTCTCAAACGAGATCACTAGCACTCCGTTAAGACATTAAATGACTGAAGGCACGCGTTTTAAAAAAGGAAGTTATAGAAATTAGATACCTATAATGCCTCCTTACAGGCAATTGAGTCGCTCCCAACTATCTAGTAAGATAACAAATACAAACATTGATGGGAAGGCCTAAATACACCAATACACCACTGAGGAGCTGGAAGCAATAACAACTTATGATGAAAATTGTAGTTTTTGCGTGGAGTTCCGTAGTGTACTCTACAGAAGTAATATTTACACATTGCCATTTTGTATTTTTGACAGTTGAAAGTTTTCTGTTAACTGCCGATTCTAATAGCTCAACCACACTACTCGCTTCGGCGCTTCATCAAAGTCCTCGACGAAGTTAGCCGAAGTTCGAAGTGCGTGCCCACACACTCGTGCAACTTCGCGAGGAACCCAGTTTCTCAGAGTACGCGCGCTAGGCAACATGGGCGCTCAAGTAGCAGCTGCCGTTGCAATGTGCACTCTCGCGTATTATAACTCCGTCCAAATTCATCATACATTTTTTACCTGTACTTTTTGATGTAATTTAGCACTTTTGTTCATATTACCCAAGCACAGGCGTGCCTTAGTGGGTTCCCATTATCTACTTTTGCCTTATATGTATATATTTACTTTTACATTATTTGTATCTTATGTAATGTTAAATACATTTAGAAATTATGTAAAAAAATTATCTTTCAAATGTATGAAGATATAATAGGAAAAAATAAAGAAAAAAAAATTATAAATACATATTTTTTAATAGCCGTGTCTTGCAGCACATGAATCCAGGTAAAGGGTTATTAAGCCTCATAGTATGCTTCTGGTCTGAGACTAATGGATTAGAATTAGAGGTATTTATTTACTGAAGAATTATTATGAGCTGGTCTATATACTTCATTACATAAAATGCGTAAAATTAAAGAGTTTGATGTACATTAGCGTTTTAGTTTGATTGTAGGATAAAAATGTATTGACCTTCATTAGACTGATCCAGATGATATGGGCGGTTCTGAAAATGCCTCTGATTGAAATGAATCTATGAAAAAATCATTTGTTCCTGTGACCACCGTGTGCCAACCAATGTTTATCACGTACTAAGTTAGCTACACACACACAACCACCAACGACGACGTCTTGTAGGAAACTGTAGTGTAGCCAGACACTTCGTGTTAGAACTTCGGGTCCTTTGACTCGGGTCACTTTTACACAACATCGGACAATTATCGGAAGTTGGACGGAGCGAAGCGAAGTTGCACGAAGCGAAGTGAAGTGCGTGCCCACACTATCGTATTCGAGAGTAGTGTGGACGGCGTTTAAGTCTGTTTTAGCATTTTAACAATTTGTGATCAGCAGAAGAGAACCATTATCATTTTGTTGCTTATTACAATTTGATAGAAAGCTGAAACGCATCTAGCGACCTTTCAAAAGTGAAAAAAACGAAATGGCATTGAATGGCCATTTGATAACAATGTTACGTTTGAATTTCCGCGATGCAGCTGGGCCTTAGTATTCCTAGCAACCGTAGTGGTCACCAACTAGTCAATGAATAAAGTAATAGTTTAATAGTAATGAATAAAGTAATAGTAATAGTTTTAGTTCACTTACAGTTCCAGCTGAAAAGGTGTACATGGGAAGGAATATAATACTGAGTCTCGTATCAGGGAATTCACTGCACACGTATCCTAGGACGGCCATTATTGCACCAGACTGAAAAAAGTCAACGTTGGAATTAGGTTCTAATTATAAATAAACACTTATTTGTCATTAACCTATTGAATGCCAGGCGTATTTTGAAAAACCGCACGGATTTTACCTTATTGCTTTAAGGTCAAATATCTATATAAAAACAAAGGAATTGCTTTTTATGCGATTGTTTTCGGTTTACCAGATAATATATCTTTTTATTCATGTATATTACGTGATAATATCTTAAGAGGTTTTTCCAGAATAGCTAACTAACTAAAAAAAACAGATTTAAAAAACTCCCATTTTGGAAATAATTGTCAAAAAATATAATCACACAAATTTAATTAAAATGATTTTATTATTTCTACACAAATCTGAATACATACGCAACATGAAAAAACGCAATTCAAAAGAGTATTAACGATTGAAGAAAACTCTTGGAAGAGAAAATTAACGATCGAAGAAAACTCTTGGAAAGAGGCCGAAATATCAGCAAATAATGCAATAAATATCATTAAACAATGGTTTGACGAAAATTTACTCTCTTTAAATGTTGAAAAAACTCATTTTCTACCTCTGAGCCTAACAGAGAATATTTCAAATATAAATGTAAATATTAAAGTTCACGACAGAATTTGCCTACTTAAAATCGCACTCTGTAACTCAAATTGTATACATATTAGTAGTAAAGAACAAATTAAAATATCTCGGAATAATTATCGACAATAACATCAAATGGAAAAATCAAATAAACTCCACAGTAGACAGAATGAGGAAACTAATATATATATTTTTTAGACTTAGAAATACTATCTCATTAAAAATATTAAAAGAAATTTACTTTGCACTTGCACACTATGTACTACAATATGGAATCATAGCTTGGGGGGGTGCATACAAATCATCCCTTCTCCCACTCGAAACAATTCAAAAAATTCTTATAAAAATTATCCTAAAAAAACCGTATTACTACCCAACAACAAACGTATTCCAAGAATTCCCTGTTCCCCCACTTACAAAACTTTACAAAAAAATAGCACTACTTCAGCTACACAAAGATATCTTTAATAAAAATATTGCCCCACTGCAAAATATTAGCATAAGGAATACTTCTATTGGTGAACTAACTATACCTCCCGTACGAACCACAACGGCACAGAATCACTATGTATATAAAGGAATAAAATTATTTAATCAATTACCCGCTGATATACAAACAGAAATAAATTACAACAAATTTAAAAAAAAAATTAAATCTTATTTTGGTAGTACCACCATATTTTTATTGTCTCCTAGATATATTTTTGACTGTTTGTTATTCCTAATGTTTTATGTACATCCTATATACATTTCTTGTTTAATTACTCCTATGAACTTTTAAAATAGGTTAAGTCTAAATCTCTTCACAAGTTAAACTCTTTAGTTTGTGATAAGGATCTTTTTCTTTTTTTTTAAATAATTCTTAAGTTATTAACAAGTTGTCCTCTCTTAAACTCAAGCATCTGATTTCTTAGGAGAGTGTATAAAATATGTAAGCTATAAAAAAAAAGTCATATTTACAGCTCCTAAACTAAGTCCAGGCTGCAGGGTGACTACTTTGAAGACATAACTGGCCAGACTGCTGACGGCTCCCCCGGCCAAGTACATTCCCATGAACTGCTCTTTGCCCAGGTTCGCTATTACACCTACAAAACCAAAAACAAAACAAATTAGAATCAAAGTATGCTGGAATAGTAGAACAAAATCCATAATATTTTACCGGTATTCGGAAACTCCTAGAACAAGTGGGAAATTGATGAGTCTAGATCACAAAGAGAACCTAAAAAAAATTTTTTTTTTCGATCTGAGCGTTTTGATTTTTTTTAATTACTACCAATTTTTTCGAGAACTAAAGGAATTAAATAAATTTTGTGCCTCAAATGCCATTGTATCCAAATGGATCAATCAGGAAAAATCATTTCTCTGAGTTATTCTAGGAACACTACTTATGGTAGATTATACACTATATGAAATATGATGGCCGGCATATTCAAGCGGAAAGGCTCTTGACTCGCATTTCGAAGGTCGCGGGATCAAATCCCGGCATGGTAAAAATAAATTTTATTTTATTAATTTGTGTTATTTCACAATTTATTCATTTAAAATAATATAAAGTATATTTGTGGCACGTTCCAGAGTGGGAGATACTCTCAGTATCACCCTGGTGTAAGACCACCGTTCAGAATCGAATCGTTGCTTGAAATGGCTTTGGCCGTGTTTGGTGACCAGATCTGAATAGCCAGGTACTTCTCACCTTCCTCCTCCCCATCTCCTTCCCCTACCTACTACTTTCAGTCTCACAACATACCCCAATTGGGGATGCCATAGTCTCACTGACTCCAGACTGGAGCAGTTGGGACTCTTGTGCTCTTGTGACTCTTATAAAAAAAAAAAAATACATATATATAGACCCTCCCAAAGAACAATTTTAGGATATTTGATTTTTTAGTTTTGCAGTAGAACTGTTTAAAGTTGGGTTTCTGCATTTTTTTGTTTATCAGATCCAGAAATGTAGTGTTTTCGATATTTTGCATTTCATTAAAAATTCCGAAAATACATACTTTTAAATCATCAAAAGGCAA
The DNA here is from genome assembly GCA_936435175.1 of Glyphotaelius pellucidus. NCBI lineage: Eukaryota > Metazoa > Arthropoda > Insecta > Trichoptera > Limnephilidae > Glyphotaelius > Glyphotaelius pellucidus. The sequence continues at coordinate 26,478,361 of OW386559.1, forward strand.
TTAAAATAAGCTAACAAACGATTTACAATTTTTAGCAGATCCGACATTGTTCTTCGGGACCGTCGATATGAACACATTAACTGGTAAGACGGTACAATTTAGCATCAGCACTCTAAGAGTTAAGCCCCTTTTCCAAATTTGACCTAAATATGCTAATTTCGGACTCAATTTACTCAAAAACGAAAGCTCAAATCATAAAAGTTATATCACAATATCAACTCTAAATGTGATGTAGATTTACCAGTTTCCCTTGATTACTACCATTAGTTCCCGGATACCATGTACACAAAGAAATAAAAACAAGACACGTTTTTAGATTTTCACGACCAAAAGTATTTTCGTTATTTGTTTTTGAGTGTTATGCCGTGTTGCGCTACCTCCCTCTTAAGCAAGGTTTCGGACAGCGTTACAGTGCCCATCCATCAGGGCACAATTACACATCTGCCATGATGATGGACACTGTAACGCTGTCCGAAACGTTGGCTAAAAAAGGAGGTAGGGCAACATGGCATAACACCCCAAAAACAAATAACGAAAAAAACAAAAAAAAAACTTTATTTTTCATTTGATATTGCCTGGGTCTTAATGTTTTTTTATTGAAAACTAGCGAGTTCCCGGCATGCGTTGCTATGCTACTTAAATAAATCAAGAAATTGTATCTCCCTGCGTGTCTTTTCCCAGTCTCTGTCCAGTCCTCTTGTCCTATCCTCGTTCCCCTCCCGCATTTCCCTTCCTCTTCCCCCAATTCCCCATCTTCTTCTGCCCCTCCTTTGTTCTCTTTAGCAAATATCATCACACCTCAGGAGAGTTATCGCCGGATCAAATATCAAACGAAAACAAAATATCGGCTCCTGTAGTTAAGAAAATTGAGGAATTTACAATTTTGAGGACTTAACACTTTGCTTTACCATTTTAATTAATAATAGGAATTGAGTTTAAAAGCTCCCTTTATTCACATTCATAACTTGTAACAGGTTTGATAACAGTACCTACACGCGACGATTTTACGGCTGCCAACACTTCGTGTTGGTGGGTAAGAGAGAGAACGCGGGAGCGGGCTCTTTCGACGCGGCCAGTTTCAGCTGAGCTCTCATGGGGAAGACACTGTGTTCGAGCCTTGCAGATTTGGTGGGACGAAGAGTTCGATTCAACGCTTGCTTTGAAGTACTCAGAACAATTTGGTACTTTCATCTGGACACCTCTCTTCTTGGAATTACCGCTACTGAGTGGAGCGTAGAAGAGGTCTGCTACAATTATACCTCACTACCGGAAGGCATTATTCCACCAGAGATGTTTTGGTGTTTGTCATCATGACTCATCACTCTTCATCGGTCACGCTGCGTTTCCATGGACTATATTCTATAGAAGAATCTTTCAATCATTTTCTCCACCGTTTGGATCAACATTAGGCATGATCTGCAGAATGTCCATACTGGGTTTCAACGCCAGGAGGCGTCCCTGAAATTTTCTGATGGAAAATTTCGCTTTTCGTGGGAGGGTAATGTAACAGGTTTGATAACAGTACCTACACGCGACGATTTTACGGCTGCCAACACTTCGTGTTGGTGGGTAAGAGAGAGAACGCGGGAGCGGGCTCTTTCGACGCGGCCAGTTTCAGCTGAGCTCTCATGGGGAAGACACTGTGTTCGAGCCTTGCAGATTTGGTGGGACGAAGACCGTGAGAATTATTCGTTTCTTGTTAGTCGATCATGTTTAATATTTTATAGCATATTTTTTTAGTGAATTACCATGATTCTATTAGTGTCTCATGCTTCACATGAGGATGGCACCCACAACCAGGTTTGATTTATTTTAGCCTTTCAAATATGTCGGTACATATAACTATGACGCAGCAGATTGTAACATCTTTTAAATTCATGTTTTCTAGAAGGCCACCCCTGAGTTAAACTTAATATTTATTTGTAGTCTGATGTCTCTATTAGAAATTCCTAATTAAGTAATAATTTTATAAATGAATTGCCCGCATACTTTGTGAATAAATTTTAATTGTTCTTAACAATATGAGTGTTAATTTTAAATCTACCCTTTGTTGCATTTACTATTGAATACTTGCTTGATGGCGATCCTGGGACACCATTTGATCATTGTTTTTAGGGTTCCAGCCTGAGCAGAGAAGTGATTTTGGTAGGTTGATATGGAATTACAATTATCATTGTTACAAAATGGCGCCCAACGGCTTTCGAACTGTTCAATTCTGCTGTGTCATAGTATCATAATGTACGTTCGTATTAATATTTTACAAACTAGATCGACTCTCAAGGCGGTTTATTCCCGCGGTTTCCGTTTCTGCAAGACCCGAACGCAGCTGATTCTAGTAAATTCCAGTGTAATTTAAATTCATAATTTGTACATGATCTCAGCTGTTGCTCAAGACGTTTATCGTCTCTTATAATTGTTTTGATGCCCAGTTCGCTGGCATCACTCAGAAATTTTTTATTCTTGAACAGAATTCTGGATTGAACTGCATGGCTGAAATAATTTCTTACAATTTTTTTTTAGTTGCATGTATTAATTTTTTTTTTCTACCTTCCTATTAGCTAGGGATGGAAGAACCGGTTGTCACAAGGAGCCAAGCGAAAGCTAAAGAAACAATGGCGAAGCAATGCGACAACAATCGACTTCTAATATGGATTGTTCATCTTCACCGCCATTGGTTATACCGGTTCACAAATGGTACATATAGTACGATCAGCTGATAGGATGGGGTTTATTTTATGCAGATTCAATCAACTAGTATTTCAACTTTCTGATGGAAACTTAGTAAGTTCATTTTTAATTTTACAAGCTAATTTCATGTAACTATAGCTGAGCTAATTTTTTTAACCTTATATTTGATTTGATGGCATAAATCTTGGTTCCAATTATTTTGGCGGCAATATTTTATCTTATCTATAATTTACCTCAACAATTTTGTTGTAATTATTTCACTGTGATTCTTAACAATTTTATCAAAACCCACATAAAAATTTCAGTATATGATCACATGTGATTAAATTTTTTTTTTTTCCTACCTTCTTTTAGGTTATCATTGCAATTCTAATGATTAAACTAATAAAATTTTTCAGTCTACCCAACTTTTTAAATATTATTACAAGGTGGTCTTTTACATTAATAATGAACTATTTCCCTTTATTTTTTGGTTCTCATTTATATTCAGATTTTATCTTTCAACTTTAATAAATATAACCAAACGTGCATTTCAGACTTCTTGGATTCTTCGGGTATTCTTCTGATCACATGACGTCGTGAACGGTTGGGTTTTGCAGATTTCCAGCTGACCTGATAATGCAAGGCAACTAAAGTTTGTTTTTCAATTTTCTTAAATTCTATAATTCATTGTCCGGGTTGTTTTGGGTTTATCGATGAATTTTTCTTGTGCTTGTTTTTATTAAGAAAGATAAGTTCCTTGCTAAAGTCAATATCTTCTTTTGGGACAATATTTTATACAATTTTTTTTTTCTCCTTTGATGGAATTTTTCAACTATTTCTGATTGCGTTTCATGAACAAGGACTTGAAAAGTTTTCATTATGGTGAATAACTTCCATCGAACATTTTGGGTCTCCTAATTAAATTTAATATGTAATTGTTGCTGGGGTTTTCAAATTTTAATTTTCTTGGTTCTGGATTTTTCAAATATTACAATTTATTTTATTCGCTATAAAGTGGTACAACGTAGAAAGCACATATTATTTTATTTAATTTTATCAGGTTCGTAGTTTTTTTTTTAAGTTTTCATCTAATTGGGTATTTAACATTAATTTTCACATCTTAAATTTAATCATTTGCTAAATCTTTTAAAGTAAATATTTACGTCAATGCCATCTATTGGATTTTTCAAAACTAAATATTTTGGTTCCAGTCTTCGCTTATTATTACCTTCTTTTAATTATATTTTGGATAAACATTGATTATTGCCATCTTTTGGTTTTTTTTTAACAGTTACACATTACGGTAAACTTAACAAATGGTTCCTTTTAATATTTCTATTCAGAATTGGTTGGGATCTTAGCTAGTGATCTATTGATTGAAGTGCAATTTAATGGGATTTATTTGAATTTCTTTATCAGGATTATTTAATGTCCGCAAGTTATTATAGGATATTTGTATTAGGGAACTCGGGTTAAACATTAAATTTTAGCTTTAATGCTCTGTGGTATGGTTTCACGAGATTTTCTTATTGGCTGCGTTTTCGGTATTTGAGCACGTTCCATGATTTCTTCCTGCTGGAAAATCCTCTGAGTTCGTTCGCTTTTCTTGTGTGTTTCCATGCCGGTACATTTCCTGCCTCTGAGTTGCACACACAATTCTTCTGAATTGACCGTTGTTTGTAATTTCGGTTGACGAGTTACTTTCAAGCGCAGGAGACGGAAGAACCCTTTGCTTAATCGATTTGTTCTTAAGAGGAGGGTAGATTCGTTTCTGTTGGCATATTATTAAGAATTTTGGATTCCATATTTTGGGTTTTTTTTTTTTTTTTTTTTTTCACTTTGGGGAAGTTAAAATGTAGTTTTGTACCTATATGTGTAGGGAAAACTCTTGGTTTCATCTCTTTCAGAGGTTTTCAATGAATCTTGTTTTTAAAGGGGGGTTTTCTTTTCAAAATGTGATGAAGGATTTGTGTCTACTTCTGACATTTTGTGGGGGTAGTTTTTTTGTGCATACATGTCCACCACATGTTGCATAATTTTGTTTAGTCATTGTTCGTCTTACATGTTGTCTTGTCTTGTCATAGTATTATGTAGCGAATTAATGTATAATTGATTTATGTCATATTCAATGGGGAAGGATGATTAACACTTGTTTTGGGTAAATTTTATTGGAATGAGTTTTTTTTTTAATGTGATAAGTGACGGTGTTTTGATCTAGTTTCATTACTGATAATTGAAAAATTAGTTTGGTATCATTTTTGTAAGTTGGTTTATGTTGGTTGTATAATTTCTTGGAATTTTAGCCAAGAGTTTTCAAGAAAGTCTCAGGAGCTATAAAATACCTATTACGATTTAGGAATCACCCTCTTGGTTAATTTTCCAAATTAAGTGGCATTATTCTGGTATTTGCTCTCTTACAATGTGCTATTTTACAGTTAATTTTTTTATTAGATTGCATGTTTATTAGTTCAGTACTATATTAACCATATTAAGGTGTTTTCATATCTCTAGCTCTCCTTCGGGTGTTATTTTCATGATTGATGTGGTGGGAGCTGTTCCCCGTATGTTCTTCAATTCCGGATAATTATATATTAACATTTTCGACTATAGACATGTTATATAATCAATATTGTGACATCATTTAACTTGAGAATCTTGTCTTTTGAGCTCGAGGACATTTTTCTCGACTTATTTGATTTCTTAATATTGTTCAATTCTATTTTGTTTTACCTTGTGATCGTCAGAGGTGGCAAGGAAGAGATAATTATATTTTTTTCATGATTACTAGGTTACATTACAGGTCTGCTACAATTATACCTCACTACCGGAAGGCATTATTCCACCAGAGATGTTTTGGTGTTTGTCATCATGACTCATCACTCTTCATCGGTCACGCTGCGTTTCCATGGACTACATTCTATAGAAGAATCTTTCAATCATTTTCTCCACCGTTTGGATCAACATTAGGCATGATCTGCAGAATGTCCATACTGGGTTTCAACGCCAGGAGGCGTCCCTGAAATTTTCTGATGGAAAATTTCGCTTTTCGTGGGAGGGTAATGTAACAGGTTTGATAACAGTACCTACACGCGACGATTTTACGGCTGCCAACACTTCGTGTTGGTGGGTAAGAGAGAGAACGCGGGAGCGGGCTCTTTCGACGCGGCCAGTTTCAGCTGAGCTCTCATGGGGAAGACACTGTGTTCGAGCCTTGCAGATTTGGTGGGACGAAGACCGTGAGAATTATTCGTTTCTTGTTAGTCGATCATGTTTAATATTTTATAGCATATTTTTTTAGTGAATTACCATGATTCTATTAGTGTCTCATGCTTCACATGAGGATGGCACCCACAACCAGGTTTGATTTATTTTAGCCTTTCAAATATGTCGGTACATATAACTATGACGCAGCAGATTGTAACATCTTTTAAATTCATGTTTTCTAGAAGGCCACCCCTGAGTTAAACTTAATATTTATTTGTAGTCTGATGTCTCTATTAGAAATTCCTAATTAAGTAATAATTTTATAAATGAATTGCCCGCATACTTTGTGAATAAATTTTAATTGTTCTTAACAATATGAGTGTTAATTTTAAATCTACCCTTTGTTGCATTTACTATTGAATACTTGCTTGATGGCGATCCTGGGACACCATTTGATCATTGTTTTTAGGGTTCCAGCCTGAGCAGAGAAGTGATTTTGGTAGGTTGATATGAAATTACAATTATCATTGTTACAAACTCACCTGAACTGAAGCTGTGCAGGACGTACATATTGGCAAAGAGATGAAAGGCGGAATGCTGGCTGAAGGTGGAGAGAATCATGGGCCAGCAAATTACCTCTGAAAAAGAAACACAACTTTAAAACATGTGCGCAAGATACTGGAAACAGAGAAGAAATTAAATTATGTATACACACTATTACATATTAACTCATTGACCGCGAACCCCGGCAATCTGCCGGGTTAGAGTAGGTCCGCCAAAAAACGGAAAACGAGCATGACAGCGACATTTTTGAATAAAATTTTAAATACCTCTGTAGGTAATAAATCATTCATTTCGTAGAATAAGGAACTCCAGTGAAAAATATTATGGCTTTAAAAAAATTTATTCATATAGAACAATAAACGCTGATCCTGAATATATAAGTTTTATTAAATAATATTAAACATAGAGTTTTTAAAAATATATTAAAAAGTCAATTTTAAAACGTGTCATTAAAACACACTGTCAAGTTAGTATTATTGGATTTTTAGTGCTGACGTCGCCGCATCCATAATTCTCCAGTCACCTGGTCATATTTGTATTGAAAATTATGACAAATCATTCAACATTCCCTATTATTGGTTTATAGAGATTTAGACATCCATACTAATATTATAAATGCGAAACTGCTCGAGTTCGTTTATGACCTTTTCACGCATAACACAATATAAAGACTTTAATAATTCTTTCACCAATATAAAGCTAAATTATATTATACACAGACTACAGGTTGTGTACGATGGTAAGCTCTGGCGTTATGAAATTATAAATATTAACACATTGTGATCGGGCAGTTTTCGGCCGCGTATCGTGCTGGTAACGGGTGATTTTTCGCGTAATTTCGCGCTAACGTAGACCTCTAGAAAAATTGCGATAACTTCAAAAATATTTGTTTGATTTCAATAATTCTTTTTGCAAATTATTTATTTTAATTCATTTTATTTTATTATATTTAGAAATGTATTCTTTATCGTTAAACTAGTGCAGAATTTCACATAAAGCAGGAAAGTTATGAAAAAATTTATATTTACACTACCTCGGTACCTACCGTACACCCCATCTATTGTTCTCAAAAGGTTTTTACCTGCATGGCTACAACCCTACAGAGGCTATATAGCGAAAACTCAAGTATATTGGAACCCGCATTTTAACGTGACCCGCGCTCCACTAACAATCTATCAAAAACGTATAAATACGTGTTCCGCTCTCTAGCATTAATTTGCTAAACACGTATTAATACGTGATCAGATTACAATGTGTTAATATATTATATTTGTTATACGTTTTCTGTCGCTAACAAAAGCAAGTTTTTGCTAACGTCACAGGAAAATCTTTTCTATGGCAACAATGTTGATATATTTTTGGGCTCTATGCTGGTAGATACTCAGTCTACTGGTCAGCTACTACTGCAGAAAATTCAAATATCAGAATTCATTTTTTTTTTTGGACAAGCTTCTGTTTTGCAATAAATGTCAAATAAGAGTTCCTACATTAAAAATATAATTCGTAACGATTATAAAGACTGAATAATAAATAGTGTAATTTTTTAATTATATTAACAAACTTCAAAATATTTCATTAAAAATAAACATCCGAAATGTTTGTAAGCGCATAAATTCCGAACGAATTAACAAAATTGGATAATTCTTTTTTTCTTTGAGCTATAGCTTTATGAAATTTAGGTGGCAGGCAAGATGTTTGAAAACTGAATGTAAGGGAATGAATGTATGGAATGCGGGAGGGGGTGGGGGTGAGGAGAAGGGGGGATAATTGATAAGTTCAAGCGCTACAGTAATTTCCCGTAATACCATGCGAGCGAAGCCGCGGGGAAAAGCTAGTATATAATAGTTATTGTTTTTATTGAAACATTATTTAGGCCTAAATAATTCAGTATCAAAAATAGAGTATTTCTATTAGTTTATCTATATTATTGAAAATATTCAAAAACTTTAACTGTACAAAAACAATCGTAATGCCTGTCGCAGCGCTCCAATTCTGAATTTTAAAATGGCGACCTGAAGTGACATCCGTCTCAGAACTCTACTGTCGGGAAGTCTAATATGCCTACAAATAATATTAATAATGCAGATCGTGGAACACTAATAAACTATTTATTAGGTGTGGTCACTGATGTATTATTGCATTTGGTACAATACAATATATAGATATCCGTACCGTAGATATCCATACCAACTTATTATTAGAAATTTTTGAAGTCGATTTTAAGTTTGAAATTGGTAAATAATGTACAAAAAATTATAATTTTATAAAAATTATAATTTCGGGGAGCCAACTATTGGATGACCACAAAAACACAAAAACACAAAATTGTAAATTGTACTGCTCCCATAATGATTTCTCAATAACTTTACTCTTGGGAGTACAAAAACCAAGGGTTCAATTTTTTTTGTTATTGAATTCACAACTTCAATGTTAACTAATCATCACGCCGTTTCACAAGAGGGATGGGTGAGAGGACGGACCACCAAACAACTGTCTTGGCACACACTCCTTGCTGTATTCACATTCATATACTGTCTCACACATATCTGTTATTCTGAATCTTGACTGACTTAATTAAATTTGGTTCATTTGATCATGCCATGTCTTTCTCAGGAGTCCCTGACTTCTTTTGCTATTCACATTAGCATCATTATACACTCCTTACACTCCTTTCTTCGTTCATTCTCAATTCATGCCAACATTTTCTTCCCTTTCTTAATCTTACTCAATATACTTATATCAGCCTTGCATTCTTTGCGAATCTCCACTTTTCTCACACGATCATACATGATTTTAACAAATATATGCCTCAAGGATCTCATTTCTCAGTCTACTTTCATTTCCATGCCTCAGAGCCATACATCGGGGTAGGTATCAGCACTCCATTGTGGACTGCTAGCTTCACTTCTTTGGACAATTTTTTGTTAGCACCATCCTCATTCAGTCCAATGTTGTGGGTCAAACTGTGTGCTCTACCCGTGCTGAGGCCCCCATTTTACAGTTAAATTTTATGGTTGGATGTGTGTAGGCTATCTCAAAGTTTTCATGGGTGAGCATGATGTACATGCCGAGTGAAGAACATTGACGTTGTGCTTGACAGGAATGTCAGTACGAGAACACAAAGTTTTAAGAGAGATATTTACTTGCGGCGGGATTGGAGCAGAAGTACTTGAGCATTACAGGTTGAAGTCTCGGTACACGCCACGCCGCAAACACCAGGACATTGGCTAAACATATGGGAATAAAAACCCTTTCTCCATCGCGGAGGGAATTCCACCAAGTGTTTATATCCTGTCTCCAGCTGCCCTGAAATGCAAAAGAGAAGATGGTTTATTGGATCTGGATAGATGTGGTAAGCCTCGATTACAATGAGTGAGCTTACAAGCTACTAGTCGGTAAGTTTAAAAGCGGGTGAATCGGCGAGTGAGATTGTCATGATGATACACAACACTGTCTACTCGCTCAGTAGCAACAGTAGCAGCTAAAATGCATAAATAGCACTCTTGTGCGAACCAATTCAGTTGACATTTTGTAAAAAAACTTGAGCTCGCAGCTAGCGCCACACGCGAACTAATTCTGACAGTTGCGAAATCAGCTGTTGGTGGGCCGCCATCTTGAGCGAGTAGTGAGTAAAGTTGACCACCTATCAATTTTTTTCATAGATTGTCCACAATCTGCTAGTTAGCAAGTAATACGATGACACTGAACGAGTTTACTAACAGATACAAACTAATTTCTCAGATAACAGATAGTAGCTTGTAAACTCGCTCAATGTCATCGAGGCTTTACCGTGGGATTATGTGGCAACAATTTACATGATTGAAATGCTGAAATATAGATTATTAGGAGCAATGTGGACTCTATATGGTAAATGCGTCTGCAAGGATGAGGTTTTTTAGTTTAAATGAAAAGAAGGTATTCAAATTACAAGATTACATTATCAATTAAAAGAACATCCTGAATCTATGCTGGCTGGCAAAAAAAGGGCTTGCTGAAGTAATAAATCGATGGTGTGATTGCAGCTTAGCCATAGACTGGATATCGGATTTGAGAAAGAATTTCATATCCTGAGAATGGAACATCTGCGGAACATTGCATACCAGCCTAAAGAGCCTTTCAGAAGCAAGATAGGCTGATGTCTTCAGATGCTAAGCAATTGACTTCCAGTCAATTTCAAAGATGGCGAGAGTGATTTCCAAGATGTACGATCACAATCATTGCGATCCGTCGTATGTCAGTCCAGAGGGTCGCCCAATGCTCTGGGCTGCCGCACCAAGAATGGTAGAAGTCCATTTGAATACTTGAGATTTGAATCCTGCTTGCAGGTTTGGCAACAGTTCATTTCCAAAATATTCCATGGCTGGCCATCTGACCAATGCGCTAGTACTGGAGGTGCCATACACCGAGACCATAATATGGTGTCTATAAAAGGGTGTACACACCTCGTTACAAATGCTTTTTTGTACCAGATGCATTTTGAACTAATGCTGTTAGGAACTTTCTTTAGGTGGGAAAATAGGAATGGCGTAAAACTCACTGTAGTTAATGTAGCGGGCTGGGTTGATGTGCACATAAGAATTCACATAAAATGTTCCAAACTGTACAGATGGTATGATCAACTTAAGTTATTTGAAGTCTTTGCATACACATGTAATTAGCACTTCGAAAATATGAACAAATAATACGCTGCCTGCCGTTCGAAGGTTATCACTGCACTTTTGTCGAAGGTTGTCGCTACACAGATTTGTACTGTAGGTAGTCGGAGGTATTAGTGGGAGGTAGGTAGGAATTTCAGAAAAGGACAATTATATTCCAGACAAATGCCTTTCGTCCAAAAGGCAAGAAAATAATGTTATGGTGAAGAAATATAAAAGAAACTCACAGCTTTTTTAGTAGGTGCGTGGAGCCAACTGTTGTGTTTCTTCATCATGGATATGGCGTGAGCCCTCATATTCTCGTACTGCCATATCGCAGCCCCCACAATACTGGCTGTAGAAAACTGAAAATAATATGAACAGAAAGGCTATTCCCTAAAATTTGTGAAAAGAGATCGTTCTCCCGCGAGAAGTGCTGTCAGATTTGTGTGATTTTCTACAGCTGTTAAATGAATAAATAATCATGCATACTTGCAGGAATTTGTGTTTAAAACGACCCAAACTAAAATACGTGACAGCTCACAGCTGAAATTTTGACATTGGCCGATAGAAAAAGCAAATAACAGCTGTAGAAAATTACACAAATTTGATAGGACATCTCTCGGGAGAACGAGATTGTTCTTTTCAATAAACTTTTCCAGCAAGGTGATGATTTAGCAGGGGTGCCCGGGTTCATGGGGTGAGGTTTGTCTAGGTCTTGGAGGCGGATGACCAGGACACACTGAACCCCAGATTCCTACCCAACCCTTAAACCCTTTTCCTTCCCAGAACTCTCCTCACCTTCCTTTCCTTAAAAAAACCCTCCACACAGCATCCCCAAAGATGACATAGGCCCTGAGGGAAATTATTTTCCTCAGGGCCTCCTGTTTGGAGCTCATGTAAAAAAAAAAAATCTGGTTAGGGAGGGTAGGTACTGGATAAATGACAACCCGGTAGGAACTATGCATATTCTCATTTTAAAACCAAACAGAAATATTATCTACTAATGAAATAAGATTGCAATACATGATTCTATGATTCTAGTAAGAATCTATAAGACCTAGAATCTACAATATGTAATCTTACAATAGACTTTGAAAGAATTTCCTATTCTTTCTCCGTATTCTGAAAGTGAGTTATTCAAAAGCAGCTTCATTTGAAAACTTTCTTGCCCTTCGTGTTTATTATCTTGCTCGTCAAGAGTTTTGCCGGGCAAGATGTTAGCCATCAATATTGCCGGGGTATAAGACAAATTCACAACACCAAAAAGTATCTTCTGCAAAAAGTCTACTAAATATTTATTAATATTTAGAAGACTTATGACAGTTTTGTTATCGGGTAGGTTGCGAAAATAGATGCACAATTGTAACAGAGAGAGAAAGAAATAGATTTGGTCTCGCAATATTATCGTAATATCGGTAGCCGAGCGCATTCACCTGGCAATATGTCCACAAAAATAGTTAATACACAACAGTCTTGCCCGACAATACGGAAATCTTGATGACAATACCTTGCCGGCAAGAAATTGCCGTAAAAAGTAGCACATTTACGAGAACCTTTAAGTTTCGAACAAAATATTTATTTTGATCCATTTAAATTATTATTTATTTTTTCGTCTACCATCTCCGGCTCTATAGCTACACCTGAGATAATTGACGGTTGACAGACTCATATAATATCATTACATATTTGCATAATCGTTTTCAGCACTTTAGACGGTTAGATCGTCGTTTTGCTGCTGAGCGATAAGAGATTACTTACTGCCACTGCAAATCCAAAAGGCTTCAGGAGGGTGCTTAATGGGATGTGAGACCTTGCCCCCACCAGGCCCTGCTCCATAGCGACATCTGTAGGCCGCGAGGACCGCTTGAACCCTCGCTTGGTCGTCTGTCTGAACAGAGTCGACTCTTGTATAGAGTGTCTAAACAACGGGCCATTGAGTAAGTGTGGACTAACTTTCTGGTGAACAAAACAAGATTTTCTGAAAGATAATAGAACAAAATTTAATAAACTAGTAACAAAATGATGACATATTTAGCAATCGTGCTAAAAAAATCGCGTTTAAAAATATAACCTAAAACATTTATAAACTCACTGTATTGTTAATTCCACAAACGTGGGGACATTTCGAAGGATGGTATACATTTGAAAATAATAATTTAATGCTAAATTAAAATAATAATCATATTGTTTAATTCGTAGTGTTTATAAATTACATAAATATAACTGTCGCAGTAATGTTAAGATGACAGTTATATCCGTGTGTTGCCATGTTGCCAATGCGAAATTTTTAAAAAATGAAATGTCAAAATAATATTAGAAAATAAAATAAAATGTGTTATAGCGCGCTGACAACGAAATTATTTTATCTGAAATTAACTAGTGATTTTACTCTTCTCATTGCGTTATAAATTAACGGTATACTCAGTGCTTCAGGATATTGCATAATTTGGTATCATTCTCGCAACCCTCAGTAACCGCGACTAACTTCACGTGCCAGCTGGAGCGACTGGTTGCCGACACTCAATTTTTCGAGATTACTCGAAAAATTAACCAATATCACTTCAGATACGTAAGGTTAGTGAAACTCCAATGTTTAATCTTTATTTTAAACCAATCGGCATCGTCTTTGAAGCTTTACATTTCCCGTGTTACGATTACTCATTTCACCCTTATAACCGTATGTATGTACCTACTTTCGATGACCCCACGTGTGTTGTCATTTTGTAAGCAATCTTTGAATCCAGATTTTAAGTTAAACTTCGTATGATTGCGGATATGTTGTGTCTAAATCGGTTGATAAAGGTCCTGTTTAAATATTAAGGAGCGCAATATTCCGGTGGTGCCAAAATAATCGATCTGTCTGATGTTATTTTGGCGCCAAAGGTTCTACGAAAATGGCGGAAAATTCGATCAATAGTCTCGGCCAGGGTGGAATTAGACCTTGAAACAATTTTCTATTTCTCCGTATCCCGTGCGCGAGTTTTACGAAAACAGCTTCAGTTTAATACTTTCTTGCCTTTTGCGTTCATACATAATATTGGCGCATTTCTCGATAAACAACAATAAATACTCATGAATTATGTGGAATGTCGGTCCTACCTACTACCTACCTACCTACATTATAAAATTTATTACAGTTTTTTTTAAACATTTATATTACATTAAATATGTTCTTCTGCATTTCGTCGCTTTGAAGAGTCTACAGTGTTTCCGGGTGTTCTCACCCCAAACGCAAAATCTAACTGAAAACTAAAACACTGCTTGGTTTGGTTTATTTATGAAAGCACCCAACGTTGCCCGAGCTTTATTCTGCTTTGAGGGGCGGAAAAAGGGGATGGGGTAGATTTTAGAAATATCACATAAGCAGTGACCTTCCTCTTGTTTAGAAGTTCAAGTGTGTACAATTGCACCAATATCTGAATAAAACTGTAGATTTGTATAAAAAACAAAGCCCGATACATAGCCTATTACATTATACCAACGGTCCCCAAGAACAATATCGGACGTGCGATTTTATGTTTTGCAGTAGAACTGTTAAAAGTTTCTCTGAATTTTTGCTTTTTTTGACGTCAAGAAATGTAGTTGTTTTGATATTTGGCATTTCCTATCATTTCATTAAAAATTTCGAAAATACAGACTTTTAAATCAATAGAATAAGCCAATAAATAAGCCAAAGAAACGATTTTCAATTTTTTACAGATCAGACTTTGTTTTTCGGGGCCGTCGTATGTATATTAAGACAGATGATAAAAAATAACGTATGCATATTTTCATTAGAGAGCGGTAGTTACACGTTAATTATTTATCCTGTATAAAGTTTATTCCGTTTATCAGGTCATGGGATAACGAGAGATAACATGGGTCATGAGGAATAACAGTAACCCAATCCGCAATGATGAAATATCCCGGGACATTATAATTAAAGGATTTGTGAAGCCGAAAGTATTCATAAAATAAATAATTGCCCCAGAATCATTGCCTTCAAAAAGAAGAAATTCATTTCCTTTCAAAAGAAATTTCGAATAAACCTAATTCTCTATGACAATCTAATTCACCCTTCGAATGAACTATGTTAAACTAAAATTTCGACATTTCTCCAATGACTTTATAAAAATACAAACACGTTATATTTATACCAATGAACAAAAAATGTAGCACCGTCTATGAAAAGAATAGCCATTCACAGAACCTATATAAACGGACCGCTAAAGCATATCCACTGGATCTAGTTGAGTGAAACCGCGCGCGAAAACAAATATGGTACGTTTTTAGATTTTCACGGCCAAAGGGTATTTTCGTTATTTGTTTTTGGGGTGTTGTGCCGTGCTGCGCTACCTCCTTATTTAGCCAACGTTACGATCACAATTACATCTGCCCTGATGATGGACACTGTAACGCTGTCCGAAACGTTGGCTAAAGAAGGAGGTAGCGCAACACGGCATAACACCCCAAAAACAAATATGCATTTGAATATGGAATTATTACGTGTCATCTACCTACTTTATTGATCGTCCAGCCAAGCAATAAGTAGGTAGGTTGAAAGATCATTCAATGAATTTTTAATTTTTAAAAATGAAATGCCAGTTTTAGCTCAGTTTAGCATTTCATCTGTCTGTTTGCTAATTTTTTTTTGTACGTTCCGTTTCCGGTTCAAGATGGTGGCCGTTAGTTCAGTAAAGATTCTTTTTTTCAATATTATGGTACTTACCTACCTGCCTGATGAAAGCTCGAAAAAAATTGTTATTCAGATAGTGACGTTTTTTGGACAAATTGTATAAATTTTCCTTATTTTATAATTTAAAATGTTACGTAAAATAGGCTCGGCTTCCCGAATTTCTACTGATTTATTACACATTTTCCTTAAACACTTTAAGTTTTGAAGCTCTTCAAAAAATATATGTTATTCTCGAAGATAATACGTATCTTTACATTCCATATGCCGAAATAACAATTATATGAAATTCCCTCGATAGAAAAAAAAATCGCAAATTGTTATAAACACGTTTTTTTAAGTTATTTTACAAGTTATATATATGTACGGAAAAATTCACAATGTTTCTTTGAATGCTATTTTAGACAATTCCCATGATATTTTTGCACTATTTTAAACGAGTCGTGTTTTATTGAACATTTTCACAATTTTCGCTTAAATATTATCGGTTTTAATATTAGCGCGCGCTCTCTCTAACATTCGTATTTACTTACATATCTCTCCATCGTCTTCTTTTTGAGCGGGTATACCGCGCATTAAGTATGTTTTTGAAGTACCTTTACAAATCTTATGTTTTTAAGGGAAATTTTTATTTATTAAATAATAGAAAATTAGAAACATACTTTTTTTAGGCGCGAGGTCTACTGTTCGCAGAACTACCAATAAAACGGTTTTAAATATCCGAAGTTTGGCTAAATATAATGTTGGCAAAACTTCAAACTTGGAATGAAATTACCAGGGTATTTTTGGTAAATTATAAGAAGTAGTTATTCCTAGTACGGCCCTTGCTCGGGGTGTTCAATTCGAAGCTTCGATAACTACTCCGGGTGTACGGAAGCTGACCTACTATACCAGAAGTTGAATCATTCCACATTCTAGAAGCAGAGTAGTTCAATAGTCGAGAAGCTGAGCAGCCGGTAGTTATACGGTTCAGAAGACGAGTAGTCGAGAAGTCAGGACGTCGAGAAGTCGTGTAGTGGAGAAGACGAGTAGTCGAGAAATCGTGCGGTGGAGAAGACGAGTAGTCGAGAAGTCAGGACGTCGAGAAGTCGTGTAGTGGAGAAGACGAGTAGTCGAGAAATCGTGCGGTGGAGAAGACGAGTTACCGAGAAGTCGTGCGGTGGAGAAGACGAGTAGTCGAGAAGTCAGGACGTCGAGAAGTCGTGTAGTGGAGAAGACGAGTAGTCGAGAAATCGTGCGGTGGAGAAGACGAGTTACCGAGAAGTCGTGCGGTGGAGAAGACGAGTAGTCGAGAAGTCAGGACGTCGAGAAGTCGTGTAGTGGAGAAGACGAGTAGTCGAGAAATCGTGCGGTGGAGAAGACGAGTAACCGAGAAGTCGTGCGGTGGAGAACACGAGTAACCGAGAAGTCGCGCAGTGGGAAGACTTGTTAAATTAAAACTTGCATTTATTGGATTACCAACACCTCTGCCACAGGTCACCCCAAAAGGTTTGCTACTTTTGATGACTGATCAGGGGTACACGGATTCAAGGGGTGAGGTTTGTCCAGATCTTGGCGGTGGACTACCAACTGCGTGGCAGGCCGGATCGCGAGAGATTCTTTAAGGGAGACCTTCTGACCTCTCCAGTAGGATTCTCTTGGAACATCACCTTGCACCGCAGTGGAAGGGACAGATACGTCTGTCACTCCTGGACACACTTGACTCCCAGATTATTACCCACCCCTCACACCTTTTTCCTTCTCGGAACTTCCTCTCCTTCCTTTCCTAAAACGACCCTCGACGTAATATCACCAAAGATGACTTAGGCCCTGAGGGGAATTTTTTTTACTTAGTGACTCCTGTATGGAGCTCTTGTAAAAAAGTGGAGAAGTGTAAATACCACACGTTACCCATTATAATATCTATGTTATGTTTCTATTTTGTTTTTTCCTTTAAAACAATTGTATAAAAACATTTGTAGTTTACGTGTTACTATATTGTTTATGTATCGTAAATGGACATACAGTCAGTAATCAGTGTAGGGTGGCAGGACTGGCAAAATGCCACGGGCCCCGCGGGGGCTGAGGCCCCGGCTCGAGAGGCCGCGAGCTCAGAAGTAACCTAACATTTTAAACAAAATTTAGCAAAAATTATAAATTTTATATAAGTACATGAAATCAATTAAAGTTAGACACAACTAAAGATCATATACAAATTCAAATAAATTATTAAGATTTAAACGCATTCAATTCGATCAATTTTAGACCGCATCCATTGGTTGCTTATTTTTTTGTCGCGGTGTTGAGGACATTTTGGTGCTAACACGGTGAAAGGCACTTCTGGTGGAATTCAAAAACTCATAAAAGATATCGAGCCAAATGCGGTATACGTTCACTGTGCTGCTCATAACTTAAATCTAGTACTTTATGATGCACTAAAGGCGGAACTCCTGCGCCAGAATACACATGAACACTAGCTTGAACCGCACTTATAAACGTTCTTTGTTTTCCGTCTCCGGCGTTTTTTTAAACATGGTTTGAAAGATTGTTGTGAACAGGTGTGAAGTTCGCGCGGTCACACAATTTTGCTAGTGGCCTGTCCACGAGTCCACGCGTACGCAACTGACTTGATGTTTGACGTTTAGCGTTTAAATAAATGTTAAAATATGTTCCGATGAAGAAGAGATGCTACATCAGGGAGAAAACAGAGATATTTTAATAGATGTTTATTTACCAGGAAAGATTTCCGACTAATATCAATTATTATGACCTAATGTTAGTATTTGAATTTCGAATGCGTAATTAATTACGCATTCGAAATTCAAACGTCAAAAGTCGGGTTCTGTTAAGAAATTTAGCGATGATATTGTAGACGAAATATAAAGGAGAACACGCAGATTTCAACTTAGACCTAACCTACCTCACTAGATTTTTATTAGGTATTTATTTATCAGGGAAAGAATAGAATACCTATTTTAATTGGTCAATTTCTTCCGTGTCTCTGAAATCGATTTATAAATTAATAGACTTTATTTACAAGTGAGTTCACGAAAGATATAATCATCCATTACGACAGTATTTATTTGCAATTCAAAGTCATAATTAGGTATTAGGCTCGCGCGGTTGACATAACCCCAAACGTCATTCGATTTATCTCCGGTACCAACCGCTCCGTACGGCTCCTGTAAAAATATGAACTTATTTCCCCCCCGCCGGCCCCGCCGGCCCCGCCTGCCTTCAGGCTTCCCGCTTCACCCACTTCAAAAATAATATTGATATTAATGTTGTTAATATTCGTTATTATATTATCAAATATATTTATTATATTGTATTTAGGTATCATAATATTTTAAAGTAGTGGTTATTAAGCTCAATCATTGCGCATAACCTCAAAAACTTGTTCGGTTTGATTCTCCATACATGACCGCATTGCGCGGCTCTTGTAAAAATATGAACACATTTCCCCCCGCCAGCCTTCCCCGTTCACCCGGGAGATGAATGTTTTCCGTCGCCTGTGGTAAAGCTTGAACACAGGGTTTTTGAACACGAAGTGTTCAAATTTTCAATGTTTTGGGTGCTGTTCAAGCTAGTGTTCATGTGTATTGTGGCGCAGGATACGCCGCTTTAGAGAGGTTATTGATATGCAACATTTTTTTAAACAGTTCAACAAATTAATAATTTTCTTTTGATACTATGAAAAGATGGAATATCTTGTCAAGTTTTATATCTGATAAAGAAAGGGAGCCTTTAACTTCGAAAGAATTAAAAACATCGAACCCAACTAGATGGACAGAACGTTATGATGCTATTTTTGTTTTAAAAGTTCGGTTTGTTGAAGTCTAAAAAGCAAAAGCAAAAGAAAACAATTCTGTTAAATTGCAAATCGGATGAAAGAATTGAAGCTTTTTCACTCAAGAAGAAGATCGAGAACTACAATTTTATTATGTTATTGGTTTTCCATTGCAAAATTCTACAAACTATCGATGCAGCCTCTAAGCACTTCAGTCTAAAGCCACCGATCTTTCAAATGCCTTAAGGCAGCGCTATTCGGCTGAAAAAGAAGAAGACGGAGAGATGTGTAATTACGAATGTTGGAAAGAGCGCGCTAATATTTTAAGTGAGTCTAGTTTTTGCACTGTTAATTCGTGGTGGAATTCCATTGTATTATAATTGAAATTAAAACACTTTTGCACTTTTTTCCACTAATTTATTTATACGAGGACCGGTTTCATCCTACTACGGACATTTTCAGTCTGGTCCGTCAGACCAATTAGTGGAAAAAAGTGCAAAAGTGTTTTAATTTCAACTATAATATTTTAAGTGATGAAATCGCAGCGAAAATGGCGAAAAAGCTTAATTAAACATGACTCGTTTAAAATAGATCAAAAATCTCGTGGAACGTATCTTAAGTATCATTTAAAGAAACATTGAGATTTTTTTCACAAATATAACTTGTAAAATAATAGAAATAGACTTGTTTAAAGTAATTTTTGGAGCATACCTTGCGATTTTTTTTCTATCGAGGGAATTTCTTATAATTTTCGTTTTGGCATGGAACGTATCTAGATATTATCTTAAAAAATAACATATTTTTTTTTAAGAGCTTAAAAACTTCAAATTTTTAAGGGAGATATAGAAGAAATAAGGTAAGAAATCGGTCGTAATTCGAATAGTGGTGGTTGGAAATTTGTTTGGAAAAATTAGAAAGGTATCGATATGAGTTTGAAAATTTAAAAAAGGAAGCAAATAGTATAGCGGAAAAATGGTCCATCAACCCTGAATTTTCTAAAACTCGTCAGAGGAAGGTGAAACGCCATTTAGAGAACCTGCTGATTAAAATTCAATTACAACGTGACGATTTTTACTGGGGGGGGGCATGAATTTGCCACTGGCCTCAGATGGTATAGTTACGCCTAACTAACTAACTAACCATCACGCCATTTCCCGCAGGGGTAGGCAGAGAGGACAGACCGCCAAACAACTCGATCTTGGCACACACTCCTTGCTTCGTTCACATTCATACATCGTCTCATACATGCTCTTCTATTATTCTGGACTATAGTTACGCCACTGTCTGTAATACAAAAAAGACTTAGATCTTCGATTGAATATCTTTTATACGGTTTTTGAATGGCACCATTAACTCCTCAAGCATCAGCCAGGAAGTCCGCTTTGCAGTGAAATCTAAATAACTGGAATATTTGTGAATATTTCGAAATAATTTTTGAAATAGAATTTTTTTTAATGCAAACAATGTTTCAAAAATGTCTCACCTTACGTTTTTTATAACTAAAATTACTGGTAACGTTAAAATAGAAAAACGTTCAAAATTTATTAGACATTTTTTGTCGTTTCATAAAAAAAAAAATCTAAAAGTTTCATATATTTTTCTTTCAAATACTGTCGGAAACTTGGTTTCACAGAGGTGCACATTTAAATTTTTCTGTTAACTTCTAGATTCGAATATAGAGCGTGGAGTTTTCTCTTTGTAAACCGATTAGATCATATTTTCATCAACGATTTCTACGGGACCTACGTGAGCTGTTCCCTATATCGAACGAATTAGTCGGAGTGGTTAAAACGTAAATTGATAGATTCATTTGGCTTAATATTTGACCAGTTTTTAAAATGACTAATGACTGAAGTCAGCGGGGAATCGGGGAGAGTCGGCAGCATTGAAAGACGTCTGAACTGTAGGGGCAGATTGCCAACAAAGTGAGAGGTCATTGAGTGATGGTCTGATGGGTTTTGGGAGTGATGTGCCATCGGATTACCTAACAACCTCTATCATCCAGTTTATGCCTGATCTGTCTAGTCCGCGAATTTGAAACTCTGCATAAATATTAACTTTACTATCTATTTCAATGTCTCGGTTATTTTGCCAATTTAAATCAAAATGTTGTAATATTTTTTACGTTAGTGCCAAAAGCTCTGAAGAGCTATTCTCTAAGAGATCATTCTCCCGCGAGATGTCCTGTCAGATTTGTGTGATTTTCTACAGCTGTTAAATGAATAAATAATCATGCATACTTGCAGGAATTCGTGTTTAAAACGACCCAAACTAAAATACGTGTCAATAACAGCCGTAAAAAATCACACAAATTTGACGGCACTTCTCGCAGGAGAACGATCTCTTATCACAAATTTTAGGGAATAGCCTTTCTGACGTATTTCTGTAAACCAGAAATCTTTATATTTTAACGTGGATCGTGATTCTTTTTACATGTTCATCGAAAGCAGTAGTTAAATGCACACAAGCATTTGCTTATTATGGGAGAACTTTAAAAAAGTAAATAAATAAAAAAAATAATTCTCTACTAACCGGGAATTGAAATAAGCTAATTAAGATTGTTAATTATTTTATTATTCAATAAAAAAAATATATATTTTGTCGACTTTGTTGTCAACTTTCCAATCTCTACTGATTCTAATTCACCTTTAGGATCATTCCTCATCATTCCTAACATACTAACATCATCTACATCTACGGAATAATGCAAAATCATATTTTTTTTTGTTTGAACATAGGATCGCTTACAAGTAGAAGACATCTTGGCCTTGAAAATAATCGAGCCATTTTTCATAAAATCTTTTTATAAGCCCAGAAAAAATGAAGTATCGGGCCTATCTTCTTTGTGTGCCCTATCAGGTCCCCCCGACGTTGGCGATCACTGTGGAAAATGTCTCTCTATCTTGTGCTGCCCGGAATAGCTCCTCCGCACTTCTAATGCCGGTCCACTCTCGTATATTTCTTGGCCAAGACATTTGTCTCCTACTAGGCCCTCGGCGACCTTATATTTTTCCTTTCAATATTAATTGGAGCAAGTGATACTTTTCCTCTCGAAGTACGTGACCCAGGTATGAAATTTTCCTGACTTTTATTGATGTGAGCAGTTCTCTATCTGCTCTAGCCCGCCTGAGAATTTCTATGTTGGTGATCATGTCGGTCCATGGAACCTTGAGCATTCTCCGGTGAAGCCACATTTCAAAATCCTCTAACCTGTTCATGGTATTTACTTTCAAGGTCCATGTCTCACATCCATACAGCAAGACTGACCACACATAACACTTTAACATTCTCTGCCTTAGTTTTAAATTGAGGTTGTCATTGCAGAAGAGGGATTTCAGCTGATTTTAGTACATAGTACTTAGCCGTTTTGAAATTAATCGCTTCAATTTTTTTTTTGTATACAGTCAATGATATGTATCATAAATACTCTTTATTGGAATCTCGATTTATTTTGTAGTATTTCTGAAAAAAATTCTTTAAAAAGCCTATTTTTTCGGCCTCTAGGGTGGCCTAACCCCTTAACCCTTCGAATAATGAGAAAATAATATCTATGAACTTTTGCCTGTCAAAGTTTGCACGCAAAAATTCTCGGTTCTTCCCATGCATTTCAAATGTTCATTTTTATTGGTTATTTTTTAATCTTTTTGAAAAAAAAAATTGTTCTAAAATCTAGATAAAATAATCTTTCCGATGTGCTTATCAAAAATTAATATTTTTGTTTTAAAATATTAAAATTTTTATATTGAAAATGTGAATTAGCTTAAAAATTACGTACCTGGGGTTTCCCCAAAAAAGTACATAAAATAAAAGAAAATTAAAATTTTAAATACAGATTCCTTTTTTTAAGAAAATTTGTAATAAAACTGTCACTTCACTTTTTATCACATTCATACAATTTTATTTTTAAATTAATTGTTTATTACGTCACACATTGGCGCAAAATAAAATCGTCACTTATGATCGGGTTTGTAAAATATCTGATCAATATAGCTCGTTTATTCCTAAGACAATAAGAAGCAATATTTCTTTCACTTTCAAATATAAAAGAAATCACAAATTTTTGCTTGACAGGAAGAGAGATATCTTACTTTTAATGACGCTCGGTCGTTCTGGGACAATCTGGGTCTCCTGTTATTATAACGGCATATGATGTTTTGGGACAACTAGGGTCTCCTGTGATTAGACGGGTTAAATGCTACTTAAGTCATTTGCCGAAGGATTTTTGCTCTATTTTAAACGTTTTTTTTTAATATTCGTATTTAAAATATCTCCCTTTCAAACCACCTTCTTCTTTTTAACGCTTACTATAGAGCCTTAAAGTGAAATGTGAGTCCGGCCCTGCCAATTCTCCTTGGCCATCCTACTTCCTAAGATACTCTTATATCTTGTTTAATCTGTGACAATAAAAACACTCCGCCCAGTATCGGCTATCATAGTACTCGTACATAATATATGGAACAGTTTTCCCTTCTACCCCGGCAGCTTTGCTCTGCGGACTACCCAGAACATCTGCGTCATTCTACTTTATTACGGTAGATTATTTGGTCAGAGTTTTATCGAGACTAGTAGTTGGTACCTGCCCATGTACATATTCTTTTAATGCCTACCAAATCGGTCGTAATCTGTATGCCTGCTCTAAACCGGGCTCGGAAAACGTATTTAAAATTTTCTGAAAAACAAAGAAAATAAATAATGTGCGCTTTTCACGTGCGGTAGCAACCTTAAAAAGACTAAAGTGGGGAGGCTACGAAGCACCGCATAAAGAGGAACCCGAGATAATATCCGACCAGAATTTTTTATTCAAAATTATCAATAACGTTGTTGACCACAACTATCTTCTAGAAAACATTAATTTCCACGGCTATACACGAAATACAAGGTCACACCAACTATTCCACATCTCGCACTCAAAAACAAATTACTCACAACATTCATTTCTCAGAAGGACGTACACAAAATATAATAACATCTTTTCAGGGGCTGATATTGTTTTAATCTAAGTTTTTTTATGTATATATACTATGAATTTTTGCGGAAACTTCGCTGGTTCATGCAACCATGTATAATGCAATTAATTACCTTAATATAATATGTATAACTGTTTGTTTCCCAAAAAACTAAAATAAAATTATAGGAAACACTGTATAACGTGCTCTGTCTCATTCTCTCGCAGGCTAAATCCTATGTTTGTCTATTTTTAGTGTCGATTTTTCGTTTCATCAAGTTTCAAATCACAACGGTGCTAAAGAAGTTTTCACTTCAAAAATTGAAATTACTTCGCTTACTTCGAAATGACTTCAACATGTGGTTTCATTTAAAATGTATTAAAATTACTTCGTCTGCGTTTGCCTTATGTTTCATAGACATTTTTAATTCAAAGGTTATCGTTTAAAAAATAAAATAAAAATTGAGTGCAGTTCAAACGCGGTAGAAGTGAAACCTCCACCCACTTCAAAGTGAGCTCGTAATCAAAGAGGCCAATGCGCGCAGTTTGATAGAGCGCGAGTTTCAAATCGCAACGGTGCTACTAAATAAGTTTACTTCAAAAATATATTTAAAAAATTAGTTTTCTGTAAAGTCGGTTTACGGACGGTAATTTTACGTGATAACGTTATATAATAACGATGGAGTGGAAGAGAGATAGATGCGTCACAAGCCGAACGTTTGTTCCGTGCTCTCGCTTGCACGCTCGGCTCAGGCGGAACGAGACAACGTGACAATGAGTGATGCTTTTCGTGAGTGCAGCCGGCGTTCATCGATTTACAAGACGTTATCACGTCAAACGTTGGAAAAAATCCGTGTGATGTTGATGTACACTCTTGTATTGGCAATTAAGGTCTGTTTGGCCAGACTTTTGAATCGCGAAAATCGTCCATATTCCATTTCTTGTTCCTCTTTATTCTACATTGTATTCAGTGTTACGGTACGGAATCTCTTGGCGTTATATTGTATTGTGCGGTCTAGTAATTATTAATGTTATTAGTAATTAACCAATTAACATTTGACTATTATTAGATCGAGACAGCCGATCAACATCCGTCTCTTACACCGCGTATCATGGGTCGGCAATAAACCGTATATCATCTTTTGTTGTGAAAGGGCCAAATATTTTATGTGCGGATTAGTGCGGGCCGCACTTGGTCACATGTCATTTCAGTTTACTTAATATTTGATTGGTGATTTGGCAGGAGTGCCCGGGTTCGTGGGGTGAGGTATGTGTAGCATAAAGGCTTCCACACGGCATCCGTGTGGAAGCCTTTTAAGATGAATTTTTGTGTAAAAATATTTTGGCTTTAAAAATAAAACGCTTATTGTATATTTTGCGACATTTTTTGTAGTCAAAATCAATTAAATTTTTGTGGTTGTATTTGACTTGCAAGTTTTTTTTTATATTAGCTTGCATTTTTGAAGTAGAGTCGCGTAATATTGCGTCTAAATATGAATCCGATAACCGAAACAGTGTTTGTTTTCTCAATTATTCAGATTTGAAAAAGCTTGCTCACAAATTTATGTACTACCGAACATAGTAATTATTTGCTCAGCAAACCATTTTAACTCCTTGTAGTTTTCAGAAGGCAAACCCCCAAGTTTTCCCTTTAAAAGCCATTTTAAGTGTGGTATCAATTTGCACATTTGATTTGCAAATCGCTCCTCCATCGCTATCCATTCCCTTTGCTCCCTTTCTTGCTCCCTTTCTCGCTATCTTTCACTCCGTTGTACACGTGCGTTGCGGCGAGAATCTTGCGGGCCGCACCAAGACGCCTCGCGGGCCGCAGGTTGCCGACCCATGCCGTATATCGTCATCCCGTTTGATTTTGAATTTGTACTGCAAGACCGAATTTCTGAATTTGAAATTTAGGTCCGACTACGGCCGTATTAAATATTCATCCCGACGTAAAACCAGGTCAAAACCCAATTTTATATCGATTCTCTTAAATTTAGCGCAGGTAAACCAAGATTGTTGATTAAAAAGTAATATTCTTATATAGTTGCAAAGGAAATGTTGTTTATGTTTGAGCAAACATTCAAATCGAAACAAATTGTTAACTCCTGTGTGGAGTTAACACATTAACTCCACACAGGAGGCCCTGAGGAAAATAATTTCCCTCAGGGCCTATGTCATCTTTGAAGATGCTGTGTGAAGGGTGTTTTTGAGGAGAGGAAGGAGTGAACATGGGTCTTGAAGAGACCCATGTTGTAGGAGGGAGGAAACGAAAGGAGTTGTTGTAAGAGGCCGGCAAATCGTTCCACAGCCGAGCTGTTGAACTCAAGAACGAGTCGTAGAAACGACCCGTTCTCATGTGACTAATATCAACCGTGTACAAATGTTGAGCGTGCGTTTGGCGTGTTTCCCGACTATGTACCGGTGCCGAGGGGATCAATGACGCTAGTTCCTCGGAGCATCTTCCATTGTAATACCGGTAGAACAAGGACAGCATTCCCACCTGGCGCCTGTGCTCTAAAGATTGCAATCCGTTTGTTAAATTAGGACAATCTATCAAACGGACCGCCCGTTTCTGCACAGAGTCAAGGGTTTTTTCAGGTATTTTGGGCTCCAGACCAGAGGTGGCTGCCAAATTCAACCGTGGGGCGCACTTGCGATTTGTACAGGATTAGCAGTTGTGTACTATTAAAGTACATTTGACATTGCTATCAAATTAGCAATTAACGCCTTTTTGTAAAAGGATAATTAAATAAAATGCACAATTTAGTAAAGCTGTACAAAATTATGATATAACTTTATGGATAGGTACTATAACAATAAATAACCCAAACGAAACTAATTGTTCCCGCTCGGCCGCTCGTTAAACCTTTACAAAAGGGTTACGAGTATTCACTCGTACTCTGGGTTAGCTGAAAGAATTTAAGTCCTGCCAAAGGTTTTTCCTTGAAGTTGCGCGGGTAGAACCGGGAGGCAACTTAACTTTTTTCGTGTTACCACGTGACCTTGTATTCATTCATCTGTATGGCTGAGCTGCGGGGTGCAAAATCTAACCAATAGCATCCCTCGCCCCTTATTGGTAAAGGACAAACGATACGGTAAAGAGACGGCATTCGAGATTAAGGCCACGCTTTCCGGCGCAAAAAGAAGAAGATGGAGAGGTATGTAATTACGAATGTTGGACAGAGCGCGCTAATATTTTCAATGATAAAATTGAAGCGGAAATTATAAAAATGCTTAATAAAACATGACTCGTTTAAAATAGAACAAAAATCTCGTGGAACGTATCTTAAGAAACAGTGTGAATTTTTCACAAATATAACTTGTGAAATAAAAGAAATAGACTTGTTTAAAAAAAAAAATCGGAGCATACTTTGCGATTTTTTTCTATCGAGGGAATTTCATATAATTTGCGTTTCGGCGTGGAACGTATCTAGATATTATCTTCAAAAATAACATATTTTTTTAAGAGCTTAAAAACTTCAAATGTTTAAGGGAGATATGTAAGAAATCGGCCGAATTCGGGTAGCGGCGGCTTAATGTTTGGTCATTTAAAAACAATTTTTGGTTATTAATAATATTCAAATTCGCATTTACGCTCTTTCTGATCTCTAATATTTCTACAAAAAAATATTACATTGTAATTTTAATGGCACTCAGTTGGATAAATAAAACCTGTTCCTTTAGTAAATTGTCCCCTCTTCCCTCTACCCTTTCTCACCTTTCATTGGAAATAAAATTACTGATATAACACTTTCTAACTTATGACATCTTCGCACACCCAACAGTCATGAGACTCGACTCCTGTAAATACCCCCTCAGTGGCAGTCCAATTAAAATAACAGCGCAGTTAACAGAAAGAGAGCGATGGTGGATATTTATTGGTGTAGTATTTCTTTTGTCCCCTGACTGATTACTCCCCGTAATGTAATTGCCCCGATTATGGACTGATTGACAGGACACTATACAGTATATAATGTATTATATAACTAAGCTTCCGCTGCAGGGTTGTCTACTAATTAAGTAATTAATTAAACGCCATATCATTGATTTGCTTTTGAAATCGTCTTGGACAAGAATTACCAAATTCGATATCGAATTATATATATCGATAGGTAATTGCAATGTGTAATAAATTCCTAGTCTAGGCGTTTTGTGAAGTCAATTCGAAATTTAACGTTATTTCCGTAAAAATCATTAATGTTAGAAAGTAAAACAAAACACCACGACAAACTGTTTTTGGTGCCATCAATTTTTTTGTCTGCGTATTTTGTAAATTGTTATTTTTGTAGTTGGGATTGGTGTAGTGTAGTTGGGAATGTGTTACCTTAAATTACTACGTGCGTAGTCGAGTAAATCTTTATGGCACAATGGGAGTTACAGTACGTGTTGACTATTCAAGACTAATGAGAGAGCGAGTGCTACAATTACAATCCTTTTTATACTACAGCATCTGCTGTCTCGCTCGTTTACCATAGTGGTCAAGTTAGCCACTAAAAATTCTTACTAAATAAATAAGTATATCCATTTTTGTGTCCCTTTGTCTGATTTTGTATTTAGACTTCATCCAAAGGTGACGACCAGTTTTGGCAATTCTTTTCGATTTTATTTTTATTTCCTTAGTCAGCAATTGTTTTAGGCTTATCGTTACATCTGATTTCCTTTTCTTTTTCTTTTTTCCTTTAATTTTCGTTACCTTTCCTTTTTCTTTCTTTTCCATTTCCTCACCCTTCTTCCTCAACGACACCAACCAAGGAAATTTTCTACTCTAGTAAAATAGACAATCGCCCAATATCTCTCCCAATCTCTTACCCGTAGGTATGTTAACGGATGCATTGCTTTATTTGAAATTATGTAACACGTCAGATAGGAATGCTGTGATGGTTCTACCGGCTTTTCCATGAATCACTCCACTAAGGATGCGAAGTTTAATAAAATTTTAACAATCGGTCAAATATTCGAAGTTGATTTTCTCATTCTGTGAAGGTTCTATTCAAGTTCTGTGATTATTTCAGTGTTAAGAAGCAACTGGTCCATAATGATTTAACAGAACTTGAATATAACTTACACAGAACGCCAAAATTAACTTAAAATATTTGAGGAATTGCTGAAATTTTTTTGCAACAATCTGTCCTAAGTTTAGCGTCACTGATTCTTTCGGCACCATTGCACAGTTGGGAGAGACTCTCTTAAGCGTCTTCCTACACTTGCACAAGGTTGACATTTTTTTATCACATGGAAAGTTGTCGTTTTCGAACAACTGTGTTCTTAACAATTGTGAAATAATTTGTCGGCTTTGTTTCCTTCCGTCTAAAATATGGATTCCTTCAAGCTCCAGGTTCACTCCTTTGCTCTTCTTAAAAAGACTCCCCAAAGAACCAGTTTCACTACTTCCTCTTCTGAAAAAAAGACCCCCCGAACAGCATCTCCAATAAGTTCCTACGAGAGAAACCTCATTTATGACGTTTTTAGAGCTTAATACGAAAATAATTAATGTGTCGTGTTATTGTACAAATTTGAGACTGATATAAAATATTAAATATAGGTATAGCGCTATTATTGGCAACCTTGTTCCTTGAAAGAACCGCGAGTAGTGATCAGGGTGGCCAATTCGTGGGGAATCCCCCAAATTGCGGGGAATTTCTAAAACTTTTCAAGAATTGGGCGTTTTGCGGGGAGAGATTTTTTTGTGGAAAAAATACGGTGATTCTGGAAATTCCTTGATAATCCAACCACATTGAAAAATATATTTACTTACAATAATCAGGGAATGTAAAAATTTCATTTTCGTTAGCAGCAAATGTTCAAACAAACTTACGTTTTTAAAGCCTTAACGAAAGAGAAAATCCGAAAAATGACTAAAATATTAAAAAATAAATGCTTATTTCATTAGAATTTGGTTTTATTTTAGAGGTTAAGAAACTTGTGGGGAATTTGAACATCTGTTGTAGGTTTTTTTTAAATGACTTTTCGCCTCAAAGGACTGGTCTAGCCAGTAATCTCTGGTAAGTGTAGTCTTGGGGGCATGAGCAAATTTTGTAATAATTACCAAAATCTATCTACATTAGGTACATAATAATAATATTAAAAATACGCAAAAACTCACAATACAAGATGGTAGGTACTTTAAAACGGTGACCGGACAACAATGTATAACTTCATCACTCCTTTGAAAAGTCGTTAATCACTGGAGCGACAGTGCAATTTAAAACTTTTTTCTCCGATTGCTCGAAATCATTTTGAATATTTTCCGCACATATTAAAAAAAATCACACATCCGAATTTTAATATGGAGACGTACAAACTGATTATCGTTCTATATAGCCAATGAATTCACATATCTTTTGACGATTATCACATATTCATAGGATTTATAAAAAAAATATTATAAAGTCGTAAACTTCTACTTAATTACTTACAAATAAGGGAAAATTTGCCAAAATTGGCAGCAAAGCAATCCGATGTATTTTAAACAGTGCCATATTGTGGCAAAAAGCGCTCCAGTGGTTATAAGGGCTGAAAAAAAAAACTTGTTAAATAGGTTTGGTTAGGTTTGGTTAGGTTTGGTTAGGTTAGGTTTGGTTAGATTTGGTTAGGTTTGGTTAGGTTTGGTAGGTTTGGTTAGGTTAGGTTTGGTTAGGTTAGGTTAGTTTAGTTTAGTTTAGGTTAGGTTAGGTTAGGTTAGGTTAGGTTAGGTTAGGAATAGGTGTTGAAATACCAATTTGTCGAACCTTTTAGAACTTGTGCATTGGCATTTGGCAACCCTGGTCCCTGGTAGTGATGCCCGGTGGCTTGCGGAGACCGGCCGCTGCTCGCCGCTACTGATCGCTGCTATTGCTCCCTGATCGCGTTCTTCCCGCGGCATTGACATCGGCCCAAATTAAACGTTGATCTTGATACCTATTTATACAGGTAAGCAGCACTTCATCACACCGCCGCGGTCGCGCGTCGTGCCTCGTGTCCTCGTAACTTTTTGTGATTTGTTTACGTGCGTGATTATTTACTGTTATTATTTATTTATTACTGTGTTTATTGTGGCTGTTATAAATTATTGTTACTCCGTAGTGCAGTGGTAGGTGGTAGGAAACTTAACTAAATTGGACTGAGTTTATTCCCAAGTGCAAAAATATAACTTAACAATACAGGACATACGGGTAAATATGCCAAATCTCTTTTTAAGAGTTAGCACAGGTGGCGTCTTGTTTATACAAACGTACCCCGATTTCCTCTCTTGATTTTGACACCGGTGCAAATATTTTAAAATTATTATGTCTTATTCCGCTTACTAGTTAATTCGCAATGTTTCTTATTCAAACAGTTTAGGCCCCGTACCCGAGCACGAACAGAAGAAGATGGAGAGATATGTAATTACGAATGTTGGAGAGAGCGCGCTAATATTTCAAACGATAAAAGTGAAGCGAAAATTGTGAAAATGTTTAATAAAATACGACTCGTTTAGAATAGAGCAAAAATATCGTGGGGGTTGTCTAAAACAACGTTCAAAGAAACACTGTGAATTGTATCGTACATATAACTTGTAAAATTATAGAGACAGGCTTGAAAATAAAAAAATTCAGAGCATACTTTGCGATTTTTTTCTATCGAGGGAATTTCATATAATTTGCGTTTCGGCGTGGGGGTTGTATAGATATTATCTTTAAAAAACATATATTTTTTTAAGAGCTTAAACTTCAAATGTTCAACGGAGATTTGCAAGAAATCGGTAGAAATTCGGATAGTGCCGCCTTAAATTTAGCTTTATTATTAGAAAAGCGAGTATTTATGTCGGGGGAGGCGAAAAAATATGTATTTTATATTTTAATTTTGTTAAAATTATTTCATTTGCGCGGTATATTTTATCAATTTACTTCATTTATAAATTGTATTTTTTTATTTATTTATTTGACGCCCAGAGGGCTTTTACATGATTTGTAGTGTAATTTTAATTTGACAAATACTTTGAAACTAAGGAAATAATACAAATAAAACTACATTAGATAAAAGTCATACAAACACATAAACATAAACAGAGAAATACAGCTATTTTATTGGTTTACAAGATGTGTTTAGTGATAGTGTTGAAATAATTTTTTTAATACCCACAAAACTCGCCAAGTTAATATTGAAAATGTCAACATCACCTAAGTACTTATTCCCCATGGTGTGAAGTCGTTGTATCGGAGAGTGGGCAATGTAGTTACGCTTATGAGTGCTGCTATAGAATATTGAATTTTGTCGTGTTGTTACTGTGGGTATTCGTAAGTTAATGAGTTGCAAGAGTTCACAACAGTCGAATTTAGAGTTAAGTATTTTGAATAAAAATGTTAAGTCGTTTATTTTACGTCTGTCTTCTAATGTATGTATTTTTAGAATATTGAATAAGTTTAATGAAAAACAATTACTTTGTGTAACAACCACTATTTAATTAACAATATCAACATGTTTCGAAAACTATGTTTTCTTCGTCAGGATAATAAGTTAATAAAAAATAACAAAAGACAAACAAGTATAGACTAATTAGAACATAGACAAAATATTAGAAAGGAGAGGTGATTAATTACCTAAAATATATCATAAAAAACAATTATATAAAATAAAATATAAAAATTATTTTAGAATCTGAAATTTTTTTAATTTTTATTTTTTTAATTTTTTTTTATTATTATTATTTAAACATCTTAGATGTTCCTTAACTCTAATTTTAAAATTTCTAGAAGTCTTCCCAATATAAAAAAGTTACAATCATTACAAATTACCCCAGATTTGTTCAAAAACACACCTTTGTCCTTGTTATTTAATATATAATTTTTTAATTTGTTATTTGCGTAAAAAGCTGGTTGGATATTATCTGGCATGTTTTAATTATCAAATTTGAAGTGTTATTATTTAAAAATACAATTTTTCTCCAATTATTATTCTTGTCAACTACGTGTGGATAAACAAAAGATCTAAAAAAAAATTTCTTATATTTTTTGTTTAACATATTATCTATTAATTGTGTAGTATAACCGTTATTTATTGCAATTTGTTTAATTGTATTTAATTCTGTTTTAAAATTTCTTGAAGATAGGGGAACATTAATTAGTCTACTTAGTAAGGTATGAAAAGCTGCTAATTTTTGTGAAAATGGATGATTAGAAGTTTCATGTATAATGATATCTGTATATGTAATACACAAAGTAATTGTTTTTCATTAAATTAATGATGACGCCACAAAGTAAATTTGCCTATTTTGAAGAAATATTTAATAAGTTATCGTATTTCAAGTCTTCTACTGGGATATTTAATTTAAAATTGATAAAAATACATTGTAAAAATTATATTGTTTGATATACAGTCAAAACAAGTTAGTTGTAGTATTTTATTAAATTTATTTTTCAATATAGTCAAGATTTAAGAAATTTAATTGCTAGCGAAACCAATTCTGCACCTTGGTGATTTTGAGCCATATGAACTTTGCTACACCATTTTTACCTTCATCAATTTTGTATTACATTTCTTAGATAATCAATCATCGATCACTGCTGCCAATCGTAGACAAAATATTATTGCCGTATAAAACAATAATTTATTCATGTTATGAAGTGAATGCATTATTGACAAGTTTGAATCTGTATTTATAATAAAAGGACATGGAAAGAAAGGTATAAGAATAATTACACACATCCGTTAGACAAACCCTGCTTGCCATACAAACCATTCAAAACCTGGGATGTATATAAATAAAGCGCCCTTAAGGTGATTTTCTCACAAAAATGGCGCTATAGAAATCATCTCCAAATTATTATTATTATATCTAAATGATGATGACAGATGAAATGCAGCTTTCGCAGCTTGAATCTCAACCCAGTAGCACTAGAATTTGAAGTAGATACTTTTTATTTTTATTTTGACGAGAATTTATTTTACAAGGTTGGGACTTCCGACAAATGATTTGATTGTTTATTAATTAAAAAACGGAATATTCCGTATTATCCGTGTATCGAACTTCGACAACACGAACGTTCCGTATTATCCGTGAGGTGGGCTTTTACATTTTTACCAGAAAATCCTAAAAAATCCTGCCTACTTTGAACGCCATCAACAAATTTGAAAATTGACAATGTGTATTTAAGCCGCCGCTATCCGATTTCGACCGATTTCTTACATATCTCCCTTAAACATTTGAAGTTTTTAAGCTCTTAAAAAATATATGTTATTTTTGAAGATATTATCTATACACGTTCCACGCCGAAAAGCAAATTATATGAAAAGCCCTCGATATAAAAAAATCGCAAAATATGCTCCGAAAATTATTTAAAACAAGTCTATTTCTATTATTTTACAAGTTATATTTGTGAAAAAATTCACAATGTTTTTAAATGATACTTAAGATACGTTCCATGAGATTTTTGATCTATTTAAAACGAGTCATGTTTTTTTAAGCTTTTTCGCAGTTTTCGCTGCAATTTTATCACTTAAAATATTAGCGCGCTCTGTCCAACATTCGTAATTACATATCTCTCCATCTTCTTCTTTTTCAGCCGAGAAGCGCCGCCTTAAACAGCGAAACGTATAATATTTTATCTCGACCAAGGAGTCTAACAGGTCTATTGGTGATAGTTTGTCTTTGTTGAAATTATTTTTTTGTTCTAAAAGGCTTAGTAGTGTTTTAACGTATAATTGCCGTATATCTAGTACGTCAAACATGTTGAATATTTGGTCTGTGTCAGTCATTCTATATTTTTGGTGGTCTTCTCTGCGATTTCCCCAAACAATGATTCCATCTTCTATTATGGACCGACTAAGTCGTCGCATGTCTCACAATAGATATACCTAGACCATCGACTTAATAAATAGTATAGGTATGCAGACTCTCAAGGCAAAATCAACCCTCGCCTAACCTCCCTTCGTTTGCTTCTCGTTTATTTGACCCACTTTAGTTTCTGTCGCAACCGTTTGCGTCGACCGCGAGTTTCGTTTCTCGGTTTAATTGATGAAAATTGACTCGGCGTGCATTATGCTACTGACACACTTGCTCATTAACAAGCCGGCTTATGAGCATGCTCATTAATGACAGATGATGACAACTGTCCACATTTGCTTATAAATGAGCAGGCTTGGTTTGAGCTTTTTCGTGAATGAGCGTGCTCAAAATCAACATTTGAACACACATGCTCTAATGTGCGTGCTCATGTCAAATAAATGTCTAATGGAGTTAGTTTCATTCGTTCAGAACTAAACAAAATAATATTATTGCTTATAATGCAATTATTTAAGAATCTTCTGACGTAAAAAAATTAGACGGTTGATTCGGGTCCAAGATGTCAACAAATCCGAAGATGATTAAATATTACAAATAAATGCTAATTTCAATAGAATGTGGTTTCATTTTGGATTAAAGGAGCTTTTGGGGAATTTGGAAATGTATTGTGGTAATTTTAGTGACTTGTGTTCCAAATATATTCGTGATGCCCATAATAAATCACGAAAAACGAGGTTTTTTCGTCTCCCCAGCGCTATTTTGACATTTTTGTAAATAAAGCGCAGGCGCGAACTGAGATAGGATTGAAATGAGCATGCTCATAAACTAGTCCGTTCACACATGCTTAGAGGCTTCTCGTTCTACCCAATAATCCAATGAGCATGCTCATAAATCAAACGGCTGTTGATTTGTAAGCATACTCATTTGGCTTCAAATGAGCATGCTTATTACTAGCAACATCACTGACACACATGTTACTAGGCAGCATGCTCTTTGGCTTCAAATCAGCAAGTGTGCCAGTAGCATAACACACTGGCTTTTCGTTGCTTTACCATCCGCCGCATTTATAAGATTAATTATTATTGAACCCTTGTCATCGACGTAACAAGTTATCATTGGAGCCAACTTAAGTTCTTATCGTAATTGATGGTTTTTTTATGTTTGTTATGTTATTAATTTCCCTAACCACGGGGTTCCAATAAAACTATCTTTCAATATAGGTGTATACAGCGTTGTGACAAAAACCATTTGCAGGTTTGCGAAGATTTGAAATTAGAAAAAGCAAAGGCAAATCAATTTATTTATTTCATTTCTGGCAATCCGGACACATATTGACCCGCCGCTACCCGAATTTTTAACGATTTCTTACATATCTCATATAATACATAGGTTGGGCAATGAACTTAGATACGGAATATGGAATACGAACTTGGGGGCACACCAGCATCACTTATATTAAATATATACAAAATTTATAAATTGCTATAATAAAAAAAATAGTAAGTAGCACCCAATATTTACAAACAAAGAAGACTTCTTAGTTAGTAATCTAAAACTACTGTTTGGTTCTGAGGGCCTATTTCCAATAAAGGGTCTTCTTTGGTACATTATTATAATGGATAATGAGGGAGAAAGGAAATACAAAAAGCAATTGGTGCATAATCACACCACGAGATTCACTGAAAATAAGGCCCTCATAATCCAAGAATAACAAATAAGTATGGAAGCAGAACACTTAAATACTTAATACCAGAGATTTTTAATAAATTCAATAAGCTTTTTAAACCTGAGAATAATGAGAACCTGCACCAATAACATTAAGGATGGGCGTACGCTGAGACATCGGTCGCGCAGAATGTTCAGCGCAAGATAGTTTTGGTTTTTGTGTTGTGTACGGAGCGACATACGTTGAGACGTGCATGTTTCTCATACATTCATCAACTGCGCTGAACATGCTGCGCGACCGATGTCTCAGCGCACGCCCATCCTCAGCGTTGGATAATAAATGACGATTCAATGTATCTTTGAACATCTCAACGTACCTGCCTAAACAATTTGTATTTAAGTAGGTACATTGAGATACATTATTTTATATACACATATAATATTTTATTTACATGTGTTATTAATTAAAAAAATATGTATATTATTTAATAGAACCTACAGACAAGCCGTCGTGTGACAGCTTTGTGGGACTAAAACTTGTATTAAATTTTTCTTGTATTAATAAATAATAATAAAAAAAAGAAAACTAACTGATGTCGCCAACATATTTAATTTAAACTTCGAAACATTTAAAGCCAAATTAGTCCACCACTTTTTAGATGTAAATAATGAATGAGAAATCATTTTATTTTATTCCGATTTTCTTTTGTTTGTTTTTTTTTATTGTTCGTATTCTAGATGCAAACAACGAGTAATTAAGTAAAAATTAATGTGTTTTGATTTTTTTCTAATGTTTTTGTTGCTCGTAGGTATATGAATTGTACATACGAGTTCTCTAAAGTCATCCAAGTGAATTTAGCATTAGATATATTCTTATTTATTTTATTGAGTTTATGCTTTATTTATATATTTTGTAATATTTTTTATTTATGGTTATACTGTTGTTTTAAATAAAATTTGTATTCGACATGTAAAAGCCCAATAGGGCGTCAATAAATAAATAAATAAATAAATAAATATCTCCCTTAAACATTTGAAGTTTTTAAGCTCTTCAAAAAATATATGCTATTTTTGAGATAATATGTAGACGCGTTCCACGCCGAAACGCAAATTATATGAAATTCCCTCGATAGAAAAAAATCGCAAAATATGCTCCGAAAATTATTTAAAACAAGGTATTTCTATTATTTTACAAGTTATATTTGTGAAAAAATTCACAATGTTTCTTTAAATGATACCTAAGATACGTTCCACGAGATTTTTGCTCTATTTTAAACGAGTCATGTTTTATTAAGCTTTTTCGCAATTTTCGCTTCAATTTTATCACTTGAAATATTAGCGCGCTCTAACCAACATTCATAATTACATATCTCCCCCTTCTTCTTTTTGAGCGGGGATGCGCCGCCTCAAAGCGAGACTGAGTGTTAATGTACATTTATGCTTTTTGAAATGCAATACTGGTATGAAGATGGTGTTAATTCATCGTAAATTATCAAATACCATTAGTACAAAAATACATTGCCGGCGAGCAAACGTTTATAAATAAACGAAAATTGTGTGATGCATTTCTGATATATCTTTCTTTTAGAATTTTTGTAGAAATCTTTCCCGGTTTACGAATAAAAATAACTTCTCAAAATTGTTTTTAATTCCTCTTAATCCCGTCATAAGCAAAGTTGTTGGAAGGCGGGGAAAGTGGAGAGGGATCGCGGGAGAGGAATGAGGGTGGCAAAGGATACGCAGGGGAGAGGTGACGGAGGGGTGGGGGACGAGGAAAGGGCAGAGGAAGGAATTGCAAAGGATACATAGTAGCGGTAGGGGATAGCAGGAGGTAAATTTGGAAAATCCATGCTTCTCACACTACGGATCGCCGTATGTGGCCTGCTCCCGCGTCTGGAAACCTTCCGATTTCATTCGTGTAACGTACCAGACGGATAAAAAAAAATATTGTGTATCCAAACGCACTTCAATAAACAGATTTAAAACACAAACCTTTTCTTTCTTTGGGTGGCATTGTGACGTATGCCGGATACTCCCTAGTTATTTATTTATTTATTGACGCCATATTGGGCTTTTACATATCGAATACAAAATTCATATAACAACACTATAAACCATTAAAAAAAAATTACAAAATATATAAATAAAGCATAAACTCGAAAAAAAATATATATCTAATGCTAAATCCACATGTATGACTTTAGAGAACTCATAGGTACAATTCATATACCTACGAGCAACAAAAACATTAAAAAAATCAAAATACATTAATTTTAACTTAATTACTCGTTGTTTCATATAGAAACAATAAAAAAACAAACAAGAGAAAATCGAAAAAATTTAATGATTTCTCATTCATTATTTACTTCTGAAAAGTGGGGGACCAATTTGGCTTTAAGTGTGTCGAAGTTTAAATTAAATATGTCAGCGACATCAGTTATTTCATTGCCCAACCTATGTATTCTTTCTATCACAGAATTCATAGCGGAATTCATAATATAATTTTAAAACGCATGCCAGAAAATGGCGTGTAAAGTACGAAAATTCGCGTCGTTTGTCCGAAAATTGCGAATTTCGAGTTGTTCTCGTGAAAATGGCGTAATAATGACGAAATTTCGCACGCAAAATGTCTATTACTACTTATCGTTCGACCTCTCTGTCAAGAAGGAAGAAATACACCCTGTAATCCATAAAATAAAGAATTCAACACTATTACAAGTGCCTTCCGTACAAATTTGAACGGAAAGAAATGTGCCACTGACTTTGTAACATTTCCCTTTTGGTTCTAGACCATTTAGCAAGCTGTCTATGGCAGTTGTTTTTCAGTTGCCTTGTTAACAGGTTGCCATGGTAGCGCTCAAAAATTTCGAATTGCGTTGACAACTGGTTTCGTTTCAGTTTCTCCGTGAGCGAAGGCCTTTACATTTGCTTGAAAATGTACATCTCCATCCCATTTGAATTTCTTAATCATGGTGAAATACAGTTTTGTACGGAAACATAGGCCGAAAATGGACCTATAATTGGATCACAAAACACTCTCACAAGGCGTTTCTTGTGCTATTCTTTATTCTATGGTGTAATCCTACACCCTCAGAGCATACTCGTATGTATTAGAGATAGAGAGTGGATAGAGCTATTATAGGGCCTCCAGCTACTAGCTAGGAGAAGCCTCCCGCGTTTGTCGGCCGCTAAACAATTACATTGTTTGCTCTGTTCAGTCAAAGCAGAGCAGTTCAGCTACCTTTATACACTACACAGACTGACTGGTAAGTCTGTCTTCTCGGCCTTCTATCCAAAATAAACAAAACATAAACTTCTGGCGACGCTTCCCGGTTCAAAAAGAAGAAGATGGAGAGATATGTAATTACGAATGTTGGACAGAGCGTGCTAATATTTTCAATGACAAAATTGAAGCGAAAATTTTGAAAACCCATTACGACCCCCACTTACAACTTGTGAACCCCCATTTTTTTATCACGCTAACCTAGGCCCCCGTCAAGTCTCCCCTGGGGGTCCACCTGGACCACTTTGGGAATCACTGCTCTAGTGTATTGGTGGCCTTTCTCTGCTTCTTCTGCCAAACGCTTTGCCAGTGACCATAAATTTCTCCAACTTGAGTCCTCAGTTTAGTGAGCAACGTGTTCAAAGTATCTTGAAATACGTTTGACGTAAGTATCTTAGTATGTAATATTCCCCAATTACTGCATTGTTTAAAATTGACTGAAGGTACTTGAATTTGTGCATATTAATTTCCATCACCCTGAAAAGGACGTAATGGTTCAGTGTGGTTCAGTCCATCGCACATCCGCTGCGCCGCCTATACATATACAGTATGTGCACTGTTATACAAGCAAGGCGATAAGATATTGCTTCGTTTATGGCTCAAACACCTATAAATAATGTGCCTCATTTAAAAATACATAATGATCGTAATGCTTCCACATTAGCAGGGCTGGACCTAGTTAAAACAATGTTCGGTTTAAAAATGTTGTATTAGGCCCTTTGTACTTGGAGATACTTACAAACTACGTGACTTTGACACAACCACAAGTAGCTTAACGATATGCTACTCTAGGTGACCGGACAACTCGGCATGAAACCAACTCAGAACCATCTCAGATCATCTCATTTAAAGTGATATTATATTTTAAAAAATTGGTTAAATAGGTTACGTTCGGTTAGGGTTATCGGCTAATTTAAAATTATTTTTTTCATAGCTTTTAATGAATTTTCAAGGAGGTGTGGAGTTGACTTTATTCTCAGTTGGCATGGAACCGCTACTCTAAGGGGCTACGCTAGAATTTTTTTTCTTTATATTTCGATAGTTTAAATATTAAAAAATATCTCCCTTAAAAGATTTTTCGAAATTCGAATTATTTAAAAGTTATAGCCGTTTTAGTGTCAATAGACGGAATCTAACTAGAATCTAAATACAACATAACTTTAAACGCCTTTTACTTGAAACTACTTTTTTCGAAACGTTTGTCACAAATCTCAAGTTCTAATAAACCGATTTTCTTGAAATTTGGCAAGAATTTTCTTTTTACATCCCATTATGGTAGGAAGCAAGAATTTTTTTTTACTATTTTTAAAAATTCGGAAAAGTAAAAAAAAAATCTTTTTTTTTTGAGTAACCGTCATTTTACGAGAAAATTAATTTTTAAAATTTTTCTTGGTTCCTACCATAAAGACATTAGTACTGATGAAGAATCTCCTTTTTTATTTTTCAAATGACTAGAAGGGTTGAAATCGTGACAAGATGGACACGCTCTTTCCCCCCTCCCTTTACTTCAACAGCGTGTAACTTTGTGAAATATTTTTTATATAAAAATATAGTATAAAAGTATATTTAAAATAAATATAAAAGTAAAATTAAAAAAAAAAATTTTTTTTAATCGACCGTCAAAAAACTTCTTAACAAAATTATTTTGCTAGTGTTCGTAAACGATACTACGCACCGCCTACGGGTTTTAAGTCAGTTGCACGCCACCAACAGTACCGGTACCGCACTACGCTAGTTGCATTCATATCTACTACTATACGTTTGACAAAAATGGTGATAAATCTTGATTGGAATATTAAATTTGTTCTGGAAATGGAAAAAATGCGTGTTTATATAACCATACATTACCAGCATATGTAAGAAAGGATTTAGTGGAGAAGGCTAAAGTTTAATATCTAAGCTATAAGTTTAGATATTGGGAAAAGAGTGTATTTTTCTGATGAATACTAGAATATAGACTTATGGGCATACTGTACAGGGCCCGCGAATACTTTAATAGTACATAACTGCTAACCCTGTACAAATCGCAAGTGCGCCCCACGGTTGTATTTGGTAGCCACCTCTGGTCTAGAGCCCCAAAATACCTAAAAAAAAACCTCGACTCTGTGCAGAAACGGGCGGTCCGTTTGATAGATTCTCCCATCTTAACGAATGAATTGCAATCTTTAGAGCACAGGCGTCGGGTGGGAATGCTATCCATGTTCTACCGGTATTACAATGGAAAATGCTCCGAGGAACTGGCGTTCCCCTCGGCACCAGTGCATATTCGGGAAACACGCCAAACACGCGCCCAACATTTGTACACGGTTGACATTAGTCACGTGAGAACGGGTCGTTTCTACGACTCGTTCTTGAGTTCAACAGCTCGGCTGTGGAACGATTTGCCGGCCTCTGTGTTTCCTCCCTCCTACAACATGAGTCTCTTCAAGACCCATGTTCACTCCTTCCCCTCCTCAAAAACACCCTCCACACAGCATCTTCAAAGATGACATAGGCACTGAGGGATATTATTTTCCTCAGGGCCTCCTGTGTGGAGTTAATGTAAAAAAAAAAAACCTCTGGTCTGGGGCCCCAAAATTCCAAAAAAAAACCCTCGACTCTGTGCAGAAACGGGCGGTCCGTTTGATAGATTCTCCTAACTTAACAAACGTATTGCAATCTCTAGAGCACAGGCGTCAGGTGGGAATGCTGTCCTTGTTCTACCGGTATTACAATGGAAGATGCTCCGAGGAACTAGCGTTCCCCTCGGCACCGGTGCATATTCGGGAAACACGCCAAACACGCGCCCAACATTTGTACACGGTTGACATTAGTCACATGAGAACGGGTCGTTTCTACGACTCGTTCTTGAGTTCAACAGCTCGGCTGTGGAACGATTTGCCGGCCTCTGTTTTTCCTCCCTCCTACAACATGGGTCTCTTCAAGACCCATGTTCACTCCTCTCTCCCCAAAAACACCCTCCACACAGCATCTTCAAAGATGTGTGGAGTTAATTTAAAAAAAAAAGTTAACAAGTGCACCAAATTTAAATAAAAATATTCTACAATCTGTATCAAGAATGAAACTTTTTGTCATCATCTCATGTCATCCCTACAGTTAATATATCTTTCGAGGGACAACGTTTTTTAGATCGTTTTTAACTCTTGTAATAAAGATAAACGAGAACATTTTCTTCATCGCTAGTCACTTGACATCGTATTAACTCCAAAAATGAAATGGTCATGTTCAGTTTGTTTCGGGTAGCGCTTGGCTACTTGCATTTGCGTTACAATCACGTAGTTTGTAAGTACATATCTCCATGTACGAAGGGCCTAATGTAAAGTGCCCGCCGCAAATTGGCACTCAGGATTAGGGGACCTTGTCGAAAACCCATACCACAGAACTAAATTGAGATCGACAGAATAAAAATGTAAGTAATGATAAATAAAGTATTATATCTGTTTGTATTTAAAAACTCCGATCCTGTGAGCTCTGACGTCATGAGATGTACGCATTTGCACTTGTTTTCTGGAATTTCTAGGTCAATAAAACCTATTCCAGATCGCAACTCGCAATGTATGCTGAACCATGAACTATGGAGCTTTGAAACTTATAAAATATTTCACAAGAAACCATTATCATTGTTTTGTAGGTAGATAGCTACTTTTATAAATTTAGCCTACCAGCTACAAGAAAAGATTAAAACTACAGCAAGAAAAAAATAAAATTTATGAACATCGATAAACGTTAGCTACGAAAAAACATTATTATTAATTATTTATTCATTCTCTCCTACTTGTCATTAAATTTAGTTCATTCTCAATTTGGGAGGCAGGTATGGGTACCGCCGCCTCAGGAACCATTTCTTGGGTAACCAACACTTCTGCCGCGGTGCGTTGGTGACGTAGCAGAGGTGCTCGGGTTTGTCTGGGTCTTGGCGGCGGATGCTTCTGGCCGCCAACTGCGTGGCAGGCTAGTTCAGGAGAGACCGGTTAAGGGAGACCTTTTGATATCTCGCAACATCGGTTGTACACGGTTGACATTTTTTTTACATGAGATGAGAGCCCTTGAGGTGATTTTTCACAAAAACGGCGCTCTACAAATTGTCCAATTATTATTATTATTATTATTATGAACTCCACACATGACGCCCTGAGGAAAATAATTTCCTTGACGGCCTATGTCATCTTTGGGGATGCTGCATGAAAGATTATTTGTCACATGAGAACGGGTCGCTTTTTCGATTCGTTCTTGAGTTCAACAGCTCGGCTATGGAACGATTTGCCGGCCTCTGTGTTTCCTCCCTCCTACAACATGGGTCTCTTCAAGACCGATGATCATTCCTTCCTCTCTTCAAAAAGACCCTCCACACAGCATCTTCAAAGGACATGGGCCTGAGGGAAATTGCATGTAGAGATCAGTGTATATAAGGCCAATTGGTCTGAGTAAATAATACAAGTAACTTGACCATTCAAAGCCTCAGGGCCTCCTGTGTGGAGTTAATGTAAAAAAAAAACACAGCATACCTCCTATGTTGGAGCTAATGAAAAAAGTTCACAGCATACCTCCTATGTTGGAGCTAATGAAAAAAAATCACAGCATACCTCCTACGTTGGAGCTAATGAAAAAAATTCACAGCATACCTCCTATGTTGGAG
The DNA here is from genome assembly GCA_936435175.1 of Glyphotaelius pellucidus. NCBI lineage: Eukaryota > Metazoa > Arthropoda > Insecta > Trichoptera > Limnephilidae > Glyphotaelius > Glyphotaelius pellucidus. The sequence continues at coordinate 26,523,147 of OW386559.1, forward strand.
CTAATGAAAAAAATTCACAGCATACCTCCTATGTTGGAGCTAATGAAAAAAATTCACAGCATACCTTTTATGTTGGAGCTAATGAAAAAAATTCACAGCATACCTCCTACGTTGGAGCTAATGAAAAAAAATCACAGCATACCTCCTATGTTGGAGCTAATGAAAAAAATTCGCTTCATTAGATAGTTGGCTATATTTTAAAGATGTTGGTATCTACCTAGAGTTTTTTCATAATTGTTTGTTTTAAATGCAGCCTTTTTCCAAGGTCCGGATTAACAATCCCGTCTCACATATTCTTCTCCCTTCGACCTTGACCCTAATTATGAGTAAAATTGCTTTTGTGTACTTATCAAAACAACGCAATAACAATGCAACGTTTTGAAGGTCGGGATTGTGGAGACTGGGAAGGGATGCGGTTTGTAACACGTGACAATAGATACCCAAACACACTCACAGACACACAGACCCGTAGCCAAACAGGTACACAACCACACTAAGCGGGAGACCCATGCACGTTTTTCGCCATCATATCTTGCCACGATTATGAAACACAACAAATTATACATAATATATTGTGATTAATTTATTGTATTTAGGAATCAGTTATTAATTAAATAACTAGAAAGTTTTCGGCGTGCGATAAAAAAAAGAAATTGTTTCTCCCCACATGTTCTTTTCCATTCGTACCCGTTCTCCTTCCGCCCTCCTCTTCTCTCCCGCATCCCTTTCCCTTCGCGCATTTTTCTCTCCTCCCTTCCGCTTTCCCCCACGCGATATCTTCCTCCCCAAACGAACAAATTTCATTACCAGAATTCACAATAAATCATTTAAAATAATATTCAGTATATTTACGGCACGTTCCACAGTGGAAGTACTCTCAGTATCGCCCTGGTTGTAAGGCCACAATTCAGAATTGAAACGTTGCTTGAAATGGCTTTAACCGTGTTTGGTGACCAGATCTGAATAGCCAGGTACTTCCCCACCTTCCTCTTCCCAATTTCCTTCCCTTCCCCACCACCTTTACAACAACTGCCTCACAACATTCCCCAATTGAGGATGCCATAGTCCCACTGGCTCCAGACGGGAGCAGCTGAGGACTCTTGTGAGGTATTCAAATTTTAAAAAAATACGAGTGTTATTTAGACCACACGACTGAACTTCTGAGAGGAAGAGAGAAAGAAAATGTGCGCGCACTGCTTTCTCTTGCTCCTACAGTGTGATACAGACAATAGACCAGCACTGTGTCTTAGATATACGAAACGTAACTGGCTATGAGAGAAAGAAAATGTGTGCTCGCACCTCTCTCTCCAGTAATATACGAAACGTAACTCTCTCTCTTTCTATCTTCACTAACTTATCCCTCTCAACTTCCGTTCGCCTCGTTTTCGTAACGCTCTCGTCACGCATTCACCAACATACTCCCCAAGTCAAGCGTGCGTAAAAAAGTTTTACTTCAAAAAAACAATTTTTTATCGAAAGATGAAACGGCCCGAACGCTTCAAATGTAACATTTTTAAAATTGGCGCTAATCGTTGATCAAAATGTATGTAACCGAGGCTGAAACAACCCAACCGTAGTTCAACCTACGCGTAAGTAAATGGAGTTTTGCTAAATGTTTATTTTTGGCTAACCCTCAACTTTAAGATGATATATACAGCCCGGCCGCGAAGTTTATATCTTTCGGCACGCATTACATTGTTTATTTTTACATTTGAATCATTGATACTTATTAATATAATAATAATGATTGTTAAGCCGCCGCTACCCGAATTTCTACCGATTTCTTACATATCTCACATTTGAAGTTTTTAAGCTCTTAAAAATATATGTTATTTTTGAAGATAATATCTAGATACGTTGCACGCCGAAACGCAAATTATGTGAAATTCCCTCGATAGAAAACAATCGCAAAGTGTGCTCCGAATATTATTAAAAATAAGTCTATTTCTATTATTTTATAAGAATGTTTCTTTAAGTGATACTTAAGATGCCTTCCACGAGATTTTTGCTCTATTTTAAACGAGTCATGTTTTATTGAGCATTTTCACAATTTTCGCTTCATTTTTATCATTTAAAATATCAGCGCGCTCTGTCCAACATTCGTAATTATATATCTCTCCATCTTCTTTTTGAGCGGGGAAGCGCCGCCTTATGGTCCGGTAATGCCCGCTCGAAAAGAAGAATAAGGAGAGATATGTAAATACGAATGTTAGAGGGAGCGCGCCAATATTAAAAATGAAAAAAAAGAAGCGAAAATTGTGAAAATGTATAATAAAACATGACCCGTTTAAAATAGAGTAAAAATCTCTCGGCAAATGTCTTAAGTAGCAATTAAAGAAACACTGTTTTTTTTTCATACATAACTTGTAAACTAACAGAAAAAAAGTGTTTAATAATTTTCAGCGCACACTTATCGAGGGATTCTCATATAATTACCGTTTCGGCTTGGCAAATTTGTAGGTATTAAAAAACAACAAATTAATTTTCATGGAAAGATATATACACTGCTTACACAGCCAGAGGGGGTAGTTTATCTGCTGTACACAATATAGCCCAGTCAATGAACGCATTGAACTGGAACATGCTAGAGGAAAGCTGAATTTTTGCAGGTGAATAGTACTTCTTATGTGGAGTATTTTCCAAAAAAGTCCCTACCCCTCCCCCGCTTGCTTCCTCCCCTGTCCCCTCCCAAACTTTACAATTTTAGAGTTCTACAAAATCCATTATATCTCTTAAACTATTATATGCATCTGAAAAAAAATTTCTCCGTTAAACTTCTTAAAAAGCTGTCTAAAAATAAGTTATAAATTTGTTTTTGTTATCTTTTACGGTTTGGCAAATAATAATGACATTGTCGCAAAAATAATTTTTTTTTTCGTAAAATTTTGATTTAAAGGTGAATATTTTTTTTATCTGGGGGGACACGCAAAAATATTTCATATAATTTATTTGCCAAATTTAATAAGCTTTAAAACAATGTATAATATTGCTTACCTTTATTCTTAATACTGGTCAAAATCCGATTCGATAGCGGGGCGGCACGGCGTGCTTGGCGGTCGGGCCCAGCCCGCTGTGCTTGCAGATGACCGATTTGAGCTTAGGTAGGTATTTATAGTTTTAAATTGAAAGTACTTTTTAATAGTACTACTTTTAGAGTACTTTTTAATTGATTCACGATATAAAAACGCTTTAACACTAAACTGTATAGTAATAGTAGTAATGGAGGCTTTCTTGCCTTTCTTTAAAAAAATGTCTTCAAATAAAGGTGGATGCGAAGCTAGTTCAAACTCAAAGTAGGATTTGAGCTTTGTAGGACTGTCACATACACATAATATTCTATTGAATATTTTAGGGTTGATTATAAATTCTTTGTTTCTAACTTTCTTAGATTTATTACTGGCTTGAGTATCAATCATATCCGATCTGTGTATTTTTACTTCTGAAAAACTTTGCCTTGCCATTTTCTTCATAGCTTTGAACCCTATCTCATAAGCATCGTCATATGTTTTAGTTGAGTCTGATACTAATCTCGAAGAAATGCAAATTAATTCACCAGACTTTCGAGCAAAAGTATTGTGTGTCACCAGTATGAATTTTGTTAAGTCTTGGTTATCCCGTAACTGACTCTCCCTAAGCTCAACATGCTGCTCACTTTTCTTGTAACTTAAACCCAAGAAACTATGAAAAGCTTCACTGATTGAAAGGAATAATGGAGCTCCTAATATCCATTTACTGAGAAATCCCACACCCTTGTAAGTGCTCCTACTGTTTTTAATGATTTCATCGATTTTATCAAGGATTGTTCATGTCTGTGCATGTATTGTGCACGTATCAGTCCAAACTCCTGAGCAAAACATATTGTTAAGTAAAAACATATTGTAAATTTTTCTGTCCGACTTGTCGCTTTGATTGTGTTTTAAGTGTCGGTGAAATGTTTAAGATTTATTGCAACTGTTTCGTCTTCACAAGCTAATTCATGTGACATCTTCTTGTTCACAATATTTCTTTTATTTCACGAGGAAAAAGTGTATCATGAGAGTCATTGCAAATTATTTTGACGATTGCAGCACCTGTAAGAACATAGGCTCTTACAGCTCTTGCATAAGCGTGTCATTTTATCATGCGTATCACTGTGGGACCTCCGTACACAGTTTTCCATAAATCTTCGAGCCCACTTTCTTCCGTGATCCAATACATCCCAAATATGATATTTACAAATGAAACTTCCTAGTCGTACAATAATTTTTGAAATTTCAGATGATCCACCAGCCCCCGCTACCATTCAATAGGTTTGAGAAAAAGCGGTTGGTCGAAGTTACAATGTCACACAATCGTTCATAAACCCGTTCCAGCTAACTTTTGAATGCACAATGCTAATTTTATGTCACTTGACCACAAATAATTGGTTGGAGATACAAAAGATAATGAATCGGCATGCTCTTTTCTGAAAGATATACATTCACTGAGATGGTTACATCTTTCAAGCCGCTCTTTTTTCTCTTCGCGTAACAAGGTTGAAGGATATTTTCTTGATTAACGAAGTTTCCATTTCATCACTGAAGACGAAGTACATCTAGACTTATAAAATTAGAGGCTGGATTGATGCACATTGCACTTTATTCTTCCCACGGCATGAAATGTGCTTAGGCCATCAAATGTTTTTATATTAACGTCGGCATTTTCGAACACAAATTGTGTGAATGTATCATCTTCGATTGTAGGAGGCCCAGCTCTTATTACAGATCTTTGGTATCTGTCACCTTCACGACACGACGAACAAATGCCCAATGACGACAACACTTCTATTAAATTCTTAGATCCGTACATTCTCTGTAGAAAACACAAACTTGTCTGAATTGATGACAAAAAGAACTTGGCCTTGCAGATGCTATTATGGCGTGGTTAATTACTAAACGTCTTCTCGTAACATCAGGTCCATTATCATACAATCTCTTCTTGGTTACAGTTAACGTGAACAGATTCAGAGTTTCAGGAACTAAATCATCACCCCCACGACTGATTTCCGGAACATCAGGATAGCTTTCACAATCATGTGGCATTTTTTTAAATATCTTTTCTGATTATTTCTGCGGCAGCAAGTATACAATTCTTAAACATTCCAGATTTGCATTCTTTTCTTTGTTTCTGTACCAGTCGCCTAGTATCTTATAACTTGAGTGAGACATGCACATGACAGTTTTTCTGCCAAAAATATACGTATACATAAAATCTTGAAAATAGTCAATTACTTGTTTTTTTAGGAAATGTATACGAGTACGGAAGATCACTGCCACAAATGTCTTTTACTATTTTCCCTAATTTCTCTAATATAAACTGACATTCGTCAGTATTTTCTAAAAAACTACAGAGTTTAAGAAAATTTTTAGCTGAATTATCATATTTAGGTGTTCCTATATACTGAGTTGGTTTACTTTTACAGAACTTCTTGTAACAAAAGCGGTGATAGCGAGCTTCTGCTACGACCAAATGAAACACACCTAAAAGTTTAGATTTTATTTTTGCACCCCATTTGTCATCTATTATATTACAATGTTTCCCCTATTTCTGGTCTTAACACCAAATGTATTTGTTAACGATATTTATGAGATAGTTTAAGATCAAACGCTGTTTTTTATTATCACAAATAATACTCACAAATAGTACTCCGTGAAATTAAATGTATTTTCTAAATGCCTTAGGAATGGCTGAGGTGTACCTACTGGTCAATAGGCTACAATTAACATTTGTGAAAGCTTTAATACTGCTAGGCTTATTATACATTTTTCTACAATCTACGTGCACAGTTGGTTACGCTACCTAAAGTGGTTATTTTAACATAATTATTATCTCTTTCAATACTAGCGTTAATTAGCATTTGTAACCCTTTCTTTACTTTAACAAAATTTCCTGGAAGGTATTTTTTACATAAAATACACAATAAGTTCTCTTCAGACATTTTCAGTGTTTTTTTTATTTATTAATTGTTAATTAATTTTTTCTCAATATTTTAACCTGATGAAGAAGGGAAAACGCACAAAAAACTTGATACACGGCTTGGCACAACCACGTCAAAATATAACCACAAAACCGACACACACCTTAACCTTAAGACATATCTTTTTTTTTAACATATGAGATCAAACTGACCATATTTATTTATTTTTTCGTTTGTTTCAACTTGATAAAACAGTCAGTAGCGACGCGACAAGAACTACATGTCGCTTGGCCTCGCCACTCCGTGTTACGGCCAGCCCGCGCACGCCGTTGCGTTTGTCCACTATTTTCGATAGAAATAAAAGATGTAAGTAAACATTGTTATGCATGGTTTTAAAGCTTATTAAATTTGACAACTTATTTGTAAAAAGTATTTTTTCATATTTTCTCAGACAAAAAAAATATTCAACAAAAATTTTTTTTTAACAACAATCTCATTATTATTGGCCAAACTAATGCAGATATTAAAAAAAGTTTTATTATAGAATTTTTAGGCAGTTTTATAAGAAATTCAACGACGAAATTTTTTTTCTGATAAATCTTTTAGTTTACGAGATATAATCGCTTTAGTAGAACCCCACATTTTAATGTTTGGGAGGGCACAGGAGAGGAAGCAAGCGGGGGAGGGGTAGGGACTTTTTTGGAAAATACTCCACATAAGATGTACTATCTACCTGCAAAAATTCAGCTCTCCCCTAGCATGTTCCAGTTAGGGCCTGTTTTTTGTCTAGATTGACTGGGCTAATAACCATTATTGATGATTTCTGAACGAATTTTGAAAATTTTCCAACGTATTTTGAATATCTAGTGTTGCACATTTTTGAAGATGTCGTAAAAACAAATACCATTTTAGAAACTAGATAAAATTACCTTTTAGACTTTTGTATTTAAATAAGAAAATAAAAAATCATTAAAAATGCATTTTTGGGTAGTAATTTTAACATATTAACGAAAAAAAAATTGTTCCGCCGTAAATAGGTAATTTGTATTTTAAATTTACAACCATCAAAATGATTTCTTTTGTTTTTAATCATATTTTTAGATAAATATAGTAAAATTTTCTTTTTAATGTTTTTCGTTTGCTCACAAATAATTGCCCAAATTACCTTTAAAATCATGACACATTAAAATCTTTAATGGCCAATATCTTATAATTTAAAGCAAAAATAAGTAAAGTAGCTCACATCCGGATAGATATTTCTTATATCTTTTGATTACAAAAATAATTTTTCGGTTTGGTTGGGTATTTTGATTTCAAATCAAAATTAAGATTTGTATGAAACGGGCCGCGCAAACGTTCCTCTTAATATGTCGATGGTTTTGAAAATATATATGTTAGAAGTCAAGTAAGTCAAATTCTGCTTAAAGAGACCATCTGTTTTTTTTGCTCCCGATTAGGATGACACAAACAACATTAGCACCGTGTTAATTAGTTACTAACCAATAACATTAATAATTACTAGACCGAACAATATAACGCCTAGAGATTCCTTCATCATAAATCGTACCGTAATACTCAACACAACATGGAACAAAGAGAAACACTAGAAATGCGATGTGGACGTATTCCGTGATCCAAAAGTCTGGCCAATCGGGCCTCAATTTTCCAATACAAAACTGTGTTTCACCATAACACTAGTGACAGACCTTGCTATGAAAGTGTCAGCGTTATTTGGTTTGGCATATTTCAGTATATCGCTCGCCATATAAGCTATGAAAGCGTCAGCGTTATTTGGCTTGTATGGCGAGCGAAATGCTGAAGTGGACCAAGCCAAATAACGCTAGTGCTTTTACGATAGCTAAGTTTGTCACTAGCATCACATAAAAAAACTTCCGTAGGTACAGTCCGCAGTATTACACGAAATTTTATAATGTTGAAAGACTTTGCAAAATAACTTTCAGAAATATCAAACCAAAGTAAAGCCTCGATTACATTGATCGAGTTTACAGTTTGTTTGTCCCTTTTTAGTGTCGCTTTTTCGTTTCATCCATTTTTAAATCACAACGGTGTTGTAGGAGTTTTCACTTCAAAAATAATTTCAGTGATTGAAAACATTTGACCATTTTCAGCAGAAGGAAGGAAAATTGAGCTTAGTTCGGGCACACGCACACGCCAACAACATATTTCTATCGGTTTATCCCTTCAGTGTGCTCATCAGTGGATGAAGAGTGCTGGCGTAACGATTACATGAAGCATATTAATTTAATGGTCACTGCCAAAAGTGCGATGTTTGAAGTAAGCACCTTGCTGCCCGGAGAATTCGACTAAAACCATTACATATTGATTCAAAAAGGCAGTAAAAACATTGCTTAATATATGAGAATTACTCTTTTTTTAAAATCATACGAAATAATATATCTGTAAAAATAAAATATATTAAGCGCCCTGAAGGTGATTTTTCACAAAAACAGCGCTATATAAATCATCCAAATATTATTATTATTATTTATATTTATGTCACCCTTTTAGAGTAATGCCGATTCGCTAGAGGTCAAAAGACATCACGCAGTAATGGGGGGAGGAAGTTGAGATTAACGTGATGTGGGGTGCTCTGTACGTAGTGATGTGAGACTAAAGTTCATGAACTACAAGTATTTCGTTGTTCTTCTATCGGCGGCTGTGATATTATATGCTCCTTGCTCCAGTTTGAAAGCCATTCATTTGCTGCTCTGTGCTTCAGGTTCAGAAAAAAATCCTCCTATGCTTTAAGCTCAAGATTCGTGAAAAACTCCTTTCAGTATTGATTTGTGTTCGATTTTAGGGTAAAAACTATTTCCACCACTGCTCCAGCTTTGTGAAAATATTAATTTCTCCACTGACCTAGCTTCGTACAAAAAAAAGACTCCTCCTCTATTTCAGTTCCGTGTAAAAACCCATTCCTCCACTGCTCTTCATGCAAAACTCATTCCTCCACTGCGCCAGCTTTATCTAAAACCCCTTTCACTGCTCTAGCTTCGTGCAAAACCCATTCCTCCACTGCTCCAGCTTCATGCGAAACCCATTCTTCCACGCTCTAGCTTCGTTCGAAAAAATTATTCTTCCACTGCTCTTCATGCAAAACCCATTCCTCCACTGCTTCAACTTCATGCTAAACCCATTTTTCCACGCTCCAGCTCCGTTCAAAAAAAATATTCCTCCACTTCTCCAGCTTCTGCCGACTATTATTTTTGTAAGAGCAAAACCTTATCCTCCACTGCGCCAGGTTCAGGCAAAAAACCATTCCTCCACTTTTCCGGCTTTGTGCAAAAACCCTCTCTTACACTGCTCTAGTTTCAGACAAAATCCCATCCGTCCAGTTTTGATTTCCAGTTTTTTTTTTAAATCTCTATTTTTTCCCATTATATCTGCATACATTTCAAGAGTAATTTTTACATAATTCTTAAAAAGTAAGATGCAAATATAAGATACAAGTAATGTAAAAGTTAGCAATAAGTAAATCTGTCTAAAGTGTAAGACAAAAGTAGGTAATGGGAACGCACTAAGGCACTGCCTGTGCATGGGTAATATAAACAAAAATGCCACATTACATCAGTAAGTACAAGTAAAAAAGATAAGTTTTAAAGTAAAGGTTTATAAATATAGATTATCTGTGAAAAATATTCTAAAAAAGTGAAACACAAGGTTTTGTTGATTTTTTGTTACAGTTTCAAGAAAGTAAATAATGTTAGTCTTGAATCTACCGTAGAATTGTATTGAAAAGTGATGCATGAAGGTTTACATAGAATTTATGGGAAAAGTGTTAACATTTGCATCATTCAGCCATAATTTTAATTATTTTATGTAGAGTGATATTTTATCTGTCATTGGAATGTGTTTTGGTAGAAGATTAAATGTAGGAGGACCAATAAAACTGCTATGTATTTGCATTCATTTGGTATTGATTACTTGAGGGGTGTAAAACATATTATTGGTTCTTTGCTTTTTTTTTTACATGAGCTCCACCCAGGAGGCCCTGAGGAAAATAATTTCCTCTAGGGCCTATGTCATCTTTGGGGATGCTGTGTGGAGGGTTTGTTAAAGGAAAGGAAGGAAAGGAGAGTTCTGGGAAGGAAAAAGGTATAAGGGGTGGGTAGGAATCTGGGGTTCAGTGTGTCCTAGTCATCCACCTTCAAGACCTAGACTAAACCTCACCCCATGAACCCGGGCACCCCTGCTAAATCACCAAATTTGCTAATTCTATTTTCATTTTTTTCGTAACAATTTTTGTTTTTAAATACATATTTCGTAGTCTGCAGATCAATAACTTACGGATATTGAATATTTTAGTCTCTTTGAATAACAACTCGGTCGAGAATGATTTATTTCTGTTATAAATAACTTTAATGATGCGTTTTTGAGTGTTTCTTAACAAATGCATCAAGTGCACCACCCCATCCTATAATGCCGTAGATTATTGAGGATTGTACCAGGGAAAAGTATATCATTCTCAATTTGTCAAGATTAAGTACTTCCTTACATCTATAAAATGTTTAAGTAACCGGGCTCTACTTCAAAGCCCTGATATTATGCTTTAAATTTTGTTAGTATTCTATTTGTGCTTTAGAATGCTTCATTTAATTATTTCGGCCGTATTTTTCCAAGTCATAACCAAACCAAAATAGCTCCACACCTGCTTCCCGACAGGTCCATTGTTAAATAAATAAGTCATGTATTGTATTATCCGTCTCTCCGTCACTTGAAACGATTTTGTCTAATTTGGACCGTCTGCGAAACGTTTATTATCAGCACGTGGAAGGGCGGCCTGTTCCATTATTCTCCAACCAATTTCACGGTTGGCCGAATGACAGATTTGAATGGCTGTCCACTGAGGCTGTTGTTGTGTTTGTGAGGCTAGGTTAGGCTGGGAACTGGGAACCTACATTGGAAAAATAATTACATTCCTACGAGGGCTCAGTTGTAACCTCTCTTTTTGTCACTACATGTTTCGTTATTGCGAAAAAAGGGTTAGGTTACACCACATCTATCAGCGGTATGCATATACTCCGCGATAACTAACTAACGCAATTTTCCGCAGGGGTAGGCATAGAGGACGGACCGCTAAACAATTCGGTATTGGCACACACTACCTTTCATACATCGTCTCATAAATACTATTATTCTGACTCTTGACATTCTATTATGGCCTGACCCAAGATCTCATCCACTTGAACGTCCCGTGTCCTTTTCGGGAGTCCCCGACTTCTTCTATAATTCACATTTGCGTCACATTTTCTTCTTAGATTATTTTTTTATTTATATTGGTTTATTCGCTCTGCATGCCCAAACCATCTGAGGGTACCTTTTTTAATCTTACTCATTACGCTTACATCAGCCGTGCATTCTTTACGGATATTCATATTTCTCACACGACCATGCATGGTTTTGTCACACGTAGGGATCTCATTTCTACAGCATTCAGCCTGCTTTCATCCTTCCTCTGCCAGTTCCATGCCTCACTGCCATACATCAGGGTACGTAGGTGGTATTTGTACTGCTAGCCCTGTACAAATCGCAAGTGCGCCCCACGGTTGAATTTGGCAGCCACCTCTGGTCTGGAGCCCCAAAATACCTGAAAAAAACCCTTGACTCTGTGCAGACACGGGCGGTCCGTTTGATAGATTCTCCTAATTTAACAAACGGATTGCAATCTTTAGAGCACAGGCGCCAGGTGGGAATACTGTCCTTGTTCTACCGGTATTACAATGGAAGATGCTCCGAGGAACTAACGTCATTGATCCCCTCGGCACCGGTGCATTGTCGGGAAACACGCCAAACGCGCGCTCAACATTTGTACACGGTTGACATTAGTCACATGAGAACGGGTCGTTTCTACGACTCGTTCTTGAGTTCAACAGCTCGGCTGTGGAACGATTTGCCGGCCTCTGTGTTTCCTCCCTCCTACAATATGGGTCTCTTCAAGACCCATGTTCACTCCTTCCTCTCCTCAAAAACACCCTCCTCATAGCATCCTCAAAGATGACATAGGCCCTGAGGGAAATTATTTTTTCCTCATGGCCTCCTGTGTGGAGTTAATGTAAAAACAAAAAAAAGGTACCAGCACTCCGTTTTGGACTGAAAGCTTCGCTTCTTTGGACAGTTTTTTTGTTACGTCAACGGCTGGAGTTACCTGCATTTACCCTACTTTCAATATCTTTATCAGCCTTCCCATCTCTCGTAAAAATACTTCCCCGATATACAAACTCATCCACCTGCTCCAAGTGCTGGAGTATTCATCATTCACATTTACTGGTCAGAGGTTGAGTGGGCATCACGTTCGGGTCCCACCCAGGCGTCCCGTGTTCGATTCCTCGACTGGCTAAGTCTTCCATCACAACACAAGCAACATTTTCGGCTTTCTGCGGTGGTAGTAGGAGATTTTCAAACATTGTTGGGTTATTCGTAACCCGGGAATGTTTGTCTTTCTTTAAAAAAAAAAAAATTTTGTACACTGTTTTCGTACTCTTTCTTTCAAACACCATGACTTTTGACTTACTGACTTCTACAAATAAGTATAACTTATTCTTCATACATACTTTGTTCATTCTAGACACGTCCTAGAAATAAAAAATTAAACCGTATCTCACTCAGGCGATATTGAGAATGTCTTCCATTCTAGCTGAAGGTAGTGGGGAGGGAAATAATATGAAGAAAAGGAAAACGGGGAAGTACACACGGCTAAAGCCATGTTCATATCGACATCGTTGCAGTGCTTCAAGAAGCTCCGCGGCAAATGGTTGCTGTCTGCACAGTCAACGGCACAACATATTAATTGATAAAGGAATACCTAGGGTTTTGTTTTGATTGTATTTTGTATGTATGTGAATTTTAATATTAATTGCTTTTATTTGAATTCTGATTCACATGATTAAATTTTTTTTAAATTCTATCATTTATATTACTAGCTTTTACCGGCGGTTTCGCCCGCATGGTATTAGGGGAAAATTACTGTAGCGCTTGCCCTTATCAATTATCCCCCCCTCGCCCTCCCCCTCCCGCATTCCAATTCATTCCCGGTACATTCAGTTTTCAAACAGCTCGCGTCCCACCTAAATTTCATAATGTCAGAGCTCACCAGTAGTAAAAAAAAATAATTCCACTTTGGTGCAGCCGTTCGGCAGTTATACGCGTACAAACGCGATAGACAGATATTAACTACGATTTCTCGCAAATATATCAACATCTTTTCCACGCCAACGATTTGTTTTCTGACGTTTGCAATAACTCACTTTTGTTAGCGACAGAAAACGTATAATAAATATAATATATTAATATTTATATTTCATAACGCCAGAGCTTACTTATTTATTTATTTATTTATTGATTAACGCCCTTTTTCAGGGCTTTTACATATTAATGGTAATAATAATAATACCTTTATATGCAGCCTATATTACTCGCATATAATGTAGCTTTCTATTGGTGAAAGAATTTTTAAAATCGGTTTATTGGTTTATACGTGAAAGTGTAATAAACAAACACCCAGTTTGGCATTTATAATATTAATATAGAATGTTGATTGAATAAATGTTTTTATTATTATTTCAAGCAACGTTTCAATTCCAAATAGTGGTCTTTCACCTGTGCGATACTTACAGTATCTTCCATTCTGTAACATATATTTGTCCTTCGTCCAATTTTGCCCCGCGATTAAAATCTCGTTCAAAAAGTCATCAAAATTTGGCTAACGGTCAACATAAAACGTCTTCTCCGTTTCGTTTCTAAAATGTTCACAGCTGTTTCCTTTGCCGGTAATGAGAACGATGTTATTTTTAAATTATTATTAACGAAAAATGCTGCCAAGTGAATACGTCATATTCCATAACAGTTATACAATATAACTAATTATTATTTTTGACAAAAGTAGGTCATGCTTGTTAAAAAATAGGTAGGTAAGATACGTTTATTTTTTAGGAAAATATCAGACACTAAATATGAAGGACGTTGAAGGGACAAATTGATGGTCTCCATTGTCGAGGGGCAAGGTTCTCCCAATAGCGATCCAGAGGTTGCAAGTTCAAATCCCGGCGTGCGCAGAAAAAAAAAAAATTTGATTGATTTGTGTTTTCATAATTCAATAATTTAAAATAATATAAGGTGTATTTGAGGCAGTGGAAGACACTCTCAATTGATGACCGACCGAAGGTTCGGTTTCGGTTACGGCAAGTTTCGGCAAAAAAATCTAGTTTCGGCTTCGGCAGAAAATCTGCCGAACCTTCGGCCGCACCGAAACTCTGCGTTTGTGAACCATCGCGCGTCGTTCGGCTGACTTCGTGGGTCGTGTGTCACCCGCCATCATCAGCTGAGTTCGCCGGCCGGTGCGGCGTGATTGTTTTGTGAGTTTATGTGTTATTTCTAGCGCATAGTGATTGATAGTAATGTAATTATTTTTTCACATACTTCAATTATTGTTTCTTATTTCACTTAACACGCGTTTACTGTCTGTATAAGTGTAAAAGTAAGCCAAATTTCACTAACAATAGATTTTTAACATGTCTCAAAAAGTTTCGGTTTCGGCCGAAACTGAGACAGATACCGAAGATCGGTTTCGGTAGAAAGTCTTGTTTCGGTCGGACACTACTCTCAATATCATCGCCCTGGTGTAAGACCACCATTTTAATGGAAATTTTTCATCGTTATTAAAAAGAAAATTGAAGGGGGCCCTCTATAAAGAAATTCCTGCGTGGTGCCATAGAGACTAACAATCTGTTTTTCTAACAGTCTGAGACTTGGGGCATGCAAATCGGATTTATAGTGTTTTTAATATGTTGTCAACTAGATTGAAAAAAGTAGTTTCGAGAAAAATGCGTTCGAAGTTTTTCTTAAGGTAATTTAACATACAATTTTTTTCAAACGGTTTCATATAAAATGCTGTATCTCCGCCAATTTTACGAATTTCTTTAAAACATTTGGCGAGAGCATTCTGACAAATGCATTTTTCAGAAAATGAAATAAAAAATGTCATTTTTTTGTGGTCTTTTGCCTTAACACAAGACAGGCAGACAAGTCTTAAAAAATCCGATCTGACGGATTTTGCCTTTATGTCTTAACTAGCTTTTACCCTCGGCTTCGCTCGCATAGTATTTGTGGGAAATTACTGTAGCAATTTGCAATACATAATGTCCTTTCCCGTGCGTCCCCGTTACCTTCCACCTTTCCCGCTTCCCCCTCCCTCGTCTCTCCCCTCTCCGCGAATCCCACCTTTCCCCTGCCTTTCCTCCCTGTCACAAAAATATATAAAATACACACATTTTCATTTACACAAATTTCATAACGCCAGAGCTTACCATTATATACAGCCTATGTTACTCGCTGATAATGTCGCTTTCTATTGGTGAAAGAATTTTTAAAATCGGCTTAGCGGCTTAGGCGTGAAAGCGTAACAAACAAACACACTCGCTTTCGCATTTATAATATAAGATAGATTGTCTATACTAATCTCGTAACGCTGTCTTAAGCCGCCGCTATTCGAATTTCGATCGATTTCTTACATATCTCCCTTAAACATTTGAAGTTTTTAAGCTCTTAAAAAAACATATGTTATTCCATTATTTTATCTATTATATTTATGATTAGTTAGTAAACCCTGAAGAAGTGAGCTTGGCTCACGAAACATGTTGGTTTTTTAAACAATAAAAGTGGTAAAAACTAAGTTTATTATTAATTTTGAATTAAAATGGTGCCACAAAATAAGTTTGCTGTGTTTGAAGAAGAAATATATGTTATTTTTGAAGATAATATCTGGATACGTTCCACGCCGAAACGCAAATTATATAAAATTCCCTCGATAGAAAAAAATCGCAATGTATGCTCCGAAAATTATTTAAAACAAGTCTATTTCTATTATTTTACAATTTATATTTGCGAAAAAATTCACAATGTTTCTTTAAATGATACTTAAGATACGTTCCACCAGATTTTTGCTCTATTTTAAACGAGTCATGTTTTATTAAGCTTTTTCGTTATTTTCGTTTCAATTTTATCGATTCAAATATTAGCGCGCTCTCTCCAACATTCGTAATTACATATCTCTCCATCTTCTTCTTTTCGAGAGCGGTTACGAGGCCTTAACGCGAAAGATAACACAAAAGCCTTTCTGACTTATGTCGTCCGTGTTGCTTATTCTTTGGCGGAGTTTAGAGTTTAGTGTTAGGGGGATTTGCATATTTGTAATGACAATGACGTTCCAGTCAGGGTCACCGACAGACTATTCACAAATGGGCGGATATTGGGATTTTTATTATTCATTAAACTCTCATTATCTGAGGAGTTGTGAAGGTAAGGTTGGATTAGGATTAGAAGCCAACATTGAACGAAAATGTCTAGGGAATCTGTTTGGAATTGACCTGTTAAACTATATATTTTCATTATCGTAGACTAGCCGAAATCCCTGGAGTTGTTCGGACTTCCTCATTTTTCTTCCAGAGTTCAGTAAATTTATTCGCTTTCAAAATATCACCAATGACTTTGTATAAGTGCTAAGCCAAAAACAAGGCAATTGTATTTGTCTTCGATTTCGTAGTTTTAGTGTACTCGCGCGTCGCGTAAGGTCGTGTCCTACTAGTAAGTAAATTACATTTAAAAAGCGCCAAAATGCCTTCTTGTGTGAAGAGATAAAGCTTCCATTACATGACAAACACTAGTAAAGGCCAAGAAATAACTTTTCATTCGTAAATACATGCAAATTATGTATTATTATAAAAAATGCAATTATTTCGATTTTTTCCTGGAGATTTATAGCGCCGTTAGAGAAAATGAGATAGCAAACAATTAAATATAAGGACAACCTATGACTAGGTTGTCTCATACAGAATTCCATTTTCGTCTTAGTGTAAGCGAGTGTAATGCAAGCGTTATATGGGTTGTTCTTTTTAACCTACATAACTTTTACCACTCTGTCACATTTTGTTTTTACTATAAATGAATCTCTCTGGATCTCAGAGGAGAAATTGTAGCAAGGGGGAAAGGAGGCCTAAAATGCCTATTGGGGGTGACAAACACGAGCTGCGTGTATACCTATTTCGAATGATAACCCACGTGACATAATTGTCATACGACATGAAAATTGAAAATAATGATCGCTGTTACTTGATAGGTTATATATACCTTTTGGAGTTTAAAACTAATTTTAAATTTTATGTCGTCATATCATTTTTTGTAAAATTATAGAATACACGCAAGTCGAGGTGGCAAAAGACAACTGTGATTTGTGTGAAATACACTTCTATCACGAAGAGTTACAACTCTGTCACGCAATTTTTACTATACAAATATAAACACATATATTTTTAAAACGCACACAGTCGTTATGTCTTTAGTACAGTAGATTTTAAAGTAATAAAATAATAATATTGTTAATTCAGTTGATTTTTTCTCCACTAACTGGTGGAGACAACTTTATGTAGGTTAAAAAGAAAAACGATCCGTATAGAATGTAGTATTCGGCGCAACATGAAAACGCCGACCGTTCCTATATCTATGTCGTTTATACACACACTTTGAATGTCTATATTTGTCATGGATGAATAACCTTTGATATAAGAATTTACTGAAAACAAGAGTATTTCTTATTTGCCAAATTATACCTTGAGTTTATGAGATAATGGCGAGTCTGCATAGAACGTCATTGTCAATGCGTCCTTGTTTTCAGAGCTGTCTCGAATGCAGCGTCTTCTGTACCGAACTGTGATCCACCTTAGTAAATAATAGTAGGTACATAGTTAGTTGTGCATTCTATTACCGTCTCGTTGCGAGATGCAACGTCGAGGTCAGGGAGACCGCGTGCTTACAACTACTATTTACTAAACTGTTCAGTGTTAGTTCGTGTTGTGAGGCAGGGGAGGCTGTGCCTCCCCAAAAAATAGAAAAGAAAAGCGGAAAAAGATACAAATACCCATAATCCATACCTCAAATATATAGGAAAACTTTAATTCCAATGTTACCAATTTATAAATCATATTAGTCCTAAAGTTGGTATTACATAAAGCAGTACAATAATACCCTAGTGAGGCAGATATAGGGCCCGCCTCCGAGAGTCGCCGAATTCATGTTGGCAGAGGGGACGTAAAGTCACGTGGAATCGAAATGTACGGAAGCCGGCAAATTCGTGCGTTGTTTAGTTTGAGGCGCGCCTCAAACTAAACAATTCCGAAATAGAATCGTATCACTTACGATTAGAGCTTTAGTGATCAAATTTTGTCATTATTTGAGATATTAGGTGGCAGTAGGTATCTACGGAGTATAGGTATTTGGATTTATTTATTATACTAGCTAAAGTCCCCGGCGTTGCCCGGGTTTCAGACAGAGTTTGGCGAAATCTAATGCAGACAGTGGTCTTCCTCTTGTTTTGAACGTCAAGTGTGTTTCATCGATTTCATCGATAAGTCTCAACGTTCACAGGGGTGGGGTGGATTCTCACATACAATAAATAACCTTCATCTTGCTTTGAAAATCACGAATGCTAAATTTCATCAAAATCGTAATAAAACTGTAGATTTATAAAAAAAAAAATCGAAAAAATGCCACCCACCCAAAGATATTGAAGTATAAGCGCCCACCCGATGTCCGCCGCGCGGCCGCCCGCCACAGACAATCCACTTTATATAAATAGATAGACAGATAGATTAAATTGATATGATTACAGAAACTAACAAAATTCATTAATATGCTTTTTTTAAGTAGGAAATTACATGTTTTACAAACTATTTAAATGTCGAATCGGTTCCATGCCAACTGAGAATAAAGTCAACTCAACACCTTCTTGAAAAGTCATTAACAGCTATGAAAAAAATTATTTTAAATTAGCCGATAACCCTAACCTAATGTAACCTATTTAACCAATTTATTTATATATATATTTTTATCACGCTAAATGACTCATCTGAGATGGTTCTGAGTTGGTTTCATTCCGAGTGGTCCGGTCACCGTCAAATCAGCACAACTTTACTCCAATATTTTGGCGCTCACAAAATACTTCTTCGAACATTTGGACAAATCATTAGAACATCATGTGCATCTTAAATCATAATAATATATTATGTAGTCACCGGTGAATTATTTATGGGTTATTTGTGGTTTTGCAGCCATCGCGAGCGTCACTATTTTAATTTCAGT
Source organism: Glyphotaelius pellucidus (assembly GCA_936435175.1). Taxonomy (NCBI): domain Eukaryota; kingdom Metazoa; phylum Arthropoda; class Insecta; order Trichoptera; family Limnephilidae; genus Glyphotaelius; species Glyphotaelius pellucidus. Next base: position 26,542,231 of record OW386559.1, read on the forward strand.
CATGATATGATGATTTATTAACAGCTGTAAATTGCAATTTTATCATGGAAGAGCATTAGTATCTCGCCAAGATATCTGTTCTTGTGGAACTAAAAAGCCAGGTCGATACTGAGAGTATCTTCCATACTGGAACAGTTTACAAACATACCTATATTCGCAATGTTCACCGTGTTTCATGATTCTACCACGAAAGCTCAGCAGGTGATTGATTATTTATGATATTCTTAGAAAAACTCGTAATCTAGTTTGACAAATACTTTGTTGAATAAAACTTATAGGTATACTAGTTGGTTCCATGCCAACTGAGAATAAAGCCAACCCAACATCTCCTTGAAGTCATTACAAGCTATGAAAAAAATAATTTTAAATTAGCCGATAACCCTAACGTAACCTATTTAACCAATTTTTTATCACTCTAAATGACTTATCTGAGACGGTTCTGGGTTAGTTTCATTCCGAGTTGTCCGGTCACCATACTAGTTGACCTGGCCACGCGTTGCTGCGACTAACGAAACAAAACGCCATCTGTTAATTTGCAAGCAAATCAAATTCACACTGCTTGCTTGCCAGCCCGCTCACAGACATTCTTATATATTTCAACCAATTAACACAAATCCTTGTCAAATTATATACATAAACCTTCCTCATGAATCACTCTATCTATTGGTGAAATCTGCATGAAAATCCGTTAAGTAGTTTTTGAGTTTATCGCTAACAGACAGACAGACGCGACGGAGGACTTTGATTTATAGTAAGTAGAGATAATAATTTTTTTAAATATATTATTTCAAAGTTCAAGCATTACGTGTGGCCATGGCATTACACGGCGACATGATAAGCGATTGATCTTTTGTGAAAACTCTGGCGAAACTGAGTTGGTAGAATTGCCTTATTGATATTGCTTTTAGAAATAATGTCAAATGGAATCAATTTTGATGGAACGATACTATTTTCTGTAAAATGGGACCAATTTTGATGGAACGATACTATTTTCTGTAAAATGGGACCAATTTTGATGGAACGATACTATTTTCTGTAAAATGGGACCAATTTTGATGGAACGATACTATTTTCTGTAAAATGGGACCAATTTTGGATGAATGTGATCAGTTTTGTTAGATTGGGAACAGTTTGGTAATAAAAAATCAAAAAACATATTTAATTAATTAAATTATTGTAAATTTTATTGGAACGGAATCAATTTTTGGTGGAAAGCAATCTATTTTGGTGGATCGGAACCAATATTGTAAAATGGGACTAATGTTGATAAAATTGGACTTGTTTTTGTTTAAATGGGAAAAAATTTGTCAACATTGGAGCGATTTTGATAAAATTGGACTAATTTTGCTAAAACTGGACTAATTTTATAGGAATGAAACTCATTTTACTGGAATCCTACCAAGGCAAATTTTGTTGAAGTCAATTTTGGTAAAAAAGAACCAATTCGGGTTTAATGGGATCAACTTTTGATAGAAAGAGACTAATTAAGTTTAAGTCACTTTTGATAAAATATAAGCAATTTTGGTAAAATGGGACCAATTTTGCGAGAATTTTGGACCAACTTTTTTGGTAGAAAGAGGCCAATTTTGTTGAAATCAATTTTGGTAAAATGGGAAATGTATATAAACATCGAAGGAACGACATTTTTAAAAGACATTCCGGGGCTCTTTCTTTATCTTTGGTAAACAGACATTATTAGAGTGACCAATGAGCCACTTGCATGCACTTTTAATCGGCTAGTAATTTTATTAAATACTTTATAAAACTTTGCTTTAATATTTCCGTTTCGTATTTTGTGGAAGTCGTGAGAAATATTCAGTGTCGTAGTTCACCGTTCCCCAAACCTTCTTCCTTAGTAGTATTGAGTCTTGACCGTGGAGCGGTGGAATGCAGAGATTTATTGCAAACTTGAAACATTTTCAAATACAAGTGAGTTTAACGCTAATTTGTGTTGTAACGTGTCTGTCGGCTTGTCCGCCACTATACACTGATATACAGACCCGGACTTAGCAGGGTTAAAGAGATACAACCCAGGGCTCTCTAATTTGTAGTGGCCGGAAACATTCATATAAATAATATTATTCGCAAATAATTCACGAATTTTGATTATGAACGTTTTTCTTAATACATAAATAATTTATTTTTATTTTTATTGAATATAATGGTACAGAGGTTACATGTTTTTATAAATTAAATAAAGTTTTTCTTTTAAAAATACATCAATTAATAAGTATTACACCTTTTTTAGAGCAGAGCTCGAGTAAAAAAGGCCGAGAAAACGAATTAAAGCACAATTTAACAAAAAAAATAGTAATTTTTTTTATGTGTAAAACAAAAGATAGGAATTTAACAGTGAAATAAGAAAAAAAGGTCGTATATGTAAGTATACACATACACACACGTAGATATACACACATACCTACATATATATATGTATACAAAATGTTATCGGCATGTGTACATACATAAAAACATATGCATATGTGTACACATACATATATAAAAATATACATATATGAATATAACAGAAATGAAGTTGAGTAGGTAACAAAAGAAAGGAGAAAAATAAAGAAAGAAAATGGATATCCGTATACTACAATTGTGTTGAGAAGTATAGTATTATAAGATGTAGTCATAATAATGTGTTTTTATTGATTTTTTGATTTTTTTATAATTAGTTTCCAATCTTAGATTAACTGGTAATTGGTTAAACCATTTCACTCCAGTATATTTATAGAATTGTTGGGCTGTGGTAGTGTTACAACGAAGGACAGTCATAGAGCCAAGTATATTGTTCTAATGCTGTTTGAAAAATGAGTAAGGTTATCATTATTGAAGCAATCTTTGTGTATTTGTAAAATTGTAATTTTTTTATAAATAATGTGAAGTGAAGGTACTTTAAAATCTTGAAATAGTTTAATGGTGGGGTAATCATATGACTTTTTTAAAATTATTTTTATTATTGTTTTTTGAATGATTTTCAAAGGTAAAAGAGAAGTTTTGAAGGCACCACCCCAACCAACAATTCCATATTGTAGCACTGATTGAAGTAAGGAAAAATAAATGTTTCTTAATATCGTAATATTTAAAATGTTTCGAATTTTAATGAAAATGTACATTAATTTTCTTATTCTCTCAACTGTTGAACTGATTTGTATTTTCCACTCTATGTTGCTATCTATAATTTCACCCAAGTATTTAACGTTGGTTTTGACAGTAAGCGTAGAACAATCAGGTTTACATGGATATGAATTTGAATTACAATCATATGAGTGGATACATATGTTTACATTCTCAGGGATAGCATTTTTATTCAAAGTGTTTATTGATCGTAGTCCTACAGGAATTTGTCAACAGTTGCCGAAATGGGATTTTTAAGAGAGGTGGCAGGAAATACAAAATTGATCGTAGTCCTACAGGAGCGTGTCAGCTTCAGGAACATGTGAGCAGCTGCCGAAATGAGATTTTTAAGAGGGGTGGCAGGATATACAAAGTTGATCGTAGTCCTACTGAAATTTGTCGACAACTGCCGAAATGAGATGTTTTAAAAGGTGGCAGGAAACACAAAGTTGATCGTAGTCCTATAAGGCATGTGTCAGCAGCTGCCGAAATGAGATCTTTGAGAGGGGTGGCAGGAAATACAAAATGGGATCGAATAAGCTTGACGTTCCGAGACGAGTTAAACAACGAACCTGCTAAAAAAATAAATAAAACAAGTAAGTCATACGCAGTGTGTAAGTGTGTGAGTTAATGCATGATAAAGCCACCTCAATTAAGTACAATGAACGAAGTAGTGTCAGAAAAATATATGACGCAAATGTGAATGGTAGAAGAAATCGGGGACGCCCGAGGAAGACATGGCACGATCAAGTGAATCAGATACTTGAGTCGGGCCATGTCAAAAGTCAGAATAATAGAAGAGTATGTATGAGACGATGTATGAATGTGAGTGAAGCAAAGAGTGTGTGCCAGGACCGAGTTGTTTGGCGGTCCGTCCTCTCTGCCTACCCCTGCGGGGAAACGGCGTGATGGTTAGTTAGTTAGTTAGTTTACCCGCCCTGGTATAAGTAACAGATGGTTACTCCTTCAAGGCTCTCGCAAGGACTCTAATTTTTTTGAATGAACGAATCTGCATTTAAGTTTGAACGAATTTAGACCTCCAGTTTCCCTGCATACGTTGTTAGTAAGCAGTAAGTGCTTACATAATATCCAAAATGCAAGCTAAATAATTTAAAGCAAGTCGGGGATACATTAATTCGCGACCTTATAGTGTGGATAACACAGTCCTGGACGGCCGGCGTAGTCCAGCGGTAAGGCGCTTGACTAGCATTCCGAAGGTCGCGGGATCGAATCCCGGCGTGGCAAATAAATTTTATTTGATTAATTTGTGTTATTTCACAATTTATTCATTTAAAATAATATATAGTATATTGCGGCACGTTCCAGAGTGGAAGATACTCTCAGTATCGCCCTGGTGTAAGACTACCGTTCAGAATTGAAACGTTGCTTGAAATGGCTTTAGCCGTGTTTGGTGACCAGATCTGAATAGCCAGGTACTTCCCACCTTCCTCTTCCTCATCTTCTTCCCCTCCCCTCTACCTTCAGCCTTACAACATACCCCAATTGGGGATGCCATAGTCTCACTGGCTCCAGACGGGAGCAGTTGGGACTCTTGTGCGGTATTCATGTAAAAAAAGGGCCATTTCCGTGGCAGATCCGGCCCTGGTGACCCGTAAAAGAAATCAGTGCACAGTGTGTCCAGCCATGGGTTATTTTAGTTTATTCAGCGAGTCTAGAGCTATAGACAGTAGGTCTGTAACAGCATAGAAGTATTCACCATAACAGATTTGGCAACTTCGCAAAATTCGCTCCGTACTGTGTTCTGACCTGTGTCACTCAAATAACTTGTCCAGGGCTGGATTCAGAGACATTAATATTTTTGTTAAATGGTCATAATCATAGGTGTGACTTAGAGGGGGATGGGATCAGTGTTGTCTCAGTTCTTTTAGAGCTAGATTTAGCTCTAAATTGAGGTCGTATCAGAACAATGACTAGATTAAAACATAAATGAAAAATAAATCAGAGTGTGCAATTTACACGCGGCAGAAGTGAAACCTTTAGAAAACTAAAATAGACAAGAATGCATGGGAAGGTACGAAGTACCGCACGAAGAGGAGACCGATTATACTATCTCACTCGCAGACTAAATCCCATGGATGTATGCGTTTTTCTCTTTTTAGTGGCGCTATTTTTCGTTTCATCGAGTTTCAAATCACAATGGTGCTAAAAAAAGTTTTCACATCAACTAGACAGTAGACAATGAAAAAAAACAAAACGTACAGATATATAATGTTTTCTTCTAATACAGTTGGTGATGCGTTTTTTTGTGTGTGCGGTGTGATTGTGTGTTTGTCGAAGGACCTTGAAATGTATGTTTTACGTGTTCTGACCACTGCACAAGTAAGTAATATTGCACAAGGAAAGGATTGAGAAAGGACTTACTGCGGAAACGTGGCACATTCCTCTATGTTGCTGGTTTAACTTGCACTTCATTTAGTCGCGGAATTTGTATAATAGTCGTTTTATAGAGGCGACGCGGCATATATACGTAACGGTTAATTTCTTTGCGGTATGCGAGGAATTGATGCGGAGATGGTCAATTTATGACTGGCTTGGAAAGAGCAAAATGACAGGAAATAAAAGGAAGGGTAGGATGGATTGTAATAATACTAACTACAAGTACAGGGTCATGATGTATGTAGATGTATGTATGTAGGTACGTGTAGCTGTATTGTGTATACGCCCAACCAGTTGGTAAAGAAAATCTTAAAAATTGATCCAGTTTTGGAGGAGAAAAATGGGGTATATAGAACCTCAATTTTTATATATGTACCCGGCTTCGCTCAGGGAGTTGATATGAGATTGAACTGACGTTCGAACCCACGTTTATATATGTACCCGGCTTCGCTCAGGGAGTTGATATGAGATTGAACTGACGTTCGAACCCACGTTTATATATGTACCCGGCTTCGCTCAGGGAGTTGATATGAGATTGAACTGACGTTCGAACCCACGTTTATATATGTACCCGGCTTCGCTCAGGGAGTTGATATGAGATTGAACTGACGTTCGAACCCACGACGATCTACCCCTACCAATGGGTAGCTCCACCCATACAAAAAAGGCTTCGAATGGTCCACAATTTTCCAGAACATTCCACAACATTCTAGAGTGTTCTGAAATGTTCCACAATGATCTGGGATGTTCCGGGATGTGTGATTCCTTGATTCCACAAGTGTTGTGGAATGCTCTCGAATACTCTTGAATGTTCCGGACTATTATAGAAATTTGTAGAGGGCGAAACTTCCAGCCCTTATATCTTGAAAAGAACGCCCTTCAGGTAAAAACGGGAACCTTCTTCATGGATGGGGGATAGAGGGCTACTACACCACATAATTCCCTTGATCGTACCGGGACTCGTTTCTGAGTTTTAGCACGCACATAGCAGTACATTTTTTTCATAATATATATTGATTATCAGCCTGCAGTTGTCCCTTTCACTCAGTATCCGGAGGGGGAGATAATAGCCACAGTGACAGCAACAGTTTGGTAAAATACATATTATTCAAATTTTATTGGTGACCGTCTTTCCTCTTAAGATGAAGCTATACGTGAAATTATATTTAGATACTATTTAGATTAATCTTTATAACGAATCGGTTTACAGTATGAACATCAAAAAATATGCTGCGGATAAATTGAAGCTTTTACTAGCTTTTCTACTATGTATTGGAATTACAATAAAATTATTATTTTCATAACAAAAAATATAAGCGTAAACCACAAAAAAAAAAGTTTTTTCATGATTTAACTATGAAGTAATTACAAGAAACAATTTTAAAAAAATATCCCTTTACGGTTAAGACTATTTTTGAGGTTTTGTATGTTCTAACTTTTTTCATTCTTACAAAATTATGCACAAAATAAATAAAAACCACTTTTTTGCTTACTTGCCCCGTGCAAATAAGACGATCGATTGTAAATTTTAAAGGCATGAGAATCAAAATATTTCTAGCGTTTATATTCCTCTTAAGCATGTCCACATTTTACGTATGATTACCAATTTGGGATGCAGTAATTTCAGAATTTCCCTAAATGGGACTTATTTCCGATTTTACTGCGCACCCCGTGAACTCTCTCTGCAACTGGCTCCCTGTCAAGTAATTAATATATCACGGAAAGTTAACCAACTTTGGACAGTAGTTGTTATTGTTTGATCAGCTGTGTTTCGTTTGTCTGATATTTAAATAATTATCTTTACAAATCTGAAATGAAGTGTTTGTTTTCTTACAATAACAAGGTTATGTAGATTCCAACCAGTATAGAGTTTTCAAATTATCCAACCTCGTAAATAATCAGATTCTGTTCTCAAATTTGTTAAACAGTTTCAATAAATGTCTTGCTCCACAAACAAAATTCATTTAAAATGGCGACAGTTTTTTTTATGTATCACAATAACCCATATATGCAATAATCAATTCTTATAGGCCCTGGACATATCATTACTGCAATTTTTTTATGAATGATATTGAAGCTAAATCTAGGGTGAGGAGAAATTGTCTGGCAGCCCTCTTGTATGACAACGTTTTGAAATAATCTGTACGTGTGCGAAGTGGTACAAATGAAATATTTTATTTCTTCAAAATAGGCAAATTTACTTTGTGGCGTCATCATTTAATAATGAAAAACAATAACTTTGTGTAACAACCACTATTTAATTAACAATATCAACATGTTTCGAAAACTATGTTTTCTTCGTCAGGATAATAAGTTAATAAAAAATAACAAAAGACAAACAAGTATAGACTAATTAGAACATAGACAAAATATTAGAAAGGAGAGGTGATTAATTACCTAAAATATATCATAAAAAACAATTATATAAAATAAAATATAAAAATTATTTTAGAATCTGTAAAAAATTACATTAACATAATAATTTTTTTTTTTTTTTAAAAACAAAACAAGAAGTCTAAATACCAAATTAAATTATTATAAATATAAGTATTAATACGAAAATAAATTTAAAAGATGGCTATTTTTAAAAAACGTTTGGTTATTTATAATATTTAATTTACTATTAACACTTTTTCTAATTTCTAAAATTTCTAAATTATCTCATTGTATACCCGTTGTGTTAGTGTGTAAAATTTTTAAACCTTTATTAATATCAAAAGAATGACCTGTTTCCAAAATGTGGTTTGCAAATTCTGAATAATTATTATTATTTAAACATCTTAGATGTTCCTTAACTCTAATGTTAAAATTTCTAGAAGTCTTCCCAATATAAAAAAGTTACAATCATTACAAATTAATTTATAAACCCCAGATTTGTTCAAAAACACACCTTTGTCCTTGTTATTTAATATATAATTTTTTAATTTGTTATTGGCGTAAAAAGCTGGTTGGATATTATCTGGCATGTTTTTAATTATCAAATTTGAAGTGTTATTATTTAAAAAATACAATTTTTCTCCAATTATTATTCTTGTCAACTACGTGTGGATAAACAAAAGATCTAAAAAACTTTTTCTTATATTTTTTGTTTAACATATTATCTATTAATTGTGTAGTGTAACCGTTATTTATTGCAATTTGTTTAATTGTATTTGATTCTGTTTTAAAATTTTTTGAAGATAGGGGAACATTAATTAGTCTACTTAGTAAGGTATGAAAAGCTGCTAATTTTTGTGAAAATGGATGATTAGAAGTTTCATGTATAATGATATCTGTATATGTGTCTTTACGAAAAATGTTAAATTCAAATTTATTATTGACAATAGAAATACTTAAATCCAAAAAATTGAAACTGCAATTTTTTCCAATTTCTAGGGTAAATTTAATTTTTTTGTGAAGTTTATTAATGAAATTTAAGAAAATATTTAATTGCCTATTAGTTCCAGTCCATATACAAAAACGTCATCTACATATCTTTTCCAAAAATAAACATATTTTAATAATAAAGCACGACTATTAAAATTTTTTTCTTCAAAATTGTTTAAAAATATATCTGCGACTAGGGGGCTAGTACTTGAACCCATTGCTAAACCATCTTTTTGTTTGTAAATAATATTATCAAATTGAAAATAATTTTGTTTAAGAATAACATTAAAAATTTTATATAAATCCTGAGACAAGTTTTTGGAAATGTTTGAAAAATCTAACAATTCTTTAATAATAGATTTAGTTTCTAAAAGAGGAACACTTGGAAATAAGTTTACAACATCAAATGATATTAACATTGCATTTTTAGGTAAATCCAAAGATTTTAATTTGCCAATTAACTCAAGGGAATTTTTTATTGTATGTTTAGGGTTAAAAATTTTGTTATCAAGAATTAATTTATTGATTGTAGAAGCCAATTTATAACTAGGGGCGTTACAATTGGACACAACAGGTCTAATAGGTTTTTCTAATTTATGGATTTTTAGCAAACTGTATAATTTTGGTACTTGTGGATTTTTAATAGTTAATTTTTTGTTTTTAAATAAACTAATAATATTTTCACTTCTGCAAGCTTTTAATGTATCAATAATTTCTTCCTGGCATTTATTGATTGGATTTTTATTAACAATCTCAAAATTATCATTATCTAAAAAATTCAAAGTCTTTTTTATGTAATCCACTTTATCTAAAATAATAATTGAATTTCCTTTATCTGCCTTTGTTATGATAAGGTTTTTGTCGTGTGTAACTTTTGAAATATTGACGGCAAGCTTTTTTTCTTCACATTGTTTATTATTTTCCTTATAATTATTAGACTTTATGTTTTTAACAATTTCACCAAATTTATATTGATATGAACTATCTTTTTGATTCAGTGCACAATTTATATCAACAGCTAACAATTCTATTTGTTTTTTATTTTCAATTTGTAAATTGTAATTCAAACCTTTTGATAAAAGATTTAATTCTTCTTTCTTAAAAATATGGTTAGTAAAGTTAATGACACGATTATGAAATATGGCTATTGTTTTATTATCATTTTTAAGTGTTTTTGAGCAATAATTTTGGTTTTTATTAATAAAAGTTAAAAAATTGTTTTCTTTAATATTGTCACTTTCACATGGTAGAGTATTATAAGAACACTGATTTTAGTTTTTATTGTTAATATCAATTAATTTATTTAATTTCTTCATCAATTCTTCCTTCTTTTTAAATGCTTTTATGCTCGCAATAAATCTGACATGGTCGTCAAAAAGGTCCCACTCCAGAGGATGTAAAGAACTGGCCAAATCCATGTGTAACACTTTAATTTGAATTTTATTATTTTATTTTTTATTAACTTATTATCCTGACGAAGAAAACATAGTTTTCGAAACATGTTGATATTGTTAATTAAATAGTGGTTGTTACACAAAGTTATTGTTTTTCATTATTATGAAATATTTTATTTTTATCTTGTTAATAATGCTTTTTATTTTTTTTGGGGGATTTGATGAGATAGGGAATGAGACATGTCATGGTAAAATTATGTAGGTAAAGGCATTTTTAATACATCTTCCCCTAAAATTCAGGCTTCACACAGGAGAACACATATATTTGCCTTAGAAAAAATCGAGTATTTTTTTGATTTGTCTTTTTATAAGTTTAGAAATAATAAAGTTATCATACTATATATACATATCAGACCTATAAAAACTTCTTTAAAATTCAAAATCTTCTGCTTATGAACCACTTTTCGAATAATTCTGTCCAGGGCCTTTTAGGTTCATGTAATAATCCGGCCCTGTTTTAAATAATTATGGCAAGTCACAATGTAACTGCGTTTTACGTAGTTGAGATTACTTGAAATGTGTTCGAGAAACTCGAAAATAAGATCGAGGTTTGTCGAGATTACAAGTTGCTTTATTTGCGTTATCACAAGGTTTAGAATATTAATAATTAACTGGACCGGACGTCCATTTTATTAGAGGTTCTAAGCTATTCTGAAGCTGGGCGCGCAAACACTACCAGCGGTCTATTTCCGTAACCTTTCGTGCATTAGACACGAACAACGATATACGTTACTCTTATAAGGTACTACTTAACCCCTCAGGCCTCGACCGTTTTTTGTCAGATGGTAAAAATATTTCCGTGTTTCAATAAAATTCAAATAAATGGAACATTTCTGAAAATATCCGAAAACTAAAAACTATTTTGGAAAGGTGATGAAATACGCTTCTAAATTTTAAGATCACAAATAAACATAATTTTAGAAATATAAAAAATTTGCATGCAAACAAAAAAAAAGTTTTAAAAATGGCTCACCTTACGTTGTTTCCAAATAAAAGTACTGACAACAAAAAAATAAAAACACATACATAATTTATAAGACAAATTGTCGTTTCATGTAAAAATAATTGGTAAAAAATTCTCAAAGTTTCATTTTTTTAAATTGCTGTCGGAAACTTTGGATTCATGAAGGTGTACATTTTAATTATTTTGCTATTAATTTTTATATTTGAATATAAATCGTGGTTTTTCTCTTTCTAACACCCTTTATATCATATTTCTAACAATGATAGTAAAGGAGACAACGATTTCTATGAGACCTGTATGAGTTGTTCCGAAAACCGAACAAATAGACTTGACCGGTCAACTGACATCTGTTGAGACCTATCTCTAGTTAGAAGCCTCATCGAATACAACTCAGTAGTTTGGTCCCCATCTTACAAATTTTACGTTAATAACATTGAGCGAATACAAAAAAAATGAAATAAAATATCCCAGTAGAAGACTTAAAAACTATCTATACTAACGACATCTGTTGAAGGATGTTAAAACTAAATGTATAATCCTTTATACTACGGTAACTCAATTCGATGTCCATGTTTTTGCCTCGGAATCCGCTCCTGAATAAACAATTTAATATTATCCTAAATCATTTTGCCGCCCACTACGTACCAAAAAGTCGTCTCTGCAGAAGGGATACGCAAATGTGATGGATTGAGGTTTTTCCAGGCGGCCCACTGCCGCGTCGTGTGTTTATTTTAGATATTTTGTTTTCGTTGTGAACTCGGCGATATCAACATATGGTTGTACAGCACACCTTGTTAACAAACTGTGGCGTTGTGCAGTAGATGCGTCCGCCTCGTTGAGTTCTTGCCGAGTACCATTTTCGACCAACGTTCTGCGTCGGCGTTTTGCGCCCGAGTCAAAGGACGCAAAGCGTACTGCTAATGTCAATGTGAAGGCGGATCTCTTCCGACCGTTAACTTAAACATATGCTTTAACATTTGCTTTGACATTACTATATATATTTATTGTTTTCCGTCTCCTCCGTTTGTTGAAACATGGTTGAAAGATTGGGGCGAAGTTCGCGCGGTCACACACAATTTAATGGTAAGGACCTGTCCATGCGTACCCACTGAACACCTGAAGTTTGACGCTTGGCGTTTTCATGAATGTTAAAATGCGTTCCGATGAAGAAGAGATGCTACATCAGGGAGAAAACGCGGACATTTTAATATGTATTTATTTATCAGGAAACATTTCCGACTAATATCGATTATTGCACGACCTAAAGTTACTATTTAAGAATTTCGAGTGCGTAATTAATTACGTAGACGTCAAACGTCTGATGTTAAATTTAGCGATTAGATTGTAGACGAAGTATCAAGGAGAACACGCAGATTTCAAGTTAGACTTTACTACCTACCTCGAATTTTTATTAGGTATTTATTTATCAGGAATTAAGAATAGAATACCGATTTTAATTGGTCAATTTCTTCCGTGTCTCTGAAACTGATTTATAAATCAATAGACTTTATTTACAAGTGAGTTCACGAAAGAAATAAACATCCATTACGACAGTATTTATTTACAATTTAAAATTCATAATTATTAGGCTCGCGCGGTTGACATAACCCCAAATCTCATTCGATTTATTCTCCGTTACCAAACCGCTCGGCGCGGTAACTGTAAAAAAAAACTAATCCCCCCCGCCGGCCCCGCTTACCTTCCCGCTTCACCCGTGATGGGAATGTTTTCCAATTGCCAATGGAAAGCTCGAAACACAACAAGAATTATCAATTTGTATAGTGATGTGACCAGGGCTGGGCAAAATACATGCTTTGCTGTATTTGAAATACAAAATACAGTATTTTGACCATTTTTTATTTCAAATACAAAATACAAATTACAAAATACATTTAGTTTTGGTAGAACCTTTGGTTGCAATAAATTGTCGTTGTGCCCTTATCTAAGGGTGCGTTCAGCAAAGCCGAGCAGAGTGAAACAGAGACATGCAAAATTGACCAATCATATTGCTCAGAAGACACATCACATCTCCGCTCAATTTGTAAAGTTTTGTGGTTTTGACGGAATTCGATCATCCATTATCAATTAACTCACGACTTCATGAATAAATACCGCGAAACTATGAAAACGACAATTGACAAGATACTTGCAACATACGGTGTTGCCAACTCTCAACATTAACTTATATATAAATATTTTTTTACATGAGCCCCACACGGGAGGCCCTGAGGAAAACAATTTCCTTCAGGGCCTATGTCATCTTTGGGGATGCTGTGTGGAGGGGTTTTTCAAGGAAAGGAAGGAGGGGAGAGTTCTGGGAAGGAAAAGGGTTTAGGGGTGGGTAGGAATCTGGGGTTCAGTGTGTCCTGGTCATCCACCTCCAAGACCTAGACAAACCTCACCCCATGAACCCGGGCATATAGTGCTCTGGATTCAGCGTCTTTAGTCTAAGTATTATCTATGTCAGTTTATTTTTCATTATCATTATTAAGATTGCTAAATGTATTTGAAAATGTATTTTGAAGCCATAAGTATTTAAAATACAGATTACAAAATACCTCAGCATCAGGTAATTGAAATACCAATTACAAAATACATTTTTAGGAAGTGATTGAAATACAAATACAACATACGTATTTGTATTTCAAATACGTATTTCAATTACAAGTAATTCAAATACTGCCCAGCCCTGGATGTGACAATGTCAATGGTGAAGTTTAAGGGAATGTCAAAGCAAAAGTTGATGGCGGAGGTCGCAAGGAGGCCTTTAATGTAGCCTCCACACAACCAATACTTATCCAAGCAACAACCGCGTGATACGAGAGTGTAGAGAAGAGTATCCGGGCTCTCTCGCCTCGGGAAATGTCTCAGCGCAGGGCAGGCTTAACAAAATCACATTCTCTGGAGAAAATATTGACTTATTTTCTTGTGATAAAACGGACAAGTAATGTAGACTTTAGATAGATGTGTGCCCACAGCAGTTGTACAAGTAGGTTCACACCTTAAAATTGGGAAATAAAATATTAGTTCACAGGCAGATAAAAATTATAAATATTGTAATAATATTCTAGTGAACTAACGTCTTTGATTGGCTTACTATACTGTCAGTATTATTACATAATATGTTAAATTAGATACTTATTTTTTTTAGTTAAAAGCAAGAATGCAATACTTGTTTTTTAGCTAAAAGCAAGAATGCAATACTTATTTTTTAGCTAAAAGCAAGAATGCAATACTTATTTTTTTAGCTAAAAGCAAGAATGCAATACTTATTTTTTAGTTAAAAGCAAGAATGCAATAATTATTTTTTAGTTAAAAGCAAGAATACTATACTTATTTTTTAGTCGAAAGCAAGAATGCAATACTTATTTTTTAGCTAAAAGCAAGAATGCAATACTTATTTTTTAGCTAAAAGCAAGAATGCAATACTTATTTTTTAGTTAAAAGCAAGAATACTATACTTATTTTTTAGTCGAAAGCAAGAATGCAATACTTATTTTTTAGTTAAAAGCAAGAATGCAATAATTATTTTTTAGTTAAAAGCAAGAATACTATACTTATTTTTTAGTCGAAAGCAAGAATGCAATACTTATTTTTTAGCTAAAAGCAAGAATGCAATACTTATTTTTTAGCTAAAAGCAAGAATGCAATACTTATTTTTTAGTTAAAAGCAAGAATACTATACTTATTTTTTAGTCGAAAGCAAGAATGCAATACTTATTTTTTAGCTAAAAGCAAGAATGCAATACTTATTTTTTAGTTAAAAGCAAGAATGCAATACTTATTTTTTAGTTAAAAGCAAGAATGCAATAATTATTTTTTAGTTAAAAGCAAGAATACTATACTTATTTTTTAGTCGAAAGCAAGAATGCAATACTTATTTTTTAGCTAAAAGCAAGAATGCAATACTTATTTTTTAGTTAAAAGCAAGAATGCAATAATTATATTTTAGTTAAAAGCAAGAATACTATACTTATTTTTTAGTCGAAAGCAA
The DNA here is from genome assembly GCA_936435175.1 of Glyphotaelius pellucidus. Lineage (NCBI taxonomy): Eukaryota > Metazoa > Arthropoda > Insecta > Trichoptera > Limnephilidae > Glyphotaelius > Glyphotaelius pellucidus. The sequence goes on from OW386559.1 coordinate 26,557,526, forward strand.
GAATGCAATACTTATTTTTTAGCTAAAAGCAAGAATGCAATACTTATTTTTTAGCTAAAAGCAAGAATGCAATACTTATTTTTTAGTTAAAAGCAAGAATACTATACTTATTTTTTAGTCGAAAGCAAGAATGCAATACTTATTTTTTAGTTAAAAGCAAGAATGCAATAATTATTTTTTAGTTAAAAGCAAGAATACTATACTTATTTTTTAGTCGAAAGCAAGAATGCAATACTTATTTTTTAGCTAAAAGCAAGAATGCAATACTTATTTTTTAGCTAAAAGCAAGAATGCAATACTTATTTTTTAGTTAAAAGCAAGAATACTATACTTATTTTTTAGTCGAAAGCAAGAATGCAATACTTATTTTTTAGCTAAAAGCAAGAATGCAATACTTATTTTTTAGTTAAAAGCAAGAATGCAATACTTATTTTTTAGTTAAAAGCAAGAATGCAATAATTATTTTTTAGTTAAAAGCAAGAATACTATACTTATTTTTTAGTCGAAAGCAAGAATGCAATACTTATTTTTTAGCTAAAAGCAAGAATGCAATACTTATTTTTTAGTTAAAAGCAAGAATGCAATACTTATTTTTTAGTCGAAAGCAAGAATGCAATATTTATTTTTTTAACTCCACACAGGCCTTGATGAAAAATAATTCCCCTCAGGTCTTATGCCATCTTTGGGGCTGCTGTGTAGAGGGTCTTTTTAGGAAAGGAATACGGTATGAGGGGTGGGGAAAAATCTAGGGGTAGGTGTGTCCAGAAGTGACGGACGTATTGAATCCATCCCTCCCATTGCGGTGTAAGCCGATGTTCCGAGAGAGTATGGCTGGAGAAGTCAAAGGGACTCCCTCAACCCCTCTCTCCCGATCCGGTAGATATCTAAATAATTGCGCTGGTGTCAAAATCCAGAGAGGAAATTGGGGAATACATTTGTATGGACCAAACGTCGCCCGGTTTCCTCTTAAGTGGAACGTTTGCGCGGCCCCTTTCAGCCTGCTTCAAAAAAATCTTAATTTTGGATTTTAGATCAAAATACCCAACCAAACTGAAAAATTATTTTTTTAATCAAAAGGTATAATGAAATATCTAGTACGAATGTGAGTTACTTTATTTATTTTTTGCTTTAAATTATAAGATACAGGCCATTCAAGATTTTAGTGTTTCCTGATTTTAGAGGCAACTTGGCCAATTATTTGTGAGCAAATGAAAATCAATTAAAAGAATAATTTTATTATATCTATAAAATACTGTTTTTTTTTAAACTAATGTGAATTTAAAAATTGTGAGATACTTTTGAAACTACCTACATACTATTTTCATAGTTAATGCATCTTTAAATAGTATAAAATGAAGTCGCTCCCGTTGTCTGGACGCTTAGATCTTTAGGATTTTCAAGCGGTTTTCACCAATAGATAGCGATTCATGAGGAAGATTTTTAGGTATGTTTCAAATTTTCGTTTGAGATTCGCTAATAATCATCAAATATTATAATTTGAGGTTTTGGGTTAACTAAATATATATTTATTTTTTTAAGTTTTCCAAAAAAATAATAATGGCGGGTACAATCTTGGGTGTTCTGTTTTGTTAAACTTGCTTTTTATAACTACTTAAATTTATTGAAATGCGTAAAACTAGCCTACTAAGCAATTAAATCCATTCCATTCAAACACACCGGCTCATAAATCTGTCAGTAGTGCTGAAAAGAGGGTTTTTGTTCGCTTAAAATTATTATGATACAATTAATATGAAGCCACTGTGTAAAAAAACAGATTTAAGTGAGCATTCCGAATGAGCGATCGTTACGACTGAAATGTCACTTTTATTAAAGTTGGTGTAGAATTGAATGCTGAACATTGAGAGGGAAAATATGTACTTGAGAGTTGAGAGAGAAAATGTCTGAAATTAGCTTTAGGTACTTTGCGTGGGCCGTGGCCGTGGAGTGGACTGGCGTGGAGTGGAGTGGCGTGGCGTGACGTGGGCGTCATTCAACGAGAATAAAATGGTGTTCGCAAACATTCGGCATTGAACCAGCTTGAACTTTGGAACTTTTGGAATTGAATTATAAATCCAAATAAACACTCGACTTCGCCCGTGATTCGAATTTTTGAATAGGTGTAAATGTATGTTCCAAACACTCGACTTCGCCCGTGATTAGAATTTTTGAATAGATATGTCCATTTGAAATTCCCCTTTGGACATGTAATCGAATTATAAATTCAAATAAATATTCGACCTCCGCCCGTGATCAGAATTTTTTAAAAAGTATATTCATTGAATATTCCCCTTTGGAACATGTAACCGAATTACAAATTCAAATAAATACTCGACTTCGCCCGTGATTAGAATTTTTGAATAGATATATTAATTTGATATTCTCTTACACAACGAAAAACGCATAAGCAATCAAGTCAGTGTCAGTAAATTATTGTTTTTTTGATTAACTCCACAGAGCAGTCATCCTTGGGGATGTAAATAGTTAAAAGTATACCTTTTTTATTTTAAGTGCACCGTATTTTCCCTAAACCGACTGCGTATTGTATATAAGTAGCCGGGGAGCCAACATTTAAAGAGATCAACTGCCATGGAACCATTTTTATAACTCTTTGACAGAATGAGTTCGCTGAAAATACATACTTCGATTACTAATTGAGATAAATGTGGGAAAGTTCACGAAACAGTGGGCGCCCCGCGTATTTCTACGCATGTTGTTTATTTAGATAAATCGTGTTACGCGGAGGGGAAGCGGAAGAAGTCGCGAAATCGAGCGGAACGGAAACGGAAGTTACTTCCTAATTTAAGCTCCTTCCCGCACTTCCGATTCAACTTACATCCCACCCACCGCGTGTGTAGGTCATAGAATAAATAAATAATACGCCGGCACTAACAACGCTCATGAAAGCATCATTTTTTTAAAAGAGTTTTATATTATCTTAGATTGGGGTATTTTCACAAATATGAATACCATTAAAATTTGTGGAAGATTTAAAATTTATTTAGTAGTAGGCATGTGTAATTTTAATATTTTCATTCATTTTTAAAAACGATCTAAAACCGGACATTCCGAAACGGTTCCAACCGGCTATAGCGTCATTATGACATAGAAAACGCTGCTGGCGGGTAATACAGCTGTCTTCGTCATTGCCCGGCGTGACGTCAACGCCGCCTAAATTATGATTAAAAACAAACACGCCATTTTAGCGGAAAACGTATTCGTCCACACAAAAATAAAATAAAAATATCGTAATTTTTTTCTTGTTTTTTTTTGAAAATAGGAAAAAATTGAAAATACCCTATTTGTGATAGGTACTTCATACATGGTGTCCGGAAACTAGAGGAACAAACGGGGAACTGGTGAATTTGATCATATTTAGAGCAGATTTTGTGGTATAAATTTTTTTGATTTGAGCTTTTGCTTTTGAGTAAATCGATTCCGAAATTCGATGACATTACAGCAAGTTTAATATATGCAATAAATGTCGGTCTTTGGCTCGGTTGGTAGAGTTGTCGACTCCTGGGTAAGTTTCAATCCTCAGTCAAACCAAAAAAAAAAAAATTTCCAAGTTTTAGAAAGACAATTAATTGTATTAACTTTGTTTTTGATAGTTAATGTGTACTTCTACAATTTAAGAGAAAACCATTTTTTTAAACATTATTTATCAACCAATTAACAAATAAGATATTATAAATACATTGGTTATTTAATTGTTATTCACTTTAGGTGTAAAAAGTCGATACCAAAATTTCATGTACAATGAAATAAATTCAGGAATCACTAATTAAAATTTGTGTGGTACATCCTGAATAAATGAAATTTACATATTTTATGTTATTATTTGTTGGTCTATGACAGGTGTCGGCAGTTTGTCAAGTGAGAAGAGCCAATTTGTCAAAGAAACAGGATAACAAATATATCCGAGAGCCATGTTATAATCGTACTGTTGGAAAAATTTGGTGGAACGAAAATTACGATTTGCTTTGTGTTATCTACATTCTTACATTCTACATTATTATCTACATACTTCTACCCGTTTAAATGTTTCTATAAACAGACTCGCCCATAGATTCCTTATTAAATTAAAACCACTTTTGTGTTCGGAATGCAAAAAAATAATTGTACGCGAAGCAAAAATTGGGCGTTCGCATTATCGTGGCACAAATGTAGGTTTGTTCAATTTTGCGTGTAAAATCATTGGTTAAAAATACCCGAAGTCGTTATATAAAACTGTATTAATTGTATTTGAATTGTTTTTGATTATTATATTCATGTAATAATGAGAGTGGCTGTGGAACGATTTGCCGGCCTCTGTGTTTCCTCCCTCCTACAACATGGGTCTCTTCAAGACCCATGTTCACTCCTTCCTCTCCTCAAAAACACCCTCCACACAGCATCTTCAAAGAAGACATGGGCCCTGAGGGAAATTATTTTCCTCAGGGCTTCCTGTGTGGAGTTAATGTAAAAAAAAAAAAAATTTAAAATTACAAATGAAACATGTCTTTAATTACACGCGTACACAAGATAGATAGAGGGTATGGGGTTCAACAAATTTGTAGAAATAGTCAAGGGGTACCTAGCTGGCTCAAAAAGGTTGATAATAATTAATATATCTATGATAATAATTAATTTATTTGTGACGCGGGGTGTATGGCGTGGCGTCAGACATGCACTTGAAGCTAGCCTATTAATACTATTTGATGATTACAATGAAATTTACGAATATGGGGCTAGAAATTTTAAAGGTATAAATAAGTTGATTTAGTTTTGCATTAACAAATTTCATAATTTATTAAAAAAGTGCTGATATTTTTATTTCAGTATTGAGTATCTACATACAAATTGAAACGTCGCTTTAGTTGTGTTTGTTGACCAGATCTAAATAGTCGAATACTTTTCAAATTTCTTCCTCTTTATCTCTGCCATAGTCCCACTGGCTCCGTGCAGTAGGGACTTCAGTCAATTAATCGTATCATGTTTAATTTTACCACGGAATCCAACAAGACAAGTGCCATTAATTCCGCTGGCAAACTGTCCCTCTTTTAAGAAATTTTCGATGACATTTCCGCATAATTTTGTCCAAATAGCACGTCAAATCTCCTCCTTCTGCTCAGGAAATGTTTTTAGGTTGTTGGCAGACACGAAGTTTCGCAAATTTCCTAACGGTGTCAAATTGCTAGACCGCGGTGGCCATTTCTGGTCGCCACATTAGTAAATGAGTTTTTATTAGCCCTTTGAATTATAAGAAAATAATATCTATAAACTTTTGTCTGTAAAGGTTTGCATGCGAAATTCCTGGTTCTTCCCATGCATTTTAAATTTTCATTTTTATCGGTTATTTTTAAACTTTTTTGCAAAAACAAAAATTGTTCTAAAATCTAGAAAAAATAATCTTTCTAATGTGTTTATAAGAAATTAACGTTTTTTTTCCAAATATTAAAATTTTGATATTGGAAATGTAAATCGGCTTAAAAATACATACCTATGAATATTCAAATTAAAGTACTTATACTTTAAGAAAATTTGTGACACAACTGTCACTTAACTTTTTATCACATTCACACAATTTTATTTTAAAATTAAATGTGTGTTGCGTCACAAATTGGCGTGAAATGAAACCGTCACTTATGATTGGGTTTGTAAAATATCTGAACAACATAGCTCGTATATACCTAAGGCAATGAGAAGAATTATTTTTTTCGCTTTCTAAAATAAAAGAAATTATAAATGTTCGCATGACAGGAAGAGAGATATCTTAACTTTTAATAATGCACGGTCACTCTGGGACAATTTGGGTCTCCTGTTATTATAACGGCGTATGATGTTTTGGGACAATTTGGGTCTCCTGTGATTAGACGGGTTAAAATTAGGTATTGTTTTTCCGAGTAGTGTTTCCTAACTATTATTTGCGTGTTGCATTTTTAATGTTGTCAACCTAATGGAAGCTGGGTGTACTGTACAGGGCTTGCAGATACTTTAATAGTACAGCATTTCTTTCAATTTGGGAGGAGGGTATGGATCCCGCCACTTATTGGATAGCCAAAACATCTGCCACAGGTCACCCCAAGTGGTTTGCTACGTTTGGTGACTTAGCAGTGATCTGGGGTTCATGGGGTGTGGTTTGCGTTTGACCACCAACTGCATGGCGTGTCGTATAGAGAGAGACTGGTTAGGGGAGATCTTTTGATGCTTTGACGCTCTCGGAACGTCATCATGAACTGCAGTGGGAGGGTTGGATTCATGCATCCGTTACTCCTGGAGACCCTGACCCCCAGATTCCTATCCAACCCTCATACTTTTTTCCTTCCCAGATTTTCCTCGCCTCCCTTTTCTATAAAGCCCCTCCACACAGTATTCCCAAAGATGACAATAGGCCACTGAGGCGAATTATTTTCTTCAGGGCCTCCTGTCTGGAGCTAATAAAAAAATAAAAAAAACTGCTGACGATGTACAAAATTGAGAGTGCCCCCCACTATTGAATTTGGCAGCCACTTCAGGTCTGGATTTCCCAAAATGCTTGAAAAACCCTTTGCCTCTCTGCGGAAACGTGCGGTCCAATGTTGTCCTTGTTCCACCGGTTTTTTCAATGGAAGATGCTCCAAAGAACCAGCATCATTGATCCCTTCGATATCGGTGCATAACCAGGAGTCACGCCGAACGCATGACATTTGTATACGGTTGACATTTGTCCCATAAAAACGGGTCGTTCCTACCACTCATTCTCATTGAGTTAAACGGCTCAGCTATGAAATGATATGCCTGTTTCCTTGTTTCCTTCCCCCTACAACCATGTTCATTCCTTCCTACCTTCCAAAAGACCCTCCACATTCCCAAATGACGCAGGGAATTTTTTTTTCTCAGTACCTCCTGTGTGGAATTAATGTAAATATAGGGCATGCTTATTGCGATACCTTTACGAACTACATAGCTCCATTGAAGCACTTTTTTCTATTTATTAATATTCATTTCTTTTCCTTCCAGATGTGGCAGTCTCGTAAAACCTCCAGCAGCCCCCTGAGCCCCGGCGCTTCCCCCTCCGCCATCTGACGTCCGAGTGCCCCGTCGAATAGCTTATAGTCAACCAGAGAAGGGCCTGCCTCCGCAGTCTGCCACCATAGAGCCCTGAAGCCCTAGAGCCTAAACTACTAAATTCATCCAGCCATCCTTTGAAGCTCTAATTTTTAAATCAACAATTATTTTACTTTGATTGTTACGTGAACCGAAAATCGAGCTGTTTCCTGAATACTTCATAAAAAAACTGTAATAATACTCAAACGTTCATTACTCAATTTGGTAAACTAATAATATACTCTTATTTGACTGTCCAAATAAAACAACCATTTAAGGATACTCTTTGAAAAACCCTACGAATTTTGCTACAATATATAAAAATGAGCAATAAACCTGTTCAAACCACCCTCATTAATTTTAATACCTGTTTAAAATCATCGTTAGACCTCAAGGATTCTTAATCCATATTATTAAGTTAAGTTATTTTAGTTTATTTAGTTAATTTAACTTTAACGCCTCACAATGGAGCCATATTCGGATACCGTGCTTTGGATCGTGATAGTTGGTTTCATCGTTGCCTTTATCTTGGCGTTTGGGATTGGAGCCAACGATGTGGCCAACTCGTTTGGCACCAGTGTGGGGGCCAAAGTGCTGACGGTGAAGCAAGCCTGCTACCTGGCCACCGTCTTCGAGATCGCTGGAGCGATGCTGATTGGTTAGTTATGATCTTTTAAAAACTAATTAACTCTGGTTTAACAAACTCTAGAACTATTGCTTTGAATTTTAGTTTAATCAAAAAAATTGGACATATTTGTTTGCAGAATTCAATTAAGTGCCTACCTACCTATAATATAGTATTTTTAATAGAAAATTATTTTATTTATTGCCATTTTCTAAATTGATCTATTAATTCAATTTGGCCTCCAATGTTTTCAATGCACTGCATTTGGGTCATAATAATGGTGGAATATGTTTCAATAAGATATTGGTATGAAATAGCACCTCTCTGACAATCCATGTTTTTTCACGGGTTTTTACATTTAAAAGTAATAAAGAAAATAAATAATTTTTAATCATTGTTCTTAATTTAATGTTTGGTGTTTTGTTGTTCTCAGGCTACAAGGTGTCGGATACTATGCGCAAAGGCATCCTGGACGTGCTGGTGTACGAAGGCCACGAGAAGGAGCTGATGTTGGGTTGCCTGTCCTCGCTGGTGGCCTCCGCCGCCTGGATGCTCATCGCCACCTTCCTCAAGCTGCCCATCTCCGGCACGCACAGCATCGTGGGCGCAACTGTTGGCTTTAGCCTGGTGGCTCGGGGCCCTCAGGGGCTGCACTGGTCCACCCTAGGCACCATCAGTTAGTATTCCGTACCTTCTTCAATCTGCCTATTGCGGCTATTTTTTATCCAAATAAATGGAACATTTCCGAATGTATTTGAAAACTAAAAAACTGTTTTGAAAAGGTAATAAAATATATTTTCAAATTTTATAATCAGAAACAAACGCGTAATTTTAAAAAAATATAAATTTTTTTAATGCAAATATTAAAATGGCTCACATTACATTTTTTGCAACTATCTAAAATTATAACAAAAAAAATCGCATTTAAGATTGACCAATGGCAGAGGTTGGTTATCCAATAAATGGTTCCCGGGGAGGCGGTACCCATACCCGCCTCCCAAATTGAAAATGAAATTATAATTTAACATTTTTTACTTGCAGTTGCTTCTTGGTTCATCTCCCCGATAATGAGCGGGCTGGTCTCCGTGGTCATCTACTTCATCATCCGGCGCTGCGTGCTGCACACGGAGAGGCCGCTGCTCAACGGCTACAAAGCGCTGCCCTTCTTCTATGGGTTCACCATCCTCATTAACGTGTTCAGCATCGTACACAATGGACCTAAGCGTGAGTAACAGATCACAGACGGACATAACCTCATATTTATTTATTTATTTTATCAAGTTCTCCATAAAACAGTTATACACCAGAATATTATGGAGAAGATTACAAAATTTAAAGAAAAAAGTGTACGAGGTCAGTTTCACTATCTTGTGACGTATGTCAGAAGATAGTTACTGAACTCTCTGTAGGTGACATTGAAGATGTTGATGCTCAATACAGATTCGTTTAGCAGTTGAATTGCTCTGTTTAATGGCGCATTTTGATAGGAAGAAGTTCTCGCTTTCGGAGCATAAAAAAGTGCGTGAGATCTCCCACAAGTGTATGCGTTAGGGACATATAAGTTAATCTCCTTCAACATGGGCGGATTCATATGATATACTCACCATATCAGAGGAGGTTCCTTGGTATGCGCACTTGTCCATTGCACTGCTTGTCTTAAGTCTTCACATAACTTATCTGCCCCAGTCATTGTAATACGGAAGTACCCCCCATTCATAATTCCCGCCAGGTCATTATTTGAGCTACATGTCTTCTAGGGCAAGACTACCGCACTTAAAACTAAAGCGCAAACAAATCGTGCATATCGATGGTCCAATCAGACATCTCCGAAAAATCAAAATTTGAGTCGAGTATGCAGTTTTATGTAAAAGTGTAGAGTTTGTCAAATAATAGTAGAAAACAGGAGGGCGCCACTGTTGTTCAAATGGCAATACTAAACAAATAACTCTGGTGTTAATGTAAAGCTGTGTAACCTAAATTTTTATAAAAAATTAAAAAGGCATAAAAGTGGAAAAAATATTTTTTCATTGCAATATAGATAGATACCCACTGATCTCAAAATTATAATTGCGTAAAGGTATGTTATTATTATACCTTTGCAATTTTGTGTTAACATAATGAAGAATAACGATGTTATAATAAAATATAAAGCACACTTTAGAAATTGCTCACATTTATTTAATACTAGCGTAAGTACCTAGTGTTGCCCGGGCTTTGGATCAGGTCTCTAATTTTAGATCTGAATATATTTAACTCATTCAGATCTAAAAGTAGTGTAACTAAACTCACCATTAGTGATTCTTCCTTTCTATCTACTGTTAAATTAAATGAAAGCAAATCACTTTGTAAAACACCATTTAATCAAATTTATGTCATTAATAGGTACCTTGACAACAGTGCTTCTTCAATTTTAATTTTTTTTTCTTTAACCGGTTGAACGCCTCGGTGTTTACGGATGAAACTCGAAAATTTCGCGATGTTTTGACTTTTGACGTAAATTTTGTGTGTTAATTTTATGTTCTGGTATGTAATATTTACCGAAATACGTTCCTTGAACAACAAACTACACCTACAAACAACTTTACTTGCGTTTATTTGACAAATTGATAGGTTTATCGATCTTTTTATTACCCGCTGCGCACTCAGTTTGACAGTTGAAAATAGCGGGAGAAGTGACATTTAGAAAGTCAGAGAAACCGTTCTAAATAATAATTCCGAGAGACTAGATGTGTTTCTTATATCTGTTACGTCAAGAACAAGAATGCCCCAAGCGATTCTGACCTTGTTCTTCATACATTTTCTTTATACATAAGGTTTAAAACCGCATATCAAAAAGTATTATTTTAATTTTTTTATTCGGCTATAGGGCGCGCACCGGCGCGCCAACGGCACGCGACCTGTTAAGAACAAAAAATGTTTTTTTTTAAATGTGGTTTACTGTGTTATATACATTAAGTGTCATTGCACTTTAAAATAATATTTGACAGTTAAATTGGTGTTGCCAGCCTAAGTTTCTTCTACTTTTTTTTTAAAATGTCACACAATGTAATTGTCTAATCTTGCTTTGATTGTTCCAGTCCTCTACATGGACCGCATCCCAATGTGGGGAGCCCTGCTAGCGGGGCTGGGCACTGGCCTACTTGCCATGCTGCTGGCCTGGCTGCTCCTGGTGCCCCATGGCTCCAAGAAGTCCAGGGCCAACTTCACCATGGGATCCAATGGTGACTTCTTTCACTCAATTATGCTATTCCATCAGCTCCTCAGAGACACAGTTATGAATCAAGTGACTCCAGACGCCTTCAGTTGACTGAATATCCTCACCATCCTAACCCTCACCCATTTGAAGAAGAAGACAAAATCAATTTTACTGCATTTTGGATGGTGCCAAAATTCATTCCTTTTATTGTGCCAGAAAGACAGCTCTAATGCGATTTCCTGTCTTATATTGTATTAGTCTTAAGGCAGTATTCTAGTCTAGAAAAAAAAAATTTTTGAAAAATGATTTTTTTTTTCAAAAAAAAAAAAAAATCATATTTCCAAAGTTTAAATATTCAAAAATATCTACTTAAAAGGATTTTTAGAAATTCGCATTATTTTAAAAGTTATAACCATTTTAATGTCGCGGCTTAGACGAAATCTAACCAAAATCTAAATAGAACAAAATTTTAAACCCATTTTTCTCCAAACAGAAATTTGGTGTGAGCCTTCTCTATACATACCTTTATGGCGGGAACTAGAACTATATTTTTTTTTTTTCTTATTTCTAAACGAAACTGCCTCCTGTTCTATGTTATATTTAACTCTTAATGATTCTTGTTTAAGGGCACCGTTATGGTTTAGCATTATCTATTGTCCTGTGCCAAAACAACGCCGTTGTTTGTATAAACTGTATAATCTTTGTTTCATAGTTTTTGATAAATTTTGTAAGGACTCGTAAGGAACACTATAATAGGATTACTTTTAAGTTTATTATAGCTAAGCGCACTTGAAGTGAAATTACACAAAACTGCGCTATATAAATACTAAGTTATTATTATTATTATAACAAAATTTTAATTTTTACTATATTTAAAAAATTTGGAAAGTCAAAAAACTGGTACAAAAACGTCTTTTTTATTTCAGAGAGCCGCCATTTTGCGAAAAAAAATTTTTTTTTCAACTTTTCCTTAGTTCAGGCCATAGCCGCATTTGTTTGGATTAGGAATAATTTGTTGCACCTGAAAAAACACCCACAATTCATGCTTCTAGACTAGAATACCCCCTTAATATTACGCAGTTTCATGAAATGTGTTCATCACAATAACGTAATGAAAAGATTAGTTTTGTTAATTAATCAATTTTGTAATATCTATTGAATGACTCAACCACCAGCTTGAAATAATATGTATTGTTATTTATGTACTTACAGACATCAGTCCTACGAATTCTCCCCTCCACGATTCTAATTACAACACTGATGACAATAATGGAAAAAGGCCAATTTCATTCCCACCCAGTGGCGATTACCACCCGCCCCTGGCCACGGTGTCCGAAGGAATGGAGAATGACCAGTTAAAATCTGAAACTTCAGCAGAAAACTTGGATCTCAATCACCCCACCAAAGTCACCTTCATTAATGATAATCGATCTCCCGCGATACCCATCAACGCTCTCAACACCAAGAACAGAGCGATGCTCGCTTCTATTGAAGATTGCAATAGCGTTCTATCCTCCAGTCTCAGTCCTCAGGCCGGCCCTATCAGACGAGACATCCTCGACTCCAATATCACTTCTCTCAACAACGTCGACCTCACAGTCACAAGTCTGAAATATATAGATGATAACTTAAGTTTTTCAAAAAGCGTGGACTCGAACCAAACAACGGAGATTGCCAACAGCTACGACTCAAACCGTAGCAGTTATTTAAGAAATTTCACAGATGGCATCCACGACAACAATTGGAAAACGGAAGCGCCAAACAATCTCAAACAATTATTCCAACCCTTGAAGAATAACAACGAAACGAAAGGGGTCGAGTCTGGCAACAGTACACCGGAAACAAGCAGGGTGACGATTGTTCTGCCGAACCAATTGGACGACAGAAATCAAACCATACCAAAACGGTTTGAGCATCGTCGAATGTCCACCGGCAGCAAAGTCATCACCAAGTCAATAGTCAAGCTGCAGAGCTTGGACAGCGGAGTAAACCTCGTGGACATGAATACATCTTTAACTCCCAATTCTAGTGCAGTTCCTTTAATATTAGCCACAGACAGAATGAAGAGCAGGCAGAAAGACGGCCAAGATCCGAGGCAGAGAATTGGCATTCACGGAGCGGAAGAGGAGATAAAAAGCGGAGTTGGTCACCTGTTTTCATTCCTGCAAGTCCTCACGGCTACTTTTGGTAGCTTTGCTCATGGAGGCAATGACGTCAGGTTGGTATTCAATGTTAACACATAATATGGTCGCTGTTCAGGCAAAATTCACCAACCCATGTGCACAAGTTTCTAGGTATCTAAATTTGAATGTTAAAGAAATAATTTTATTTGAATGCTTTTAATTTTTGATGTGAAATTTCTATAGCCCCGTTAGTGATTTGAAATTCGGATGAAACGCAAATGCGTTACTAAAATGTGTAATGTATTATTTCACGAGTAATTTCTAATATAATGCTGTAAATTCGCACCTTGACTCGAGCCTTTCGTAGTGCAGTGGCTAAGACGCCTGACAAATCCAAGCGGCCAGAGAGACAGACATCCAGCGAACGGAGTTCAAATCCTACGAAATACCAAAAAAAAAAAAAAAATTTATTTTTCTGAAATTAATATCTAATCTTCAAACCACTTTAAAATAAACAGGCAAAAGAAAAAAAAGCGAAATCTAGCGACTTTCTAGTTTCATTTCTAACGCATGTGAATCGCACACTCTGATTTTTTTTCCATTATGTAAATGTTAAAATTGTATTTTAATTTATTGTAACCTATTTTATCTTTCAAATTTGTGATATCTCAAAAATGTATGCTGTGGTTTGTTGACTTTTAAAAATAACTAATAACAATATATTATTATGTACTCCAAACCTACAGTGGTTTGCAGAGGCCATGGGTATTCAAATTAATAGACCAGCCAATCAGGGAAAGGAGAACAAACAAAGTTGCGCGGAGTGCGGTAGGCGACATAGCCATTTCCCTTTCTGTGATTTGTCAATAAATAAATCTGACTATACAGGCGACAATACCACCATTCAGTCGTCCAAAGTAAAATCCGTTATGAATTACTAGTCCTTTTTACAAAGGCATGCACGCTAACAACTGCTGACCGCGTAAAAAACTTAACTGCAAATTCCAAATCGGGCAAAATTTAATATTTTGTTACACTATTTAGTTATTTAGTCACAAAGATGTTATAATTTTACTACCTCACTCGATTTTAGTAAGGCTACGCCAGGCGGTTTGTTTAAAAACGAACATTCAGATTTTGCGCAGTAAAGTTCCACAATGCAAACCTTTGCCTTACTTTAGCAAACTTTACTTTATGGTTATTTCAGTGTTCGCTCTTCGGTGGTCAATGTACAACTAATGTCTTTCAAGTTTATTCAAAGCAGTTGGTTCCATGCCAACTCAGAATCAAGTCAACTCGACCTCTTTGAAAAGTCATTAAAAACTATGAAAAAATAATTTTAAAATACAAAATTAATAATATACTTAGTTTTTACCACTTTTATTGTTTACAAAACCGATATGTTTCGTGAGCTAAGCTCACTTCTTCAGGGTTTACCAACTAATTATAAATAATAAATAATAGATAATAGGTCATAGACATAGCCCATAACCTAACCTAACCTATTTAACCATTTTTTTTATATATTTTTTCCATCACTTTTAATGACTTTTCAAAAGAGGTTCTGAGTTGATTTCATTCTGAGTTGTCCGGTCACCATTCAAAGCATTTTCGAACCCAAAAATATAGTCACATGGTTTGCCTCCAGCTCTTTGAAATGATACCCAGATTTTATGTTCTGGCAAGTCTATTAATTCGGCTGTAAATCTATATATATGCCTCAAGAAAAGAAGAATTTTTCTTCTAAAAATCATGAAAACACAAACTTATTCAGTCTTACTTTGTAGACATTTCTAATAATGTTATTTGGTGTACAGTAATGCCATCGGTCCAGTTGTGGGTCTATGGCTGCTGTACGTGGAGGGCAGTTCGCAGCAGAAGTCTGAGACCCCCCTGCTGATCCTGCTGTACGGGGGTGTCGGCATCTCCGTGGGGCTGTGGCTATGGGGTCGCCGAGTCATCCAGACTGTAGGGGAGGATCTTACCGAGATTACGCCTTCTACGTAAGTAACCACTCTACTTATGCTGGCTCCAGACGCTCAGTTAAACCTGTCCAGTGTGCCTTACAAGTCGCCTGCGCAGCACACCAGACGGTATGGATGAAATAACTGAACAGTTATCTAGAGCTACTCAGGCAACTGGACGAAATACGGAAATTCATTAAAAAATGTGTATGTTTTTCCCTAAGTCTCTTACATTGAGTTATGGCCAAATTACCATTGTAAACGACACCAAAAGTCACTCATCATAATTTAAAACAAGCTGTTCTTATGTAAGTTTTTGACAGGTCTAATCGCGTCCTCGCGAACTTACAGCTTTCTCACAGCTTATCAAATCAGTGTGATAAGTTTGAGATGCTTATCGTAAGAAATGGTTCCAAAGTGTGCCGATGGGAGAAGTAAAAAATTAAAAGACAGTTGTTTTCATAGGATTTTTTTCCTATAAAAACTAGTATTTTTATTATTTTTAACTAAAATCTGAATACATTAAGTGGATAATTACCTACCTTATATTCTATCTATGTACATATAGAAAACAATATCAAAATACCACTAGATAAAACTCAAATAAGCACTACGCACGAAAACGAATGTAAATGGAATGGAAAGAATCTTTCTACTAGCTCATTAAGTCTTGGTCCCATGGAGCAATTTCGACGCTGTAAGTGATTGCTACTTCTTTCAGCAATTAGAACTTGTTAGTACTTGCAGAATAGTTAGAATACCAGAGATTTTAACTCTACTGTTCAAATAGCAGCCAAAGAAATCGCTTCGTTTGACTGAAGCTTAGATGAATTTCTATTCATTGGAACGTTTGGACTATTTATAAGCACTTAGGATCGTCTCGTTCTTATGCTTTCTCCTAAAATACATTAAAGTTATTGCTAATTTTTCAAAATGATTGGCTACTTTATTACGTCAGTCATGACTGCTTATAAGATGAGACGTTTTTTGTAATTTCAGTGGTTTCACTATTGAGATCGGAGCTGCGTTGACCGTACTGATTGCCTCCAAGATTGGCCTTCCCATCTCGACCACACATTGCAAAGTTGGCTCGGTCGTGTGCGTTGGTTATGCCAAGGGCAAGTCAGACGGCGTGGACTGGAAAATATTCAGGTTGGCTCCTTTCACTTAACTCTGTTATTAAATTAAAATTAAATAACATACTTGTATTAAGACAAAACTGTGCAACCCTGTCAACAGCAAAATTAATATTGATACAAAATTACAATGGCTTAGGTTACACGTAGCCAGTAGCAAGGACAGTGATAAGTAAATCATTAGACCCGAGAAAAGTGATAAGTGCTGTCCACAAGCGAACAGTGACTTAAAATTAATAAGTCAGGTACGCTTCATACGTCATACATATGTCTAGTAGTATTATGGTGAAAACAAACTTATGAGTCCCAGTCCTTAAACAATTTATTTCCCACTTTTCACTGTTGTCTTTGCTACTAGCTACGTGTGATATAGCCATAACTCTAAAGGAAACAGAATCTACATCCAATGTATCTACAATAGCAACACCTCCAACTGCACAGATAAAGTTGTACAGCTGTTCAGTTTATTTGCCTCCTTTAATCCGCATTGCTCAATAAATCAGGTCGGAAATTCAACTTGCTCTGTTTTAGTATTTTTTTTCACATTTCTGGATTTTTAAAACTTTTTTTATACAAGAAGTACGCATGCCTGCTTCTAATTAGATGAAAGACATTCAGCAAAATTGTACAATGTGCCTGGCTTTCTAAATTAATATGTGTGTCAGCCGGGGTTGAATGATCAACCACTTTAGCTTTTTGGCCAATTTACAAAACCCTCGAGCGTTTGCTGGCCGTAATGTGACCAATTTGAAGATATTTTAAAAAATTCATTGGAATTATTTCAAACGTTCCTGCGCATTGTGCCCTACAGTTAATCAAACGATAACTCAGTATTTTCACTTTTCAATAAGAGATGTCTCGTATTTCTTCTGAATGTTATACACATTTCTCCAACTGAAATTGTTGAAATATCTTTTCTTACAAATCATTGATCATGTGTTACATAAAAAAATTAAAATTTATATCTGTGGTTATCAACTAGGCTGTAGACTAGAAATAGAAGTCATATTTGATATTATCCAAACAGGTACTAAGTAAGCCAATTTTAAAGTAAATAATGAACAGAATTCATGCGTTTATAAATTCAATGATTTTTTATAATTTTTTTATGAATCCAAAAAATATGAGATAAACCATTAAATGTAGGTGCATTTAATGGCTTTCTAATACTATAACCACTGGAGCGACCACGCAAAATAAATAAATTTGCCTCAATTGCTCAAGATTTCCAGGAGATAATTTTTTAAAATTTTTGCCAACATTAAAAAGATCGTGCCTTCGAATTTTGACATGGAGACATAAAAACTTACTGAAGTGCCATATAGCCAATGAATTAATCTATATTTTACCGTTTATTTCATATTTGTACGATTTATAAAAAGAATATAAAAAAATTGTAAAGTTTATAACCGCGCGAATTCTGCGTGTTTGTTACTTTGAAACTCTGTGAGAGGTACTTATTTGAGGCAACATAGAATATTTTCGTTTTCTGTATGTTTGTGATATACTTGATAATGAAAGGTGCATATCTATGGAAAAAGGACTTAATTTTAACCTTAAACAGCTGATCAAAAATTCTAAGAAAAAAAAAAAATTTAATTTATTTTTAAACATCATTCTAAAATAGTCAGCGAAGTTCGGATTTGCGACATCTATGGTCATAATAGATGAAGCATTTCAATAGCTTCGTTTTAAAATAAATGACTGGCCATGGAAATGTTTTAAATAATTACAATAAATGTTTTACGAATGGTAGAAAAATGTGATCGAATTTTGGACCGCTATCAATCGCAGAAAAATAAAAGTGGTCCATTTTTCGACCATAATCGCTCCAGTGGATAAGCAGTTTGTATGTCTCCATATTAAAATTCTGAGGTATGATTTTTTTAATGAGGGTGGGAAATTTTCAAATCAGACTCTCAGAAATCCTGAAAACTGGACGCGCATTTCAATATGAACGCTCGAGTGGTCAAGGATTTTATCGTGATTTATTTTTGGGCTATTATGCAGTATTGCCCCTCCTTCCTTAGCCAACCTTTCAGACAGCATTACAGTGTCCCTCATCAGGGCAAATATGTAATTATTTTGATTAATTATTTAATTATTCGGCCATGAAAATCGCAGATGATGTCTGATTAAGGATTTGTCGATTTTGTGTTTTGAATGTTTCATTATTTAATGGCTTTGTTTCTGTTTTCTTTCAGGAATATAATATTTGCCTGGGTAGTGACTGTCCCCATAGCGGGCTTGCTGTCGGGGATCATAATGTACTTCTTAAAAATGGCTGTAGAACTCTAGAAATAATTATATATTTTTGTTTTGATCTGAATACCTAAGATGTAAAGTATAGTATACGTCAAACTTTAAGACCGGCCTAAACATGATACGAATCATTCTCGCGCAGTTCCTGACTTTACAATGAATGTAAGTGAGAGAGAAATATGCGTAAAAACGTATGTGCGGCAGAGAAAGACATGGGCGGGGGGCATTCCACTTTTTAGACCTTAAATTCGCCTATTTTTGATCAACGTCAGGCCGGTCTTAAAGTTTGGCCTGTGCTAAACCTACTCAATTAAGAAACTCATTGTATGTTCATTTATTAGGCTTCGTTCAGGTGAGATTTTCCGTTGAAATTGAGAAAATGGAAGGTTTTATGTACAATGTCATTTATCAACTGTTAGAAGAGATTTTTAAAAAGTGCTTCAGAGCAGATATGTTTTTAGGTTTTCACGGCCAAAAAGTATTTTTGTTATTGTTTTTGGGGTGTTATGCCGTGTTTCGCTACCTCTTTCTTTAGCCAACGTTTCGGACAGCGTTACAGTGTCCATCATCAGCCTCATCTGCCTCATCTGCCCTGATGATGGACACTGTAACGCTGTCCGAAACGTTGGCTAAAGAAGGAGGTAGCGAAACACGGCATAACACCCCAAAAACAATAACAAAAATGCTTCAGAGCAGTTTAGCCAAAAGGTACCTTATTGTCAAAAGATGCTGTGCACTACCTTATTGTCAAAAGATGCTGTGCACTATTTTAAATTTCTATAACATGTTCAAAGGTACCTTATTGTCAAAAGATGCTGTGCACTATTTTGAATTTCTATCATGTTCAAAGGTACCTAATTGTCAAAAGATGCTGTGCACTATTAAGGTACCTTACTGTCAAAAGATGCTGTGCCCTATTATGGATTTCTATAACATGTTCAAAAGTACCTTTTTGTCAAAAGATGCTGTGCACTATTTTGAATTTCTATCATGTTCAAAGGTACCTTATTGTCAAAAGATGCCCTGCACTATTATGGTACCTTATTGTCAAAAGATGCTGTGCCCTATTTTGGATTTCTATAACATGTTCAAAGGTACCTTATTGTCAAAAGATGCTGTGCACTATTAAGGTACCTTATTGTCAAAAGATTCTGTGCCCTATTTTGGATTTCTATAACATGTTCAAAGGTACCTTATTGTCAAAAGGTGCTGTGCCCTAATTTGAATTTCTGTAACATGTTCAAAGGTAGTACCTTATTGTCAAAAGATGCTGTGCACTATTTTGAATTTCCAGTTCAAGCAGTTTTTGATCAACGCCATCCGGCCAAGCGGATTTCAACTAATGAACATGTGTGTATCGCAGTCAGAGTTGATGCAAACACAGAACTCAGACAGATGCATTGCTTGCACACAACATGCATCAAACTTTTTATTGGATTTAAAAAAAAAAAAAACACCCATGAAAATAATTGCTGTGGGGGCAAAACTTGTAAAGAAGACGGCTGCCTTTTTTATATAAACTTCCAAGTAATTGCACTTTAGTTTAACGTAGATTCAAATATATTTTTATTAATGCGCATCGCAGACAGTATTACATTAATAATGTGCTAAATTTGAAAAGTCATCATCTTATTTGAAATATTTTTATTTCAGTTTTTTTACGACAATTCATTTTAATTTGTGAGTTAGCACATGGGTGTGACTGTGAGGTACTTAAATCTGTTAGATTATACATGTATGAACATTTGAGTTTCAGTTTCTTACTGCAACTTCAATAGATTAGTATGTTTTTTTTTTTTTTTTTTTAATTACAGATACTTAATTAAATTAAGATATCAGAAGTAATAAGTGTATTTAATGGTTTTATTAGTTTTATATTATAAAATACAGCTTCCAACATGGTACAATAACATTACGGACATTTGCCAAAGAATTAATTTATTTTTTTGCTTAGTTAAAATCATTCGTTTTTTGATAATTGTGTCAATTACAGGAAAGTATTCATTCTTATTGTTGGATTTGGATCAACAAAGGTTTAAAAGTAATACATAACGTTATTGTTGGATTTGGATCAACAAAGGTTTAAAAGTAATGCATAACGTTATTGTTGGATTTGGATCAACAAAGGTTTAAAAGTAATACATAACGTTATTGTTGGATTTGGATCAACAAAGGTTTAAAAGTAATACATAACGTTATTGTTGGATTTGGATCAACAAAGGTTTAAAAGTAATACATAATGTGTATTTGAATGTAAAACAAGTCTAAATGCTGCTGTTGGAATGTTTTTTGTTTTATCTGCATAAAAGCAGTACCTAGTTGAAAAGCTTAGCTAAATAGTGGTTTAATACTAAGTACTTAATAGTTTTATGTTATTTGTATATTTTTTCTTATTTAGATAATAATTTAATTATTTATTTTACATTGTATTATTTGTTTACTACTAATTATTTATGTATTTTATTTCTCAGGTCTTACGTCAATATTATGTGCAAAAAATTACAGGCCCAGTTATTTTGCAGAAATTCATGTGTGACAAAGTCATCAAATGGGCATTCAGCGCTATTTTTGTTTTTTTTTGACATTTGAAAGGTTCACGTTATGCAAATTCCAAGTCTGTTTCAGATTTTGAACATATTGTGATTGGCAGGAAAAGATCACTGTCATATTGTTAAGCTTCGTAATAATTTGAAAGAAAGCTTAAATGCACCTAGAATCGGCGTTTTACAGGGGCCTTTCATGTGTCAAAAAAACAAAATAGTGTCGAATGGCCATTTGACGACGACATTGTCACATTTGAATTTGAATTGATGACATTGTCACATTTTAATTTGAATTGAAGACATTGTCACATTTGAATTTGAATTGATGACATTTTCACATTTGAATTTCTGAGAAACAACTGGTTCATAATATTTTGTTTGATGAAATTTCACTAGGTTTTGCTTCCTCTTTTTTATAACTGTGATAATTCTATCTTATATACAAGTCCATCATACCAAACTACATACAGTCCATTTCACTTTATCGGGACAGCCGGTTATAAGAACAGAAACCAAATAAAGAAACTAGTACTAATTTACTTCAGTTATCTGGGACACCATTTGGTTTAATTGGTATGAAAGCCGATGCATAAAATGTCTCAGTAAACAAATTTTAAATGTATGTAAAATGCTGTTTATGGCGCGGATGAGGGGAGGAGATGCGCCGCGTTATAAGAGTTCCGAGTTCATTGGGCAGCAATTGATTTCATCATTCGCCATCCGCCGTCATTCACCAACGTAAACTTGTTCAATTCACAGTACGCTTCCGCGCAAGCAACACATCGTTTTTTGGGTTACTATTATTATTATATATGTACCCTTTGATTATTTTACTTTTTCGTATTCATATGTGCCTTTAGTTAGAACATAATTATTTTTCTGTAATTAAATACATTTTTCAAAAAGTTTTATAAAGTTTAAAAACACATTCGAGGTAACATGAACAAATGTAAAAAAAGCTCAATAAGTAATAATATTTTTGTATCATTGAAGAAGAAGATAATACTAAGAAATCTAAACGAAACACGAAATAGAACTAGACACAGAAAAATAAAAAGGTAACGGTCGCAACCGGGACTCAAAACCCAGGATCTCTTGTCTTGCCGGGACACAGCACCTGAATTTATTTTTTACTAACTGGTACCCAGCGTGCGTTGCAATGCCATTCAAAGAAATAAATTGATTCTCCCTGCATGTCCTTTCCCGTTCCCTTCCACCTCCCCCGCCTTCCCCCTTCCTCGTCTCTTCCATCTCCACGAACCCCACCTTCCCCCAGCCTTTCCTCCCTGCCGCTAAAATATATGAAATACAGACAACGCCAGAGCTTACCATTATATACAGCCTATGTTGCTTGCTGATAATGTATGTAGATTTCTATTAGTGAAAGAATTTTTAAAATCGGTTTAGTCGTTTAGACGTGAAAGCGTAACAAACAAACACACTAATTTTTGCTTTTATAATATTACTAGCTGGTACCCGGCATGCATGGAAATGCCATTCAAAGAAATAAATTGATTCTCCCTGCATGTCCTTTTCCATGCATACTCGTTCCCTTCCACCTTCCCCTTCCCTCCCCCGTCTCTTCTCTCTCCACGAACCCCACCTTCCCCCTGCCTTTCCTCCCTGCCGTTAAAATATATGAAATACATTCATTTTCATTTATACAAATTTCATAACGCCAGAGCTTACCATTATATATAGCCTATGCTACTCGCTGATAATGTAGCTTTCTATTGGTGAAAGAATTTTTAAAATCGGTTTAATGGTTGAGGCGTGAAAGCGTAACAAACAAACACTCACTTTTGCATTTATAATATTAGTATAGATTTGTATTTTTTCTTTGTTCCATGTTCTGTTTAGTTTTATCAGCATTATCTTCTTCTTCAATGATGTATTACATTGATGGGTACCTTCAAAAGTTATTCCAATAATTTTTCCCTACCTTAAAAACTTTGCTTGTTTGGAACAAACTGTTTTGAACCGATGGCTCCCAATAACGTGGAATTGACTGTATATGGAAGTTTTAAATGAATCTCACAAGAAATTTTATTTTTGCGCATCATATTTTGACCTTAATAACCAAAGAATTAAAGTTTTACTTCGTAAATAACCTGCCTTGTTGGCCTTTGGAAAATAAGATATTTACGTTAACTGAATCAGTGTACTCAATCTTTCCTAATTATTGTTTACATAATTTGCAACAATGGATCTTTTGTTATTTAACTACTCAAAAATAGAATCTGTATTAAATACGTCATTCCTGTGTGTGGATATGTTTTTCCTGTCCCAAAATACTATGTTTTGTCCTAACTTTATATTTCAGAGTTCCAACATTACGCGTTTGAATTATATAACATTATGTTAAATCATGTCACACCATATCTATCGATCATTCAGTTGATTAGTCAGATATCTTTGACAGCCGGCGTAGTCCAGCGGTTCGCATTCCGAAGTTCGTGGGATCGAATCCCGGCGTGGCAAATAAATTTTATTTGATTAATTTGTGTTATTTCATAATTTTTTCGTTTTAAATAATATATATAGTATATTTGCGGCACATTCCAGAGTGGAAGATACTCTCAGTATCGCTCTGGTGTAAGACCGCCGTTCAGAATTGAAACGTTGCTTGAAATGGCTTTAGCAGTATTTGGTGACCAGATCTGAATAGCCAGATACTTCCCACCGTCCTCTTCCCCATCTCCTTCCCTGCCCCACTACCTTCAGCCTCACAACACTCCCCAATTGGGGATGCCATAGTCTCACTGGCTCCAGAAGGGAGCAGTTGGGACTCTTGTGCGGTATTCATATAAAAAAAAATCTCCAAAAATCGAAATTTGATTGAGTATGCAATTATATGTTAAAGTGTACTCTCTATCTGGTACAATGTTCAGATTACTCGTAAACACCACCAAATCAATTATAATGCAGAAAAACTCACAGTGAATTAAACAAAATGTTAATGTTTTCTGGGTCTCTAGTAGGATATTTCAAAATGCTATACTAATGTACTGGACTGTTACGCCTTCCGGTATTATTTTACAGCAAATTTAATAAGTAAATAATATTAAATTTTTGGTGAGCATTTGAATATTGCTTTCCTCATTATCTCAAAACTCAGTAATTGGAGATGTCTGACTAATCAACTGGAAGATTGATTGTTATAAACATATTATGTTTCAAAGTTTCAATGTGTTTCAGAATTTGAAAATAAATTAACGTACCATTTGTGTTTATTCACATTAAAGTAATTAATTCATGTATTTTCAGTCAGCACTGGTGCTCTTAAAAATTAAACATTATTTTGAGGGTTTATAGTCAAACAACATTTCTACAAAAAAACAAACAAATAATTCTAGGTCTTAGTCTAACTTTACTTGCATTTTATCCTTAATTTTTTTTTTTTAAATGCGATTTTAACCCTTATGTATAAAGAAACTGTATGAAGGACAAGGTCAGAATCACTTCGGTCATTCTCGTTCTTGACGTAACAGGTACCCGAAATACGCCTAGCCACTCGGAATAATTTGTATTAAATTCTCTATGGCATCTAAGCATCATTTTTGCCGCGATTTGAACTGTCAAACTCGGAGCGTGGTAGGTAGCGAAAAAGATCGAAAAACCTATCATTTTATCAAATAAACGCAAGTAATGTTGTTTTTATGCATAGTTTATTGTTCAAGGAATGTGTTTCGGTAAATATAATATACGATAGCACAAAATAAACCCACAAAATATTACATAAAAGTCAAAACTTTGCGAAATTTACGTGATTTCCTCCTTGGCATTTGACAGTTTTTAAACCCTCTATTGACATGTATTTTTTTTTAATAATATTTTATTTGACTCCAAAAGCTGGTTAACATTGAGCTATCAAATATAAAAGATCATAGCACGCCAAATAACGCTCTCCATACAATCCCTTCAGACCGTTCACACGTAAGCGTTTTTAAGTGCAGATCAATCATAGACAATACACATCTTAGACGTAACCGCTCCAGACACGATATCCCAGAAGATAACTCTCCCCTTCTCCGACTAAAACAGGAGAGGGGGTCATTGTAATTACGGAGCTGCCTAGACCCGTGGATGCAGATGTCAAGTTGACAGATTTCAGTTCAAAAAATATGCATTCTGTTGCTGCTCCCTAATTCGACTGACCCCCTCTCCTACCACAGGAAGAAATATTTGATAGCCTCGTGTGAAAGGACAATAGATAAGCGCTCGCGAATCAACAGATATCTGCTCGCAGGTTTATAGCTCAATTTGAACCAGCTTTAAGGCCTAGAATTAGTAGATAACTTTGTGTGACTTTAAGCCCTCATTTTGATCTATTGATTTCAGAATTTGACATAACGATTGATATATTGAATGTATGTGTATGAAAATATGTATATGAATGTGAATCAGTCAATCTTCGTAAGCTGGTAATATATTAAGATTTGTTAAGACAGGTCATTACAGTGGGGCCTTCTACGTGAAATAACCTCCTTTGGGCTCGTGTTTTTGTATGTCAAATTTAAAATATTTTTTGAGAAATTTAATATTTAAGTGAGGTTATAATGTTGAAAGTCATAATATACATTATAATATATTATCGTCACTACTATATGGTTTGGATTGTAAAACTACTTTCCTGCCTATTAAAAACTGAAACATGAGATATCTCATTATTTTATAATAAAAACAGAATCCTGCAAGTGTAGTCAGAGCGTTGTTTATGTCAATAGCTTGTTGTCAGAAGTATTCAAACTGTATAATATACGGCTTCAATAGGGAAACAACATGTTTTTGGTACGTAAGTTTTTGATGCCCACCATGATTTGACCAGGAGTTGGGAGATTGCCAGTTTGGTCAGGGTGTTATGAAGTTGACTGTTAAGTTTGATGGGTCTTGCAAGACTGGCTTTACAGCCTGGTGTAAGGAACATTGATAATAAACAAATAATATAAGCTGTTAAAATTCAAAAACTCTTTGGCCATTTTATAACAAGGCAGCAATCTGACATTTCAGTTTTTCCTTGACTCAATTGCTCAACTTTTAAACCTTTTTTTTGTACGGATTACTCTTACTCAGGGCCAGTTCTGAGCCAAAATATCTTCAACAAAATATCCTCCGGACAAAACATCCCCCAACGAAATATCTACTAAAATTATCGAAGAAAGCAAACACTTTGTGGCTTGACATTTTACAGAATGAAACAAGTTCTTTGTTTAAAACCACTTTATTTAAATTTATATTCGTCGACCGGTTTCGGTCGAACTCGACCTTCTTCAGGACAATAAACATATAAAAAGTTTATATGTTTATTGTCCTGAAGAAGGTCGAGTTCGACCGAAACCGGTCGACGAATATAAATTTAAATAAAGTGGTTTTAAACAAAGAACTTGTTTCATTCTGTATCTACTAAAACCTAACCTAACCTAACAAAAAATGGGACAAAAAATAATACAGACATCCTGTAAAGACAATCATCAAACAGTATTAATAGCCTTCCATCTGCGTGGTTGAATTTCAGAACCCAACTTCGATTGCATGTCTGACGCCACTCCTTACGCTCCGCACCACAAATAACATCTGGGTATGTGGAATTTCAAACGAAGCTACCGTTGTAATTCGGTTTTAAATTTAAAAATTCGTCACAAGATGTCGCCACTTCCGTCGGCAGGTTGGTGTGGACGTGCTCCAGGCAAGTATAAGTACTACGATCTATATACGAACTAGCAGTATCCCTCCGAATATGGAAAGATTGACGGTAATACTCAGTTGTATCAAGCGGCTATATATTACATGTGACGTCATTGCCTATCTCGGTTATTTTGTCCCGGTGACTATCATTGGATGACAGTGGATCCGAGGAACAGGCTATTTTTGGAACCAGTTCCTATTGGATTTATAAAGTGGTCACAAACACTAACTGGGCACGAACCAAAAGCCGCCCGCAGGGCCAGCAGCAAAAACCTGTGGAGCAGGTTTTTAACTACTAGTAAATTATTGTTATCTGCATTATTTTTGTCCCATTTTACTATTTTTGAACAATAATTTATTGTCTTTACAGGATGTCTGTATTATTTTTGTCCCATTTTTGTTAGGTTAAGTTTTAGTAGATATTTTGTTGGGGGATATTTTGTTGGGGATATTTTGTCCCAGGATGAAAACACTCATTACCGAGCCAAACGCTTGGCGCTAGTAAAAACCTCAAGGGCGCTGTATTGGCTCCTTGACAAGTCGGCTCTAGGATTATTCCGCATAGTAATAACTTGGTCATTAAAAAATATTGGTATAAATTTATCTCTGGAATGAATATCCCTTTTATTATTATGTATTGTAATAATATTCAGCATTATTTTGTAGGAGTTGTGTTTTAGTTTATAGTTTGTGCTTTTATATTTTAGGTCTGATATTTCTCATATAAGTACCTATATACAAACGTAATAATCATCCATTATGTACTCATACGCGTATGTTCTTTAGTTCTAAAACTACCCAGGTGATAAAAAAGTACTTAAAAGTATCCAAACAGATATTCCTTTGGTAACCTTTTAGGATTGCTGGCCACCTTTTAACTTTACTTTAAAAAAAAACATACCAAATGTTAAACATAGTGTGGACACAAATTATTGTAAAACATCAATATGGCAGTAGTTATCCTTCTTCGTGTTTCCTATCGGGTCCCCCCGACGTTGGCGATCACTCTGAAAAATGTATCTCTATCTTGCGCTGCCCGGAACAGCTCCTCCATACTTCTAATACTGGTCCACTCTCGTACATTTCGCAGCCAAGACATTTGTCTCCTACCAGGCCCTCGGCGACCCTCTATCTTGCCTTTTAATATTAATTGGACCAAGTGATATTTCTCCCCTCAAAGAATGTGACTCAGATACGAAATTTTCCTGACTTTTATTAATGTGAACAGTTCTCTATCTGTTCTAGCCCGCCTGAGAATTTCGGTCGATCATGTCGGTCCATGGGACTTTGAGCATTCCAATACAAAAGAAAAAGTCGTCCAATACAAAAGAAAATTTTCATTTCATATAATTATCATTTTAATTGCAGTATTTTCCATTCCCCTCGAAAGCAAATAGTTGTCTTTGTAATTATTTGAATCAATTTTTTAAAATAAATATTTGTATTAATTAAGTGTTGCCAGCAGTCCTAAAAGTTTACCATTCATTAGTTATTAAATTGATCTGTTCATATTTTTTAATGTGTTTCTTGTTCTTATTTTAAAAATTTTCATGCTCCTAAATTTAAAATCTCATTTTTAAGAAACTTTTAAAGTTTTTTTTTCTTTTGGCTTAGAAATAATTTTTATTTATTATATTTATTAAGCAGCAACCAAAAAAATTAAGTTCTAAGTATTCTTATCAAACATTGTATTTTATTACATTACTTAATTAACTTTAATATGTAATTAGTTTTTATACATTCATTATTGATATAATTTTTATTTGACAGTCAATATGTATTTAAGTGAATACTCAAGCTTCAAAATAATTACTTTGTTATAAAGCTCCTAATTTATTTTATCGATGTTAGAAAGTGGCTCTTTTATTTTTAGTTTTCTTTAGGAAATAATGTAACAAACCAAAACTTAAATCAGGAAAGAACGATCTTTTATATATTGTTTAAATAAATATGTAATAATGCACTCATAGAGTATTATTGCTTCCAGCATAAATACACACATAAATTCAAGAAGTCTTATTTGAACAACATGTTTTGATCACGTGGATATCTTCATGTGATCATTTGGATATCTGCTGCAATAATAACATGATGTTTTTGGAACATTAAAATAATACAGCACGACGAATACCAACAGTTTTATGATGTTAGGTCAATATATCAACATTGAAAAGAAAGCTGTCTAAAGCGCCATACAGTTGTACGGCGCTGAAGCCATTTTTACTTTCCAGCGTCGATACATATTAATATGAATGTGTCCCTTTGATTTTAACAACCATAAACAAGCGTCCACTAAACCAAAGAAACCAGTGAAAGTCATTATTTTTCGATTGGAACTTGTTTAAAGTTTTAAACTGTTAAGGTTTCTCCAGAATAATGTCTATTTTGCATTATTCATATTTTGACCTGAGACCCCATGTTTGAATACATAATACGTAATTGTTGATGCAAATGACGCTAATAATGGTTTTGCTGGTCATCTGTTATTTTATTTGTTCTTACTCAACAAATAATTCACAGGTCAGAGGATAGATGGCGCTTGATAAAACTAATGTCGCTATATATTCTGATAGAGATATCCACGAAAGCTTCAATAATGATTACAGTAAAATGCTCGGAAGCTAACTTTAGATCAGTATTATTTATGTTTATTATTAAAGTGTCAGTTTTTAACCTAAATACATAGTTTCTTAGTACGGTTACATGAATCTTCTAATTTATGTGCTTTTATTTTGTAAAAGAATGATATTTTTTAACAAAACAATGTATTTGATATGTATAAATGATTAATATGATAATCGTTTGCGATTTGTTTTATTTAAATTACCACCACACTCTCTGAAAGTCCCATTTACCATTCATTATTAGACTGCCTCTGGCGATGGTGATCTCTCACAACACTGGTCTCTTCAGTTGGTATCTGTTAGTATCTGTCGGTGAGAATTGCTGAAGCCATTTCAGGTGAGTTTGGATGTGATCCATCAGGGAGATCCGAGAGTATCTTCAGTTGAACACGGCACGGATGGGAGGTTTGTAAAGTAAAAGACGCACATTATTTAACCATGCCTTTATTAAGTAAAACTGAAGATAAAACACAAACCATAAGTAACACCTGTGAATGAACAAAGGACATGTGAAATTCTAAGACTTCTATTTAACATTAGAATGGTTCCATAGAAAGAAACTAGTAGAAACTTCATGGTTAATAAAATACCTTAAACTTCTTGTTATTTCTAGGTATGTGGACTAGTTAATACTCCTTGCAAATGTCACTATGTTCTCCGACTTTAATTATTGTTTATTTATAGATATATTTGTGCAGAATGGATAAAGTATAACAACTGTATAGTAACACTATTCACTTTAAATGAACCGCTACTAATAAACAAAAGTATAAATCCTTAAAAAATGGCAATTACTATAAACTTATTATGTATATAATATCAACTCTCGTTTAAACGATAGATGGATCTGTCGGCGATAAAAATCAATAAACAAACGATAACTTTATGTAACAACAATATTCAATCATTCCATAGAATATACCATATAAAAATAACTTTGAAAGCATTCTGACAAAATAAATGACAAAATGGAAGGCGACAGGAGTCCACTCCACCAGACCTTTACACAATATTAAACATGTTGTGGAAACTTTATAAATTTACTAAAAACATTGTATCCTTAGTTTACTTCAAATGTATCTTGTATTGGTGTCGCGTCGAACTCTTCAGCTCAACTTTTCCCAACAAAATGTAACAAATCACCCAACAACCACCGCCATACTTCGCAACAACCACTTGTGTCATTCAAGTGCCCCTCGGTGCGCGGAACCGACTCGAGACGGGCTGGATATCTCTTATAACGTTGTACTGACCGAACATCCCAACCAGGATCGAGTCCGCTTCACACTTTCAGATCAAACCAAACTATAATTGTGACGACTCACTGTATTGTATAAGTAGGAGGTGTTTTTGGAGACGAGTATCAGTGCCTAACCAGTTATCCGTAACGAGAGAGGATTAAATGTATTTTCTGCAAGGTGACTGTCTCACAATTATTCGTATTGAGAGAGGATTTAATCTGTGGTGAAATGTCTCAGCTAGGACGCTTCCATATTAGAGATGGTAATGAGGTATTTGCAAGATGGTGACAATTTTAACAAGTGCTTTTATTTGAAAGGAAATGAATGGGAAGGAAGCCAGATTGAGAAAAAGACGTCCTTACAATATCGAATGGGATAATAAATGGAAAAAAAGATTTGGTCAATATGGATCACGATCGCGGAGATGATCTATTGCTGCTGGAGCTGGTGTCTAAAGGAAACTAGTAAGTGACCGACACTTCTAATAGCGGCCACCTAATAAACAGAAAGACCACCAACTGTCGGCTTCATAAGTATATATTTAAAATACATATAATAAAACTATTTTAGCTATTATTCTCTAATATTGCGTTAATGTAAGGCTAGGCTTATTAGTTTAATTCAACAAGCCTTTATCTTATAACTAGTCACTATTCAAAGGAAACAGGCTTTCTGTTATCTTGTAGAAATGTCCTTATCCTTGTGCTCTTGTAGACAGAACTTTTCTATGAACTTAACAATTGGTAGATGTACAAAACGCTATCTTCTCTCTCGGTTTGGTTGGCAGATTGGTATAGAATGCTGGCAATAGAGGGAAATAGGCAAGATGAAGTCTCCAAACACACCGCATATTCTACAAACGGACCATCACAACTGTACACTGTAGCTTGAAACCTTTCCTTGCATCACATCATTACAAAATAAGTCAAAACGGTCTGTAGAGAACTGGCACATCAAAATTGATAACTCAAGTCCACCAAAATGTCATATAAAACTTATAAGCTATTTGTTTGTTTGGGAAATCTCACAATTGTATGTTTGTTACCTATGCTTATGGTTTCCTGTCTATATTTTCTATAAAAACTTATCTTAAACAATTATTAATTTGTCTGGTTTAATGGCAATACATAATAACAATGACCGTCGGTTTATTGTAGTTGCTCGCTATAAAATGTAGTACATAAGGCCATTCTACGTAAGTACTCCGAGACAGAGTTTGACATCTAACAAAACAATAGTTAAGTAGTAATATAATGTGACAGAGAGTGACTGAGAATGGAGTTTGTTCCGAGGAAAGGGTCGGTGGGGCATCGGACGTCGGGCATCAGGCATCAGTAAACAACATCGGCCAACAATAAACCATACAAACATTATGTAATTACAACTATTTCATTAATTTAAATTTTACATACATTGTGCGGCTAAATAGTCGTGGCTCTCGACATTCTTACAACGAAGTCAAGATCCCCAACCTTTGTTTTATTTCTTGTTTATCATATTGTTTTTACACATGAACAACTTCCACTAATATATTAAATGTAACTTCTGCGTTTCCTGATTATGCGTGTAACTCTGTTTATAGAAAAGACAACACACAGAATAATAGAGAAAAAGATCTACAAATTCCAGATTCTTTGTGAAAATATTCTACTTGGAGAACTGTGGTGTTCCTTTATCACTGACCTCCCACGGGGGAATGTTCATCTCGAGTTCCGCTGGCCCCCGCTTTCAACTGCACTCGCATCGTCAATTGCCTCTGAAAGGGGAAGTCACTTCAGCCGAGATTACTTCAGTTAATATACTAAGGCTTTATCATATCAACACGGTACAGAAACAACGCAAGTTCGCTAGCGGAAGTTTATATTAACAAAGTCGTTACACCCACTTTTCTAAATTCTCTGAACCTACAAGAATTAAGAAATAGTTATCTCCGATTTAAATTGCATAAGGCGTACAAAATGTCTTCTATAAAATATAACAACAAAACACACCCATGAATGAGATGTACGCGCTCGCTGCACGGATAAATACTCAGTGGAGAGGTGGAAATATGCATTCTCAATATTACAGTACAGAAGAGATTGCAATTATTCTCCAACAATTGCCCAAACATAGTACCTTCAATATATTCTTACATCATAAGGCTATAATTCTGTACCACATGATAGATGCTTAGAAACTTCTGTGAGCAAAATATGAACCAAAAATGTATCATTACCTATAGTTTATTCATATCACAAAAAAGCTGAGGCACATTTAGATTCATCTGAAAGATACACAATATGATTATAATTGTTTGTTTCACCTGTAAAGAAAGTCCCCGACCCGAGATAGCAAAGGACACGGGCCTGAAGTCGCCGGGCTGTAAAACATCTGTCCCACACCCAAACGGATGTCACATGCGGACACAGACGTCTCCGTTTCATTTGTCTTACGAAAAGATACCTGACCTCATCCCCAACCTAATAAATAAATGATGAGAAACAAGACTTGACTCCACCCGATCCCATCAACTCGTATGAAAAACATAACATTATTAATTGGCCTATTATACATATTCCTACAACCAATGAAGACAATTATTTATTTAATGGCAGTTTTGCAATTTCCTATTATTGTTTATTTATATTTGTAAATACAGTACTAATATTCGAATCAGTAACACACAGACCTATCATTAAAGATCTTACTTTCAAAATTTTGTACTAACATGCAGGCTTCTCTACCAGCTAATGGAGTTCTGTCGAAGATTATCTAAGCGAGACCTCTTGTCGTAGGAGTTTTAACGTGGAAACAATATCGAACTTCAACTATTGCTAAACTCTGGGCTCCACTGGGATCATTCAGACAACTGGACAAGGGGAGAAATGAACCATAGATGCGTATGAAATGAGAAGATGGGGGACAAAGTGAAAGAATTGTTATTTGTCGCTAAACGTAACATGTGACTGCTTGTGACGCGAAATACCCAATAGCACCTAAACCTTTTTTCAAATAAAGTAAGAGTTGGCAAAAGGACATCTACAACTGATTTTGTTACAATTTTACAATAGAGCAAAGATTCGAAATCGATTTCTATTAATCATATATTTATTAAAAGTAGGATACCTGATACACCCAACTCAACACAAATGTTTTATTATTTTTAAATATTGATGTTTTCTTGCTATAAATGACATTCTAAGAAGACGTACTTTTTTGCCATGTAAGTAATTATTTTTTTAAGTCTTCAGATGTTACTATACATACCCATGAATATTTTGTAACTTCGTAGATGTAATGGTTTATACGGTAACTGTACCCTATAGTCGTCACATTAAGGGCTCACGTTGACGAGAACTTTTAGATATTAGTGATGTTAAATATTAACCAAACCCGAATGGAGCGTTAAATATAGCTAAAGACGGCTAACAAGCATCGTGTGTTGCGGGCCTTTTTGTGCGACGAGTGGAAGATATCTGGGGATATAACGTATGTATATGTATTGCCTATCGACGGATGGCGTTGGACAACTTGTGTGAACTCTGTCAATATAATACAATATACAATAGTGCTGGGAAGATAATAACTAATTGTTAAGATCTAATGATAATACAGTCCAAAAATCACAATGTTTTGAGTTTAATGGCCTTAATCAAAGAGCCCGTGGCTTTAATGTAGTTTTACATTGGTACATACGAGTACTCTCTGGCACTAGATGGCTATTGTAATACATATTTATTACTGGCTAATAATACAATGTCGTAGTGAGTTGAAGTATTAGTCGTAGAACTACCAACGTAGAATCCATTAACTGAATTATTATATCATACTTGTACTTAATAAAAACCAAAGAGATATACTTATATATTGTATTTTGTGCTGTTTAATTATCGTTTATCGTGAACACTTATCACTAAGTTTATTGCATATCTCCAATCTTATAGTATTTATCAAACCCCCACCATAATAGTAATAATATTCATTGTAATGCATATTTCCAACTCTTGTAAATAATAACTTATAATACATATTGAAATGAAACATTGTTTTATAAAAATAGTGTTAGTACATTATGCAAAGTATAAGGCGGAAAATAGCAGTTCCGCCGAGTGACTGAGCTGAGACTGTATTTAGCCGTGGATATCTGAGACTGTATCTAGTCATGAGTGTCTGAAACTGTATCTAGGCATGTGTCTGAGACTGGATCTAGCCATGAACGTTTGACACCATATCTAGACATGGATGTATGAGACTGTATCTAGTCACGAGGGTCTCAAACAAATGAGTGTCTAGGCATGTGTAACTGAAACTGTGTTTATGTATGCGTCTGAAACTGTGCCTGAGACTGGATCTAGCCAAGAACGTTTGAGACCGTATCTAGTCATGAGTGTTTCGTATCGGATGTTTGAGACTGTATCTAGTCATGAGTGTCTGAAACTGTGTCTAGGCATTTGTTTCTGAAACTATATCTAGGCATGTGTATCTGAAACTGTGTCTAGACGTGAATGTCTGAGATCTAGTCATGGATGTTTGAGACTGTATCTAGCCGTGGATGTCTGAGACTGTATCTAGTCATGAGTGTCTGAAACTGTATCTAGGCATGTGTCTGAGACTGGATCTAGCCATGAACGTCTGACACCATATCTAGACATGGATGTATGAGACTGTATCTAGTCACGAGGGTCTCAAACAAATGAGTGTCTAGGCATGTGTAACTGAAACTGTGTTTATGTATGCATCTGAAACTGGATCTAGCCAAGAACGTTTGAGACCGTATCTAGTCATGAGTGTTTCGTATCGGATGTTTGAGACTGTATCTAGTCATGAGTGTCTGAAACTGTGTCTAGGCATTTGTTTCTGAAACTATATCTAGGCATGTGTATCTGAAACTGTGTCTAGACGTGAATGTCTGAGATCTAGTCATGGATGTTTGAGACTGTATCTAGCCGTGGATGTCTGAGACTGTATCTAGTCATGAGTGTCTAGTGTCTAGGCATTTATGTCTGCGACTTGACTGATCATTGTGTCTGAGACCATATCTAGTCATGGATGTATGAAACTGTATCTAGCCGTGGATGTCTAGCAATGAGTGTCATTTGTGAGATAGGCAGAGAGGCATATGTGTCTGAAACTGTGTCTAGGGATGTGTGACTGAGACAGTATCTAGTCAAGAGTGTCTGAACTGTGCATCTGGGACTGGATCGGATATGAACGTCTGAAACTGTGTCTAGTCATGAATGTCTGAACTGTGTGTCTGAGACTGGATCTAGATATGGATGTCTGAAACTGTGTCTAAGCGCGTGTCTGAGACTGGATCTAACCATGAATGTCCAAGATCCTATCTGGTCATGAATCTGAGACTGGATCTAGTCATGTGTGCAACCATTTCTAGTCAAGGGTATCTGAGACTGTGTCTAGTCATGGATGTTTGAGACTGGATCTCGCCATGATTGTCTGAAATGTATCTAGCCATGAGTGTCTGAAACTGTATTAAGCCATAGATGTCTGAGACCGTATCAAACTATGAGTATCTGAGATGGTTGTCTGGGACTGGATTTTGCCGTGAGTGTCTGAAAACGTATCTGGGCATGGATGCCTGAGACTGTATCTAGTCATGGATGTCTTAGACCGTATCAAACCATGAGTGTCTGAGACCGTGTCTGAAACTGGATCTAGCCATGAGTGTGACTGCCGCTACAGGCCGGTATTACTCCCTAACCACTCCCCGCATTAGACTTCATAAGACGGTATTTTTAAGTAACTACGATACCATTTATTTAAAACAACTACAATAATGTCCTTTTAAAATTCTATAAATATCATATTTCAACCACACTTATTATTTATAACAATTTTTCTTTTTTTTTCTTTACAATTATTCAATAATTACAAAGATATATATATATATGTATTAAAAAATCAATTCATTTGTATGACAAATATTCTTTAAGTTATATTCATCTTTCTCATAATTAAATATTTTATAACTTTCACTCAACAGTATTTTCATATCAGTTTTTAAATATGAAAAATCATAATCAAATACGTCGGCTGTATTTTTAATAAAATTCAACAACTATAAGCAGTTATACCCAACTTTATCTGTATCTGCATTTCCCCAATACATCAGATCCAACAATAACTTCCGCCATTCTTATCCAGTGTCCAACCAACCTTTGTATATTCATATTCTACAAGTTCATCTACACAGGAAAATGCCACGCACTGCGTACGCTGCACGAAACATTGGAAAACACTCGGGAACAATGCAAATTAAAACAATGCACAACTTTCCAAGGATGCTCTCTTTTAGATTATTAAGGCTTCATTACTCTTACAGTCAACGTTGCGCAGTTTATGGTATTTTCCTGTATAGTTCAACTCTCCTTGATTTGCATAGAAAAGTATTTCCATAGAAATGTTATCAACTCTATTTGAAAGTTAACTTTGATTGCAAAGTGCAATGAATGAACAAAGTGACTCGAGTGCAATAAAAGAAGGGTGAAGTAAATAATTTATAAAAGTGAATTTGATTGAATCTGTTGAAAGATTGGTTCGGCATATGGTCAAAGCAATTTATAAAAGGTTTATTTAAGGAGTTATTTTTTTTGCTAAGGCATTGGCAGCGTAACTTTTTGAAAGGAATTTTCATGTCATCATATCAGAAAACACAATTGAACTCTACAGTTTGTTAAATGCAGGTTTTATAGGTTATGTTTCAAGTTTTCATTGTCACGGTGTTAGCTCTCCCGAATGACATTTTTCTTTTATCCTGTGAAGCAAATCAACTGCTAATGATTTCTTTGTCATATTTGATTTAATCGAAATGTAAAATTTAATACATACATATTTTTGAATGAACACATCTCTCTTTATTGTAATACAAATGTGTTTTATCAGAGTTCTAGCATCATCTATAGATTTTATATAATAATTTAATTTAACAGCACAAAACTATGGATATTTATTAGATATTTACATATTTATTAAATATCTTTGTAGTAATGTAGCAAATGAGATTAGTCCCGAGGAGCTTCCATCTCTTGTCTGCTTGCATTGTCAAGGGCTGATGGATAGAGACCAGAAGTAACCACTCTGTCCCCGGTTCGTTTTATTGCACAAACCAACGAGGACGTGATGTCCTGATTCCACGCGTCTGAAGGAACTGACTGATTGCCAACAAAGAAGAGGTGGAACATCCGGAAAGATGAGCTATTAGAGGCCTGACATGAAGAATAATATTCCCAATACTCAATTCCGACACCGTGAAAATTACTAGAGAAGAATAGAAAAGAAAAAAGATCCGCGAGAATTTATAACTTCAATGCGTTTACAGTCAATTAATTGTATTTACATAATATTTATTTTAATTAATTACCAACATTACTATTTGTCAGAATAAGTATAGTTTTAATTTTCAATTCTTCCGAAGCAAGTTCCATCTGAAGGTTAGTTTGGTTGGAATGAAAGAACGCTGCGTCGTTTGGCCGGGGCCAGGTGCCAGATGGCGGGATCCGGAAGCCGGGAGCCAGGGGCCCGGAGACCAGTGCCGGTGGCGCGGGCTGGCTCCCCGCAGCCGAGGAATATCTGCCGTAACACAAACAATATTTGACAAATAAATTGACCGTTTAATGATAACGCACTCGCACTGTGTTAATTGTGTTTCCATTTTCTTACTGCATATAAAAAGAGGGTTAGATTTTTTATTTGAGTATTTTACACAAATGGTGAGCGGACGTGGTTGCGTAGCTAAAGTCTGACTTGAAAAATAATGTTTAGACGGTCTACCGGAATCTAGCTGGCTCCTTCTAATAATCTCTCTGGGATTGTATAGGAACAGTAGAGCAGTTGAGTCCACTCGGAGCCAACTATACTATCCTAGCCTCTTTCCCAAGTTCAACAAACAGTGTTCATTCTCCAACTTGAAACGGAGTAGGTTATTAGTATTAGTATTGGGATCAGGCGGAAAGGAAACATGTAATTCTGGAGCGCTAATAAGTGCATTTACATCTTATATATTAATCTATCTCTGTACTGTACTGACGAGAGTACCTACTAAATGTTAATACTCGTATTCTCTGTAAGGAGGTAGCCTTGCAAGGTAACCTGCGCTCTGTCTAAAGAGTTCTCCGTGTTATGAATAGTTAAATCTATGTATTTATAAATGGTTAAACAATGTTTAGTTTGCATCATGACAGTCCAATGATATTTCGTAGTCCACAGCCCCAAAAAGAACAACAAATCGCTGGAATGGGTCCACACTAACTTTACAAACGTTTGACGACATTCGTGTAAGTGTTAAATTATTCAAGAATATCACTTAAGTGTTAACAAGTAGTGAACTTTTATTCCTCAGTCTTTGGCACATTATTACTTGATATTTACAATTATATTTTATAGAAATATTTGTCCTCTCGAGGGAATATCAAGTACAAACAAATCAAAAACTTATTCCAATGGAAAGAAATCAGTAAATGAACTCCAACCCACACTGCTCTCTGATTGTCATTGTACACACTTGTAGGTTGTGAGGAAATAGCTAGTTAAGGAACAGAGATCAACCGTCACTTGGGTAACTTGAAGCTACATTATTCTGGATTCTTTAATGACTTCAATTACAGTTGTGCTGTCGTTTCTAAATAAAAAGACAATCAGAATGTCGCAATGTCGGGTGGGAAATTTAATATTTGTTGAGACTGTTTTCTTTAACATCGTTGTCAAGTGTCAAGAGCCACTGAATAAGATTTGTAATATTTAGAATTTATTGGAAATAGACGATAATATAAGTGGAATGAAATACTGGAGTAATGTATGTAATGCCTCACAAACATAGTATTGCGGATAGATCAGAGAGGGGAGATAGAAAGATCGATGGCTGAACATAGAAAGAATGATTTGCCACTCAGAGTGTTAACAAGTGTCGGATATAATAAATGACGTTGACGTAGACGCACCGTGGATCATTTTGGAATTAATGAATAAACTATCAATTAATTAATTTCACCCGTTTAACGAACATTTGTTTACAAGTCAGACTTCCAAGCATCGGCCGCGCGGCCGGGGTAAGGCCGGGCGGGAGACTTAGACGCAAGAGCTATAACCTCGTACACGTTACTATTCCCATAATCCAATCCACAATGATAAGAGTCATTGAGTAACGAGCGTCTTTATTGCGCGGGGTGTTGTACACTAGGTTGTTGTACGCACTGAGGAGCAGCGGCAGGGACAGGGACAGGAGGGCGAGGGGGGGGGCAGTCCGAGGGGAGGAGGATTGAGCGGGGGCGGCGGACAGCGGGGGCAGCAGCGGCTGCGCTCCGCAGGGCGCGGCGTAGGGCTGCTCCTGCTCGGGGGGCGCGCCCCGGCACTGCGCGCACAGGGAGCCCCCCGAGGGCCCGCAGTGCGCGTAGCAGCAGTCGGGTGCGCCGTAGTTGGATTTGCGCAGCTGCTCGCCCGTCTCCTCGATGTTGGGATCTGGAAAGCACACGGCCAGCCTTTACTACATCTCCTTAGTACGCACTGTTCAGTCAGGCGACCATGATCAAATACCATAGAACATTTATACTACCTCCAACTTCTGACATTTCCAATACATTCTGATGTCAGTATGTTACACTAGCCCTTTGGCGGCCAGAGTTGCCAGTCAATACAAGTAAATACAGCCAATATTTTAGTGGAGTTGGATGTATGATTAATATTCTAGGGAATTTGCAGTAACAAAGAAATTTATATTATACCTATATAATACATCAGACAGCAACAACACACATACAATTTGTTAAATTAAGATTACACAGGAGGGCGCCACTGTTGTTCAAAGGGCAATACAAAAATATAACTCGTGGTGTAAATGTAAAGCTGTGTAACCTATATTTTTGTAAAAATTAAAAAGGCATAAAAGTGAAGAAAATATTTTTTTCAATGCAATATAGATACCCACCGGTCTTATTATAAGATATATATAATACCTTTGCAATTTTGTGTTAACATAATGAAGAATAACAATATTGTAATAAAATATAAAGCACAATAGTTTAGAAATTTAATTAGTTTCACATTCATTTAATACTAGCTTAAGTACCTAGCATTGCCCAGGCTTTAGATCGTCTCTAATTTTAAATCTGAACATATTTTATTCATTCAGATCTAAAAGTAGTGTAACTAAACTCACGATTAGTGATTCTTCCTTTCTACCTTCTGTTAAATTCAAATTTATTGTACCGGACGTGTCATCGGATGCAGAAGAAGAAGACTCTGAATGATTTAACTTAACTTTAGATTATGTGTATTTTGTATCGAACAAAGAAGAGGATGAGTTCCCCTAAAGGCCTTCCTCTTCTTCTAACCTAACTGGGGCTTAATAAACATCAAAATGAACGGAAGATGACTTCCTGTCAGGCCGTCTTCGTCTTTGCAACTTATGCTTTAGGATTAGATATGAAGTATCAACCATTTGTATTTGTATTATTGTTGCGCTATAATTTCCATTAATAAAGATTATTAGTTTTGTATTAAATATGGGCTATCGGTGAAATCGAAGGCGAGTTTGGTTTTTGCTGGGCCAAAGCTCGTTTCGGTTTCTCCGCACGCCACTGGGGTGCAAGCTTGACCTTGCAACAGGACCACAATGACTGGCGGGGCGCGGGGGGCTCCCGCTCTCTTGCCCTTCTCCCTGTGACTTGGAAAAAATCGTGTCTATAGAATTTTATACTAAGATTATTAAAATGTTACGAAAATATTTTAGAAATTTATAGTTTTTTTTTTTAACAAACTCCATGAAGTCATTAAAGCTGGTTCACACAGAGCTATAAATCTGCGAGCAGATATCTGCTGAATCGCGAGCGCTTTTCTTTTGCTTTCACACGAGGCTATCAAATATTTCTTCCTGTGGTAGGAGAGGGGGTCAGTTGAATTAGGGAGCGGCAACGGAATGCACATTTTTTTTACTGAAATCTGTCAACTTGACATCTGTCATCCACCGGTCTAGGCAGCTCCGTAATTACAATGACCCCCTCTCCTGTTTTAGACGGAGAGGGGGAGACTTATCTTCTCGTATATCGCCTCTGGAGCGGTTACGTCTAAGATGTGTATTGTCTATGATTGATCTGCGCTTAAAAATGCTTAGGTGTGAACGGTCTGAAGGGATTGTATGGAGAGCGTTATTTGGCGTGCTATGATCTTTTATAATTGATAGCTGTGTGAACCAGCTTTTATATGAAAGTGTTCCGTCTCCAAAAATATTCAATTAATTTTGTAAAATTCCACACTGATTTTTTTATACAGCAACACTTTAATTTCTGGCAAATTTTTGAATTTGACACTTAAAATTCACTAGCTTTATTGTTTGTAGCCTGCGAACTTATTGTTTGGTTTGACGTTTTGCAGATGTTATGAATTGAATATCGTACAGATCACGCCTTCCGTAGCGGCTGCCTTAGAAGCGTAATGGTAAAGGTGCTGATTTTAACAAAATCAAATTAATTACAAATATAATTTACAAATACAGTTTCATTACAAGTATAATTTAAATCACAACATTAGGATCATATCAAACAAGAGGCAAAAAATCAAGATATTTGTTATAGAACAAGAATGTTTGGCTGTCAAAAATAATCTCACTGCAAAAACAAACCAACTAAATATTTTTTTGTGAACCTTCTTCATACTTGTTTACATGTTTCATATTGTTGATAAACCTTCCCATTTAATTAAGTTTAATAATTATTTGTAACCTGGCTTTATTGTAAAATATTTGGATTTAGTCATACATAGACGTTGAATATTATAAAGATTAATGAACGATAACATGAATCATGGAAAAAAGTTATTCACCCAATAACTTTACCATGTGAAGAAAAAAATCATAAAAAACTACAACAGAATATTTTCAAAATATAGTTAGGAACCTACCAACTAAATTTTTTTAGTAACTAGGTAAGTTATGATACAAACCTTCCACATTTTATTCCTAAAATAGAAAGAGTTGCAATACGTTAATAATAATTAATATACAGTAGGAGTATACACAACCACAGTCATTCGCAGCTGTCACTGTCACATACAATCATAGTAATCATACAACATGAACAGAACCATAACAGAACCAAACAGAAAACAGAACTGTCAAAATTCAAAACAACGATTTATTAGAGATGGAAACATATTCCTGTCGCAGTTACCTGGAACCGCCAATATTATTTCTCTGAGGAACCGGTTCCTTTTGGAATATTATTTTTTTATCACAAATGAACAAATTATTGAAAATTTATTATAATCCAACAAAAGAAGAAAATTCGGTAAGAATAAATAATACCACTGATTTCATAGTTCACTTCACTTTTGAGGTGACTTACGGCAGATGTGTTAGTTATGATTCCCCGGGCGGCGGTACCCTTGCCTGCCTCCCAAATCGAATGAGCATGGGTATAATCAGGAATTTCATCTCAAAATGATCGATTCAACTGGTAAACGAAGGATTTAGAATTTAAAAAACCGACTAAAAGTCATTTGAAACGGGAAAATGTATTTAAAGAATGTGAATACTTTCGTTTTTGTTTTTATTTTATTTGTTAGCGTTATAAACAGTCATTACAAGTTCATATATAACAGTGTTAGAGATAGTCATATCATTGACCAATAAAATAACTACATACAAATTTGAGACCATAATAAAAAGAAAAACAAACAAAACAATATATGCATGTAATATAAACAGTTCCGAAAAAGTGCATCTACTCACTTAAATCTACAAAAAATGTATTTTCAAGGGTAATATATACTGTAACATTTTTGAAGAGGTTATTTATTGCAAACTGCTGAAATCAAAAAAGAAAATATAATGAAAATGAAAAAAAAAATGAAAATGAAAACTGAAAAAGAAAGATAAGGAATTAATGAAACATTAAGTTTTCCGTTGAATATTACTTTTTACGAATTTTATGAAGTTAGCAAGGTTCGTGAAACATGTCAATGTCTGTGCATAATCTATTGAAAGTGCTACAGCTTCTTCTTATAAACACATTTTGAAGATAATTAGCATGCCGTGTTATGCCGTGTTGCGCTACCTCCTTCTTTAGCCAACGTTTCGGACAGCGTTACAGTGTCCATCATCAGGGCAGAATGTGATTACTTATTTTTAAAGACCGAGTTTACCATTCGGTACTTGAGCCTATGAATAATGGCTATATATATAGCGGATAAGTTAGCCGAGCTTTCTACCAATTGCAAGTATTTATTTGTTTACTTATTAATACAATAGCTTTTTTACCCGCGGCTTCGCTCGCGTGGTATTAGGGGGAAATAACTCAAGTGCTTGAACTTCTTAATCATCTCGCCTCCCCCACCCTCCCTCCTCCCGCATTCCATACATTCATTCTAGGTAGATTCAGTTTTCAAACAGCTCGCTTGCCACCTAAATTTTATAATGCCAGAGCTGACCAATTGTAAAAAAAAGAATTATCCAATTTGGTGCGCAAAGTTATGCGCTTACCAACATTTCGAAGATTCATTTTTATATGGATAGATAAATATTATCTACGACGCCTGAAATAAAAATATATCAACATCGTTTTATCGGCAACGATTTGTTTACTCGCTTTTGTTAGCGACAGAAAACGTATAATAAATATAATATTTTAATATTTATAATTTCATAACGCCAGAGCTTGCCATTATACATAGCTTATATTACTCGCATATAATGTAGCTTTCTATTGGTGAAAGAATTTTTAAAATCTCTCAATTGGTATATACTTCCCCACCTTTCTCTTCCTTATCTCCTTCCCCTCCCCACTACCTTCAGCCTCACAACATACCCCGATTGGGGATGCCATAGTCTCACTGGCTCCAGACGGGAGCAGTTGGGACTCTTGTGCGGTATTAACTGTAAAAAAAAAAAAAAATGCGTGAAAGCATAACAAACAAACACACGCAGTTTCGCATTTATAATATTAGTATAGATGTACCTACACGTTAACCTACGGATAAGCTATCAAGAGGATGGTGAAATACCCCTTCCCGTACTGATAACACTTTCTGTAGGCTAATAAATTGATAACTTTAATTTGTGCTAGAATAACTTATTTTTATTTTAATTATTTTTATATTCATAATAACTTTTGAAGGTTATTCCCATCAATATAATATAGCATTGAAGAAAATAATTAAGAAGATGTGTAAAAAAATTCTTAAAAAAGTAATTCTGAATTTTAAATATGAGACTGACAAAAATGACTTAAAAATAAGAGGTCTCAATGGCCGAGTTGGTTGAGGCGCTTGTCCCGGTAAAACGAGACAACCTGGGTTCGAATTCGTTTTTATTTTTCTGTCTTGTTCTTTTCGATTTAATAAT
Organism: Glyphotaelius pellucidus; assembly: GCA_936435175.1. Taxonomy (NCBI): domain Eukaryota; kingdom Metazoa; phylum Arthropoda; class Insecta; order Trichoptera; family Limnephilidae; genus Glyphotaelius; species Glyphotaelius pellucidus. Next base: position 26,602,319 of record OW386559.1, read on the forward strand.
ATTATATTCCTCTTCAATATTTATTATACATTGATTGGAATAACCAACAAAGTTATCGTGAAGCGAGTTATTCTAATAAAAATTGAAAACTTTAAGTTTTTCACTTGGTATGAATGTGATAAGTTAATAATAAATATATGGGATAGTGTGGTGACCCCGACCCAATACCCCCCCGTTGTGAGGCCTCGGCTAATGCACTAATTTGCTAGAGTTGCGCCCCGTAGAGAAAGCTGCCTTCATGCCGAGCTTACATCTTACAACATGTTGTTATGCCTTGCTTTTCCTCAAAACAGTCTGATGTTCTGACTGCATACATTGCTATTCAGTTCTTTCTTTACTTTTCCGCATTTCACTTTATCAGTGACGACCCTTCAACCCTGATCTCCAGTTTTCTTGTGGTCCTGTCGGCTGGAGTGAGTTCCTTAGTCCCCAGGGTATTTCAGAAGTCTCTTCTCCACTATCACACTGTCTTCAAACTGTCATGTCTGGCCACTGTGCTGCTGGGGACGGTGTGAAGGGTTTGAAAGACTACCTTCTCGTCCCACTGCTCACTGTCTCTCTGAGACTGCCTGTGGCTTACCAAAAGCAAGTTTTTGAGTTGTAAACCGCCAGAGAAACTTAAATTTAAATTTGATTTTCCGTCCTTATTTTACTTTCTAATGTTGTTCTTTTATAGAGGGTGTAACAGCACGTACCCGAGGGATTTTAACCAGCGATTCCTTAATATGTTTGTGACATTTTTTTAATAAAAAACATTAAAAATATTTTTCCATCACACGTCGCAACTGACTAGTTAGGAAAGTAGCGCGTTTATAGTCTAGTGTATCTTGATAAGCGATGCGTTTCTTTCTAGCAGCATGATAAGCTGCCGCATCCCGAATTTCTTACATATCTCCCTTAAGCATTTAAAGTTTTTAAGCTCCTAAATAAATATGTTATTTTTTAAGATAATATAACTATAGACGTTCCCCGCGCTGAAACGCAAATTATATGAAATTCCCTCGGTAGAAAAAAATCGCAAAGTATGCTCCGAAAATTATTATAAACACGCTCATTTCATCTATTTTAGAAGTTGTATGTATGAAAAAATTCATAGTGTTTCTTAAAATGCTATTTCAGATGTTCTCCACGAGCTCTATTTTAAACGAGTCGCGTTTTATTAAACATTTTCACAATTTTCGCTTCAATTTTAACGTTTTAAATATTAGCGCGCTCTCTCCAACATTCGTAATTACATATCTCTGCATCTTCTTCTTTTTGAGCGGGTGTACGGCGCCTTAACACGAGAAACATTGTGCGGATCGCTCAAACTCATCGCGATGAGATATATCCCACAGCGATGTGATCAGTAGTGACGTGTGATTGAAAAATATATTTTTTCGTTTATAATTTAAAAAAAAATATCATCGAACAAATGATATTTTTAGATAAAGCAAAATGTCATCTACTTTCTTACTCCAAATATATTCAGGAATCGCTGGTTAAAATCCCTCGGGTACGTACTGTTACACCCTGTATAAATGTTGTCTCTCCACTAGCTTCAAGAACAAGACAAACTGCCTCGGATGAGAACACTCAAAAGTTTTTTATGTGTATAAATGTATGTTGTGCCGTGTGGGGACATTCTTTTTAAATCATTTAACGATAGATTCATTTAAAAAAAATAACGATAGTAGAATCTTGACGTGAGAACCGATAGAGGGCCGTACGTGATCCTTAAAACGATTCGGGAAAGCGGTGGGAACCCTCGACTGAACAAGAGTTTCTGCAGGTTCGAGTTTTGTTTGGCGAGAGACGAGCCCATCGTGTATCAGGATACGTTGAAGACAGACAGTTTCGCCGTATTGTCCATGGTGTCCTGATCATCCTTTTCCAGAACAAACCCCGAGGGCGTCTCTCGAGAAACAGAGATATGTAAAAACGATAATATTTAAGCGAAAATTGTGAAAATATTTAATAAAACACGACTTGTTTAAAATAAAGCAAAAATCTCGTTGGGAATGTCTAATATAGCATTTAAAGAAACACTGAATTTTTTTCATACATAAAACTTCTAAACTAAGTAAAATGAACGTGTTTATAATAATTTTCGGAGCATACTTTGCGATTTTTTTCTAACGACAGAATTTCATATAGGTAATTGCCGTTTCGGCCTGGAGAATGTATAGATATTATTTTCAAGGATGACATATACTTTTTTAGAGCTTTAAAACTTAAACGTTTAAGGTAAATATGGAATAAATCGGTAGAAATGTGGGAAGCCGGGCCTTAAATTAATATTATCATGCCTATTAAAATTGTACTGTACTTTGTACAAACAGGAACCATCGGATTTTTATTGATTTCAGAGGATCAGAACATATTTCAAGATAACGAGAAGTAGGAGCTTAAAAATCCATAAAAGTAATATACGCTTTAAGGGGGTATTCTATTCTAGAAGCATGAATTGTAGGTATTTTTTCAGGTGCAATTAAAAAAACCCAATAATATTTTTAATAGCCACTAGTTTACCAAATATTAATTAAATATTAAAGAATACTTTAAAAAAATCAAAACGAAAAAACTGAAAATTCAAAAAGTAACATAGTGTTGAAGTGGGGGTGACAAAAAAATGGCACGCCCTGGTTGACACGATTGCAACCCTTCTAGTAATAATAAAAAAAAACACAAATTAATTCTTAATCCAGACAAATAATTCTGCTATGGGCCCGTACCTCAGTAAGGTAATTTTTTTCCGCAAAATGGCGACTGTCTGAAATAAAAACGTTATACCATTTTTTTGACTTTTCGGAATTTTTTAAAAATAGTAAAAATTGAAAATTTGTTATAGTTCTAGTAGGGGCGATAGAATAATGTGTAGAGAAGGCTCACACAAATTTTCAAGTAAATTGGTTCCGTAGAACTTGAGATATCGTGTCAACCTTCTCGAAAAAAGTAGTTTTGAGAAAAATTGTTTAAAATTTTGTTCTATTTAGATTCTGGTAAGATCTCGATAATGCGAATTTCGAAAAATCCTTTTAAAGAGATATTTTCGAATATTCATAAATCTAAACTATGGAAATATGAAGAAAAAAAAAAGTTTTTTTTTTCTAGAATTGAATAGATTATCGCTTCCAGCTCAATAAGTAACTGGTCACTAGCAAATTTCGAGGACGGTTGGGAATATGCCTACTCTTGTTATCTTAAAATACCAAAGCATGCTTTTATTTGTATTGCTGTGTTTTTGGGATTGATAATAATATTATGTAATTGTTATATTTTTATTGCGATACAGATTTTTTACCTGGGGGGCATTTGTGAATCTCTTATTTAACACGGAAAAGAAAAATGTCAATTGAATTTATGGCTCCTCAAGGAAAGCAGCAAATTTCCCCCGAGATTTTGAGCAGACGAAGTTCGCATCTTTACCAACTGGATTTTGGTGCAATCATAAACATTACAAGCTCTTGGAATAGGCTGTGTAAAAACACTTGAAGCTTTTTAGTATTCGTGTCATTATAATTTCATATCATAATTTCTTTGTTAATTTGGAGCGAGCTATGGTTCGAATAAAAAGGGTTGCATTTCGTAGGTATAGGAAGAAATTTATCAAGGTCTCGGATTTGTCAGTTAGTTGTTCTCCTATAAGTTTAAGCTAATCTCAGTGATTGGATCAGTCATCATCATCACTCTTGGCTCTTCATCCCCTGATGGGTCTTGGTCTCCTCAAGAGTCTTCCTCCACTCATCTCGGTTTTGTGGCAGTTCTTTCCAATTTAGAAGCTCCAAGGTAGAAATGTCTTTGAGGACGTTGTCGCTCCGTCTTAATCTTGGCCTTCCCAGGCTCCTTCGCCCTATCGGTCTTGAGTTCAGCAGGGTCTTTGGTGCTTGATGCTCGGTCATTCTCTCCACATGACCCAGCCACCGAAGTCTTCCCAGTTTTATAAATTTTGTGACGTTTAGCTCCTTAAACAGAGTACATAGCTCATTGTTCAGAATTATTGTTATTATTGTAAAATTTATCGTTTATCAAGCTCGTATCGCGAAATTTAACTTTATCGAAGGTATTAAGGTAATCAAAAAAATAAGAATAGTATGAGAAACTTTGTAATTTAACCAGTTGGATTAAAAAATGTAATAGATTCAATGGGGATATAATGCGCAGGTATTTTACTCACAAAAACCTAAAATTTGTTAGGCTAATTGGTTATTAGCCCTCACGTTAATTTGTTCGCTTTTCGGAACAACTCTTAAAGGTGTCAAAGAAATCGTTTGTATCTTCCTTACCAGCGTAGTGAGAAATATAATCTAAACGGTATTGCAAAGAAAAAACACCACGCTTTATATTTGAATCTAAAAATTAACCGCAAAATATTAAAAATGTACATCTTTATGAAACCGAAGTTGCGTACAAAAGCACACACCTCCCTACCATCAATTATACATCTGCCTTGATGATGGACACTGTAACACTACCCGAAACGTTGGCTAAGGAAGAAGGTAGCGCAACACGGCATAACACCCAAAAATAAACAACGATAATACTTTTGGCTGTGAAAATCTAAAATCAAAAAAGAAATGTTAAAAAGTATCTTCCCTTTTGGGTCGAGTTCGTAAAAAATATCAAAAAAATAATAATGTAATGTGATCACATCTCAAGTGTAAATTAATATATTTCACAGAGGTCCTCCGATCTCATTCATTAGACTCCCTCTTCCTTCCAGTAAACGAACTATGTTCAAATACACACTTATGCAAATAATAATACAAAGCGAGGCCGTGAAGGCGAGAAGAGGGTCTCAATTAATATCATGGTTCGATTCCTTTGGGAAATTTTAAGCGAGTCCTTTTCATTCAATGTCGTCCCATTATTGGCCTTTCTTCCCACTGGCTGTTTGCCGTTATTCTTATTCACTTGCCCTTGATTGTGTAATGCAATGTGACATGCATGTAATCCCAGGTCTCCTGCGACCGCCGACATGAACATTTGCTTGAATGTTACTATAAATGTTACATAAAAGTATTTGTAACAAGATGTGTGCACCCTCTTATGCACACTTTATTTATGGTCTCGGTGTGTGGCACCTCTAGTGCTTGCCCATTGACATTTGGGCATTGGTTATATAGCGTGCCCTGCAATATTTTGGAATGCAACAGTTGTTGATCCTGCACAGATTCAAATCAGCAGATTTGAAAAGAAAGCCAGCGATTTTTGGTGCTGCAGCCGGGAGCTTTGGGCGGTCCTCTCGACCGCAACACGACGGATCTTTTTTTGAAGATCGCTACGATTTTGATCGTGATGCTCGCCATCTTGGGAGCTGACTGGAAATCATCTTGGAGGGATGATTGGCATCGAGAATCATCCGCCTCTACTGCTTCTGGAGGGTCCTTTAAGCTGGGAGACAATTCTCTGGAGTCCTACCCTTCTCGTGATGTGAGATTCGTTTCACAAAAGAAGATTTCATCATGCTTCATCTCAACTTACAACGGTATCAACATGAACTATTTAAACCTAAGCAACCCCTTTGTCAGACAGCCTTAGTTTTTGTTAGGATGTCATTTTTGTTTTAATATATTTTTGTATTTAAAATAGCTTCTTATCTTTGAAAAAGCATTAACCTACTCCCTACATCTGCCATTCAAGTCATTTTTGCTCATAGTAATCTACCTTATACACTGTTGCCACCTCATCCCAGGTAAAATAAACATTTTTTGTATTCCGTCTCCTCCGTTTTTTGTTGAAACATAGTTGAAACATTGGGGCGAAGTGGGAGAGGCCACACATATTTCTAGTGGTCTGTGGTGAAGACGTATCTACGGATTGAACACTTACGTTTACGTAAATGTCAAGATAAGTTCTGATGAGGGAGAGATGCTACATCAGGTAGAGAACAAGGATTTCGTAGATATTTATTTATCAGGAAAGATTTCTGGCTTATATCGATTATTCTTCTTCTTCTCGTGCCCTGTCCGTTCAACGGACGTTGGCTATCATGTTGCTATGCGGACTTTGTTTACTGCGGCCCGGAACAGCTCTACAGTAGACTGGCCAAACCGCTGTCTCAGGTTTTTCAGCCACGATATTCTCCTTCTTCCAGGGCCCTATCTTCTGGCAATCTTTCCCTACATTATGAGTTCCAAGATTTCGTACTTCTCTGGATGTCTCATTACATGTCCTAGATATTGAAGTTTTCGGTTTATTGTTTTGATAACTTCTTTTTCTTTATTCATCCGAACCATAATATCGATTATTACACGACCTAAGGACGGGTTGTTTCAAAAAATTTGATGGATTCATCAAATATTTGATGTTAATTTTCACGTTCTGTGTAAGTTCTATTCAAGTTCTGTGATTATTTCAGTTTTGTGAAGCAGCTGTTCTATAACGATGTAATAACAGAACTTGAATAGAACTTACACAGAACGTGAAAATCAACTTAAAATATTTGATGAATCCATCAAATTTTTTGAAACAACCCTTCCTAAGTGTATCATTTAGGAATTTCTTATTTATTTATTTATTTATTTCTATTCTTGTACACACACTTTACAAATAATTACATAGTTTACATAGATAATAGGTTATTAATAAGAAAAAAAACATGTTAAAGATCCGTAACTGTATGTAAATAGGTTAGTCGTAGTGTTTTGTGAACACCTCACTAGGCGAACCTGTGCTGAGGTGTTCCCATGTTTGGGATTAAGTGCTATTCTGTCGACCTAAGTAGAAACACTGTAACCTCCTTGATATTTCTAAACAACAAGTATTATTATCAATTGTTACATAAGTTTATTGAGCCCTTTACATATAAACTCATAGACTTTATTCATTAGTGAATTCACTACAGAAAGAATTATCCGTTACGAAAGTTTTTATTTACAATTTATTAAACTCATAATTATTAGGCTCGCGCAGTTGACAAAACCCCAAAAACTCGATTGATTTATTCTCCATGACTGACCTCACCGGGCGGCTGCTGTAAAACAATGAACATATAGAATGTTCTCTGTTATTTTAACTATTACACGAGTACACATTTCTTTTATATTTCTATTTTTTGTAAAAAACCAACTGTTGAGTTTAAATAATAAAAAAAACAACTGTATCTCTTATATATTATTTTTGTCTCATTCATTGTTATGTTGTCCTTAATACTAATAATACCCTCCTTTGTGCCACTGTAACTTATTATTATAAAAGCCTTTTTATAGCGTTAAATAAATAATTTAATGAAAAACAAATACCTTTGTATAACACCACTATTTTATTAACAATATCAACATGTTTCGAAAACTATGTTTTCTTCGTCAGGATAATAAGTCAATAATAAATAACAAAAGACAAACAAGTATAGACTAATTAGAACATAGACAAAATATTAGAAAGGAGAGGTGATTAATTACCTAAAATATATCATAAAAAACAATTATATAAAATAAAATATAAAAATTATTTTAGAATGGGTAAAAAATTACATTAACATAATAAAAAATCTTTTAAAAGGAAAACAAGAAGTCTAAATAACAAAATAAATTATTATAAATATAAGTATTAATACGAAAATAAATTTAAAAGATGGCTATTTTTAAAAAACGTTTGGTTATTTATAATATTTAATTTACTATTAACTATTTGTTTTTCATTAAATTAATGATGACACCCCAAAGTAAATATGCCTATTTTGAAGAAAAAATTAAATAAATAAACTAATCCCCCCGCCTGCCTTCCCCGCTTTACCCGAAAAGAGAATGTATTTCACCGGCCATGGAAAGCTTCAACATAGCATCTGCGAACAAGTATTGTTCAAAGCCACGTCCCCATTGACAAGGTTTCTACTAATGTTCAAGCAAACGTTCAAGCCAATGTTTAAGTCGGAGGTCGCAGGAGATATAGCTTAATACTTATGTGTGTTTGTTGGTGATTCACGTACAGCTGCTATTTACCTGCCCGATGTTTTGTTTATATTTCAAGTTTCCAATCACAGCTCTATTTCATGTTGTTTGACTTTTGGGGTATTGGATCGTGTTGCGCTTTCTCATACTCTTGAGCCAAAGTTTATGAAAGCATTACAGTGTCCATCACCAGGGCAAATGCGCACATTGTCCATTTGTGCAACAGTGCTTTCGTTGCATTACATTTTAACTCCATTAATAGGGACTACTGCGGTCAATTCGCTGCTGGGATGGGAAATTTGCAGAAATAAAATATAAAAGTGAGATACTAAGGCGATAGGAAACAAATTTATTCACTTTGTGAAAGGAAATGGAGTAGTGGTCTGTTGGCCGAGCATTTGAAGAAGTTTGTCCGACTCTGGGGGTACTGGGTACTGGGCACTGGATACTGGACAAGTGGGCACTGGACACAACAGGGCACAGAGTGTGGGTGTGACTCACCTAGACAGAGGAAGGTCGGCTCCCCGGCGTACTGCGTGGGGTAAGAGGGCGCGCGGTCCCCGGGCAGGAAGTAGGGACAGTCCTGCTCCACGCGCTGGCACACGGCCAGACAGGGCTTGACGCGCAGCCTCGGGGCACTTGTGGTGGTGGTGGCGGTGGCTCTGCGATGGCGTCGCGCCCCTAACCGGTTGTCCAGATCCTTCCTGGTTTCCACGACGCGCTGCTCGGGCCGGCCGTGGACCTTCTCGTTCCACGGCCTCCCCGTGACGAAGCCCTCCCCCCACACCACTCCCCCCGCACTCTCATTCGAAAACAACCCCCGCGTTATATTTCTACTAGCACTATAATAAAAAGTCTCGAAGTAGTCCGCTCCAAAGTCGTCCTTATCACCTAATTCGTAATTTAAATTGTCATTTTTTAACTTTGTGTTCTTGTTATTTGATGCGTACAGTTTGTAATTGTCTCTGGAGGTGGAACGCTTGCGGGGCGGCGGGGCAGGGGGGCGGCCCTCCCACGTGGCCCCCGGGCCCCGCGCCCCGCTCCACCCCGTCTCCGGTGAGGCCCCGCTGGCGCTGTGGGGCGCTGTGGGGCCACTGCCCCCCGTACCCTGCGTGAACTCCAGCGAGGCCGCGGAGACAAACAAGGGTAGCAGCGAGCTGCACACCCAGCGCCGGTAGGCTTCCTGCAAATAGATACACAAAAACATTACTTCCATTGTTCAAATACTATTTTAGATTCATCTTTACCACGAATCGGTTCAGAAAATGAAAACAAAAAAATATGTTTTGAACAAATTAAAGCTTTTTTTATCGTTTCGCTCGAATAGAATTAAAATTAAATTGTTCATTACTTAATAAAAAATATAAATGAAAACTACTGAAAAATTCAACTCTTTTCAACAGAAACATCGATCCATTTGATTAATCGGACATCTCCAAATATTAAGTTCTGAAATAATGAGGAAAGCAATATTCAAGTGCTCACAACAAATCAAGTATTATTTAAACGTGTATTTGTTTTACATATTAAATGTGCTATAAAATAACAGCAATGTAATGTAATTGGGAAGCATAACAGCAATGTATATTAGTACGACTACATTTCCAACTAGTGACCCAGAAAACGTATTTTTTTGGTTTATTTCATTACAAGTTTTGTGCATTATATATATATATAGGTGGTGTTTATTAGTAATCCGAGTATTGTGCCAGATAGAGGGTACACTTTTACATATAACTGAATACTCAACTGTCCGATCATCAATAAATCAACAGGACGATCGATGTATGAACGCATAAGGGGTCTTCCATTAATCACGTGATGTTTGTTAGCAACTTTTTAACCCCCCCCCCCAGTGTATGTGGTGAGGTTTTAGACTCCCCCCCATACCCAAAAACACGTGTAATTTTTCAGTATAAAGTACGAAATTTTCAGAATATTATCTCTAAAAATAGGTATAATACACCAGTTTTACACCAGTTTTTTTTTCCTTTTTTATACTCGGCAAATAGGTATTTATATAGATCTCCTAGTTTAGAAATTGTTCCATTCTTTTAAGGCAAAACGTACACGGCAACGATTTACGCATGTATTCGGCGTCAAAATCACCGACTTACTGGCGACTGGTGAGCCGAGCGGTTGTCGCATCGCGCGGAGAAATCGTTGCTTGGCAACGGTGAGTCAAGGCCACGCGCCGCTGTTTGGTTTAGAAATCGTGCGTTCAACGAAAAATAAATACACGTGATATCTCATTATATCCCGCCCCCCTCCTTGAGATATTTCGTTTTTTTTCCGAACCCCTCCCCCCTTTCGAGCGTCACGTGATCAATGGACGACCTCTAATATTTAAAAAAACATCACGAAGTATATAGCAAACAAAGAGAAAATACCAATAAAAAATCCTCTTCCGATAATAAAGAAAACACAAAGAAAGGAAATACATAAAATTGTATGAGTGGAGTAGTTTAAACAAGTTTGGTTTAAGTTAATTCAGTGCATCATCCTTAGCCGTCATATCATAATCCGCGAGATTGTGTGACTTAACCTAATATTATGTTGGCAGGCTTTCAAGTACCACGAGAAGCGCTGGGATTCCCGTGACCCCCTCCCCCCCTCCCCCAACCTCCCTGGGCAGGACCGGACATACTCATTTTCACCCGTTTCATATTATCTATGTATTTAAAAATCAACATATGCTTCCTCATAAATATGTGTATATGTGAGTTGTATTGTATTGCTATATTGCATGGGAAATGTTTGAAACTTTCAAAATACCTTCTCTAAGCCCTCGCGAAGGTTTCTAGATTATTACAACCACATGACAATGCATCTGAAAAGTTTTTTAATCATTACAAAACTCTTACGAAACTGTCAAAAATGTCACAATTTGAGAAAGACATTTTGCAAACCGTCAATTGATTGTTTAATCAAAATTCAGTTTTCGAATAAACTCTTTAAATTAATGAATTTACTTGAAGTACTTAGTAAGTAAAAATTATAGGCATTTTAGGTAGGTACCAAATTTGATTGATTGTTATTTTATGTTACAAATATGAATATTTGTTATATATGAAAAATGAAAGTTTGAACTAAAAAATTGTAATATGTGCCTCTCGAGCTGTTTGAAAACTGAATGTACTGGGACTGAATATATGGAACGCGGGAGGAGGGTTGGCGGGACGGGGGAGCGGGAGAGGGGAGTGGAAAGGCGGAGAAGGTGGAGGGGGAACGCATGAGAGGAAAGGTCTATGGGAGGGTAAGGGGTGGCGGAAGGTGAACGGGACGATTGGAAAATGACACAAATTCTTTATTAAGTAAAAATAATGTGGCATTGCAACGCATGCCGGGAAATCACTAGCTTAGTATAAACAATCAACACACACCCCCGTGAAATCTCATTCTAAAATCCTGTAGGGTGTGACCGCCTACCTCCGCGGAGAAGCAAAACTCTGATGATTTTATAGTTCGTTGCCAAAAATAACTAAAAGTTAACACTACAGAGCTCATTTTTAAAACTACAGTAGCCTCCATTTTAGACACCGGTTAGTAGTTGAGTGGGCATTGCGTTTGGGTCCCACCCGGGCGTCGCGTGTTCAATTCCTCGGCTGGCTAAGTCCTCCATCACAATACAAGCAACATTTTCGGCTTTCTGTGGTGGTAGTAGGAGATTTTCAAACATTGTTGGGTTATTCGTAACCCGGGAAGCTCTCACTTCTAGACCACAAATACATTCCGAGGAGTCTAACACGTGAATTTTAAAAGGGTGAGAGAAAAGTGAAATACTTTCGCCATGTGGTAGATACATAGATATTTATAGGATCGCAACATTACATGTTACATTTTGCTGATTTTATTGTTATAGTAATAATTGCTACAATATGGGTGAGTAAAGTTTATGATTGGTCATGTATTTTCGGCCCAGTTGTTTCGCAAAAAAATTAATGTAACATTGTCTTCAAAGCGTCAATCAGCGCCATTTTTTTTTGACATTTGAAAGGTGCCCATTAAACGCCAATTCTAGGCGCGTTTCAGCATTCCATCAAATTGTAACAAGCTGACAAGCTTAACAACGTGATAGTTGTCCTCTTCTGCTGATCACAATTTGTTCAAAACATCACATTTGCCAAATCTCTTAGATGAGAATCACGAACTTAGCGATGATAATAATTCAACTCCTTTACACATACAAAATAAAGGACACAAACTCAATCTTGCAGAACAATTAGAAATTAGCAAACATTTTAATAATCCTAAAGCTATTTTAATAAATGAACAAACAAATATAATTCACTCACCGTTGTTAGATATGTTCAAAACAATTAAAAAAATAATAATTATGCAAGAAAATAAAACCATGAGTCATTATTTGGGAATAATTCACATTAGGAATAATGATTAGAGTACATAACGACCTTCAGTCGAATTTAAACGATATAAGTAATTGGGAAAATTTCAATAGGGTAATAAACATTAATAATTTTAGTCAGTTTACTCATAAATTAGAAATAAGTCATCGAAAGCCTATCTAGAAATAATATAAATACCTTTTCTGTAGGTTTGATAATGCATTCAGAAGGCAACAGCTGTCACGCGTAATAATAATTACCTAGCAGAACTTGTTTATAAATAAACTGTTTTTATAAATTGAATAATAATATTATTGCATATATAAAATAAATAAAAAATTTGTTCAAAAGCTGAAACGGACTTAAAATCGGCACATAATGGGAACCTTTCAACTGTCAAAAACAAAATGGTGCTGAATGACTATTTGATGATTTTGTTAGACATGTTTCTGTGAAACAACTCAACTAAGAGATTTTTTTACAAATTAAGCGATTTTCACCCTGAATTTACGATCTATCCGCGCTTAGGGTGGATCCGACCCTGCCTCTAGGTGTATTAGGCTGTCCTAGTGGAGTCTAATAGCGCTGCACACGCCGCAAGCTCACGATGGGTATATTAAAAGTTCGGACAAAGGGCCCTCCAACAATGAAGAGATTGCACGACCCATAAAACTTGCCCTGAACTTTATGAGCAAATTTTTTTAACGTTAATTCAGCCGGTCAATCTTTTGTAAATTGCCCCTGAGATCTAAATTAGCTAATCTTTTAACTAAAAATCTCATTGGCAATCTTGGCGTCTTACATAGGGTTAGCAGATTCTTCAATAATGAACAGACTCAATTTGGGAGGTGGGAATGGGTACCGCCACCCTGGGAACCTTTATTGGATAACCAACACCTCTGCCGTAGGTCACCCCAAGTGGTTCGCTACGTTTGGTGATTGACAAGGGGTGCCTGGGTTCACGGGGGGGGGGGGGAGGTTTGTCTAGGCCTATGACCAGGACACACTGAAACTCAGATTCCTATTCACCCCTTAAACCCTTTTCCTTCCCAGAACTCTCTTCCCTTTCCTTTCCTCAAAAAAACCCTCCACACAGCATCCCCAAAGATAGGTCCCGCCGAAAATCATTTTTTTCAGGGTCTCCTGTGTGGAGCTCATGTAAAAAAAGACGCTAACCCTGGATTCGGGAGCCACCTCTGGGCTGTAGCCCCAAAATTCAACTTTAAATAATAAATTATTTTATCGAACGGGATTAGCAGAATGCTACTTGATTCTGTGCAAAGGAATTGTTAAGAGTTCGATTACTATCTCTAATCTTCAGACGCAATTTAGGCATGCTGAGTTTGTTCTACATGTATTCCAATGGAGCCTGCTCGAAGGAGCTAGCAGCACGGATCCCCTGCGCACCGATGCACGAATGCGAACTGACGGAGACTATCAGAACACCAATTCACAGATGATATTGCGCCCATGAGAACGGGTCGTTTCTTCGACTAATTTTGTTTCTGTTATTCGGCTCGTATGTGAAAAGGGTCTCCCACATTTAAGATCTAAAAATAAATCTCTACCTTAATCCGTCTCACAGCATTGCCCAACCAGGTGGCGATTTAGTACCTACCCCATGCATAAACAAGGGGGCTTTTGTGAGGTGTCACATAAAAAAATGTCAGGCGATCGTTGGTTCAAGTCCCGGCTAACGCCAATTAAAATACATTATCCTGATTTGTTTCATTACATTAATTGACTGAGCGTAGCGAAGTCCTCTTTTAACTCGACCATTTTGCATTTCGTCTAATTTTTGTAAATTTGTTTAAACGTTCTGTTTCCGGTTCAAAAAAGTTTGAAAAAATAATTGTCGTTGAGATTGTTACGTTTTTTCAATAAATTATATAATTCCTTATTTGAAAAAAGTTGCACAAAATATTATACGGTTCATTATTAAGTAGGCAGGAATTTATTTAAGTAAAAAAAAAATGATTTCAGGGGAAGTTTTGGTTTTGATTTATTAAACAAGAGGAAATTAGAATTTTTTTTTGGACGCTAAGTCTACTGTTTACAGAACTAGTAGTATATATATATAAAAAATAAAAATGTGTTTGGGGATTAGTGAGATGTCTACGTATTGCTATATTAAGCATAGGAAATGTTTGAAACTTTCAAAATACCTTCTTATAACCCCCGCGAAGGTTTTTGGATTATTTCAACCACATGGCAATACATCTGAAAAGTTTTTCAATCATAAAAAAATTATTGCGAAACTGTCAAAAATTTGAGAATGACATTTTGCAAAACAATGATTGTCAAATCAGAATTCGATTTCCAAAACTCTTTAAATTTATGAATTAATTTAATCGAATCTAGAATTAAAGATATTTTAAATTGGTACCAATGTTAGGTAGCAAATTTGATTGATTGTTCTTATTATTTAATTGTTCTTATATAATATACAAAAATTAATATTTGTAATATATGAAAAATGAAAATTTTAATAAAAAAAATTGTGATAGGTGGCACGCGAGCTGTTTGAAAAGTGAATGCACTGGGAATGAAAATATGGAAAGCGGGAGGGGGGTTGGTGGGAAGAGGATGCGGGAGGAGAACGGGGACGCACGGGAAAGGACATGCAGGGAGATACAATTTATTTCTTTGAATATGGCATTTGACTCGCATTCCGAAGGTCGCGGGATCGAGTCGCGGCGTGCCAAATAAATTTTATTTGATTAATTTGTGTTATTTCACAATTTATTAATTTAAAATAATATATAGTATATTTGTGGCACGTTCCAGAGTGGAAGATATTCTCACTATCGCCCTGGTGTAACACCACCGCTCAGAATTGAAACGTTGCTTGAAATGGCTTTTTAGCCGTGTTTGGTGACCAGATCTGAATAGCCAGGTACTTCCCACCTTCCTCTTCCCCATTTCTTTTCCCTCCCCCACTACCTTCAGCCTCACAACATACTCCGATCGGGGATGCCGTAGTCTTACTGGCTCCAGACGGGAGCAGTTTGGACTCTTGTGCGGTATTCATTAATATTTCAACAAGTTAGAAACGTGCTTTATGCGAGAAATGCATCTCTGTGAGTATGTACGGCGATATAGTCAACTTCGGCTACCATACCTACGATATTTTAACGAATAAATCAAAACATGATTTAGTTGGTAATCCGGTATTGCTTGAATTGATAAGCTTCCAGATTCCACAACGTAATACAAGAAGTCAGGATTTATTTCAGTGCAGAAATTCTGGGACTAACTACCATATGTATTCCTCTTTACCCAGAATACTAATGGAAGGAAACAATTACACCAAGTCCGTGGACATCTTCAGTTTATCTTCAAACAAATATAAAATATTGTTACTGAAGCAGTTCAGTTATGTACAAAAAATATTGTATTTATTAACATTCATACGTAAAAACCCTGAAAAAGGGCGTTGATCAATAAATAAATAAATAAATAAATAATACAACCTCAAACAATCAAAAGGACGTTTTTCGTTCTGTTCTAGTTAGCGGCGTTTTGATTCTCTGTTATACTAATGATTGTCATTAGAAAGAAAATGGAACGACAATCGATGGCGTCGAGTAGCTGTGAGTACTTGCAATAATTTGAATATAATAGGCAGTTTCCCGTTTCCTGAGCTCGTCGCTGGTTGTCGCGGGGTGCAATGGCGTATTATTATTAGGTATTATCTGTTATTCATTGAGGAGGCAATTTGTCGTTTTGTTTCGGAGCGGAAACCTCAGTTTCAGACGGGAAATTGCTAATTTACAATGAATTTAGAAAAACTTACTGATTTTAATACTTCTACCATTATTTATTTATTGTTCAAAATATTCACAGAGTGTTTACAATTATTGCAGTAATGAAATTGCCGTTGGGATGTGCACAGATATTAATAATTACAATTAAAAATGTTGACAGCGTGCGTTAATCAAGATTTAGTTGTTATTAGGTGGAGAGGTTTTTTACACGAGCTCCACACAGGAAAACAATTTCCCTCAGGGCCTACGTCATCTTTGGGAATGCTGTGTGGAGGGGTTTTTTAAGGAAAGGAAGAGGAGGAGAGTTCTGGGAAGGAAAATGGTTTAAGGGGTGGTAGGAATCTGGGGTTCAGTGTGTCCTGGTCATCTGCCTAGACAAACCTCACCCCATGAACCTGGGCACCCCTACTAAATCACCAAACGTAGTGAACCACTTGGCGTGACCTATGGCAGAGGTTTTGGTTATTCAATAAAGGTTCCCGGGGCGGCGGTACCCATTCCCGCCCCCTAAATTGAAAGGTGGAGATGTTATTAGTGAAATCCTCATAACTGAAATATAATTTAGAATACCCACTTTACCGCTGGGCGTTCCAAATTTTTTTAACTATGGTTCAATGAACTATGGAACTCAGAATTGCTTTCAATTTACGAGTCATTTTCAAAATTGGAACTGATTGTTATTTTTTTTCGTTAGCTTCACACAGGGGGTCCTGAGAAAAATAATTTCCCTCAGGGCCTATGTCATCTTTGGGGATGGTGTGTGAAGGGGATTTTTAAGAAATGAAGGAGATGAAGTTTTGGGAGAGAAAAAGGTGTGAGGGTGTACCCGTGAAGGTATGAATCCATATTTTCACGGGTGTGCGCTAGTTATAAATATAATACAAATACATACGCTCCCGACTAACAATCCGAAGGTCGCGTGTTCAAATCACTTTGCGTGCAAATTAATTTTAATTGATTAATTTGTGTTATTTCACAATTAATTAATGAAAAATAGTATACATACAAAATATAATTAAAGATACTCTCAGTAATCCCTTGTGTAATACCACCATTCAGAATTGAAACGTTGCTTGAAATGGCTTTAGCCATGTTTGGTGACCAGATCTGAATAGCCAAGTACTTTCCCACCTTCCTCTCTCTCATCTATTTCCCCCCCACTACCTCAAACCACAACCCAATTGAGGATGCTATAGTCTCACTGGTTCCAGACGGGAGAAGTTGGGACTCGCTGTATCCACTTGAAAAATCAAATATGACACCTGGCGTTCTTATAACGAATGCCACAACAATGTGTACAACGGATTAGAACTGACCAAACTCACCGATGCACTGGAGCGTAACGGCTACCCAGCAAGGCAGACAAGGCAAATCATAAGAGCCAAATCAGCACGAAACGAAGACAGGGGTGAACAAGAGTCAAAAGGCTGCGCTTTCCTGCCTTACGTCCATAATGTAACAGACAGAATTGCCAGGCTGTTGAGAAAAGAGAACATCAAGACGGTCTTCGGAACCACGACAAAAATCCAAGACCTACTGAGGTCGGCAAAGACTAAGTTTCCTCTGGAAACAGATGGAGTATATAAACTCAGCTGTTCCGGATGTGACAAGGTCTATGTAAGCCAGACAGAGCGAACGATCTCCAAAAGGATTTCGGAACACTTTCGTGCTTGTAAACTTGGCCACCCTGACAAATCGGCAATCGCCGAGCACTTACTTTGGATTTGTTCCTGAAGTCCTGGGAAGACCCAAAACTTACAGAGCACGCCTAATTACGGAGGCAATTGAAATCCATAAAAACCCCATCAATATTAACAGAGACGACGGAGCTAAGCTCAATAGTTCTTGGTATCCAGTAATTGACGGCTACACCAAAGCTAAACGCAAAAAAACATGCTGAATTTTTTCTAACACCAGCTCGTAGAGAAATGGAGCTGGCAGCACGGTATCGCTTCGACACAGATAAGTAAACACTCTCACCAATATCATTTACTCATCTGCCCTGATGATGGACACTGTAACGCTGTCTGAAACGTTGGCTAAAGAAGGAGGTAGCGAAACACGGCATAACACCCCAAAAACAATAACAAAAATACTTTTTGGCCGTGAAAACCTAAAAACATACCTAATGTGTACAACGCTTTATCACATATTAACGATTACGTGAAACCTAGGTAGAGTGTTGAAATGATAAAGCCCGGTAGTATGAGTCCAAAAAGAAAAAAAAACGAGATACGTAAATACGAATGTCAGAGGGAGCGCGCTTATATTAAAAGAAACCATTACAATTAAGCGAAAATAGTGAAAACATTTAAATCACGACTCGTTTAAAATAGAGCAAAAATCTCGTGGGAAATTTAAAAGAAACATTGTGATTTTTTTCATAGATATAACTTGTAAAATAACAGAAAAAATTGTTTACAATTTTTTTCGGAGCATATTTTGCGATTTTTTTCTATCGAAGGAATTTCGTAAAGTTACAGTTTTGACATGGCAAATGGAGAGATATTATCTTAAATTACATAATTTTTTTTAGAAACTTAAAATCTTAAAATGTTCAAGAGAAATATGTTATAAAACGGTAAAACCCAGGTAAACTGTTCAACAGAATGTTAAGCAAGCCGTATCTGTCGAGTGTTGGGGTTGCAACAACCCTTGCAGCTACCTCCCTTCATCTCGGGGGGTGGTTGGAGGTAGGGGGTGAAGCCATGGGGAGGTGGAAGGCAGAAGGTGTCTCGCTAAATCAGATTTAACGCCCCCTAAGTTGGATGGCGGTGCCAGGAGCGGATGAGGTGAATGGATCTTGATTGTTCAGGATATACAGAATTAGTATTAGCCAATACACTACAAGTGGTGCAATTATTGCTGTTTTGTTGGTATCTTTCCCCACTGGAGATGGAATAAATTGATTTTGCAATAAAATTTATATAACTAAATGACATTATTGATAGTTTATATGTAGGTTGATAGTTTTACAAAGCCGACTTGAATGACTGCTAAATAGGCCACTTGCATGGATTTAATAATGACTTGCGAAAAAATCGTGTTGATAGATTTTTCTACTAAGATTACGAAAATGTTGCTAAATTTTTTTAGAAATTTATACACTAATGGTACGGCCGCTCTGAGGCCAACTTTCACCTGCAAACGTTTGGACGATTTGGCCCAATACACCAGTCTGCGCAATATTATTTTGGGAGAGTGGGAGAGTAGTAAAAAATATTATTGTAGCGGATAATAATTTTAAAAAAATTTAATTTTTTTAGCTTTACGAATCGAAATCAATATTATGGAAACCAAAGTATCGCCTGCACAATTGTAGGCAACAGATAAGATACAGCGTTCGATGTCCGCCATTTTGGAGTTCGAAGTTGGAAGGTTGGCTTTGGTGTGGAAGAAGCATAAAATTCACTTGCTTTATTGGAAAAAATGGTCCGATTTTTCGGATTGAAACTTTAAAAAAATCGCAAGGGTTTCAAAAATACAATTAAAAAAAAACGGAATGTCTTAGAATATTTGCCTAAACCGGAAAAAAGATTTAAAAATGTGATGCAAGTGGCATTTACAGATCATTTAAAAGAGTGTTAAACAAAATTGGTGGAATACCCATTTTAAAGCTTAGGAAGCGTGAAAATATATTTTGTATTCTTTCAAGCCATCTGTGTATATGACAACGTAATTATTTTTACAATGTTTTATTTTATACTGGCGATTTCCCGGCGTGCGTTGCAATGCCACTTAATAAAAAAATTGTTTCTCCCTACGAGTCTTTCCCATTTTTCCGTTCCCGTTCCGCCGCCTCTTCCCCTCCCATGTCCCCTTTCCCTCACGCGTTCCCCCTCCACCTTTCCCACCTTCCTTCTCCCGTCTCCCGTTCCCCCGTCCGAAACCCCCCCCCCCACGTTCCATATATTCAGTCCCAGTACATTCAGTTTTCCAACAGCTCGCGTGCCACCTATAACAATTTTTTTATTCAAATTTTCATTTTTCATAGATTAGAAATATTCATTTTTCTATATTATAAGCACAACGAATTAAATTTGGTACCTAACCCAGGTACCTATTTAAAATGCCAATAATTCTTTCTTATTAAGTACTTCAAATAAATTCATTAATTTAAAGAGTTAATTTGAAAATTGAATTTTGATTAAACAATCGATTGTTTGCAAAATGTCATTCTCAAGTTGTGACATTTTTGTCAGTTTCGAAAGAGTTTTTGTAATAATAAATTTTTTTTTTAGGTGTTTCAATAATGTTGTAATAATCCAGAAACCTTCGCGGGGGTAGAAAGAAGGTATTTTAAAAGTTTCAAACATTTCCAATGCTAAATATAGCAATACTTAGACAACTTATTTATATACATCATCATCATCATCAGTATATTAATACGTGAAGCAAAAACTTTGTACCCCTTTTTACGAAAATTGCGCGGACGGAGGAGTATGAAATTTCACACACTTATAGTTTATATAGATAAGGAGTGCAGAATGCTAATATAATTTTTTAATTATGCATACAAAATACATCAAATCAATAAAATAAACATTACACATTAAATTAATTATGGTCGAATTTCGACCATTGGGCGACCACTAGTATTTATAAACAAGCATATTTTGATTTTTAAATACAATATAGATTTCATTATATTAACAAAATATGTTGATGAAGGTTATTTTTTAAGAATTACCATTAACTCGCAAAAATGTCAAAATTGACTCTAAAATCATGAAAAAAGAGAATTGTTTTACGACATTTATTTTAAGATTTAAAATACAAATAAATAAAGCAGCACAAATCTAAATTTGCTTTATCTTTTGATTAAAAAAATAATTTTCCATCTTGGTTAAGTATTTTGGTTTCAAATTCAAATTTAAATTTTATATGAAAAAGGCAGCGCAGTAGTTTAAATATTAAGATAGTGTTTTGCTAAAGGGTTGGTTCTTCCACCATATTCTCCTAAGAGTCGTGGTGGTCTCAGTCCCAGACCTCGGAAGTGAAAAACAAGAACTTTGAACCAATTATAAAACTGTCAGACTTCTCTTACTCCCATCCGGAGTAGTCACAGCAGTTGTGCATGGTAGAAGAATGATCCCTTCATCAGTGTTCCTATGGCACGTCTGTTCTGAACCAAGTTTACTAAGGATGCCGTCGTCAGGCTGAATAACTACAGAATCCCATTACGACCTCCACCAATTCTTCTCCACCAAGCGAAGAACAAAAATAGATACATATAGTTATTTTTTTTGAAAATCAACACCTCTGGGTGACCCCAATTGGTTCGCTACGTTTGGTGATTTAGCAGGGGTGCCCGGGTTCATGGAGTGAGGTTTGTCTAGGTCTTGGAGGTGGATGACCAGGACACACTGAACCCCAGATTCCTACCCATCCCTTAAATCTTTTCCTTCCCAGAACTCTCCTCCCCTTCTTTTCACTAAAAAAACCCCTCAACACAGCATCCCCAAAGATGACATAGGCCCTGAGGGAAATTATTTTCCCCAGGGCCTCCTGTGTTGAGCTCATGTAAAAAACATAAAAACGGTGAGCTCTGGCGTCGTGAGTCGTAAAATTGAAACAGATTTATCTTTCTTGGTCACTCCATCTATATTCAGCTTGCAAGAAGACAAAATAGAGTATGATCACATTTATGAATAATTCAAAGTATGTTTTTTGTTCTGTAAATGTTTTTAACAATTGTACCTACGAGTTCTCTAAAATTATCCATGTAGAGTTAGCGTTAGTTATATTCTTATTTATTATATTGAATTTATTCTCAATTTATATATATATATATATATATATATATATATATATATATTTTTTTTTTTTTTAATTTTTTAAAAGAAAGACAAACATTCCCAGGTTACGAATAACCCAACAATGTTTGAAAATCTCCTACTACCACCACAGAAAGCCGAAAATATTGCTTGTGTTGTGATGGAGGATTTGGCCAGCCGAGGAATCGAACACGGGACGCCCGGGTGGAACCCAAACGCGATGCCCACTCAACCACTGACCAGACTTTGTAATCTTTTTTATTTATATTTTTTATTTTTTATTTTTTTTTATTTATTTTTTTTATTAGCAACTATATAAAATAATTGTACATACAAAATAAAATGATGAATTTAATGTTAAATATTGCAATTCTTAGTCCTCCTCACTAGGGGGTCCTGTGCCGAGGCGGACTAAAATTATTTAAATATATTTCGTTTGTCTTCTATGTCGTTTTTAGTGTTTCCATTAGGGTTTTTTCATTGATCTCTTTCAGCCATATTTTTATTCTTGATTTGTATACATTAGAATTTTTTATTAGTTTTATGTCTTGGGGAAGGATGTTATGAAGTTTAGTTGCAAAGTATGTGTAGTTTCTTTGTCCGAATGTGGTTTTGTAACTTGGAATGTTTTTTACATCATTTTTATTCGACCTAGTGTTATGCATGCATGGTCTAGTGGAAGATTCAGTATTTTTGAAAAGCTTTAATAATATATTTTTGGCATATATTTGTTGCACATTTGGTACATCAAAGCAATTGAAAATTTCAATTGAAGGCGTTCTAATGGGTACTTTCAATATGGTCTTTATGATTCCTTTTTGAATCGTATTAAGGTTATGTATGTACTTATGTGTAGCAGATCCCCATCCTATAGTTCCATATTCAATTCTAGAATGACACAAAGCGTAGTAGACCTTTCTCATATCCTTTTTATTTACGACGTTTCTTAGATTTTTGAAGAAATATATGAGGCTTGTTAGTTTTTCGGTAATTCCTTTGATGTGTAGGTCCCATCTAAGATTTTCATCAATTATCACTCCGAGATATTTTATATTTAGTGTTTTTTCGATGACGGGGCAGTAACATTGTATATTATTTCCATGGCATTCGTGTAATTTTAGTTTTAGTGATTTTATTGGTTGGCTTCTTGAGTTCATTGAGAATGTTATATATTTAGTTTTGCTTATATTAAGGGTAAGCGAGTATACTGTTGTTTTAAAAGAAATTTGTATTTGATATGTAAAAGCCCAATAGGGCGTCAATAAACAAATAAATAAAACTTTCACTTGCGAAATTTATCATTTTATAATCCCTGATCATGAAATTACGGAACAGAATAAATTGAAATCAATTAAAAATTATAAAGTTCCCACGGACTTATCAACACGTGCAAACATGATTTAAATAGGTGCCAATATGCCAAAACATGACACAACAGTTTATATCCAGATTAAGCGCTCGACAGCCATAAAAAAAGAGTCCCGGCGAATTTGAAACTTTGCTACAAGGGGTAGTGGGGGGTAGTGGGGGGTAGTGGGGCTAAGGGTGGCAAGGGACAGCGGGTGCGCCGGGGCAAATTGCACTCAATAAATTGAGGTTGCACCGCGCAGGAGAGTGATGACCAAATAAGATGGGAAGATTGAACCCTTACACTGTGAAGTGTTCCTCATTGCTTTATTTAATTACTTTTGTAAAGTATATCAAATATTATGAACATTAGGTTTTTATAATATCATTGCTGAATCAAGTGACTGACTGTGCCACCGACTGGCTGGATGACCTCAGCATCCCACTTTGATCTCCACTAACTCTTCCGCCATACGAAGAAGAATCTGTGTCTACAATACCTACGCAATATCTACGTTATTTTTAACCCCCGACGTAAGGAGCGGTGTTATAAGTTTGACGTGCCTGTGTGTCTGTGGCATCGTAGCTTCTAAACGAATGGACCGATTATGATGCAGTTTTTTGTTGTTGTTTGAAAGCTGACTCAATAGAGATGGTTCTTAGCTACAATTCATAAAAATCTGTTCAGGCGTTTCAAAATCATCAGCTCTTTTTTGTGTCGGGGGTTTAAAATTTTGTAAATTTTACTTATATTTTATATCTTCCAGTTTCAAAAATGATAACAATTTCGAGTGAAAAACATTAGTGTAATTGTTAAGGAACTATGTGGAATGCGACCAGTGAATCATTAGCCACCACCACGGACGGAAAGAAGTCTTAAATGCGAAATGTTAATCTTTGAACTTCGCTTCGAAAGGATCTGCCTGAAATCCATGAAATGTTAATTTTTGAACCTTACGTTGAGAGGAACTCTTAGAAATCCAAGAAATGTAAATTTTTTTATCTTTAAATCGAGAGGAACTGTCATTTAAGAAATGTTTATCTTTGAACTCTGCATCGACAGGAAATGTCAGAAATCTAAGAAATACTAATCTTTGAACTCTACACCGAGAAAACTGTCAGAAATCCAAAAAATGTTAATCTTAGAATTCTGCATGTGGAAGGACCATCAGAAATCGCGAAATTTTAGTCTTTGAACATGCTTCGGGAGGAACCGCCCGCTATATATAATTTAGAACCGCGGCTGTATCAACTAGTAATTTGCGCAGTGTTAGCTGTACCCCGCTAAGAAAAAGAAGATGAATTATTATTTGTTGTGTAGAATATAGTGTCAATTTACATTACTCCAAGTGTACTGATTCTGCTTAATTATTGTTAAGATCTAAATAACATGCTAAATCACCAAACGTAGCGAACCACTTAGGGTATCTATGGCAGAGGTGTTGGTTATCCAATAAATGGTTCCCGCGGTGATGCCCATACCCCCTTTCCAAATTGATAAAAACATGGTAAAAACCATGCATCTGGCAACAATGGCTGCACCGAAAGTAATTTGTTTATTTGTAAGAGACAAACAACTTATAGGTACATAAAAATATAGAGATACTTAATAAACAAGTTAAATTAGGTCAAGCCAAAAAGATCTCCTGTGTTAGAGTTACCTAGAGATGGAGTTTTATTATAACTTAAAATTAACTCTAGATAAGGAGGAGCAGGAAAATAGGATAAGGATAGGAGATGCTCCCTATACATTCCACACTCTTGTATTAATTTTCAATTGTACGAGTTACTTCAATTTGTAGGGTATTGTTAAAGATGTCTTTATTGTAAAATTTTGTATTAAATTGCGCACATGTACGGGGAATTGGTGAATTTTTTCTAATGTTAGTTATACTTGTGGACAAATGAAAAAAATTGGATTGTCTTGTTGATCTTGTCGGAATATGAATTTGTATTAAGTTTGTAAGCGAGTCCAGGCCATTATTCAGAATTTTAAATAATAAGGTTTGGCCAAAAATTAATCGTCGTGTGTAAAGGGAGTTGGAGTTATATGTAGCAGTGGTAATATTTTGACAGCGACAGTGTGGATATGTATGTTTGAAGGTTTGTATGTTGCGGATCGTAGCCCATAAGCCGCAACCCGCGGTGTTGTAGAGGGGCGGGGGGGGGGGGGGGGGTGTTATTAATTTCAGAGACAAGTGCGATGCGCTTGATTCAATGATTGATTGCAGACAATACGGTTTGGGAGCAGATTGAAAACGGTGAATATATCAATCGAGGTAAAGAGTTGAAGCATACGTTTTTCATTTTATTGAATTAAATTATTTAGATTTAATAAGATTCACGATCTTGTGAAGCTTTGTTAAAGAAGTCGAGTGGGTCATAAATTGATTATACTAGTCCGAGCGAGAGGTCGTTCGTGTGAGAAGGAAGAGGACAATCGTCGATGATATATGTACGTACATATGATATACATACGAAATGATATATATATACGAGATCTTGCTGGGGCTAGTACAATAGTTGCAAGATTCATCTACTTGACTAATAGAAAATGCTTTGATAACACAGTAAGGCCATCCGCTCATCAGAAACTGAAAAAAAGACAGTTGGCGACGCAATCGCAATCTAACTCCTCGATATTTTTCTGATCTGACATACCGCAGATTACTCGAAAACTTGACAGTTCGTGAGCCGCTATCATGGCAACCTTTCAACAGGGCAATTGAAACGCGACGGCCGCGGCGGCTGATTAGCGATGATTAGCAGTGCTGGCCGCCGCGGGTGTCGCGTTTCAATTGCCTTGTTGACAGGTTGCCACGTTGGCATGGTTGTCGTGTTTCAGGTTGCCACGCTGCGACGTTGCCATAGCGGCTCACGATCTGTGTGCGGACCGCCAATGAAATTCACAAGTTCCTTAGCGATTGAGTCACCAACTGTTTTTTTTCAGTTTCTCTATGAGCGGATGGCCTGAAAGCCATTTTATTATTTTTTTAATTCTCAGTGCGTCTATCAAGTGGCATAATCTTTCCTTTCCTTTCTTTGACATTATTAAAATTAAGTTCAATATTTTCTCTTATTGGCACTTCCTGTTATAAGGGCATATAAAATAGGAATGTTTTTGTAAAAAATGTTTTTTTTTAAACAAACTCATGTTTTTTATTCACTAAAGAAATTAATGCCAGAAAGTTTTAAAAAAAATTTAATTTAAAAGATAGATTGTGTTCGTATAACAGGAAAATATTATATATATCGTTTTTATAATTTATTTTATGCCATTTCAATTACCTCGTTTGTATTGAGTTTATTGCTCTCCTCGAAATAATAATGCCTTAATTAATTGTGAAAGACAGAGTGCCCAAAGCATTGTTTCAATTTGAATACAATATTGCTAATAATCAATTCAAGTATTGTTTGAAAAGTGTTGATAAACAGAACACTGTCTTTTTTAAGTATGGCATTAGTAGTTAGGATCATACCGTCTCTCACTGTATGGGTGATGATAAGATCTAAGATATATTGCCGTAATAATATAACAGAATATTAACAATAAATAAATATACGTCAAACGAAGATGTCAGATATCATTTATCAATGGTAAAAATAATATAAGGGTGTCTGTCCGGCCGTCACCGCGCCCCGGGCACCGACCGCTGAACTGACGTCCCGACGCGCGACGTCCCGAAGTCCCGCGCCGTGACAAAATCTCGCACAACAGAGGGCCTCATAAAAATAAACATGCAAAAGACAGATGCCACCAGAAAACCTTTAAAAATTTAAATAAAAATTCGTTGAATTAAAAAAACTAGAGGCATCTGCGTCCACTAGAAGTTAATAACTAACGAACCATCACTCTATTTCCCCGTAATGGTAGGTAAACAGAATATAACGCCACACCAATCTGTCTTGACACTCATCCGTTACTTCGTCCAAAACCACACTCATAAATATTACGTACTTTGCTGTTGACCCGAGCCGCGTATCCGCTGAATTTTGTCAACCTTTTCTTCCAATCGCTTGATATTCCTTTCAACATAAATTATTTTAAAACACAGTTTAAGGCTTTATACACATATTACAGAGTTGAAGGGGACCTTTTGATCTCTCCATCTGGGCTCTCTCGACCCATAGATCGCCTTGCATTGTAGTGGAAGGGATGGATTCATATGTCTGTCACTTCTGGACACATTGCTCCTAGATTGCTACCTACCCCTCACACTGTATTCTTCCCATAACTTCCTCTTTTTCATTTCCGTAACAATACCCTCCACACAACATTCCCAAAGATGTCCTGGGCCCTGAGGGAATTTTTTTCCTTAGAGCTGCTTTCCTGTGTGGAGTTAATGCAAAATAATGTATTATATTTTGTGGAAATTTTACTTTAATTTTCAGGAAAGTAAAAATAAATTTATTTACTCCGGTATGCAGAAAGGTGAGAGCAATCGAAATTACCCCGCTATATTATATGTGGTGATCCGACAATTGATCCGGCGACAATTGGCCCCCCGATAGTTGGCCCGCCGACATTTGATCCCCCGATAGCTCATCCCCCCCGACAGTTGATCCCCCCGACAGTTGATTCAGCGGACAGTTAAAAGATGATTTCTTCAAGTACGTATGCAAATAAGATATATGGGCGTAAAACTAAAATAGATATACTTATATCTGCAGGTTGTATGGCCGTATATCCTCTCTGCAAACTTACTTGAAGAAATAATCTTTTAGGGGATCTTTAAACTTGATAACAATAAATAAACGGAAATAATAAAGTCCTTTCCTATAATAAGTCACCCACGATAAAGAATAAACGAAATACTGTGTTTCAACTCTTATTTTTAAATTAAATCCGGCGTTCCCGAAGGATCACAATATGGTCCGTTTTAGTCCCACGGTTGCACGGGTCAGTTTACTTTCAGAAAAGCTCGCCTTGGTTTTTGAAGCAATGGCATCCGCACACTGTACAGTGCCAGTACCTACATAATGGGTTATTTCAGAATTTGGCAACACAAAACATCCAGGCAGAAGGTAGCAGGTAGCAAGCAGCAGGTATCGGGTAACGGCCACCGCACCAGAGAACAGGGCGGGCGGTCTTCAAACGCGGAGGGCGGGGAAATATGTACGTGGGTTTCCCAGGAATTTCGGGGAATAAATTATGAAGGGGGGCGGTAGATATGATTTGCGATGTTTTGGAAATGTTCAACTGACACGTTAAATTTTGAAATCTTTCCAGCTTATAAATAATCTACAAACGCGAGGATTTTTTCCGTGGTGCTTTTTAATACTCGATTTGATAATTTTTAATATCATTCACACTATGCTTCAAAATCTTGTCCTGTCTTTTGAGGTAGGCTATAGGTATATATTTAATATTTTTTTGCATCGTAAATTTATTATTTACATTTTAATTTCCCTTTGAAAGGCAGGAGACCATATTTGCCCTAGCTCACGTGTGTCTCATATAAACCGCTGTAACTCCCATACTATCAGAGTGATAAATTTGTTTTAAACGGTGTTAGAAAGGCAAAACACTACGCTTTATAGTCAAATCTAAAAAATAGCCACCAAAAAAGTAAAATTTACACCTTTATGAAACCAAAGTTTTTAATCGCAATTTGAAAAAAAAAAATTGAAATATAGAATTTTTTATTAATTATTTTCATATGAAAAGACAAAAAAGTGAGGTGATAATAACATTTATAATACATTTATGTAATATAACATGCACGTTTTTTTTTCGTTAAAAGTAATTTTAGTTAGAAAAAACGTGAGGTGAGCCATTTTTAAAACTTTTTTATGTTTGCAAGCACAATTTTTATTATTATTTATTATTTTAACTTTATGAGTAAAACCTCAAACTGTAATATTTAATTAAATGAAGACATTATGAGCGAAACTCAATCGAAAATCTGGAAACAGAAAAATCAGAAAAAGATATTGGCACCTCTGGGACTCGAACCCAGGACCTCCCTAATGTCTTCATTTAATTAAATATTACAGTTTGAGGTTTTACTCATAAAGTTAAAATAATAAAAAATAATATTCATCCCAGACTTGCAGAAGAGTCAATAGATGTCGCACATTAAATAAAATGGATAATAATTTATCCAGACACCATCTAGATTGCATTTAGTTCGAGTTGAATCTTGCAATCATTCATAAAGATGGCAGCCAATAAAAATATGCGTTAAGAAAAATGAAGATAATATGGGTGGTTCTTAGTCGAAGTATGGTACAGTTAAAAGTGACCGAATTGGATATCGACACCTTAGCTCAGTGGATAAGAGCGCCCAACCCGGAAAGTAGGGAGGTCCTGGGTTCGAGTCCCAGAGGTGCCAATATATTTTTCTGATTTTTTTGTTTCCAGATTTTCGATTGAGTTTCGCTCATAATGTCTTCATTTAATTAAATATTACAATTTTTATATTTCAAAAATTAAATAATGATTTTGAATTATAAAAATTAATAGCGTATTTTATCATAGTTAGGGCATAATGAATAAATTTTGATCGCTATCGGAAACTCAAACTCCTGGAGCGTGCCGTATAATACATATATATATATATATTTAAAAGAATTAATTGTGAAATTACACATACGAATCAAATAAAATTAACCCACTACCATGGAGACCATCAGGACGTATACACATTATATAAATGCAACTTCTAAAATAAGTATTTAAACATATCAAGTAATGCTATTTTTAAATTCCAGCCTTCGTAGAGAGTCATAAAAACACTTGAGACAATATTAGTTCATACGACATTGATATTTGAAGACGATACTGTAGTTAGCGAAGCTGGCAGAGTACCGGACATCCGGCGGGGCTAAGTGACAGCGCCGGAAGTGGGTGGCTGCAGGGTGGGGGGGGATCTTTCTGCAGCGGCCATTGCAATCCGCTTTACTGCGACGACAATAGTAAAGGCGTTTACGACCCCTGCACGTGTGGCGGAAGGAGACGCTTACCCCTGGATGTGGATGAAAGACGCTGCTGACAAACACGGCAAACTGTCAATTGAATTCAAATGTAGCCACCATTTAAAACGAGACTAAATTTATAAGAATTAAAGAGCGGAAAGTGCTAGGAAAAAATCAAATAAAAATCAACCCGTAAAAAAACAAAGTTTGTCAGTTTGTTAGCGATTGGATAAAACCGACTTTTATTGCGTATTTTAGCTTAGAGGGTTTATTTCCACTCAAAAGATTCCGGCTTAATCATTCTTGTTTTCATCAAGAAAACAAAAGAGAAATAGATATATTTAAAAATATGTTTATTATTCCACCAAAACTTGACGAAATATGCAAGAACTTGGAAAAAAGGAAAAAGCCGAATTCGTGAAAATAAATAAGATTCAGGCATTTTTTTAAATTTTCGTTATTTGTTTATGGGGTGTTATGCTGGGTTGCGCTACCTTCTTATTTAGTCAACGTTTCGGACAGCGTTACAATGTCCATCATCAGGGCAAATGTATAATTGTATCCATCATCAGGGCAGATGTGTAATTCTGTCCTGATGATGGACACTGTAACGCTGCCCGAAACGTTGGCTAAAGAAGGAGGTAGCGCAACACGGCATAACACCCCAAAAATAAATAAATAAAATACTTTTGGCCGTGGAAATCCGTGTTTAACTGTGTTTTTTTATTGGTATAAAAAAAACACAGTTAAAAAACAATTAATTAAAACCTTAATTTTAAATCATGCCTTACTAAATAATTTAATAATTTGCTGGGAGAATTTTTTTCCTTTTGCCAGCAAACATTTGTTTCGAAATCGAAATCTTCCAAGTGTGACAGAGACGCAAAGACACAGTCGGTCAAATCATTAATTATCACACTTTTCATTTCGTTGTAATTTGTAGCGTCTTTTTAGAACTCAATGCATGTTGAAACTTTTAGAAATACTTGTATGGGGGTATTTAGGCGTGTAATGTGATAAATCAAATAAGCGTTTGATGCAGTACTTACAAGTTTATTGAAAAATATTACATCCGATTATAACCGCACCATAATTTAATATTTTATATAAATAATATGTACAAGAAAGTGGGGAGCGAACAAGTAGCCATTTACAAGGCTGTTATTAATCCGGCAGTTTAGAACAGCATAATCTGGTTGATATTTGTAACGGCGAAAGAAGTGACTCGTGAGAAAGGCGGATCCCTGTTGGTGTATGGGGGACCAATAGGAATGCTGCGCGGATGCAGATCGCTGGCACGTTCGCCTCCACACTTGTTTTACACAGTTTAAGCAATTGTATAGTTAATATGTCGATCTACTGATTGCTTAAGTTATATTAGGATGCGATTTAATATTGAAATACATTAACTTTTATTTTTAACTTAATGAGTAAAATCTCAAATTGTAAATGAGATTAACGAAGACCTCTGAAGGCACCTCTATCCCAGAGGTGCTAACATCTTTTTTTGATTTCTGTTTCCAGATTTTCGATTGAGTTTCGCTAATATTGTCTTCATTTAATTAAAGATTAACTTTTATCAGGTACTCAAATTTACAAAATCGATATTATCAAAAAAGGTTGAAAACACGATTGTAAGAAGTACGACGTTATCACGAACAAAACTCGACAAAGAATAACGGTTGGTTTTATAACTTATATAAATGTCATTCAGGAGTGGGGTCCAACACGCATGCGTTACAGTGTGCAAATAAATGAAAATGGCCAGTTTTTTTAAATCAAATTACGAGTAGTTCTTATACAATTAATACGGTCGTTTACCACGAGAAATTGTGATTTTTAAGCGGGAAATATAAATGTTTCGTCTATCATGTAAAAAAATGCATGTTTGACGATGAACAGTGAAAAAAGGCAAAATAATGCACATTGCATATTTTCCGGTCTCTAATTACGATAATTTTTTATGTTCTTACAATAAAGATTAAGTATCAATTAGGATGGAGGAATGATAGTCCATTTGACTGAGTTAATACAATGTATTTAGGATTACAGGTGGTAATGAAAATGAGACAGTCTGTTGAAAATCAAATTCAAGCTTTTATAGCGTCATTAAATTATCTATCTCGCTCTCTCTTGTCGTATCTTTGATAATAGACTGATACTTCAGAGTGATAGATACTTTCAGTATCGCCCTGGTGTAAGACGACCATTCAGAATTGGAACTTTTATTGAATTTGCTTTGTGACCAGATATTTCCTATCATTTTTTGCTTTGTGACCAGATATTTCCTATCATTTTATGCTTTGTGACCAGATATTTCCTATAATTTTTTGCTTTGTGACCAGATTTTTCCTATTATTTTGCTTTGTGACCAGATATTTCCTATTATTTTGTTTTGTGACCAGATATTTCCTATCATTTTTGCGACCAGATATTTCCTATCATGTTTGTTTTGTGACCAGATATTTCCTATCATGTTTGCTTTGTGACCAGATATTTCCTATCATTTTTGCGACCAGATATTTCCTATCATGTTTGCTTTGTGACCAGATATTTCCTATCGTGTTTGCTTTGTGACCAGATATTTCCTATCATGTTTGCTTTGTGACCAGATATTTCCTATCATTTTTTCACCTTTTTGGCTTGACTAACTTGTATATAATGTATCTCTATATTTTTGTGTACCTATAAGCTGTTTGACTCTTGACAAATAAATAAATAAATAAATTTTCCCATTCCCACTACCTCCGGCCTCACAAAATACTTCAATTGGGGATGCCATAGTTTCACTGGCTTCAGACGATTGAAGGCAATTGTGTGAATACTTCACAAGAGTACCAACTGCTTCCAACCTTCTGGAACTAGTGAGACTATGGCATCCACAATTGGAGCGTGTTGTGAGGCTGAAGGTAGTGGGAATTAAATTAACTTGCTATTATACACGTCGTGTATTATATTGCTCACCAATATAATACACGACAACACAACAAACTACATATATCAAAAATACACTCAACAAAGTTCGGACTGAAATCATTAGAATACATTGCGTACACTAACTATAACAAATTGCCTGAAGAATTAAGACAGGTATATATATGCCTCTAACAAATCTCGAAACGATATATTGAAATCCTATTTTTTAAAATGTTTTTTGGAAAACGAGTTATAAGTAGGTACAAACTCTGTTCATGGGCGCAGTTTATATCTTTTTTTAAATCTTATCATGTAATTTTCTATGTAAACATCTTGTATTAGGTCTGTGTATTTTTGAGCATGTACCTTTTATTGTATTTTTCCTCATATGTTTTTTATGCATTTCTATAGTCCATCATGGAGGATACTTTATTTTAACTTTGTGACACCAACAGTACATAAATCAAATGAGTGGTTATAATATTATTCATAAAATCTTATAAGACATGTTTCTGTGAAATATTTGTAAAGTGATTCTTCATATTTGTAAAGTGATTATTCATATTTGTCTGTATGTTGCTTCTGTAAAATGTTTTGTAAAATTTTTCTTCATTTATTGTGTCTGCATATTGGGTTGGGTTGGGTTTATCTTTTCAAATGTACCAATTGGCGATCCCTTAATGAGTTTTGATAACTCATGGGAATGCAACTTCGTTGTATGTTTTATTTAAATAAAAAAAACAGATCTGATCACTAAACTCGGCCAATGCCAATTCAAGCAAATTTTTGATCTGAATGGTGGTCTTCTATGTTATTTTAAATGAAAAATAACACAAATTTATCAAATAAAATTTGCATGCTGGGATTTGGTCCCGCGACGTCTGGATTCGTAGCCATGAATGTTACCACTGAAAAACGGTGGCCGTGTAAACGTGTTGTCCCTTTTGCGCTAAAAAAGCACCAGTCCCACGTAAGCAAATAAGCAACAAAAATTCTGTTTTTCAGTGGCGCTTTCCAAAAAGATTGCTGTCAGATATTTAGACATACGCACCTATACATAAATTGTCGAGAATTAGTTTCTATTTAAGCAAAGTTTTTACAAGATTGTCACTTAAGTGGAAATTACCATAAATGATACATATATTATGACTGACTCTACCGTTCTACTATAATAACACACATACATTATCACATTATTACTCACCAATCAGTCGATTACACATTTTGGGAAATGAATATACTAACATCGGCGACATTTATTTCTTAAAATTAGCGCAATATAAATATGCACTCAAAAATTATTTTTCCATAATGTAACTTTATATACGCAATATGGACATGTTGAAATGAAATGATGATATTTCTCATTGTTCTTTTTTGTTATTTTTTGTTGTGATACACAAAATAATTGTATGTTATTTTTAAGTTTAAAACTACTATTATGTAATGATATTATTTTTCTTACTTTTGTACTCTATTATATGTTTATTTATAAAAGGCAGTAAAGCCGTTTATGTATTTAAAATTAAAAAAATTAAAAATTAAAATAATACAAAACATATTATTAACAAACATTTTCACAGTCCTGTGGTAGTTTTTAAATACATCTATTTGAATCTATATTTGTTTTGTGAATGAATGAATACAAATCTTGGTAGTGGAAATTAATCCACTTCCT
Source organism: Glyphotaelius pellucidus (assembly GCA_936435175.1). Lineage (NCBI taxonomy): Eukaryota > Metazoa > Arthropoda > Insecta > Trichoptera > Limnephilidae > Glyphotaelius > Glyphotaelius pellucidus. Next base: position 26,636,939 of record OW386559.1, read on the forward strand.
GACATTCGATCGAGCCGAAGCTCGGCAGAGAGACTCGTCATTGTCGATGACAACGCATTCCGTTCACTTTTGATGGCACTCACGCATTTATCTGAAATTGGCTACCAACTACGGCCTCTGTTGTCCAGGGGTAAGGCTCTCGACTAGCGATCCGGAGGTCGCGGTTTAAAAACCTGGCGTGCGCAAGTAAATTTTATTTGATTGATTTGTGTTTTCACAATTTAATAAATTAAAATAACAAATAACTATTTTTTGCGGTACATTCTAAAGTGAAAGATACTCTCAGTATCGCCTTGGTGTAAGACCACCATTCAGAATTGAACAGAATAATTGAAATGGCTTTAGCTGAGTTTGGTGAACAGATCTGAATAGTCAGGAATTTCCCCACCTTCCGATTCCTTGGTTCATTTCCCTCCCCACTACCACAACAGCCTCACAACATACTCCAATTGGAGACGCCACTGGCTCCAGACGGCAGCATGGACTCTTGTGCTAAAAAGCCCCACAAAAAATCGAGTGCAGTTCACACGCAGTAGAAAAGAATCCTTCACCCACACAAGCTCAACCAACAGGAGCCTTGAAAAGTGAGCTCATAATCAAAGCAACCAATGCACGCAGTTTGATAAGGCGCGACGCTTCGTAGATACTGTACTTAGGTAAAGTTTAAGGTTCTATCTCATTCTCTCGTAGGCTAAATCCTATAGATGGATGCGCTCGTCACTTTTTAATGTTGCTCGTTTCCGTTTCATCGAGATTCAAATCACAACGTTGCCAGTAAGTTTTCACTTCAATATCTTTACACGTCCCAGTTAGACGAGAGGTCTGGGTTCGAGTCCCAGTTGCGACCATTGTCTTTTTCTATTTTTCTGTGTCTTGTTTTCTTTCATATTTTCATTTAGATTATAAGTGTTATCTTCTTCTTCAATGATATCTTTACATTGTCTTTATTTCGTTTGCAATCTTAATTGTTTGTTCGCATCAATTCTTATTGCACGACCTAATGTAGTTTGCAAGCACTTATTTATTTATTTATAAACAGAAACAAACAGTACATTGATTACAATGGTAAAAACAATTTACAATTATTAAGTACTAGCTTTTCCCTGCGGCTTCGCTCGCATGGTACGGGAAATTACTGTAGCGCTTGCACTTATCAACTATCTCCCCCCCCACCCCCATCCCCTCGCGCATTCCATATATTCATTCCCTTACATTCAGTTTTCAAACATCTCGCCTACCACCTAAATTTCATAATGCTATAGCTCAAAGAAAAAAAGAATTACTTTTCCAATATTGTTCATCCGTTCGGAATTTATGCGCTTACAAACATTTCAGATGTTTATTTTTATTTAAATATTTGGATGTTCGTAAATATAATAAAAAAATATTCTATTAATCTTTCAGTCTTTATAATCGTTACGAATAATATTTTTAATATAGGAACTCTCATCTGACATTTATTCCAAGCTTTTCCAAAAAAAAAAACGAATTCTAATATTTGAATTTTCTGCAGTAGTAGCTGACCAGTAGACTGAGTACCTACCAGCATAGAGCCCAAAAATATATCAACATTGTTTCCATGGAAAAGATTTTTTTCTGACGTTAGCAAAAACTCGCTTTTGTTAGCGACAGAAAACGTATAACAAATATAATATATTAATATTTATAATTTCATAACGCCAGAGCTTGCCATCATATACAACCTGTAGTCTGCGCATATAATTTAGCTTTCTATTGGTGAAAGAATTATTAAAGTCTTTATATTGTGTTATGCGTGAAAAGGTCATAAACAAACTCGAGCAGTTTCGCATTTATAATATTAGTATGGAAGTATGGATATTTCATGATGGGTAGCTATGATGAGTAGTGTCTATGTATATTAAATAATTACCGGGTGATGAGCGTAGTGGGTAGGTGGTGTGTGTGTGTATGTGCGAGTATGTACATGTATGTGTGAGTATGTATGTGTGTATGTATGTATGCGCATTGAACAATTTATGTTATTGACATGATGTTCTTTTTAAATTTGGGCAGTGAATCGAAGAAAATGTCGATGTTAGAATTTAGACAAATATTATTGAACGTATGAAGAGCACAATTGATTGGCGAATTATTTGCTGCATTTGTCTTGTAATTAAGCGTGTGGAATACCTAGTTCTGTATGGCGTGTACGTCTTAAGATGACAATATACCCTAAAATATATTCAGAATCTTAAGTAAAGGAGCCGTGTGCACAAATTGCGACTCGCGACCCGTGTATTGACGGACCTACTGTCGAATTTGCTCTATCAAAGAAAAGAAGAAGAAGACAAGTAATGTGGAAATCTTAACGACGTAAGTGAAGAAAGCGTGTAAACAAATATACGCCCGCGGCACGGCGTATTAGACGAACGCACGTTCGAATTCGTCCTGGCGGGCCTGGAGTTTCGGCCTTTCCCCCGCGTTCATTTTAATTAATACTGAAGAACGTGTTACAAATATTTAAGATGTTCCTTTATGAATCCCTTCCGAAATTATTAATTCATCGTCTAGAAAAATAAAATCTGGTGCTCACCGCTAACTTTGTAGTTGAAAAACTTGTTATAAAGTTTTAAAATAGTAATACGTAAAATATATTAATGGTAAGGTATTGTTTTTATTAATTTAAATATAAAAGAAACTTACATCCCCAGGGGTCTGTTGGAATAAAAAAGTTATAAGAAATGATTAAAATGTGAGTTTTGAGCAAACAAAAATTATTAGGGTTGCGTACCGCCTTCAGGGTATGTTAAAATTAACTAGGGAAAGAAGTTCGGTACATTCAATGTTATTATTTAAAATTTTGTGATTATCAGCTATTGCTCGCCTTTGTTATTACTTTTTAAACATATTTCTTGTCCAATCCACATAAATTCACGTAAATGAATGTATTGTACGTTCCTATCTTTTCCATTTCCTTCAGCTTTTTAACGGGCGACTTATTTAAGGCTCCGAATGAGATAAACGACGCGCGACGTTACGACCTTCGCAATTGTTCACGAGATAAAACTAGCGTCGAATCCTTATTGACAATCACTTCCCGGCCATCAGAGGATAGCGAACAGCTAACAGCGGACAGGGCAGCTTACAGAGCTGATATTTCATCTTTATCTCGGACTCAACAACTCTTAACTATTTTTATAGTTACTATTTATTTATGTTTAAAACAACATAATCTTCTTCTTCCTCATATAAAATCGGTGACCGGACAACTGGGAATGAAACCAACTCAGAAACATCTCAGATAAGTCATTTAGAGTGAAATAAAAATATATATAAAAAATTGGTTAAATAGGTTACATTAGGTTAGGGTTATCGGCTAATTTCAAATAATTTAATTTTTTAATGACTTTTCAAGGAGTTGTTGAGATGATTTTATTCTCAGTTGGCATGGAATCACATAAATCTATGTATATTTGCTTGTTTGCTTGCATGTATGTATGTTTGTTCCTTATGCGTTGCTAAACCATTCATCCGATTGCGATGAAACTTTGTGGATTTAATGTGCGCATGTCCGCCATAATTTCTATATATAATAGTGAGCTCTGGCGTTATGAAATTATTTCCTATACTATTCATCCGATTGCGATGAAACTTTGCTGATTTGATGTGCGCATGACCGCGATATTATAGTGAGCTCTGGCGTTATGAAATTATTTCCTATACTATTCATCTGATTACGATGAAACTTTGGTAAGTTGTTTGGTGCACGTCCGCGAAGGTTTCAATATATGCTTTTTGAAATTTTTATAAAAATTTTACAATTGGTGGCGCACGAGTTGTTTGAAAATTGAGTGCATAAAATTGAGGATGGATAAGGGATGGGGGATGGAAATGGGAAGTGGAGGGGGAATGAGAACGATTGGGAAAGGGCACGCAGGAAGAATCAATTTCTGTGCAAATTAACCCGTAAAAAACGAAATGACTTTTAATTTTTTATTAAGGACTGCACCTTCCCCCGAGGGACTGTAGTCAACAATACTAACAACCGAACCAAATCCCATTTGGACAGGTCCGACATTTATTTTATAGATTAACTGCTGTAATGTCATCCAATTTCATAGAGATGCGTGTGTGTTTGTGATTTTCACCAATCAAAGTTAACAGAATGTATTGTCATCTACAAAGTGTCTGCCAAATTTCAGCATGATCAGATGTCAAGAAGTGAATTAAAGAAGAAGAAAATTACAAAAAATCATCGTATTCCAAGGATACTGAAGTTTAATTTAAGGCAAAAGTTGACGAATAAGATTTTTATTTGCATTTTTATCAATGAACACACAATTTAAAAAAAAATACAAGTGTGCAGTTCACACGCGGTAGAAGTGAAACCTTCAGAAAACCAAAAGTATATAAGAGTGGGGAGGCTACGAAGCACCGCACAAAGAAGGCCGATAATTCTATCTCATTCTCTCAGGCTCTTTTTAGGTCGTTTTTTCGTTTTATCGAATTTAAAAAGTTATCACTAAAAAAAAATTAGAGTGCGCAGTTCACACGCAGTAGAAGCGAAACCTTCAGTAAATTAAAAAAGACAAAAGTGGGGAGGCTACGAAACACAGCGCAAAGAGGAGACCAACAGGCTACGAAGCATCGCACAAAAAGGAGACCGATTACACTATCTCATTCCATCGCAGGCTAAATCCTATAGGTATATATGTTTTTGTCTATTTTTCGTTTCATCGAGTTTCAAATCATAACAGTGCTAAAGAAGTTTTCACTTAAAAAAACAGAATGTGCAATTCATATGCCGTAGAAGTGAAGAAACTATATAAACTTCGAGAGAATGAGACGAATGCAGAGTATCAGGAGTAAACATAATTGTAGGGTTTATTTATCTTAATATTGTTACCACGTTAAGAAGTATTTCACATTTTATTCTAAGAAACGCCGCACAAAGAGGACACCGATTAATCTATCTCATTCTCTCTAAGGCTAAATTCTATAGATTTATGTGTTTGCCTCTTTTTAGAGTCGCTCATTTCCATTTCATCGAATTTCAAATCACAACGCTGCTAAAGATGTTTTCACTTCAAAAATTCGCTTATAATGTAACAAAGTTAACAGGACGAAATACAGCAAAATGGGGCAAAGTTCAGAGCAAATGATTGGCGCAGGTGTCGGACGGTTTGTCAACGATTTCCACTCACTTTCCTGCAATTTATTGATTCAGGCTTCGTTGCAGAAAGCGGAATTGCCCGCTGCCTTTCTTCGCCGACAATGTAGATGGGAACTTCCGATATTGTGTGTCTAGTACGGTACAAGTAGTATGAACCGTTCGGAGTGGAGGCGATTCACTTGTGGAATTCATTGCTCGGTGAGTTGGCCGAAAGCAACGGTTTCGGTTCCTGATATCGCGGGTTCAAGCCTCTGCTCATTGCACAAGCAATATTTTTCACTTCAAAATATTCCCGACAAAATATCCTGTGACAAAATATCCTACGGAAAAAACACCCTCCAGAATATCTACTAAAACCTAAACAAACTTAACCTAACCTAACCTAATCTAACCTAACCTAACCTAACCTAATCTAACCTAACCTAAACTGACAAAAAAATGAGACAAAAATGATATAGACATCCTGTAAAGACAATATAACTGACTTGGTATTTTTATATAAAATTCTAAATGATTTAGTTGATAGTCCGGTATTACTTGAATTGATAAGCTTCCGAATTCCACTTCGTAATACTAGAAGTCAGGATTTATTTCAGTGCAGAAATTCTGGGACTAACTACCATATGTATTCCTCTTTGCCCAGAATACAAATAGGGGGAAACAATTTTACCAAGTCAGTGGACATCTTCAATTTATCTTTGAAAAAATATAAAATATTGTTATTGAGGCAGTTCAGTTATGTACAATAAAATGTTTTTTCTATGCTATATATGTAAAAGCCCCGAAAAAGGGCGTTTATTTATAAATAAATAAATAAATAAATAATAAATTATTGTTCAAAAATAGTAAAATGTAGAATAAGGTTGAGTTAGGTTAGGTTAGATTTTAGTAGATATTTTGTTGAAGGATATTTTGTCGCGGGATGCAAACGCATATTACCTTCATTTGTATTCAATTTGGAAGGCGGGTATGGGTACCGTTGCCCCGGGAATTTGTTGGATAACCAACAACTCTGTCATAGGTCACCCTAAGTGGTTTGCTACGTTCGGTGACTGCAGGGGTGCCCAGGATCACGGGGTGGGGTTTGTCTAGATCTGGGCATCTGCCCACCAACTGCGTGGTAGGCCGGAACGGGAGGGTCCGGTTGACCTTTTGGTTTCTCCAGCAGGACTTTCTCGGAACATCGTTTTACCGCAGTGGGAGGGATATATACCTCGTACCCTTTTCCTTCCAAGAACTTCCTCTTTTTCCTCTCCTAAAAAGACTCTCCACAGCATCCGAAAAATTGATGAAGGCCTTGGTAGGATTTTTCCCTCAGTGCCTCCTGTGTGGAGCTAATATAAAAATGATGGAATTCAAATATCATCAGGTTATTCGTAGGTTATTCAGGTTTTATAAAAAATAAACCTGATCTAAACAAAGTTATAAATTTTTGTAATTTTACTAGTGGGTTGCAAATAAACTTGATTTAATTAATAAAAATGAAAAATAGTGATTTCGGTTGTACATTATGTCCTGCATAACTCTAGTTCATTGAACCCCGGAACTTGGATATTTATTTAAGGCCGCACTCTTGTAACGCACAGCGCTGAAAAAGAAGAAGATGGAGAGATATGTAATTACGAGTGTTGGACAGAGCGCGCTAATATGTTTAGTCGTAGAATAGCAGCGAAAATTGTGAAAAACCTTAATAAAACATGACTCGTTTAAAATAGAGCAAAAATCTCGTGGAACGTATCTTAAGTATCATTTAAAGAAACATTGTGATTTTTTTCACAAATATAACTTGTAAAATAAAAGAAATAGACTTGTTTAAAATAATTTTCGGAGCATAGTTTGCGATTTTTTTCTATCGAGGGAATTTCATATAATTTGCGTTTTGGCGTGGAACGTATCTAGATATTATCTTAAAAAATAACATATATTTTTTTAAGAGCTTAAAACTTCAAATGTTTAAGGGAGATATGTAAGAAATCGGCCGAAATACGAATAGTAGACCATTAAGTGTAGAAATTCACAGACACATACCTACCCATAATATAATACTTTTAATCGTCATTTTCAAAATTGGAACTGATTCAGTGATTTTTCACGGGTCTGTGTTAGTCATCATCACATACGTTTATTATCAGTCATCATCACATACACATATGCTTATTTCGCTTAAGTGTCTATTATCTCGCGTAAATCTGATTCAATGAACTCAAATTCGCTCTGAATTTAAGTGTCATTTTCAAAATTGGAACTTATTGTGTGAAAGATTCGTGTCGATGTCAAAAAATAATCTAGATTTACTGTATTTTAAGAGTGGCCTGTATTTAAATTTGTTTTGTGGACTTTGATGTTGACACAAAATCAACAGGATAATGATGTGGACTTGGACAGGATCTGACTCACCTAACGTTATTCGGTTTTGATGATAAATACTTCTTCTTGGTCGATCTCATGGTCCTGAGGGACACCTCTAACGGTTATTACTGCACAAGCACTTGAGAATACAAGAGATTTCTTTGTCAATATAATTAAGAACTGATGGAGCAAGGTCAAATCACAGCAATTAACGATGTACTCCTATAACTTGAATTGTTGAATGCACCGAGAGGTCACTGTCTAGTTTATTAGGGAAACAAACGCATAAATATATTTTATTAAGGTAATTACATATTACATTGTTGCATAAACCAGCGAAGTTTCCGAAAAAATGTATATATATATGGTATATATATATATAAAACATAGATTAAAACATTAAAGAAAACAAAAAGTGGTTGAAAAAGAAGAAAATAATATAAAAGTCAAATAAAAAACACAGATTAAAGCACGTTGGATAGATAAAATTAAATTAAACTCCGAATCCATACAAACGTAATACATTTTCACATCATAGTATAACGTTTAAGGATAAACATGATTAGCCATTTGCAAGCGCCCTTGAGGTGATTTTTCACAAAAAAACGGTGCTATATAAATCATACAAATATTATTATGAAAAGTAGGAAGAATAACATAACGAGAGTGAGAAAATAACACACAGCAGGGGTGGAGGGTTCGTTATTAACAATTTTTTAAAATTTTTTCTATTATGCATTTGATAAATTGGCCTGAGAACAAATGGAAAATATCAGCATCTGAAAAAATGTTATTGTATTTTTTGCACGTTCTTCTGAGAAATGAATGTTGTGTGTAATTTGTTTTTGAGTGCGGGATGTGGAATAGTTGGTTTGACCTCGTATTTCGTAGTGGACAGTGGAAATTAATGGTTTTTAGAAGATAGTTTTTGTCGACCACGTTGTTGATACCACGTAGCAGACTTCTTCATCAGTTGATGTTGAACGCACTGAGAGACCACCATGGATCATTGCACAGTACATAACAATAGACTGTACTCACTCACACCTATAATTAACAGGTAATAATTTTAATATCCCTTGATTTTTCACAGCGTGTTAAATAAATCAATATAATGGTACTCACGACGGTCATAAATTATTTGTAAGTTTAGCGTTTTTTAATTCAAATCGAGTTCACAGACAAAGACAAAAAAAGGACTTCCACGCTAGTGGCTTGAAGTGAAAATAACACATTGTTCTTTTAGCCATTGCCGAGCGCCCGAGGATGTTTTTTCACTGGGTTAGGGAGGGGAACGAAGAGGAAAAGAAAGAAGAAGAAGCCGCTAACTGCTAACTCGTGTGTATGTATGTAACAATTCTCCGGACAGGGTCAAACACCGGATCAAAAGGCGGCGCTTGGCCATTTAGCTGTGCCGTTTGCGGTGCTTGAAAAATAAGGCGTTCCTTTGTGGCGGAAATTTAAGAAAACGAGCGTGAAAGGACCGCGGGATTTAGTATCTCTGTATAATTTATGGAATTTAAGGCAAGTAGCATTTTGCAAGGGGCCGCGCGAATTATACTTGTATTCTCGTTTAAGGTTAAGTGGCTTTGCGAAAAATTAACGTTACAACATGATTAAATTTATTGTTAAGATGAAGCTATATGTGAAATCCTATTTAGAAACTATTTAGATTAATTTTTACGACGAATTGGTTTACATTATGAAAATATGCTACGGATAAATTGAAGCTTTTACTAGCTTTTCTACGTATTGGAATTCCAATAAAATTATTATTTACATAACAAAAAATATAAGACATGTTTTTTTCATGACTTAACTTTGAAGTAATAATATAAGAAACAATTTTTAAGAAAAACCCTTTTATGGCTAAGACTATTTTTGAGGTTTTGTATGTTCTAACTTTTTTTCTAAATAAATAAAAAAACACTTTTTCGCTTAATGTCTCGTGCAAATACGAAAGAGAATCGAAATATTTTTAGCGTTTATATTCCTCTTAACATGTTTTACGAATCTGATTATAAAATATCATATCAAAGGCCCTAATTTTGGTTATTTTTGATGTTTAATATTCCTGCGTTAAATTAATCACGTTAAATCTCCCGCTTCTTTTCTCCTTTACAACCCCCCCCCTATATGAATGCTATAGCCAGACAAATGGTTCATTTGTGTCTTACTTGTGTTGTTGTTATGTTGTTAGCTCCGAGACTCTGAGGAAAATAATTTCTCTCATAGCCTGTGTCATCATTGAAGATGCTGTGTGTGGAGGGTCTTTTTAGAAAAAGAAAAAGAGGAAATTCTGGGAAGGAAAAGGGTGTGGGTAGGAATCAGGGGGTTAACGTGTAAAAGAGCAACGGAGGTAGAAAGAGAGTGGAACACAGAGTGGAAAATACTCTCAGTATCGCTCTGGTTTAAGACCATTAAGAATTGAAACGACTTTAGGGGTGTTTGGTGACCAGATCTGAATAGCCAGGTACTTCCCACCTTCCTCTTCCCCATCTCCTTCCTCTCCCATTACCTTCAGCCTCACAACATACCCCAATTGGGGATGCCATAGTCTCACTGGCTCCAGACGGGAGCAGTTGGGACTCTTGTGCAGTATTCATATATAAATAAAACATACCCGCTGCGGTGAAGGGCGATGTTCCGAGTGAGTTCTGCTGGAGAAATCAAAAGGTCTCCTTCAACCAGTGTCTCTCCTCGATCCTGCCTGCTATGCAATTGGTGGGCAGACGCATCTGCCGCCATGACCCAAACAAACCTCACCCCGTGAACCCGGGCACCCGTGCTAAGTCACCAAACGTAGCGAAAAACTTGGGGAACCTACTGCAGAGATGTTGGTTATCCAAAAAATGATTCCCGCGGCGGCGGTACCCATATCCGCCTCCCAAACCTGGATGTTCTTTCTGAATTTTTTATCAAGTCAAATAAAATGGCTCAATTTATTAATGATTCCTTTTAGACATAATAAATGTTGAACGAATCAAGCTGCGACGTACGTTATGGCTTACGTCGTAGCTCTCTTAGATATATTAGCGGGTAAAGTCGGCACGTGTGACTAATTGGTCCCCGCTAGATGCTACCATATCTCGCGACGATTTCACAGTCCACTGCCGCCCGATGGACTGGAAAAGATGCTCTCCGATATACCCCGATGAATCCACCCCTCACATATTATAACACCATGGTCTTATGTCTTATGTATGGAGAAAACACACCGCACATCTCTACTAAAATATCGTGTTGGTATCGTGTACGACTGATGTATGGAAGAGGTAATCTCAGGTGAGTATTGCGAAGGTATTCGGATATTAATTTGCGTTCAGGTGTTGCCCTAGATTATGGTAATTCTGCGACACGGTCAAACGAAAGACGAATGTAAATTAAGAACGGGTTGTTTCTTTTTACATCAATTCCATGTCATTATTGGGGATGCTGTTTGGGGAATCTTTTTTGGATAGGAAGGAGTGAACCTGTGTTTCTTGAAGGAACCCGTGTTGTTAGAGGGAGGAAACAAAGAGGCCGGCAAATCGTTGCATACACGATCCGTTCTCATGTACAAATGCGAGCGTTTGGGGTGTTTCCGTTTTTCTCTTAAAGTTAAAAATGAAATGTTTATGTAATTGGCGGCCTCCGGGATCTAGGGGTAAGCCTCTCGACTAGCAATCCGAAGATCACAGGTTCGAATCCCAGCATGCACGAAAAAAAATATTGATCGAATGTGGTACAAATTAAATTATTACAAGTAATATAAGGTATTTGCGGCATGTTCCAGAATGGAAGATACTCTAAGTATCGCCCTGGTGTAAGACTACCATTGAATAGGCTTTGGCCGTGTTTGGAGACAAGATCAGAATAGCAAGTACTTCCCCACCTTCCTCTCACCCGTATCCTTCCCCTCATCACTACCTTCAATCTCACAAATTACCCTAATTGGGGATGCCATAGTCTCACCGGCTTCAGACGGTTGGGAGCAGTGCGGTAGAGGAAGGATATACTTAATTTTCTACCTGTCACTTTATATTTAAATTCATCTTGATTCATATCCGTTTATGAACTCTTTACTTTCAATTTAACGTCTGTGTCGCATTTTATCTTATTTTTTATTCAACAAATTTGTCTCTGTATCATTTTGTCTATGCTTTCACAAGCGAAAGCGTCAACTCATCAAACCTATTGTGATCAATTCCTTCTAATTTCTAAAAGCCTTACAGCCAGCATCTTAATCATTTCGTCTTAATTGCAAGTTTATCTGAACTATTGCATGCAATTAACAAATAAACCAGTTATTTAGTACAAGCGTTTAATTCTGAGTATAACATAAAAATTTGCAGTGCGACCCACCCCTTGTTTTTGAAGACGAAAGAAGTCAAACAAGGAGCTCTGTGTGCGACCGACTCTAGACTTCCAGAGACCTGCAAGGGAGCGTACATCAACCACCTGCCGAAGATATAAGCAGAACGTCACGGGTGTTTTGAGCGGTCGTTTTGGCCAAGTTGAAAGATAACACTCCGCCATATTTGGTGATATCTAAAAACTGACTTTACTGTCATTTAACACTTTTAATATATTATGATACAAATTCATCAAAACAATAGTAGACCACCTCATTACTCTGCCGAGGACACCATATATGTATTCTGTCAATCAATTATACAATACGGCATTATAGGATGGGGCGGTACATATACAAATCAAACAAAAACAATTTACATACCACAAAAACTAATAATAAAAACAATTTAAAAAAAAAACCTATTCATATTCGTCAGAACTTTTATTCAAACAATTTAAGGTCAGAAAATTAAATGCATTATACTTCTACCACGCAACATTACAAATTTATAAAGATAATATTCAAAATAAAGTTTCACCCTTTAAGAAAAACCATAGGACAGTTAAAACATAAATATCTCGGACTAAATTTTTTTAATTCATTACCGGAAAAAAATAGAAACATGAATACTAATATAAAAGAATTTAAACTCACCTTAAAAGTTATACCGAAAACTTAACTGAATCATGTCAAATAAAACCAATATGATAACACTCCCCATACACACAAGCCTTGCTTATTTATGGGGTATATCAAATACATATATTATGTAATTAATTATTGTATAAAATTTGTTTGTTTTTATGCCTATTTTTTTTAACTATGGCAAAAGAAAGCGATGCAAGGCCCTGGGTTGAAAAAGTGCGGCTGGAGCGTTCTTGGTTAGGTCTCCCTCAAACAATCTCTCCCAATCGGCCCGCCACGCAGTTGGTGGCAAAGGCATTTGCCGTCGAGACCTTTACAAACCTAACCCCTTGAACCCGGGCGTGGTGAACAACTTGAGGTGACCCATGCCAAGGGTTCAATAAATGGTTTCCGGGGCGGCAGTACTCATAACGCCTCCCAAATTGAAGTAATAATAAATAATGACAGACATACTTTTATTTTTAAAATTTTGAATGATGCTTTTAACCAGACATATTTGAGAAATATACAGCGGAGTACGTTAATCTTGTTGTAACAATTCAATTACACAGCTATTGTAGATTGTATCTGACATTTCATGCAGTCAGTGTGGTCACTCCGACAGGTTATATAAGTCATATATAAGTGCTGCCGTCAGGCGGGGAATCCCCGTACTGACCTGACCATAGAGCATTACTAATGCATAGACACCGACCATTTAACGGTCTCGTCTAAAGGCTGTTGTCTATGGTCTGTGGTGGGTCTAATCTAGGCCGTAAAGCGGCCTGTGGACTGTTGATGAATTGATATTATAATATCTAGAACCCGCAACGGAATTTGGGTAACAGAACTCATGCAATATCAAGCAGAGGCTAAGTGGAAGTCAAGTGGTCAATCTTAATGGACATTAAATAATACAGGCAACTAAGTTAGGGTCGGCGGTGAGAGTGAAATTTGTCAAAGTGGACTCTACACGTGGATCTTCAAAATTGGATTGCTTAAAAAAAGTGATAAGAGGAATATAAACGCTAGAAATATTTCGATTCTCATGCCTACAAAATTTAAAATCGCGCGTCGCATTTGCACCAGGCAAATAAGCGAAAAAGTGGTTTTTATTTATTTTGTGCATAATTTTATAAGAATGAAAAAAAGTTAGAACATACAAAACTTCAAAAATAGTCTTAGCAATTAAGGAGTATTTTTAAAAAATTGTTTCTTATATTAATTCATAGTTAAGTCATGATAAAACATTTTTTTTAGAGGTTTACGCTTATATTTTTTGTTATGTAAATAACAATTTTATTGTAATTCCAATACAAAGAAAATACAGTAAAAGCTTCAATTTATCCGTAGCATATTTTTTGATGTTCATAATGTAAACCGATTCGTCGTAAAGATGAATCTAAATAGTATCTAAATAGGATTTCACGTATAGCTTCGTCTTAAGAGAAACCGCAGCGTGATTTTTTTAATGGAAAACTTAATTTTCAACAATTTACAACCGTACGCAATAGAGTTCTGGTACCTATCCTGATGCATGGCAGTGAGGCATGGAACTGGCAGAGGTAGGATGAAAGTTGACTGACTTTTTTTTTTACACGAGCTCAACACAGGAGGCCCTGAGGGAAATTATTTTCCTATGTCATCTTTGGGGATGCTGCGTGGAGGGTTTTTTTTAGGAAAAGGGGGAGAGGAGAGTTCTGGGAAGGAAAAGGGTTTAAGGGGTGGGTATGAATCTGGGGTTCAGTGTGTCCTGGTCATCCGCCTCCAAGACCTAGACAAACCTCACCCCACGAACCCAGGCACCCCCGCTAAATCACCAAACGTAGCAAACCATTTGGGATAACCTATGACTGATGTAGAAATGAGATTTCTGAGGCGTATGCATGATAAAACCATGTACGATCCGCAAAGAAGGCATGATGTAAGCGTACTGATGAGTAAAATTAAAAAGGGACCCTCAGATGGTTTCAGCATATATAGCGAATGAACCAAGAAAGGAGTGTTATCACCTTAATTTGAATGGTAAAAGAAGTCGGGGACGCCTGAGGAAGACATGGTACGATCAAGTGAATCAGAAAACCAGTCGTGCCGTGTCAAGAGTCAGAATAATAGAAGGGTACGTATTTTTTTTTTTTATATTAACTCCACACAGGAGGCCCTGAGGGAAATAATTTCCCTCAGGGCCTATGTCATCTTTGAAGATGCTGTGTGGAGGGTGCTGTTGAGGAGAGGAAGGAGTGAACATGGGTCTTGAAGAGACCCATATTGTAGGAGGGAGGAAACACAGAAGCCGGCAAATCGTTCCACAGCCGGGCTGTTGAACTCAAGAACGAGTCGTAGAAACGACCCGTTCTCATGTGACTAATGTCAACCGTGTACAAATGTTGAGCGCGTGTTTGGGGTGTTTCCCGACTATGCACCGGTGCCGAGGGGATCAGTGACGCTAGTTCCTCGGAGCATCTTCCATTGTAATACCGGTAGAACAAGGACAGCATTCCCACCTGACGCCTGTGCTCTAAAGATTGCAGTCCATTTGTTAAGTTAGGAGAATCTATCAAACGGACCGCCCGTTTCTGCACAGAGTCGAGGGTTTTTTTCAGGTATTTTGGGACTCCAGACCAGAGGTGGCTGCCAAATTCAACCGTGGGGCGCACTTGCGATTTGTACAGGGTTAGCAGTTGTGTACTATTAAAGTATCTGCGGGTCCTGTACAGTACGCCCACGTCCGTATGCTACGATGTATGGATGTGAATGAGGCAAAGAGTGTTTGCCAAGATCGAGTTGTTTGGCGGTCCGTCCTCTCTGCCTGCCTACTAGTTAATCTTGGATTTGAGGCCAAAATACACAGTTTAACTGTTGTAATATTGTAACTTACAGTTACAATATTCTCCTGACGAAGGAAGGGTGCTTCCGAAACCGGTAGAGTGTTAATAAAATAAAAGTGGCCTACAACAAACTTATGTGTTTTTTTTATTGTACATTATTAAACTATTTTTTGATAATGTCTTCAGTTTGATACTGCCCTCGGAAGGCGGAACAGCTGTCATGCTTTATAATAATCAAGCAGTAGAATTACAAATTATACAGCCGGCACGGTCTGGCGGTAAGGCTCTTGACTCACAATCCGAAGGTCGCGAGATCGAATCCCGGCTTGGCAAATAAAGTTTATTTGATGATTTGTGTTATTTCACAATTAATTTAATTAAAATAATATATAGTTTATTTGGGGCACATTCCAGAGTGAAAGATACTCTCAGTATCGCCCTGGTGTAAGACCACCATTCAGAATCGAAAAGTTGCTTGAAAAAGATTTAGCCGTGTTTGGTGACCAGATCTGAATAGCCAGGTACTTTCCACCTTCCTCTGCCCCATCTCTTCCCCTCCCCACTACCTTCAGCCTCACACATATCCGAATTGGGGATGCCATAGTCTCACTGGCTCCAGACGGGAGCAGTTGGGAATCTTGTGTGGTATTCATATTAAAAATTGACGGCCCACCTACTGTCACACACTGACCTCCAGATTCCCACGCACCCCTAACACATTTTTCCTTTCCGGATCTTCTTCTCCTTTCTTTCTTTAAAAAAACCCTCCACACAGCATCTCCAAAGGTGACAAAGGCCCTAAGGAAATTTATTTTCCTTAAGGCCTCGTGTATGGGGCTAATGTAAAATTTTTTTCTGCACTTTCTAAGATTGTAATCTACCAGCACAATTCTCTTTTTTCCTATTCAATATTGTGGCTGGGGGGGGGGGGGGGGAAGGAGAGGGTGAACCCCTTAAAACATCCCCTCCCCTTATTTATGCCCTTGCATTTTATTAAACAAATATTCGGTAAGCAATTTTAAACACACGTTAAAAATCAAAGTATTTCATTTGCTTTCAAAAACAGTTAATTATTTTTTTTTAAACTTTTATGAGTAAAAACTCAAATTGTAATATTTAATTAAATGAAAACACTATGAGTGAAACTCAATCAAAAATCTAGAAACAGAAAAATCAGAAAAAGGTATTGGCACCTCTGGGACTCGAACCCAGGACCTTTCTCTTTCCGGGCGAGCGCGCCGACCACTGCGCCAAGGTGTCGATATGAAATTCTTAACTTACTTTTAACTGTATCATGCTTCGACTGGGTTCGAGTCCCAGAGGTGCCAATATATTTTTATGATTTTTCTGTTTCCAGATTTTCGATTGAGTTTCACTCATAGTGTCTTCATTTAATTAAGTATTTCATTTAGTTTTAAAACAGTGAACCTATTAAAATTGAAATGATGTTATTTTATTTATGTATTACTCAAATACAAACGAGGATTTCTGACATTTGAAAAAGAGCTGTAAACCAGTTTAATTCTTTCTCCCTTATTAAATCATCCCTCGCGGTGGTGCATAGTTCATGAGTATCCCGGCAGCGATCAGCGCCCGCCCCCCGGCTGAATAGTTGATGGGTGGGGGTGGGAGTTAGGGCGGGAGTTGGGCGGGAGTAGAGCGGGAGTCAGGGCGGGGGCGGGGGCGGGAAGGCAGGTATCAGGCGGCTACATTATTCAGCGGAATCTCGGCGGCCTAAACTGTTACGGTCATCTGGATGCGGATATGGTATGTTGGAATGTTTTGCTGTTAAGGTATTAGAAGCCTTTTCTGTTAGGCTGTATTAAACGTGTATTTTTTACGTATCTTTTGTTCAGCACGTTTTCAAGCTTTTTGTTCGGCACGTTTAAATAATATAGAGCGGAATAACTAGTCTCAGTGGGAAGTCGTGCGGACGTCATTTATTTATTTATTTTATTTTAAATGCACATTTACAGTTATACATAACCAATAATAAACATACATTTTATTTAATTAAATGAAGACACTACGAGCGAAACTCAATCGAAAATCTGGAAACAGAAAAATCAGAAAAAGATATTTGCACCTCTGGGACTCGAACTCAGGACCTCTCTACTTTCCGGGCGAGTGCTCTTGACCACTGAGCTAAGGTGTCGATATCCAATTCGGTCACTTTTAACTGTACCATACTTCGACTAAGAACCACCCATATTATCTTCATTTTCATAAAACATTTTTTTCTGTTTCATGATTTTCGATTGGTTTCACTCACAGTGTCTTCATTTAATTAAATATTACAATTTGAGTTTTTAATCATAAAAGTTAAAACAAAAAATTATAATATACATTTTATTTTATTAAGTAATAAAATGCATGTTTTATTATTGGTTATGTATAACTGTAAAAAAAAACATAGATACATTTTATTTTATTAAATAATAATAGCATTTTTGAATTGTTGAATATTTAATTAAAAAATATCTATATCAGGGGACAGGTAATGTAGTAGCAGAATCATTTTCCGAGCGGCATCACTAATGCTAAGTTAGTTCTGCATCTCGGAACAACAAAAATTCTGTGTCTGCGCGCTCTTGTGAAGTTTTCGTGGACATAAAACTCAATTTTTTGTATTATATCGGGAATACAGATGTTACCGTTTTCAGCAAAGCAGTTTTCCTTCTGTCGGCGAGGCTATTAATACCCAGCATGTCGGACAAAAAGGCTGATGGATATAACCAGGGATAATATCCGAAATCTCTAAGATATAAATATCTCAGAAACTTTTTTTGTACTTTCTCTATCATTTGAGAGTAAGTTAAATCCATTGGTCCCCATATTACTGAACCACTTTCCAAAATGCTACGTACTAAACTATAGTATAGCACACGAATCGCGACGTCATCGACCTTCCTCTTCCTTCTCACACGTCTTGTTTGAAAGCTAAAAAGATAGAAGATACCAGAACGATGACATCACGTATGGTCTCTCGTTTTTTGTTTCGAGTTAATAGAATATTATATGATAGTTTTAAAATTGTTTTAAAATTTCTTTGAAAATTTGTAGTAAGCGCTCAAAAAGAAGAGGAAGGGGAGAAAAATACGAATGTTAGAGAGAGCGCGCTAATGTTAAAATCGAAAATATTTAAGCGAAAGTTGTGAAAATGTTTAATAAAACACGACTCGTTTAAAAGAGAGCAAAAATCTCGTAGAGGTTGTCTTAAACAGCATTTAAAGAAACACTTTGAATTTTTAGAAACATTTAACTTGTAAAATAACTGTAACAAACGTGTTTCTAATAATTTTCGGAGCATACTTTGCTATTTTTTTCTATCAAGAGAATTTCATATAATTTTCATTACGGCATGAAGAATGTATGGATATTATCTTCAAGAATAACATTTATTTTTTAAGAGCTTTAAAACTTAAAGTGTTTAAGGTACATATGTAATAAATAGGTACAAATGAGGTATGCTGTGGCTTTCTTAAGCCACGCTAACATTGTCAATGCATAAAAATTGAAAGTTTTATTCTTCACTTAATATTTTGATAATCTGCTTACTTCTCCGCTGAGACGTTACTTTAATCGATTAATAATTGATATCCCCGTCGATGTATTACGCGTAGTTAAAGTATTAAATATCATTTTCGACAAAGTAGGTCAAAAAAAAACCAAATCGAATCAATTTACGTAAAAATCACTCGTGTAAACTTCAGACGGGGAAAAATAGTGCCGAGCCCCTTCCCTTACCCCGCTCACCGTCCCGCCCCACCCGCAAGGCCGGGGACTGTCTTACTCCTGATTGATGAGCCAACACTCTGACAAGATATTATAGGCGTGAAGAAAAAACTACAGAGATTGTGTTGATCGTAGCAAAAGGGTTCCCCCAAGACTGTGTCGTGACTTTTAGAAATTTGTGTTTAAAAAAGAATACTTCTTCAAACACAGCAAACTTATTTTGTGGCACCATTTTAATTCAAAATTAATAATAAACTTAGTTTTCAACACTTTTATTTTTTACAAAACCAACATGTTTCGTGAGCTAAGCTCACTTCTTCAGGGTTTACTAACTAATTATAAATAAAAGATAAAAACAATGGTCATAGATATACACAACATAATTCAAAATAATAATAAAATTTCTAACTATTTACCAAAGAACATACCAAACGAAATTATTCCTGTATTTTATGCAAATAACAAACTTAAAAATTACATATTAAATTTTTTTTTTATATTAACTCCACACAGGAGGCCCTGAGGGAAATAATTTCCCTCAGGGTCTATGTCATCTTTGAAGATGCTGTGTGGAGGGTGCTGTTGAGGAGAGGAAGGAGTGAACATGGGTCTTGAAGAGACCCATGTTGTAGGAGGGAGGAAACACAGAAGCCGGCAAATCGTTCCACAGCCGGCTGTTGAACTCAAGAACGAGTCGTAGAAACGACCCGTTCTCATGTGACTAATGTCA
The DNA here is from genome assembly GCA_936435175.1 of Glyphotaelius pellucidus. Taxonomy (NCBI): domain Eukaryota; kingdom Metazoa; phylum Arthropoda; class Insecta; order Trichoptera; family Limnephilidae; genus Glyphotaelius; species Glyphotaelius pellucidus. Next base: position 26,656,675 of record OW386559.1, read on the forward strand.
ACCGTGTACAAATGTTGAGCGCGTGTTTGGCGTGTTTCCCGACTATGCACCGGTGCCGAGGGGATCAGTGACGCTAGTTCCTCGGAGCATCTTCCGTTGTAATACCGGTAGAACAAGGACAGCATTCCCACCTGACGCCTGTGCTCTAAAGATTGCAGTCCATTTGTTAAGTTAGGAGAATCTATCAAACGGACCGCCCGTTTCTGCACAGAGTCGAGGGTTTTTTTCAGGTATTTTGGGGCTCCAGACCAGAGGTGGTTGCCAAATTCAACCATGGGGCGCACTTGCGATTTGTACAGGGTTATCAGTTGTGTACTATTAAAGTATCTGCGGGCCCTGTACAGCACGCCCAGTTTCTGAGAGGCTAACTTAACTCTGGCCTCGATGGAGCCCCCGTCCCTGGTCACTTAGAGTTACAAATAACAGGGATAAAGTTTCAAAAATGAAAAAATTTGGAATTTACAAATTAAAGTTTAATGATTGTGGTTTCTTTCATATTGGTAAAACTGCGAGAAGCGTTGAAATAAGGATTAAATAACATATGAAATCTCTAAACAATAACAGTTTTTCAGAGTTCGCCAATCATTTCATGGAGACTAATCACACTTTTGACTTCAATAGTAGAATTGAATTGCTACATTCTAATTTTAATGGCATTCAGTTGGATAAATTAGAAATATTAGAGATCAGAAAGAGCGTGAATGCGAATTTGAATAATAATAATATATATCTATATTGAACGAAATTTACTAAAGAAGTACATATTCAGTGTTTGTTTACAGTGGTTTATAAGTTACATTACAAAAGGTTAACAACAGAAAATAATATACATAATATGAACAGTAGAAAAAGAGTAGAAAATAGTTATAAATTTAGGTTTCTCGTAACCTGCCTCACTAGGCTAGCCTGTGAGAATATTATTAATAACCATAAATTGTTTTTAAACGACCCAATATTAAACCCGTTTCCTTTGTAAATTGTTCCCTATTGCCCCTCTTCCCTCTACCCATTCTTACCTTTCTATTGACTATGTCTATTATTTATAATTAGTTAGTAAACCCTGAAGAAGTGAGCTTAACTCACGAAACATGTTGGTTTTGTAAAAAATAAAAGAGTTAAAAACTAAGAAAAAAAAGAATATTTTTTTTAGAAATTTGTGTTTAAAAAAAGAATATATCGATTCTTTTCTTTTATTTTAAAATTTTAATTTTACAAAGTATCTACCTACATTAGTACACGGGTGATGTAGGGTAGTCTCACCATTGTAAAATCCTCGGGATTTTATAATGGTGAGACTAGTAAACAGTAGAGTACTAGTAGACATAAGTAAACACTCTCACCCATATCATTTGCTCATCTGCCCTGATGATGGACACTGTAACGCTGTCCGAAACGTTGGCTAAAGAAGGAGGTAGCGAAACACGGCATGACACCCCAAAAACAATAACATAAATATTTTTTTCTCACCACGTTAGCGATGAGAAAAAATAGTTGACGTCTGGCGTAGTCCAGCGGTAAGGCTCTTGACTCGCATTCCGAAGTTCGCGGGATCGAATCCCGGAGTGGCAAATAAATTTTATTTGATTAATTTGTGTTATTACATAATTTATTAATTTAAAAGAATATATATAATATATTTGCTGCACGTTTCAGAGTGAAAGATACTCTCACTATTACCACCATTCAGAATTGAAACCACCATTTTCTTGGAACGTTTACGTTTACGGCTTTAGCCGTGTTTGGTGACCAGATCTGAATAGCCAGGTTCTTCTCACCTTCCTCTTCCCCATATCCTTCCCTTCCTCACTACCTTCATACCTCACCTTCCTAGGTATTATATTAATAATTTTGGTAGAAGTCGTTAAAAATGTACAAAATAGACAGGTATAATTACGAAACGGAATTTGATAAAATAATTGTTAAGGCTGGGTTAGGTTATTTTAGTCATATTTTATTTTGAATTTTATGAGAAAGGCAAACATTCCCGGGTTACGAACAACCTGACAATATTTGAAAATCTTCTACAATCATTACATTAAGCGGAAAATGTTGTTTGAAAAGGAGGTGAATTATGTACTTTTATCCTGATTTGGATTTGCAACCTACAGCCTTTCCGAGTACTGTAAACTGAGATGCGTGTGTAGGGGAAATTTGCTAATAAGAACTCTTGATTATTCGGGTCAAATATATTTACAAGTAACGCTATATTTTATAATAAATTTGATACAAAATTAAAATTGTAACAACTAGAGAGTGACGCGAGAGGGAATGTAAAACAGCCGAACTGAGCGGACGCGGGAACCGGAATATTTGCACTGCACTGGGCCGGAGAGCGTTCCTCAGCGGTGCCAGTCGGTTAAATTAAACTGCGGTAAAATTAACCGCGATGACGGATTTAGTCATAGCCAGCCAAGGAATTAAACTCACGACGCCTGGGTAGGATCCAGATGCGATGCCAACTGCCCGGTTTGGATTGGTTTGTTTGTTTTTTTAAGCCTTTTTACATTAGCTCCACAAAAGAGGCCCTGAGGAAAAAACCCTCAGGACCTTTGTCATCTTTGAGGATGCTGTGCGGAGGGTCTTTTAGGAAAAAAGAAGTAGAAGTTCTGGTCAGGATAAAGGTTAAAGGGATAAAGGAAAGATGAGTGGTGGGAAGGAATCTAGGGGTTCAATGTGTCTAGGAGAGACGGACGTATGGATCAATCTCCCATTGCGATGGAAGCCGAAGAGTTGAGGGAGTCCGGTTGGACAGGTTAGGTTAGGTCTAGGTTAGGTCTCCCTCAACCGGTAAGTCAGTATCTCCCGATCCGGCCCATCACGCAGTAGGTGGCATTGGCCGTCGGACCCGGACAAAACTCATCCCATAAACTCCAGGACCCCCTTGTTAAGTCACCAAACGTAGCGAACCTCTTTGTGTTACCTACGACAGGAGTGTTGGTTATCCAATAAATTGTTTCCGTGGCAGCGGTACCCACACCCGCCTCCCAAATTGCCTTACTTCAATATTATTTGTTGTGAAACCAAATAATTATTGTACAAATGGTGGCTTATTTTTATCGTTGAGATTCATCCCTTGTTTGTATAATCCATGGATATAATAGTCGGCGCTGTGAGCTCCGCTGGTATGATGGGATATAACGAGGTATAAAGGCCTATTCCTTAGGAAACTGCCTCTTCATCGTATGAGGCTCTAACGCTAAGTGGTGGCACTGGGATTTCACGAAAAATATTCATTAAATTGAGCCATATCACGGGTTCTAGGTAATAATGTTCCTTGTAACAATTTTTCGTGTCAGAATGTTACCAGTAAAAATGTCCCCACTTGAAATGTTCCCGATCAAAATGTTCCCAATAAAAATGTTCCTAACCTGTACTTAACAAATTGAATTATTGTTGGCCGGCTTGATCTAGCGGTAAGGCTCTTGACTCGCAATCTGAAGGTCGCGGGATGGAATTCACGCGTGGCAAATAAGTTTTATTTGATTAATTTGCATTATTTCACAATTAAATCATTTAAAATAATATATTGTATTTTGCGGCACGTTCCAAAGTGGAAAATACTCTCAGGATCGCCCTGGTGTAAGACCACCATTCAGAATGGAAACGTTGCTTGAAATGGCTTTAGCCGTGTTTGGTGACCAGATCTGAATAGCCAGGTACATCCCCATCTTCCTTTTCCCTTTCTCCTTCCCCTCTCCATTATCTTAAGCCTCACAACACGCCCCAATTTGGGATGCCATAGTCTCACTGGCTTCAGACGGAAGCAGTTGGGACTCTTGTGCGGTGTTCATATAAAAAAATAAAAAAAACATATATTGTTATTGTGTTTTCTAGAGGAGCACTTTCTACTTTAACTAGGTCCATTTTGACAGGGAACATTTTGATCGGGAACAAATTGGTAGGGATCTTTGTAACTGGGACATTTTTGTAGGGAACATTTTGATCGGCAACAATTTGATTGCGAACATTTTGACTGGGGCATTTTGGTAGGATACGATTTGACCGGTATCAATTTGTAGAGAACATTTTAACAGGGACATTTTGATGGGGAACATAACACGTACCTGGCCGCACGTACAAATTACTTCAGAGAAAAAATGGCCTGACAATAAGATATTTAAAAATGTATTAGCGGTCAGTGAGTTAATAAACAGATAAAACGTTGGAAAACCATTATATCTAAATGATTTTCGTTTGATTTCTAACTGATCAACTGCTACATTGCTTGAAAATTGCAAATTGTTTTAAAACAAACTTTGTTAAAAATGGTTTTAGTCGTGTTTAGGGACCAGATCTGAGTGGCTTTATTCTAATTAATTAATTATAATAATTGAGATTTTAATATAATATTGTATTTTACTCTCCCTATCACGAACTCGGTTGAGAAAGTCATGAATTGGTGTAAGAATATTTCATTGCTAATGACCATTTTGTATTGGGACGTGTTATGAAAAGCTTTCTCCTAGGATTGAATGAATTGTCAGAAAAAAGGGAAAAATGTGTTTGCGCCCAAATAAGGAATTCAGGCAATCTGCTTAACACGGGTGCTATGCGGTAAGTATGAATATGGATCCAGAGACTTGTTCATAATAATAATGGGGTATTTTCACAAAATGTGAATATGTATTGAAGATTTTAAGTTTATTTTGTTTATTCTGATCATTGATCTACAAATGTGTTATTTTAATTAATTATTATTTATTTGAAAAATCGCGTATTCCGAAACGGGTCCAACTCGCTACAACGTCATTATGACACATAAACCGCCGTAGGCTGGTAAGGCAGCTGTCACCAACGTTACCCGGCGTGACGTCAATGCCGCCGAATTCACGAATAAAAACGAAATTGTCGTTTTGGCAGCAAAACAAAAATGGCACATTTTAAATCGTTGTAGAAAATTTATTCATCAACATAAAAATTAAATAAAAATACCTTTATCATTGTAATTTTTTTTAAAATTTTTTTCGAGAATAAAAAACATTGAAAATACCAAAAAAAAAAAATTACATTTTGTGAAATACCTCCGCCTTCTTCCTCCTGTCGGAGGTTGGATACCACCTGGAAAATGCTTACTTTCACATTATTTTTATTTTGTTATCTGTATAACGCACACTTTCATATATCGTCCCAACTGCTTCCAACCGCCTGAAGCCAGTGACACTATGGCTTCCCTAATTGGGGTATGTTGTGAGGCTGAATGTAACGGGGAGGGGAAGGAGATGGGATAGAGGAAGTATCAAACATGGCTAAAATCATTTAAAGCAACTTTTCAAATCTGATTGGTATTCTTACACCAGGGTGATACTGAGAGTACCTTCCACTCTGGAAGATGCTTGAAATATACCTTATATTATTTTTAAGAATTAAATCGTGAAATAACCTAATTCTTTCAAATAAAGTTTTTTTTTTACATGAGCTCCACACAAGAGGCCCTGAGGAAAATAATTTCCCTCAGGGCCTGTGTCATCTTTGGGGATGCTGTGTGGGGGTTTTTTAAGGAAAAGAAGGAGAGGAGAGCTCTGGGAAGGAAAAGGGTTTAAGGGGTGGGTAGGAATCTGGAATTCATTGTGTCCTGGTCATCCGCCTCCAAGACCTAGACAAACCGCACCCCATAAACCAGGGCGCCCCTGCTAAATCACCAAACGTAGTGAACCACTTGGAGTGACCTATGGCAGAGGTGTTGGTTATCCAATAAAGATTCCCGGGGCGGCGGTATCCATTCCCTCCTCCCAAATTGTTTATTTGCTCACACCGGAATTTTAATCCGCGATCTTCCGATTGCTAGTCGAGAGTCCCATCTCTTGACCACTGGGGTCATCAGATTAAGTAATATTAGCTATTTTTATAATAAAAATAATTAGTGTGTTTATTTTAGCCAAATAGAGCGGTGAGTACAATACTCTCAGCCATATAAAAGCATGCATCTATAAATTGCATTAAATAATTACATAAAATAGAATACATCAGAGCACTATCACGGCTTTGCCATAGTTTCTGTTCTATTTAAACTATTAGTTCTGCAAACAGTAGACCTAACGAACATCAAAGTGTATTTCTAATTTTCTCTCATTTAATAAATCACAACCGAAGTTTCCTCGGAAATCATAGATTTCTAAGAGGGCTTTAAAAAAACTCTTCACTCTATTATAAACCATATATTATGTTATGCAATATTTTTAAAATTTTCAAATAAGGAATTATAAAATTTATCCAAAGAAACGTCAATTCTTTCATCAAACTTTATTCAGGCAAGTAGGTACAATAATAGTGAAAAATGCGAATTAGAAAGACCAAATAAATACAACGATTTAACATTTGAAAAAAGAATCTTTAACAAATTGAACATTTGAAAAAATAATCTTTAACAAATTTAACATTTGAAAAAAGAATCTTTAACACATACGACATTTAGAAAAATAATTTTTAACACTTTAAACATTTAAAAAAATAATCTTAACCAGTGATCCGGGAGGTGAGGGCGAGGGAAGGCGGAGAAGGCAAAAAAAAGTGGGAACCCGAGAGGGGAAGAAGACGCAGGAGAGGAAGGCGAGGCTGAAAGAAAACGGGACGAATGAGAAAGGACACGCAGGGAGAAACCATTTCATCGCATGCCGGGAACTGGCTAGTATTATAATAAATAAACCCTACAATATCCTACTCCTGATACTCTGCATTCATCTCATTCTCTCGAAGTTTAGTTTTCTGAAGGTTTCGCTTCTACCACGTGTGAACTGCACACATAAACCGTTGTGATTTGAAACTCGATGAAACGGAAACATTACTAAAAAGAGACAAATGTACATTTGTAGCAGCGGTTATCAACCTTTTTGAGCCTGCCTATTCCTTGACTCTTACTACAAATTTGTTGTACCCCATACCCTCTATCTACCTTGAGTACACGTGTAATGAAATACATGTTACATTTGTAATTTTTTAAAACTCTCAACATTACATGAATTAAACAATCAAGTCACACAAATAAAGTTTTAAAACCTACATTCGTGCCACAATATTGCGATACCCCCAATTTTTGCTTCATGTACCCCAAGAGGGACGCATACCAAGGTTGAAAAACACTGAAATATAGGATTTAGCCTGCAATAGAATGAGATTATGAGTTCACTTTTCAAGGCTCCAATTGGTTGAAATTGTGTGTGTGAAGTTTCATTTCTACCGCGTGTAAACTGTACTCGATTTTTATATAATATAAAATCAATAAATAACGCTTTTGGTGAAACGTGAGCAAAATATAATAATAAAAAGATACATAAAATCGAGCAGTATACTTAGTTCTGTAAGATTTTAACACAAAACGTATTCTTTTGGCGAAGCTCTCGATTGTGTTAAGGTGTCAAAGAGATCAATAAATTAAACTAGTTCCCAGTTCTAGGAGTACTAATGATTCAAACAGGTAAAACAATTAATGATACATTCTATATTACATGTAACAAGAAAAGTAAGTCAATTACGCGTCGTCTTTTATACAATGTTTTAATTAAAAATATAAAGTTATTTTCCAACGACGATTTTGACCCCAGCCCAGAGGACTGGAGGCAGGAGAAGTTTTTATCAATATTCCAGTATACACGATTTGAACTTTGTGTAACTCGTTCCTTGGCAACCATACACGGAAAATGTAGGAACCAGAGGCGTGCGGTTAAAAATCAATGTAGGCCAAGGCATTAGATGCATTGTAGAAAATTAAAAACAGCTGACGATTTTTGTTACAGATCGGCAGGTTTACCTTTGTAGATGTTAGCTCCGCATTCACTGATTGTAAGAGATTAGATATTGAGGTACAAAATAAATACTTGCATTATTCGGGACAATTAAATTACTCTTAGAAATTTCCTTTTTGAGGTTGCGTATTAGGCGTTAAAATAGAAGAAAAAGATGGTTTGAGAGGGAATGTAAATACAAATGTTAAAGGGAGTGCAACATTATAAAAAAACGGTTGTAATAACGGTATAATAATTTTTAATAAAACGTGTCTTAAGTATTTTACATTATTATACAATTTGGGAGGCGGGAATGGGTACCGCCGCCCCGGGAACCTTTATTGGATAACCATAGGTCATCCCAAGTGGTTCGCTACGTTTGGTGATTTAGCAGGAGTGTCCGGGTTCATGGGGTGAGGTTTGTCTAGGTCTTGGAGGCGAATGACTAGGACACACCGAACCCCAAATTCCTACCCACCCCTTAAACCCTTTTCCTTCCCAGAACTCTCCTTCCCTTCCTTTCCTTTCCTTTAAAAAACCCTCCACACAGCATCCTCAAAGATGACACAGGCCCTGAGGGAAATTATTTTCCTCAGGGCCTCCTGTGTGGGGCTCATGTAAAAAAAAAATTAAAATACAGCAAAAATCTCTCGACAAAATATTTCTTGAAGCATTTAATCTTTCAGACTAATTTTTTCGCTTTCGGGAACAACTCATAAAGGTCTCATAGAAATCGTTGTCTCCCTTACTATCATGGTGAGAAATATGATGTCAATGGCGGTAGAAAGAAAAAACGCTACGCTTTATATTGAAATCAAAAGTTAATCACAAAATAATTAAATGAACACCACTATGAAACCAAAGTTTCCGACAGCAATTGAAAAAAAAATGGGAAACTTTAAGAATTTTTTATTAATTATTTTTGCATGAAACGGCAAGAAAGGGAGGCAACGACTAGACAAATGTCTAATAAAATATGTTTGTGTTTTATTTGTTATCTTTAATTTTAGTTAGATGAGCCATTTTAAAACCTTATATGTTTATTTGAAATTATTATATGGAAATTTGAAGACGTATTTTATCATTTTCCAAAAACAGTTTTTTGTTATCAGATACGTTCAGAAATATTCCATATATTTGAATTTTACTGCAAAGCGGAAATACTTGGACCTTCTGACAAAATACGGCCAACGTCTGAGGGGTTAAAGAAACACTTTTTTCATACCCATAGTAACGTGTAAAATAACAAAACATAGTATGGTTTTTATAATATTCGGAGCACACTTAATGATTTTTTTCTTTCTCGGGAATTTCATACAAATACCAAATTGCAAATGCTTAGAAAATATTTTAAAAATCACACTTATTTTTTTAAGACCTTAAAAACTTGTGTTTAACAGAAACTTGTTATGTTTGATGTAAAAGCCCCGAAAAATGGCGTTTATAAATAAATAAATAAATTTTTTTTTCACAGATATTGTTTATTAATTAAAAGAGATTCCCTTCACTCCACAATTATGCTGAAGGGGACCACTGTGTTTAATTGGCTCTATTTTCACGATAAATCATTTAAAAAACCACTGCATACCATTAAAAAAAAACAATTCGACTTACGCGCTTTGGTGACCCGTATGGACGAAGCTGATGAGTAAAAGTTACATTGTAGAAAAAAAAAAGTTTACGGTAGGAAATAGGAATTCATTGTTATGAGCCGCACGCCACTGTTGGGAATAACCAACGAGGGATGCACCGCAAACCGCAAAAAAGATTTCAACTTTAACTTTAAACTTTTTAAGTCCCTGGACACAAATGAATATACTCGTAAATTCATCATCGTTGGGTTGAAACAATAGTGAAGCCTTTTACATTCTTTTACGTTTCCGCTTGACTGAAAATTGTGTACATTTTTAAAATAGCACAAGCTAAAATAAAGCTTTTATAGATTCCCAATTAATTACCTCAAAATGTCCATTGGGAAAGTTTTTGTAAGGCACAGCTTTCAATTATGCAGTAAAATTATACCTAGTTATACTGAAAATAATGGGTTCGTGTTTAAATTTTTTTGTTATTTTTATTTATTTATTTAACGTCCAGAGGGATTTTCCACGATTTATAGTGTAATTTTAATTTGACAAATACTTTGAAACTTAGGAAATAATTAAAATAAAATTACATTCGATAAAAGTCATATAAACAAAAACATACAGCTATTTTATAGGTTTACAAGTTGTGTTTAGTAAAAGTGTTGAAACAAATGTTTTAGATGATCCACAAAACTCGCCAAGTTGATATTGAACATGTCAACATCACCCAAGTACTGGTTTCCCATGTAGTGAAGTCGTTGTATCGGAGAGTGGGTAATGTAGTTACAGAATATTGTATTTTGTCGTGATGTTACTGTTGGTGTTTGTAAGTTAATGAGTTGCAGGAGTTCACAACAGTAGAATTTAGAGTATTTAATAAGAAATCGTATTTTAAGTCTTCTACTGGGATATTTAATTTAAAATTTATAAAAAGCAGTTTTTTTTTTGTATTCGCTCAATGTTATTAATGTGAATTTTGTAGGATGGGGACCAAACTACTGAGTTGTATTCGATAAGGCTTCTAACTAGAGATACGTACAACAGTTTAATGGCTTGTAAGGAAATAATTATTGTCGAACAAGAGTCTCAATTACCCGAGACGATGTATGAATGTGAACAAAGTAAGGAGTGTGTGCCAAGATCGAGTTGTTTGGCAGTCCGTCCTCTTTGCCTAGCCCTGCAGGGAAACGGCGTGATGGTTAGTTAGTTGGATGGTTCGATTTGAGAGGAGGTATATAACCTACGCCCATGCCATAATTATGAGGCGACTTAGTTTGGTGAGGATACAAATTAAACGTCACCTCGTGGTGTGAGGTTTGTCTAGGTCTTGGCGACAAATGCGTTTGTTCAGTTACTGCGTGGTGAGCTGTATCGGGAGAGACTGGTTGAACCCAGATCTCTCCAACCGGACTTTCACGACCAATCGCCTTGCAGCGCAGTGTGAGGGATGGATTCATACGTCCGTCACTCCTCGACGCATTGACCCCAGATTCCTACCCACCCCTCATAACCTTTCCATCACAGAAATTCCTCTCCTTCCTTTCCCTAAAAGACCCTCTGCACATCATCCCGAATCAGAGGGAATAATAAATCCAATACAAATAAATTAAACAATTTAACTTTAGTAGAACCATTTATCAATTTTATTTACGCCGATCGATTTCGGAACGACCGTTTCTTCATCAGGGCAAACATATAATGACTTGACAATTACAAAACAGTCGGTGAGTACAATGTATTATTACTAAGGGTTGTGGTAGGGGTGGGGGCGTGGTTATTTAATGAAGAGTGGGTGGGGGAAACAGAACGGAAATTGAATGGGAACATATTTAAGATGGGGCTATAAGATAATATTTTTTGTTTATTGATGATGGATTCATTATTATTAAGGGCATTTTTTTTTATAAGTCCTCCTGTGTGGAGCTAATGTAAAAAAAACAATATCGGGATAAAATTGAGCGGTCAGTGGCCATGTTGGTGTCGCGTCTGGTTCCCATCTAGGAGTCATTAGTTCAAGTCCTCACTTTCCGCTTACTGTGATAGTAGTAGGAGATTTTCAAATATTTTCAAGTTATTCGTAACCATGTCAAGCAACGTTTCGAAGTCGAACGGTTATCTTTCATCAGGGCGATGATGAGAGTATTGAACAAACACCACATCTAACCTCTTGAACTATATGCATAATTTGGATATACTATTAGGCTTAAACAATGTTGTTTAATATTATTAAAAATACTTATTTCTGTTGTGGATCTGTCTGTGATTGTAGCTCTGGCTCAATGAACCAGATTTGTTTAGAATGTGTCATGTTCAAAATTGGAACTGATTGTGTCAAGAATTCAAACAAGCAATACAGCACCTACCTTTTGCCTGTAACTTTTTGACAGAAAATTATTTTAATAGTTCATTCCAAAATTAATACCGAAGTGTCAAAAAATCTGACAAGCGATAAGTGCCTACCTATAATATAAAAATTAAATTGTGTATTTCTTTTGTTTAAATTTTTGGCGTTAATCTTGAAAAACTCGGATTTCGTGAGTTTTCAAGGATCCACGCATTTGAGCTAACGTGCATCACTAGCTGGTACCCGGCATGCGTTGCAATGCCATTCAAAGAAATAAATTGATCCTCCCTGCATGTCTTTTCCACCTTCCCCGCCTTCCCCCTCCCTCGTCTCTTCCCTCTCCGTAAACCCCCCCTACCTTTCCTCCCTGCCGCTAAAATATATGAAATACACACATTTTCATTTATACAAATTTCATAACGCCAGAACTTGCCATTATATATAGCCTATATGTTATTCTGATGTATGAGCTATATTATTGTAAAGTTTCATTAAAATCCATTCAGTAGTTTTTGCGTGAAAGAATAACAAACACACATACATCCGTACAAACTTTCGCGTTTATATTATTAGTAATATTTAGAAATAGGGGACGCCCAAGGAAGACATGGTACGATCAAGTGAATCAAATACTTGAGTCGGACCTCATCAAGAGTAAGAATAATAGAAAAATATATGAGATGTGTGAATGTGAATGAGGCCAATTTGGGAGGCGGGAATTGGTACCGCCGCCCCGGGAACCTTTATTGGATAACCAAAACCTCTGCCATAGGTCACCCCAAGTGGTTCGCCACGTTTGGTGATTTAGCAGGAGTGCCCGGGTTCATGGGGTGAGGTTTGTCTAGGTCGTGGAGGTGGATGTCAGTGAACCCCAGATTCCTATCCACCCGATAAACTCATTTCCTTCCCAGAACTCTCTTCCTTTTACTTTCCTTAAAAAACCCTCCACACAGCATCCCCAAAGATGACATAGGCCCTGTGGGAAATTATTTTCCTCGGGGCCTCCTGTGTGGAGCTCATGTAAAAAAAAAATCGAGTGCAGTAACACGTGGCAGAAGCGAAACTTTACCAAAACAATCTCAACCAATGAAGAACCAAGGAGCCTTGAAAAGTGGGGTTATAATCAAAGCGACCAATGAGCCCAGACCTAGCGTCATTTCCGTTATATATCCACCAATAGGAGCCTTGGTAAGAGTTTGATTCTTAGCAGTAGCTGGTAGCGTCATTTCCGTTTCATCCGAATTCCAAATCACAACGGGGCTATAGTAGTTTCAGTTAAAAAAAAGAGGGTGTACGCCAAGACCGGGTTATTTGGCGGTCCATCTTCTCTGCTTATCCTTGCGGGGAAACGGCGTGAGTTAGTTAAGTTAGTTAAATCCCCGAGATTTTTCACTTTTAGTCTTAAATATAAAGCAAAATTATAATTTAATATTCGCAAAACATTTTAATCTCCAGCATAACAGTGTGAAAAAGGTAAATCGATTAATTTATTTGTGAGAATCATTGTATTGTTCAAAACGAGAAATGAATATATCGGTAATTGTCGACATGTAATTCACAGGCATATCACATTCAGTTAAATAAATCAAACAATAAGTTAATAAAGTCAGTTAGTGAATTATTAGTGTAATCGCGAGGTGCATAATAAATTGGTAGTAAATACCTTGTTGACTGGCAGTCGCGATACTAGTACGGCGCGAAGCGGTCAATAATGGGAAATAAGCCCGCGATGACATGCAGAATTACGCCACGCAAATATTTACGCGGTGTTTTAAAATGTAAGAAATAATTGACAAACTGCAGGGATGATACGTGGTGAAGTTGTGATTGATGAACTCCGTGGAATAAGGGACAAGTTCATTAGGACATCATTTATCGCGGATGATCGATAAAATTCTATATCAAGACGATGTTGACTAAATACGTCAGTTATCAAAATTTGTGAGCAGCGCAAACATTCGAACACAAATATATAGTGAGCAACACATTCTACCGACTGCGCCAATGTAATGTCTTGGAAATGAATCGCTCAGGTTTCTTTGTACAGGTATTTATTCAGGAATGGCTCAATAGCCAGAAAGGACGGACTTCGCATTCATTTCTTTATATTTAAGGCGGCGCTTCCCGGCCCAAAAAGAAGAAGATTGAGAGATATGTAATTACGAATGTTGGACAGAGCGCGCTAATATTTTACGTGATAAAAATGAAGCGAAAATTGCGAAAATGCTTAATAAAACATGACTCGTTTAAAATAGAGCAAAAATATCGTGGAAGGTATCTTAAGTATCATTTAAAGAAACATTGTGAATTTTTTCACAAATATAACTTGTAAAATAATAGAAATAGACTTGTTTTAAATAATTTTCGGAACATACTTTGCGATTTTTTCTATCGATGGAATTTCATATAATTTGCGTTTCGGCGTGGAACGTATCTAGATATTATCCTCAAAAATAACATATATTTATAAACTTCAAATGTTTAAGGGAGATATGTAAGAAATCGGTCGAAATTCGGATAGCGGCGGCTTAAGATGAAGCTATACGTGAAATATTATTTAGATTAATCTTTACGACGAATCGGTTTACAGTATGAACATCAAAAAATATGCTACGGAGAGGTTGAAGCTTTTACTAGCTTTTCTGTATATTGGAATTACAATAAAATTATTGTTTACATAACCAAAAATATAAGCGTAAACCACTAAAAAAATGTTTTTTTCATGACTTAACTATGAAGTAATCACGGGTAAGAAACAATTTTTAAAACTACCCCTTTATGGCTAAAACTATTTTTGAGGTTTTGTATGTTCTAACTTTTTTTTTTCTTATGAAATAATGCACAAAATAAATAAAACCACTTTTTCGCTAACTTGCCTCGTGTAAATACAACGCGCAATTTTAAATTTTTTAGGCATGAGATTCGAAATATTTTTATTTTTTTTTAATATGAATACCGCACAAGAGTCTCAACTGCTCCCGTCTGGAGTCAGCGAGACTATGGCATCCCCAACTGGGGTATGTTGTGAGGCCGAAGGTAGTGAGGAGGGGAAGGAGATGGAGAAGAGGAAGGTGAGAAGCACCTGGCTATTTAGATCCAGTCACCAAACACGGCTAAAAGTTTCTAAAACTCGGCTAAAAGTAACGTTTCAATTCTGAATGGTGGTCTTACACTAGGGCGATACTGAGAGTATCTTCCACTCTGGAACGTGCCGCATATATTATTTTAAATGAACAAATTGTGGTAAACACAAATTAATCAAATAAAATTTATTTGCCACGTCGGGATTCGATCACATATGGTATTCGTTCGAGTGACCAGACAACTCGGAATGAAACCAACTCAGAACCATCTCAGATAAGTCATTTAGAGTGATAAAAAAACATATAAAAAAATTGGTTAAATAGGTTACGTTGGGTTAGGGTTGTCGGCTAATTAAAAAGTTTTTTTTTTCATAGCTTTTAATGACTTTTCAAGGAGATGTTGAGTTGACTTTATTATCAGTTGACATGAAACCGTTCATTCGGGAGCGATGCAATAGCCGTAAACGACGGATCTAGCATTCATTCCTTTATATATTTAAACACTTGCAAGCATTCTATCTCGCTTGCGCTCGTTCCCTTTCATTCAGACATTACAGCCAACAATTGATAAGATATATTCCGATCGACTTAACTCCGATTGATAAATTTTAGCGCTGCCTCCTAGGTGTCAGATAAGCTGTCAATATTTTTTTTTATTTCAACCTTCCGATTGAAATAAAAAAAAAATCAAAGACATCAATAAACTGAAACTCAAACTGAAACTACGCTTCATCAGGAATAATTAACTAAATAATTACCTGTTTTTCTCTTTCTTTCTATTTATTATCAATCTATATTCATCTCTATTTTATTTAGATCTTTCGAATTTCTCTTCTGAAGTGCACAATATTTTAGTATCGAACCGTATCCTTCACATATAGATGATCAATTCAATTGTCAATATTCAATTGTTCCTATTATATACTTACCTATTGCATAATGTTATTCTATTTCTGTTATAATTAGTGTAACTCGCTCATCAAGTACAAGAACTAGCTTCTTCTTTGGTGAGATTGCAATTTTAAATAATTTCTCTACCGATATGTAATTTATATAACACCAGTGTATACTTATATATCTATATTAAATTAATAAAAAATATATAAATTTATATATAGAACGTTGCACGTTATGCAAAATAATTGCCTAATTAATGAATGGAGGTGAACTACGAGGTTCTTAGTATTGAAAGAAACCGTGTAAGCGATCCATAGATTTAAATAATTCATCTAAGACGCGATCAATTTATTCCGTTCGGTCTTGGAGAAATGAAAGTGTTGAATTTGTCATTCGTTAATTTATTGGTATTTTTAATTTTATGAAGTCGTTTGACATTAACGAATGTAAATCTGGTGACCGGACAACTCAGAACCTCATTTGAAAAGTCATTAACGTTAGGTTAGGGTTACGGGCTATTTTAGAATTATTTTTTTCATAGCTGTAAACGACTTTTCGAAGAGGTGTTGAGTTGACTTGACTCTGAGTTGGAATGGAACCGTAAATCCATAGAAAGATCCGCCAGGGTTGGCCATCGTATATTGATTTCTTACTGCCTGTCAATATTGGTTTGGCTATCAAGAGTGCGGCCGTAATCGGGATAACGGTATAAAATCGTCGGTAGTTATGCGTTTCGATCTGATATTGTAAAGTTATTGATTCTCTATGCTGGATCCCCAGATGCTGTGGTTCGAAAAAGTTCAGAAAAAATATCTAAGATTTTTCTACATGAGGGAGACGGCTATTTCCGTAACTCTATTCTTCTGAATTTATTTTGGGTATGCTTGAAATGAACGATTTAAGGGTCAAAAGAGATATGCACATAAGTCCGGTATGTCAATCAGTTCGTACCCTCACTAATACACATGTAACTAAGGAAATTTTATCTAGTACTAGGGTTAAAATTAATCAATATTTCTCTTTGCGACCATTTAATTTAACTAAAATATGCAAAAGTATTTCATCTGCTTTAAAAAAACAGCATTTTAATCTGGAATACGTTAAAACGTGGCAAATCTATTTGAAATTGAATGTCAAGCGGGGATATTTGACGACTTGCCACATTATTTTTTTCTAGGCCCGAGAGTTTAACTTAGATGCGACAACGGAAAAAAATTAACGAGCCCACCGTCCAATAGTTGAACGCAATGCATTTGCGTATTTACGCCAAGTTTTTCTTCTTCTAATTCAGAGGAGTGAAACACAAAGACTTGTAAATTGCCAGCACATACATGCCACTAATATTGGCATTTAAGTACACGTTCTGTAGAAGTGGCTACTGCAGCGGAATTGCTTTCCCCAGACGTGGCGTGTTTGCAATCCATACACACCCTTTATCCCGCAGTTCTACCCGCTGCACCTCGCTTACTACTTTCAGGGAGGTTTGTATAACACGAGGAATACACGAGCCAACAATATGTCTGTTCTTAGTGTGTTTTATATCACCACGAATGTAGGTAAGAGGCATACAAATCGTTTTGCCAACCGAGTCTAAAAGTTGTCGATTTAAGCCGCCGCTACCCGAATTTCTACTGATTTCTTAATATCTCCCTTAAACATTATTAAGTGAAGAATAAAACTTTCAATTTTTATGCATTGACAATACTGGCGAGTCTTAAGCCACGGCATACCTCATTCGTACCTATTTATTACATATGTACCTTAAACACTTAAAGTTTTTAACCTCTTAAAAAAATATATGTTATTTTTGAAGATAATATATGAAATTCCCGCAAATTATATGATAGTTAATTAATTAATTCCCTCGATAGAAAAAAATCGCAAAGTGCTCCGAAAATTATTTAAAACAAGTCTATTTCTATTATTTTACAAGTTATATTTGTGAAAAAAATTCACAATGTTTTTTTAAATGATATTAAGATACCTTCAACGAGATTTTTGCTCTATTTTAAACGAGTTATGTTTTATTAAGCATTTTCACAATTTTCGCTCCAATTTTATCATTGAAAATATTAGCGCACTCCGTCCAACATTCGTAATTACATATCTCTCCATCTTCTTCTTTTTGAGTCGGGAAGCGTCGCCTTAACCAACGTTTCAGAAGGAGAATCGGCACTCTAAATAAATTCGCTAGATATCCAGAGCAATTTATTATTAAAGGTATTTTTCAAGATGATTTTAGGTTTTAAATTGATAAACAAATGACGAAAATACTTTGGGCGTGAAAATTTAAAAACGTATCCGAGTCTAGAAGCGGTCGATTTAAGCGTAAAAGTGGTTTTTATTATTTTGTGAGAAATTTTCTTAGAAAAAAAAGAAAGTTAATCAAGGGAAACTAACAAAAATAATCTCAGCCATAAAATGGTGTTCTTTAAAATTTGTTTCTAACATGTCTTCATAATTTTATAATTAAAAAACAGAGTGTGCAATTCGCACGCGGTAGGAAACCTTCCCCCACAAAATCTTAACCAATAGGAGTCTTGAAAAGTGAGCTCATAATCAAAGCGGCCAATGTGCGCAACTTGACAGAGTGCGACGCTTCGTAGATATTGTACGTAGGTAAGGTTTTATTCTATCTCATTCTCTCGCAGGCTAAATTCCATAGATGCAACGGTTTGTCTTTTTTTAATGTCACTCGTTTCCGTTTCATCGAGTTTCAAATCACAACGGTGCTAAAGAAGTTTTCAGTCAAAAAAAAGAGTGCAATTCGAACGCGGTAGAAGCGAAACCTTCAGCAAACTAAAGTAGACAAGGGTGGGGAGGTTACGAAGCACGGTATACGGAGGAGACCGAGAGGCTACGAAGCACTGAACAAAGAGGAGACCGATTATACTATCTCATTCTCTCGCAGGCTAAATCCTATAGATGTATGTGTTTTATCGAGTTTCAAATCACAACCAAATTAATTATTTTATACTTAAAACTACCATGTTTATAATTTTTATGAAGTCATTAACAATTTTATTCTGATTCTTCTCAAGCGAAATCGTAGGAAAAGCTTCAATTTATTCAAAGAAAAATTTTGGTGTTTATAAATAATTAATGTAAACCAATTTACAGTAAAGATTAATCGATAATAGTGAGTTCATTGATTTCAAAAGTAGGCCTCAACCGCAAACGGTCGCTCCTCACTGTTCCAAAGCGTGATGTAGACTAAACTGTGTAGGGACAAAACTTTATAGTTTCGCCTCTCGAACGAGATCACCAGCGCTCTGCTACGACATCAACCGACTGAATGGTGCGCTTTTTAAAAAGGGAAGTTAAGCTGCCGCACCCTGTAGTATAGACTGCATTACCCAGTATCAGTGATTAAATGCATTGTAAGCCTTTCTTGAAAGATTTGAGTTTGTTTATGAACAAAATTACTTATTCATATTCATATTTTCTCTTGGGTTAAAAATAATCTCGTTGAATTCAATGTTTAAAGACTCAATCATGTCTGATTACTTCTAAAAGGGATCGAAATGAAAATCTAGTCTCCTTCAAAGGAAGCAATCTTCCGAATAGACCCTCCGTTGGTATGCTTGATGTACTCGTAACTATACGAGACCAGTTCAGGTACAGGGGTTCCATCAAAACTGGATATATTGTACGTGTACGGGACCCGCAGATACTTTAATAGTACACAACTGCTAACTCGTATAAATCGCAAGCGCGCCCCACGGTTGAATTTGGTGTCCATTTCTGGTCTGAGCTCCAAAATTCCTGAGAAAAAATCCTCGACCGTGTGCAGAGACGGGCGGTCCGTTTGAAAGAATTTTTAGAGCACAGTCTATCCTGGTTCGAAGATGCTCCGAGGAACTGTGTCCATCATTACGGCTGATGACCGATACCACTAGGCCAATTATTATTGAATAACTCCGCTCTTTGTGCAGCTGGCGAGTAATATTCCATCCATTCTTGCAAGGCAACGAACTTCGTGACTTCAGATCCAGAGGTTTCTATTTTAACATTTTAACAGTCGAGGCACGTGGATTTCGGGGTGTTCAGTTTTAAAAAAAAATTAATTAACTAACTAACTAACCATCACGCCGTTTCCCCGCAGGGGTAGGCAGAGAGGACGGACCGCCAAACAACTCGATCTTGGCACACACTCCTTGCTTCGTTCACATTCATACATCGTCTCATACATGCTCTTCTGTTATTCTGACTCTTGACATCGCCCGACTCAAGTATCTGATTCACTTGGTCGTGCCATGTCTTCCTCGGGCGTCCCCGACTTCGTCTACCATTCACATTTGCGTCATATATTCTCCTTACACTCCTTTCCTCATTCATTCGCTCTACATGCCCAAACCATCTGAGCGTCCCTTTCTTAATCTTATTCATTACGCTTACATCAGCCTTGCATTCTTTGCGGATCTCCACATTTCTCACACGATCATACATGGTTTTACCACACATACGTCTCAGGGATCTCATTTCTACAGCATTCAGTCTACTTTCATCCTTTCTCTGCCAGTTCCATGCCTCACTGCCATACATCAGGGTAGGTACCAGCACTCCATTATGGACGGCTAGCTTCGCTTCTTTTGACAATTTTTTGTTGCTGCCAACGGCGTTCAGACCTCCATTAATGGAGTTACCGGCATTTACCCTTCTTTCGATATCTCTATCAGTCTTCCCATCTCTCGTAAACATACTTCCCAAATACACAAACTCATCCACCTGCTCCAAGTATTCGTCGTTCACAACTATGTGTCTCCCTCATTATCAATAAATCACTGTGTCTCCCTCATTATCGTGAGAAGTTCTATGTCAACTGAGAATTAAGTCAACTCAACACCTCCTTGAAAAGTCATTAAAAGCTATGAAAAAAATTATTTTAAATTAGCCGATAACCCTAATGTAACGTAACCTATTTAACCAATTTGTTATATATTTTTTTATCACTCTAAATGACTTATCTGAGACGGTTCTGAGTTGGTTTCATTCCGAGTTGTCCGGTCACCATCATGAGAAATATGATATAAATGGTGTTTGTAAGAGAAAAAAAAACACCACGTTTAGTTTTGTTATCTATTTTTAGGGTGTTGTGCCGTGTTGCGCTACCTCTTTCTTTAGTCAATGTTTCGGACAGTGTTACAGTGTCCATCATCAGGGCAGATAAGCGATGATGGACATGGCTCATCTGCCCTGATGATGGACCCTGTAACGCTGTCCGAAACGTTGGCAACACGGCATAACACCCTAAAAATAAATAACAAAAATACTTTTGGCCGCGAAAACCTAAAATCATTCACCACGTTTAATATTCAAATCTAAAAGATATTCACAAAAAAAGTAAAATGTACAAATGTAGAAGTAAATTTTTATGAAACCAAAGTTTCAGATCGCAATTTAAAAAAAAAAAAGAATTTATGAGGTCCTGAAGGACGCGGGATCGAATCCCGCCGTGGCAATTAAATTTTATTTGATTAATTTTTGTTATTTCACAATTAAATCATTTGACATAATATACAGCATATTTGCGGCACGTTCCAGAGTGAAAGATACTCTCAGCATCGCCCAGGTGTAAGACCACCACTCAGAATTGAAACGTTGCTTGAAATGGCTTTAGCCGTGTTTGGTGACCAGATCTGAATAGCCAGATACTTCCCAACCTTCCTTTTCTCGTCTCCTTCCCATCCGCACTACCTCCAACCTCACAACATATTCCAATTGAGGATGCCATAGTCTCCCTGGTTCCAAACGGGAGTAGAGGGACTCTTGTTCGGTATCATATGATTAGAAAAATATTATTAAATTGGATATAGCTATGATTTTAGGTTTTCACGGCCAAAAGTATTTTTGTTATTTATTTTTGGGGTGTTATCCCGTGTTGCGCTTCCTCCTTCTTTAGCCAACGTTTCGGACAGCGTTACAGTGTCCATCATCAGGGCAGATGAAATGGGTGGCTGATGATGGACACTGTAACGTTGGCTAACGAAGGAGGTAGGGCAACACGGCATAACACCCCAAAAATAAATAACAAAAAATATTGGATTTAGTTTTAAAACAATTTTTATCACACTTAAGAGTGTATATTTTCTTTAATCTCTTCAAAGAAAATGGTTGTGAATATTGTGCGCGAGCTTTTCCGGTATTTGGTTCGAGTTTAAAGTGGGGGAACAAACTGGAAAACTTTTAATAACATTTTAAAGAATAGAACCAAGAGGAAGCAAATTGTGTTTAATCTTTTGAAGATTTGGGACAATATTAATTCATTTCGGTTTTCAGTTTGTGTTTTTGTGAAAGAATACTTCGATGCAACTAATAAATTAGTTTTCAATTTAACACATTTATTTTGTTGTTTTTTCAGACCAATGTTTTTCGAGAATCATGACCAGCTTGGTGAGTATGCTGTTACTCCCGTATTTTAAAGTCATTTCTTAAGTGGAACGTTCGGGCGGCCATTTACGACCCGCTTCATACAAATCTTAAATTTGAATTTGAGATCAAAATACCCAATCAAACTGAAAAATTATTTTCATAATCAAACGGTATATCAAATTTCTAGTAGGATGTGAGCTACTTTATTTATTTTTGATTTAAATTATAAGATACAGGCCATTAAAGATTTTAGTGTTTCATGATTTTAGAGGCAACTTGGGAAATTATTTGTGAGTAAATGAAAAACAATGAAACAATAGTTTGGTAAATTTTTAAACAACAATTATTTAAAAATATTACCATTTGTTATTTCGGCTTCTAGCATTATACCTAGCTCTTTAATTCGAAATTTAGGCTTATTAGATTTGTCAAAGAATTTTTATATAAAAATGCAAAAATCAGTCATATTAAACACTTGCAGGATTAAAAAGATTTTTTAAATATTTATATTGAGGGATCAGTAGGATTTATCGGTCCAGTTAGGAGTTCTATTGAGCCGAACCCTCTGATATGAAAATATCTGGAGTCGGTGAAGTATTTTCCCATTTGGTCTCTGGTAGGTAAGTTTTTCCTGTGGGGAAGATTTAACCCGGACATAAAATCTAGAGAACAAATTATAGAAATATAATGAAACATAAATTAAAAATAAAAACTGAGAAAAAAAATCCTTTAAATGGGTGTAAATTTAAAATACAAATTACCCATTTACGGCGAAACAAAAATTTGTCGTTTATACATTAAAATTACTATCCCAAAAAATGCATTTTCAAAAAGGTTTAATTTTTTATTTTATTTTTCATTATATTTGAAAAATATATAAAGTAAAATTATTTTTTTAATATTTTTCATTTACTAACTAACTCACAAATAATTGCTCAAGTTGCCTCCAAAATCCTGAAACACTAAAATCTTTAATGGCCTATATCTTATAATTTAAAGCAAAAATAAATAAAGTAGCCTACATCCGTTCTAGATATTTGATAAACATTTTGATTACAAGAATAATGTTTCAGTTTGTTTGGGTAATTTGATCTCAAATCCAAATTTAAGATTTGTATGAAACTGATTGAAATGGGCCGCGCATACGTTGCTCTTAAAACGCGTCGCTTTAAGATAATATAATATACTAACCTCAGAACGCCTAACACGGACGATCGGTAAAATCGTACATCAATACAATATTGACTAAATCCGTTATCTATGGTCAGTTATCAATATTTGCGAGCACGGTCATCGATTTCGACCGACGTTTGATAAATTTTAGCGCGGCCTCCATAGCATCAAATAAGTTTCGATTTACTGTCAATACACACATATTTTGGAATAATGTCGTTCGTTTTGCAAAATTACTGACTTATTTGATGAACGGATTGAATTAACGAAGCCCTTTGAATTGAATGAAGTCGTATAGGCACGCAATCCATAGACTTAAATAATACATATATTCGATCTTTGAGAAATGAAAGTGGTTGAAATATGACTGAAGACGTAGAGTTCTTCTAGTTAGAACTACAAACTAATTAATAAAATTAATTAAATCCCGTTTGGTGTCAGAAATTTAATGCAGAATGCCAATGTATATTTAGGTTAGTATTTCAATTCTACATTGCCAATTTATTAATATTTTTACGTAATTGTTTGGCGTTTGACTTTTCGGAAAGAGAAATCATAGAAAATACCTCCAGTATTGTCAGTGTATATCGAGTTCTTATTTATTTCTTGCACTGTATATCGATATAAATATTTACAATGAATATTAAACTGGACAGACAACCTCACTAGGCTAGATTCTAAGTAATTATGTTGCTCCGGAGGGCCGACTGAGAAAGTCCTCCCAATCTCATTCTTGTCTTCGGCCATCATCGTAACCGTTCGTACTTAAAACACGAACAGCGATGATGGTACTTTTCTGATAACTAACTCAGCTGCCATCTTTTGGGATATAGCAGAACTTCGTATTACAAACCAACCTATTGAAATCTATTGAAAGATGCTGAAAATGCACGGATTATCAATAAACTACATTACCCTTTCTATTTTGCTTCCACTCGATGGAAACTGTAGGAAATACTTCAATTTATTCAAAGCATTTTTTTAAAGTTAAACTCCTTCAGCCCCATGATTTAAAATTCGGATGAAACGAAAGTGCGTCACTAAAATTTATTATTTGGCGGGTCGTCGGTTCTAATATAATGCGGTAAATTTACAACTAGGCGCGGGCCTCCGATAGCACAGCGGCTAAGGCGCCTGATAAATCGTGGCCAGAGAGACAGATATCAAGCAAAAGGAGGTTCGAATCCTAGAATCGACTTTCTAGTTTCACTTCTACCACGTGTGAATTGCACATTCTGATATTTTTGTTTTACATGTAAACCGATTTGAAGTAAAGATTAACCAAAAATATGATTTAAATGTAATGTAAGTAAAAGAATTAGTGTTAGATTTTTGCAATGGAAAACAAAGAAATACAATATTAGATATATATTTTAATTTTACTGCAATAAACTCGGAGACGGAATACCTTACTGAGAATTTATTAAATATATCACACGCCAATAAGGCGGTTGTTATTAATACAAAGGAGCAACGAAATTTGTCGGCACTGAGCGATTTATTGGAGTTCCCCCCCCCCTCCCCCGACATCTGATTCTTCTCATTGAAGGAGGTTAAACCTCTTGTTCTCTGACACTTCCAAACAAACTTCACGACAATAATTCACATTCAAATTTAGAACAGAAAATTAATATGAATACAGCGTGACACAGATAACCTTGCAGGCGGTCAAACGAAGAACTTTACTAAAGAGCGATCTCGTTTATAAATTTATATATTTTTAAGTAAAGTTAGTCAAATAAGAGTAGAAAACAAGAGAGGGCACCACTGTTGTCTAAATGGCAATACTCAACGTAAAACTCAAGGTGTTAATGTAAAGCTGTGTAACGTACATTTTTATAAAAAAATAAAAAGGCGTAAGAGTTAAAATAATATTTTTTAATTGCAATATACTTGTAGATACCCACTGATCTCAACATTAGAATTGCATGTAGGTATATTATTATTAAACCTTTGCAATTTTGTGTTAACATAATGAAGAATAACGATATTGTAATAAAATATAAAGTACACTTTAGAAATTGCTCACATTTGTTTAATACCGGGAACCTTTATTGGATAACCAACACCTCTGCCATAGGTCACGTTAGGTAAGGTTTGTCTAGGTCATGGAGGCGGATATCCAGGACACACTGAACCCCAGATTAAATAAATTATTATTAAATTAAATTATTAAATTAAATACTTATAAATAAAAATTATTAAATTAAATACCCAGCCCTTAAACCCTTTTCCTTCCCAGAACTCTCATTCCCTTCCTTTCCTTAAAAAACCCTCCACACAGCATCCCCAAAGATGACATAGGCCCTGAGGGAAATTATTTTCCTCAGGGCCTTCTGTGTGGAGCTCACGTAAAAAAAAAATACTAACTTAAGTACATAGCAATGCCCAGGCTTTAGATCATGTCTTAATATATTTGACTCATTCAAATATAAAAGTAGTGTAACTAAACTCACCATTAGTGATCCTTCCTTTTTATCTAAAATTTATGTTAAATGAAATGAAAGCAAATCACTCTGTTAAACACCATTTAATCAAATTTATGTCATAAAGTAGGTACCTACCTTAACAACAGTGCTTCTTCGATTTTTATTTATTTTTCTTTAAGAATAAAAAATGTTTTTTTTTTTTTTAAATGTGGTTTACTATGTTCTATACATGTCAGTGTGATTGCACTTTAAAATAATATTTGACAGGTAAATTGGTGTTGCCAGCCTACAAGTTTTATAGATCCATTTTTAATATTTTCTATTTGAGAGACCATATGATTTTGTTTTCTCGGATGGAAAGAAACGGAATCTCGGATCACTTACCGACTTCCTATGGAGCTGGAGATCGGCAGACAAACTCGTTGTCGACGACAATGCATTTTTAAATGCCTGTGGCACTCATGCACATGCAAGCGCAATTTTTCAGAAAATGGATGACATTATATTGAAAAAAACATACAGCATTTTAAATCCATATTAATATTACAGTTATGCTTTCGCGCCTAAACCACTAAATCGATTTTAAAAATTCTTTCACTAATAGAAAGCTACATTATCAGCGAGTAATATGTGCTGTATATATTGGTAAACTCTGGCGTTATGAAATTTGTCCAAATGAAAATGTGTGTATTTCATATATTTTAGCGGCAGGGAGGAAAAGCACGGAGAAGGTGGGGTTCGCGGAGAAGGAAGAGACGAGGGAATGTGGAAGGGAACGGGGACGCACGGGAAAGGACACGCAGTGAGAATCAAATTATTTCTTTGAATGGCATTGCAACGCATGCCGGGGACCAGCTATAAGTGATAAGTGCTAGCGCTACAGTAATTTCTCCCTAATACTATGCGAGCGAAGCCGCGGGTAAAATCTAGTAAGAAATAAATGTCGGTATTATCCAATTAAAATTAGGATTAGGTATCTACACGATTTCATATAATTGAGATAGTTATATAAGTGATAATGTAATTTTGATTTTACTGGAATGATTTTTTTTTATATAAATACCTACAACACAAGGAACTCAACTGATTGGGGCTAGTTGGACTATGGCATCCCAAAGTGGATTATGTTGTACAAAAGTGGGTAGGGGAAGGAGACGAAAGGTGAAAATTTGTATGTTTCGGCCTATTTATTGCTTTTTTGTATTTATATATGAATACCGCACAAAACTGCTTGAATCTGAAACCAGTGAGACTATAGCATCCCCAATCGGGGTATGTTGTGAGGCTGAAGGTAATGACGAGGGGAAGGAGTTGGGGAAGAGGAAGGTGGGAAGTACCTGGCTATTCATTGGTCACCAAACACGGCCGAAGCCATTTCAAGCAACGTTTCAATTCTGAATAGTGGTCACACCAGGGCCATACCGAGAGTATCTTCCACTCTGGAACTTGCCGCAAATATACTATATATTATTTTAAATGAAAAAATTGTGAAATAACACAAATTAATCAAATATAATTTATTTACCACGCAGTGATTCGATCCTGCAACCTTCGGATTGCGAGTTAAGAGCGGTACCGCTTGACTACGCCGGCTTTACTAAACACGGCTGAGGAAATTTCAAGCTAAGTTTCGAATCTGAATGTTGGTGTTTTAACAGGGCAATACCGACAATGTTTACCTTTCTGGCGCAAATGTATATGAATTGATAATATAAATTTCACCATTAATAATGTAATTATATTCAAGGATAGCGTCCTCCTCTTCTGTGCAGGCCTGCCAATATGGCGGCCTTTTTGGCGCGAAGCCGGCCGAGTTTCCAATGTTGCTACGGGTCAGAAACATTATCTTCATTTCACATTCGTCGGGGTACCTACCTCCGCAGGAACTAATGTCTTTGTCGATCGTTGAAAGCATACATGCAGTTTAATGTGGCACATTAAGCCCCGTTTTCGTTCTAATTAACACTTTAAAAACTCTTATTTTTAGATTTCGTACATTGTCGGATCAATTATTCGAGTTTTTATGCTGAAATGAATGAATATCTAATTGGCGTAAGGGAATGAATTCCGGGTTCGAAACCTGTCGTTCGCAATAATGGTGTTACTTTCCAAATTGGTAGATGCTTTCATTATTATGACGGCCGGCGTAGTCCAGCGGAAAGGTTGTTGACTCGCAATCCGAAGGTCGCGGGATCGAGTCCCGGCGTGGCAAATAAATTTAATTTGATTAATTTGTGTTATTTCACAATTAATTCATTTAAAATAATATTTAGCATATTTGCGGCGTGTTCCGGAGTGGAAGATACTATCAGTATCACCACCATTCAGAATTGAAACTTTGCTTGAAATGGCTTTAGCCGTGTTTGGTGACCAGATCTGAATAGCCAGGTACTTCCCCACCGTCCCCTTCTCCATTTCATTCCCTTCCCACTACCTTCACCCTCACAACATACCCCAATTGGGAATGCCATAGCCCCACTGACTTCAGACGGGAGCAGTTGGGACTTTTGTGCGGTATACAAATATAAAAAAGAATTTAAAAAAAAAACAGCTTTGAAAATCCAGAAAATTCCAATGAATCTACTTTGAATATCCAAACCTTCCTCTTCCTCTACTTAAAAAGATCTTCCACGCAGCAT
Organism: Glyphotaelius pellucidus; assembly: GCA_936435175.1. Classification (NCBI taxonomy): domain Eukaryota; kingdom Metazoa; phylum Arthropoda; class Insecta; order Trichoptera; family Limnephilidae; genus Glyphotaelius; species Glyphotaelius pellucidus. Next base: position 26,684,913 of record OW386559.1, read on the forward strand.
CCCCAAAGATGACATAAGCCTTGAGGGAAATTTTTTTTTCGAGGCATCTTGTGTGCAGCCAATGCAAAAAATAATCATCGAAGCAAAAGATAGCTTCAAATGCATGTTTTACCAGACATGAATAGCCAAGTACTTCCCAACCTTCCTCCTTCCTATCTCATTCCTCTTTCCAATCCCATCATGCTAACAATATACCCCAGTTGATTATTGTGCGGTGTTCACAAAAAAAACTAAAAATATCAACGGCCGATGCAGCACCGAATGTTCAAATTGATACTTGTTTGTTTTCAGGGGCTTCGATATAGTCGAATATGTGGATAGGACAAAATTAATGATTTTGCGAGTTGTCATTCGTTAGTTTCTCTTTTGGCAAGCTGCAAAGTTAACTATGTTATGCTGCTTTATTGGTAGGCGCGTTCTGTTAAGTAATAGTTCAATGTTGCACATTTAACTTTCTACAGATAGAAAAATAAATGAGAGAAAAATTGGGAAAGCAATATGGGTTCATGCAAAATTAAAATTTAAGGAAAAAAACTGAATTTTTTTCTTTATTCAAATAGGCAGTTTGGGTGGCGGGAATGCGTACCGCCGACTAGGGAACCATTTATTGTATAACCGAAATATCTATCATAGGTCACCCCAAGTGTTTCTCTTTGGTGATTAAGCAGGGGTGCCCGGGTTAATGGGGCGAAGTTTGTCTAAATTTTTGCAGTGGACCTGGACGCATACATATTCCTTCTCATTCCATAACTTTTTATTTCCCAGAGTATCCTCTCCTTCCTTGCCTTAATAAGATCCTCCACACAGCATCCCCAAAGATAACAGACCCTGGGGGAATTGATTTTCTTCAGGGCCTCCTGCGTGGTGCTACGGGCAAAGGCAAACCAACTTTGGATGAAATACGCAAAAAAAACTCTTTAATAAGTCTGCCTTTGCTTCAAATACAAGAAAATAGGTACCTACCCACCTATCTCAATATTTTTTAATGTGGCAACACCAAAAATTCCCGCGCTTTTTTCTTTCAATAAAATAAATCCCGCCCAACAAGGGTCCTCTTATTGTCGGTGAACGATCTTCAGCGGCGATACGAAAGGCTTCATAACATATTTAGGTTTGGGGCGGCGTAATGGGAGAAAATGAAACTGGCAGAAAGAGGTGCCATCCCCAAAGGCGAGGAACCGCGCCGAAATTGGCGGGAGAAAACTCTTCAATGTTGATAATGGCAACTCCGAGTCGAGGGGCCCATGCATAAGAAATAAATGCATCAATATTCTATCCATTCCGTTCCGTCCAACGATCTCCGCAATGCAAACTACATGCCCCGTTTTTAAAAGGGTAGTCGAGGTAAAAAACGAAGCTATGTTCAGTCTGTCAAATGTATCCAGAAAAAGGAGGGAAAAAATTGTTTCTAGTGGCAACATACTTTTTTAAAATTAAATATAATGGTACAAAGGTTACATTTTTTATACATTCAATAAAGTTTTTGTTTCAAAGATATATTAATTAAAACGTATTACACCTTTTTTTAGAGCAGAGCTCGAGTTAAAAAAGCGAAGAAAACGAATGTTAAGCACAATTTAACAAAGAAAAAAGAGTAAATTTTTTATGAGTAAAACAAAAGATAGGTATTTAACAGTAAACAGAAAAAATCATATATATGTAAATATACACAAACACACACGTAAATATACACACATACCTTCATATACACATATGCATATGCATTTACATATAAAAATATATGTAAATGTGTACATATTTAAAAACATATGTATATATGTGTACTTATATATTTTTTTTATAAAACAAATATTCGATAAAGAATATAACCGAAATGAAGCATAGGAGTTAACAAAAAAGAAAGAAGAAAAATAAAGAAAAAAAAGTATATCTTATATTACAATTGTATTGGGAAATATAGTGTTATAAGATGTGGTCATTGTAATAATTTATACGTCAAGTGTTTTTATTGATTTTTTAAATTTATTTTTTAATTTGGAGAAAACACAGATACAGACGGTAATTAACAAGACAGTATGAAACATTAACTGAAGAATTCATCTGAATATGTTGTAGAATTTCTATTGGTTCCTCACACGCCAATAGCGATCCTCATTATCTCACGAGTCACCGTTTGCCGCGACAAATCTAATGGAACCATTTGTTCTAGATTGCCGAAGAAATAACAGCTTTATTAATCGTTTTATAATTATTTCAATAAACTTGTAGTTACATTAAATGCTTATTGATTTATAAGACAATACATTCTCACAGCTCAACCCCCATAAAATGGTGACCCTGGCCTGACAAAATCTTAGATGTGTTGGGTAACTTACAAGAAAGTTTGAGGTTCGTGTGATTACTAGTTGATTTATTTAATTTTCGTAAATATTACAATGAATATTATTATTTTTCTAGGTGTATTTTAATATTTTTTTTCCTCACAAGAGTCCCAGCTGCTCCCGTCTGAAGTCAATGAGATGATGATGTAGTCAATGGGGCAGATCTGCCATCAGCCCTGACGATGGACACTGTAACGCTGTCCGAAACGTTGGCTAAAGAAGGAGGTAGCGCAACACGGCATAACTCCTTACTTACGAAAATAATTTTGGCCGTAAAAATCTAAAAACGTATTTTCAGGTTCTGATTTTGATTAAAAAATTCAAAAATTCGGCTCAAAGGTAATATGATGAAACTATAAAATCATATTATAGTTCAGATGCATATTTTCACATTACGACTATGTATACACGGTGTTCAAAATTATTTATGTCCTACTCTCATAAAGAAGACGAATTTACGTGACATTTAAGGTTATTTATTATTAACTTAATATTTCTTTAACTTGTTTGAAAATAACTTTATTTGAAAATATGTGTAGGAAAAACAATGGATGCAAGGAAAAAGGATAACCAATCACTTACCACTGTACCTCTGCAAAGGAGCACACAACAAAATTACAATATAACTAGCTGGGTTACCCGGCTTCGCTCAGGACAACATTCGAGAGTGTTCTGGAATGTTCCATTATTTATTTAAAGCGGACCCGACAGACGTTGTCCTGTACACAACTGTCGGGACAAACTAAAATTAAAATAGAATAATATTGAATATTCGATACTGCGATGGTAGCGCAGTCTGTCGGATCCAATGTAAAACATTCCAAAATCAACAACTCCTTAGAAATAAAAAATTTATTAAAAGAACATTTTCCAGTGAACCAAATTAAATCTAAACCATTCTCGAATCCCCTTGAACTCACACACAAAATTTCATCAAAATCGGTCCAGCCGTTTCGGAGGAGTATGATAACTAACACCGTGACGAAAATTTTATATATTAGATTATATGATCAAATTAGCCAATTTATTAAGTGTCGTAAAATTATTAAACACTTCTCACAATTCAAAGGTCGCGGGATCAAATCCTGGCGTGGGCAATAAAAATTTATTCGAATAATATTACATCGAAATAATATATAGTAAATTTACGGTACAATCAAGAGTGGAAGATACTCTCAGTATCGCCCTGGTGTACAATTTAAACGTTGCTTAAAATGGCTTTAGCCGTGTTTGGTGACCACTTCATCTTCCCCATCTTCTTCCTCTCCCCATTATCTTCAGCCTCACAACATACCACAATTAGGGATGCCATAGTCTCACTGGCTCCAGACGAGAACAGCTGGGGACTCTTGTGAGGTATTCATTAAAAAATATTCCAAAAAAAATCATCCAAAAAAATGTGTTTAATTTTATTTTAAGATTTTCATGTATTTAAAAAAAAACGTTTTTTAACATTATACAACAAAACTATAACCTAAAAAGGGCTAATAGAAAAATACCAGATTATTTCAAAGGGGAAACAAACCCAATTATTTCAAAATACATGTTCCACTCGCATTATTTTAGCGTGTAAAATATTTCAAACCAATTTTCATTTAATTTTCAATCCAAAGTTCAGTTCCAAATTCAGCGTTAATCGGTTTTGTCAAAGTAGTAAGAATTTTTTTATTTACGTTTTATTAAAAGATGAGTTAAATTTTACTAAACGTTTTATTGCCAGACTGTACTTACCCACATACACATAAAAAGCAAATGTTATTTGAATGTCTGGGTTTTTTAAATTCCTCTTGTTTTATTTGATCTCATTGTTTTCTTCGAGGGGTTAACGTCCAATGATCGAACGAGATTCTATCATCTCATTCCACTTTAAAGGGTTTATGGTATGCTTGGTGGTGGATGGCAGTAGCAGGGTAGTATCACTTTGTTATCGGATCCTTGAGGATTGAGGGTTGCGATCTCCATTTGGGCTGTCAATTGACCGGACCGGACCGGACTGTTAGGATATACGGATAAATAACGTACACCAACGATTCCCAAACTGTTTGGTATAGAAATGAGAAAATAAATAGTTTATTTAATTTTATATTTGAATTGATTATATTTTATTAGAATTGATTTTATTTCGTATTTGAGTTTTAATATTAAGATTATTTGCTTTAATTTGAATTCTGATTTACATTATTAATTATAAATTAATTGTTTGTTTTGGTGTTTAATTCGTAGAGCTACACTTTTTAAGTTATTTAATTAAAATAAAATTTGATAGTTTTATTATCAAGTTCTGCAAGAATTTAAGTATGTTTTTTTTGTTACAGCTGTTTCGATTTACAAGACCATTTTCAAACTGTCAATGAGATTGAAAATGGCAATGACAGTTTAAAATTGTAAACCGAAACATCTTTAACAAACATAAATACATACTAAAATACTGACATAATAAAACTATCAAATTTAATTTTAATTAAATATTATTAAAAAAAAATGATTTAAGATTTTTTTATTTTTATATATTTAATGTTTGTATGTTTTTACAATAAGTATACATTTTTTTACGTGTTAAACAGAGTTGTAAAATGAATATAATAATAGCATTTCCTCATCATAAAGAGACAAGGCTCTTGGGTTTGGTGAGGGAATTCAAGCTCAAGTATATGTATCATTTAGTAAGTAAATAATAATATTGCATATAATAACAAAAGATATGTAAGAAAAATCCGAGATATAACAATAAATAAATTTCAATATTTAAATAAATAACGAGTAACTTTGGCATACCTCAAGGTACAGTCCTGGGACCGTTACTGTTTATCATCTATGTAAATGACATATTCACACAAAGAATAAACGGAAAAATAATATCTTATGCTGACGACACCGTCATAGTAATTGAAGGTGCTGATTGGAATACTGTGAATAATCTAGCGAATATTGATATTAATACGCTGAAAACTGGTTCGATAAAAATCTCCTCTCATTAAATACTGAAAAAACCAAATTTATCCCTTTCTCTATCAATAAATGTAAATCAAATCAAGAAATAAAAATTGTAATACATCAGAGTAAATGTGGTGGAACTAATTGTAATCAAACATGTTCTACAATTAATTCAACTTCAAAACATAAACATAAACATAATATTTGTAAAAACATACAAATATTAAATAAATTTAAAAAAAAGAAAAAAAAAGAAATATTAACAGTAGAAATGGACTCTTACAGTTGTTTCAGGTAATTTTTCAATTTAATTTGGAATTTATTTATATTTGTAGCTGAAATGTTTCCTTTTAGTCAATAGAATCAATGGTAAATGAAAAAAAGTGTAATATTGAAAAAAATCTATTGATGAATAAACGTTTTTATTATTATTGTTATTAGTTTCTACCGGGATGTCATTTAACCAGTTAACAATTAACCAGTACCTACCACTCCCTAGCCAGGTAACCTTGCTGCAAAAGCATTTTGAAATTTTGAACAATGGCAAGAAAAATAGCAAATTCAATTGCATTTGTTTTTGAAAAACAGAAGAAGAATTAGGACTACCTCGAAAAACCCTCGACTCTGTGCGAAAACGGGCGGTCCGTTTGATAGATTCTCCTAACTTAACAAACGGACTGCAATCTTTAGAGCACAGGCGTCAGGTGGGAATGCTGTCCTTGTTCTACCGGTATTACAATGGAAGATGCTCCGAGGAACTAGCGTCACTGATCCCCTCGGCACCGGTGCATAGTCGGGAAACACGCCAAACACGCGCTCAACATTTGTACACGGTTGACATTAGTCACATGAGAACGGGTCGTTTCTACGATTCATTCTTGAGTTCAACAGCCCGGCTGTGGAACGATTTGCCGGCTTCTGTGTTTCCTCCCTCCTACAACATGTGTCTCTTCAAGACCCATGTTCACTCCTTCCTCTCCTCAAAAACGCCCTCCACACAGCATCTTCAAAGATGACATAGGCCCTGAGGGAAATTATTTTCCTCAGAGCCTCCTGTGTGGAGTTAATGTAAAAAAAAAAAAAATCTCGAAAGTAAAAAATACCATTTGTACTTATTAGTTTAGTTGTGGTTATGTTACCTTGAGGTGTCATGGTGTAACTACATATATTGTTATTGTGTTGTGTGCTCCTTCGCAGAGGTACAGTGTTAAGTGATTGGTTATCCATTTTTCTTGCATCCATTGTTTTTCCTACACGTATGATCACCCAATTCCAGCAAACACCATTTCGTTTCGTTCCGTGTTTAGTATTTACAGTCCTTTTCCAAGTGTATCTGAAGTTGTAATTCGTAAGCAGTTTCGGTTTCAACACATACTTTTTAGTCCATTGCCCACTTTTCAATTATTATTTTTTAACGTCCACTCCCCCGTGTAAACAACATTACGTCGCGTACCACCACAATACGAAATCCAATCAAAATTTCAATCATAGTGCGTACGAAGAAAGTGCAACAGGCGAAAATTTTACTAGGCCCAACGACAAACCAAAAAATGCTGTTGACGTTTATCGTTCGGAATAAAAGATAGAAGATTTGTTTCTGCCTTAAATTTTATTTTTTAAAATTAAAATGGTATTTTCAACAGCTCTGATTTACTCAGCATAATTGCCTACCATATTCCAATCAAAACTACTTGATCGAAAATTGTTTTTATTGTAACAATAATACCAGGACTGAGTCATTTAGATAGTCACTTGATCAAAAATTTTTTTTATTGTAACAATAATACCAGGACTGCGTCATTTTTCGCTTTTTTTTTTTTTTTTTTTTTAATCTTTATTTTTTCCCATTATTATAAACATTTCAAAATACACATATAAGAAACAAATAAATCAAAAGTTAGGAATTAAATCTACGTAAAGTAAAAAGTAGGTGATGGGAACCCACAAAGGCACTGCCTGTGCGTGGGTAATATAAACAAAAATGCATACATCAGTAAGTACAATTAACAATAGTTATAAGTTATAAAAAAGTTATATGAGTTAGAATTAAAATGAAAAGTTATGTATTAAGGTTAACATAGAATTTATAGCAAAAGTGTTTTAACATCTGCACCATAAAGCCATAATTTTAATTCTTTTATGTAGAGTGATATTTTATCTGTCGTTTGAATGTGTTTTGGTAGAAGATTAAATGTCCGAGGACCAATAAAGCTGCTATGTGTTTGCATTAATTTGGTATTGATTTGAGGGGTGTAAAAGATATTATTAGTCCTTTTGCTAATTCTATTTTCATTTTTTTCGAAACAATTTTTGTTTTTAAATACATATTTCATTGTCTGCAATATAAATAATTTACGGATGTTGAATATTTTAGAATCTTTGAAAAGTAACTCAGTCGAGAATGTTTTAGTTCTATTGTACATAACTTTAATAATGCGCTTTTGAGTGTTTTGTAAAGGCTTAATAAAAGCATCAAGCGCACCACCCCATCCTATAATGCCGTACATTATTGAAGATTGCACCAGTGAAAAATATATCATTCTCAATTTGTCAAGATTAAGTACTTCCTTAAGTCTATAAAATGTATATGTAAGGTATCTTAATTTCGAGATGATTTTAACAATTTGTGTTTTCCAAGTTAGATGTGTATCAATAGATACTCCTAAATATTTGATACTTTCTACTTTAACAAGTTCATTGCACAGTGTACATGTATCTTGATTGCAACTTGTATTGTGGATTCTAATTTTAAGGTTATCATGAGGTTTATTTTTATTGCTTTTATAAAAAGTTAAATAAAATGTTTTGCTGTAGTTTAAAATGAGTTTGTTACATTTTAGCCACGTTGAAACAAGTGCAATACATTCTTTTGCCTTAGAAAAAGTTTCGTTCCAAGAATTTCCGTTAACTATTATTGCCGTGTCATCGGCGTAAGAAATAATTTTTCCTGGGATTACAAAATTACACAAATCATTTATATACATCAAAAATAGAATCGGGCCAAGTACAGTTCCTTGCGGAACTCCATTTTTTATCTGAGCTTCTGAACTATACAAATTCCCAATTTTTGTTTTTTGTGTTCTGTCTTTAAGATAGTTTGTGAGTAGTTTAAGTGTGTCTTTTTTGAAACCTAATTGATTTATTTTTTTAACGAGTAAGTTATGATTTACAGTGTCGAAAGCTTTTCTTAAGTCCAAGAATAAGCTTGTAGTTACATTACTTGCAGTTGGCAATACTTTCTCAGAAATACTATATATTTTTTTTACATGAGCTCCACACAGGAGGCCCTGAGGAAAATAATTTCCCACAGGGCCTATGTCATCTTTGGGGATGCTGTGTGGAGGGTTTTTTAAAGGAAGTTTAAGGGTTTTAAGGTTTAAGGAGTTTAAGGGGTGGGTAGGAAGGAAAGGGGTTTAAGAGGTGGTTAGGAAGGAAAGGGGTTCAAGGGGTGGGAAGGAATCTGGGGTTCAGTGTGTCCTGGTCATCCACCTTCGAGACCTAGACAAACTTCACCCCATGAACCCGGGCACCCCTGCTAAATCACCAAACGTAGCGAACTACTTGGGGTGACCTATGGCAGAGATGTTGGTTATCCAATAAAGGTTCCCGGGGCGGCGGTACCCATTCCCGCCTCCCAAATTGAAAATGTTATGTTTTTAACTATACGGAATATAGTTACAAGAATGCATAATAATATTCATCATAAAAAATACCAATGCTAGCCCTATATTATTCTTCTGCATTTGCTCTATTTAATAATTTCTATAACAAAATTTACTTCCTGCTGAGTGTATATATAAACAATTAAATAATAAAAGTAAACGATTTTCTCGGTTTACCCGCGTAACGTAGTCCTTAAAAGGACTTGTTGACTGGAGAAAATTGTTTTACATCTTACACCGGTGAAAACCTTAACCATAACATATATATTTAAATAAAATGTGTTTGGAGATCAGTGTATTGAGTATTGCTTTATTAAGCATAGGAATTGTTTGAAACTTTCAAAATATCTACGTTAAACCCCGTGAAAGTTTTTGAATTATTTCAACCGCATGAAATCTGAAAAATTGTTGCAAAACTGTTAAAAATTTGAGAATGACATTTTGCAAAACAATGATTGTCAAATCAGAATTCTATTTTCAAAACTCTTTAAATTAATGAATTAATTTGAATCATAATAATTTAAATCGAATGAAGAATTATAGATATTTTAAATAGGTACCTATGTAAGGCACCAAATTTGATTATTTTTTCTTATAATATTTGATTGTTCATATATCTTCTTATATATAAAAATCAATTTTTGTTTGTTTGTTTGTTCGTATGTTATGCGCTGCAATACCGTTCGTCCGATTGAGATGAAACTTTGGCGATTTGTTGTGCGCACTCCTGCGAAGGTTATAGGCTATATATAATGGTAAGTTCTAGCGTAATGCAATTTGTGTAATGAACTTGAGTGTATTTTATATATTTTAGCGGCAGGAAGGGAAGGCAATGAGTGGAAGGGTAATGAAGGAGGTGGGATTAGCGGGAGGGATGACGAGGGAGGGGAAGAGGGGAAGCGGAAGGGGAACGCAGGGGGAAGGGGACGCGGGAGGGGAACCGGGACGCATGGGAAAGGAAATGCGGGGAGAAACAATTTATTTATTTGCATTGCAACGCATGCCGGGTACCAGCTAGTAATATATAAAAATGAATATTTGTCATAAATGAAAAATGAAATTTTTTATTAAAAAATATGTTATAGGTGGCACGCGAGCTGTTTAAAAACTGAATGTACTGGGAATTAATATGTGGAACGCGGGAGGGGGGTTGGCGAGAGGGGAGAGGGAAGGCACGAAATGATTTCTTGGCACATCAGAGGTTAAATCGCCCACCGTAAGGGAATGTTATAATCGTAGATTGAGAATAACTGACCTACACGAATATTAAGGCCATTGTGTTGACCTTGTTGTTAAAACTGTTTGTTTTTCTAAACAGTATTAAGTTCAGCCAGCTATAATAATAAATAATACGAAAATAATTATTAAAAAAATATATTGAATATTCATTTAGACTTTTATTAAGGACGGGTTGTTTCAAAAAATTTGATGAGTTCATCAAATATTTGAAGTTAATTTTCAGGTTTTATGTAAGTTTTTTTCGAGTTCTGTTTTTTTATCATCATAGGCCAGCTGCTTCACAAAACTGAAATTATCACAGAACTTGAATAGAACTTATACAGAACGTGAAAATTAACGTCAAATATTTGACGAATTCGTCAAATTTTTTGAAACAACCCATCCTAAGTCAATAGTTTTTCATATGAATAAATTCGGATATATTTGGGAGAGGAAAGGGAACTCGGGAGGGGGGTTCGCGGGATGGGGGAAGAGCGGGAGTGGAGTGAGAAGAGGGAAGGAAGGGAGGGAAGGAAATGGGGAAAGACACGCAGGGAGAAACAATTTCTTTATTCAATGGCATAGCAACGCATGTCATTGAATAAAGATAGTAATTATATGATTAAATCGATGAAACACGGTTGATCCATAGGTTTTCAAAATAATTCATCGGTTAGAACCAAAACTGAAGTTTTCCGACTCAAATTCTTTTCACGAAAACAATATTTTTCCGGTGCTTTTCTAAACCATGTTGTGAAGATAATTAACGTTGTTTCAATATTTAATAAAACATTAAGCACAACAGAAATTATTCTTACATTCTGTATAATGTTCGGCAGATTTATGCAAATTGTCAGCGCTTTACAATTATTTGATTTGTGATTAACACTTGAATGTTAATGTTGTTATTTGCATATTATGAAAAGCGAGTTATTTGTTGCCGGGAGATGGCGCGGGCTGTGAGAGCGTTGCTCCGAGAGAAAACTAGCGTAACCTAAATAACCACTCGGGTGATGTGTTTTTTTTAATCTATTCTCGTTTAACCCATTCATTTTTTAAAATTTTTTTTTATATTTTCTTTTTCGATGCACAATTTTTCACAGAACTAAGTCATCTTTTCGGATGCTGTGTGGAGAATCGTTTTCAGGAAAGGTAAGAGTGAACCATTGTGAATTTCTTCTACTGTTCTACCACGACCTACTAAGTCCTACTACGTCCCACTATGTCCCACTACGTCTCACTACGTCACACTACGTCCCACTATATAAGTTATATACTTGTTTTTACTCTTATGGAATGCATGGATGTCTTTTAGTTAAAAATTGCGATGTGTTTGTATTAACTGCACTAATTACTTATGTAACGCACGTGACTGTTTAAATGTATAAATATATATAGAATGTAAACTCTTCTTCCATCCACAAGCAAATGCTTTTAATGGAAGACCAGTACTACTTTATATGTACCATTTTTGAGATAAACAAATAAAAAAAAGATATATATATATATATTTTTAGAAACCGCACAATAAAAAAATACTGCTGTTTAATGTATTAATTTTTGTGATAAAGTAATGAAAAACCAAATGCCTAAATACTTTAAGGATGAAATTGTTTTTAATAGAGATGTACGTAATTACGAAACAAGAAACATAGAGTTAGATTGCTACATATGAAAAAATCAAAATCACAGAACTGCCTAATGTATAGAGGAATAAAGATGTACGATGAAATGCCTGAAAGTATGAAGAATGAAGAAAGGATGAAAGTATTTAAAAAGAAACGTTAAGCTTACTGTAAAAATATTTAAATTTATCTAATGAAATGTTAAACTTCGCTTATTAGTTTATTAGTTTATATTCGTTTATTAGTTAATATTCTTGTAGTATAAACAAACTCAATAAATAATAATAATAAAATAAATAAATAAAAACATTTTTCTCAGTAAGACTGGCCAATTGGGGTATATGAGACTGAACGTAGTAGGGAGAGGAAGGAGATTGAAAAGAGGAATATGGGGAAGTTCCTACCTATTCAGAACTGGTCATCAAAGACAGCTAAAGCAAATTTTAAATTTGTTATTTTCATTATTTGGTTTTCAAATATTAAATATTTTTTTCCATTACAATTCCACTCGAAGCAATTTTTCAATTCTGATTTTTTTACATTAGCTCTACAAAGGCTCCGAGGAAAATAAATTCTCTCAGGTCCTATGTTATCTTTGGGGACGCTGTGTGGAGGGTATATTTAGGGAAAGGAAGTAGAGGAAATTCTGTAAAGGAAAAAAGGTATGTGGAGTGGGTACGAATCTTGGGATCAGTGTGTCCGGGAGTGATGGTCGTATGAATCTATCCCTACAACTGCAGTGCAATGGTTTGGAGAGAGTCTTACTGGAGAGTTTTAAAGGTCTCTCACAATCAGTCTCTCTCCATCCGGCAAGGCATGTAGTAGGTGAACAAAAGCATCCGCCCCCAAGACCTAGACAAATCTCACCCCACGAGCCTGGGCACCAAAATCACCAAACATAGCGAACCACTTGGAATGAGCTACGGGTGTTGGTTATCCAATAAATGGTTCCCGGGGTAGCGGTACCCGTACCCGCCTTCCTAATGGTTGTCTAACACCAGGATGATACTGATAGCATCTTCCATTCTGGATCGTGCGGCAAATATACGATGGATGAATTTTAATTAATTAATTGTGAAATAACACAAATTAATCAAATAAAATGTATTATTCGTACGCCGGGTTTTGCAAAAGGATTTGATTTGATTTCGGATTGCAAGTCGAGAGCCTTACTCCTCTACCACGAAGGCCGTCAAATACGATGAAGGCATGAATGTGTGCCAATACGTTCATAGTTCCATCTCACAGAAAATCTTTAGAAGTGATCTTTACCCATTGTATGTCATAGGAAAATTATGTCACCTATTTACAGTAGATTTATAGACTCCTAGGCCCGAGATGGGTCAATGAAATTGAATTTTTTGTCCAAGAAAGAATTCAGCCTTTTAAATACTTGATGAATTTTATCCTAAGTAAGGGAAGATGTGCTTTCTCTGGGCTCTTGACACGCCAACAAAATGATTCTAAAGATTTATTTCTCCAATGCTTGTACCACATTTCACTTTATAATCATTTTCTACACCATTAAACGGTAACCCGACAATTGATCCCTCGAAGTTATACTTACTGTAAAATTATAATTTTTTATGCATTTTTTACCAATTTCAAACGTAAAAGATATTCAATTTGACTTCAAAAATGTCCTTAAGAATAAGTTGGTATGAATATCAAAGAAAATTGTTCAGTGTCGATTTTTTTGTACTTACGCGGTACAAGTACAGTAAATAGAGAAGCAGATTTTTAATTGATGCATTTGAATGAAAATATGTTTTATTCTTTTGTTATTCGTTGGTACACCCTCTCTGCACATCTCTACGGGGTCACTTAGTTATATTTTGTGTAATTAGGTACAACGTATTTTCCCTTAAGCGACTGCACATTGTATATAAGTACGCCGGGGGACTAATTGTCAGCGGATCAACTGTCATGGAACCCATTAAACATACTAGTTTCGTTTTTTTTTACATTATCTCCTGACAATTTGGGAGGCGGGAATGGGTACCGCCACCCCGGCAACCATTATTGGATAACCAACACCTCTGCCATAGGTCACCCCAAGTAGTTCGCTACGTTTGCTGATTTAGCAGGGGTGTCCGGGTTCATGGTGTTCTTCTTTCGTATGGTGGGGGGGTCAGAGGGGGTCTGCAAGCCAATCTAGGGCCTAAGGCGTTGCCCTGTGGATGTCATCAATTCCACCGGGGAATGAATGGAGCGGGCATTCGTTGACCACACGGGATAAGGTTTGTCTAGATCTTGGAGGCGGATGACCAGGACACACTGAACCCCAGATTCCTACTCACCCCTTAAACCATTTTCCTTCCCAGAATTCTCACCTCCTCCTATTCCTTAAAAAAAAACCTCCACACAGCATCCCCAAAGATGACATAGGCCCTGAGGTAAATTGTTTTCCTCAGGGTCTCCTATGTAGAGCTCATCTAAAAAAAAGACAGGAGGCCCTTAAGGAAAAAACCTTCAGGCATATTTGGGAATGCTGTGTGAAGTTTATTTTTAGTTAAAGAAGGATAAGAAGTTCTAGAAAGGAACAAGATAAGATTGGTGGCTAGAAATCTAGGGGTTGAAGTGTCCAGGATGTAATGTAAAAATATGTATTCAACTCTCCACGTTAATGCAAGGCGATGTTCCGAGTGTGTCCTGCTGGAGAGATCAAAAGATCTACCTCAGTCAGTCTCTCACCATCGGCCTGCCACGCAGTCGGCGAGCAGACGCATCCACCGCCAAAGCTCGGACAAACCTCACCCCGAGAACCCTGGCACCCTGCGATAACGCCTTCTAAACTATAAAAGATTCACAAATCCTACAACTATTGTACAGGTCACCCCAAGTGGTTCGCTACGTTTGGTAATTTAGCAGGGGTGCCCGGGTTCATAGGGTGAGGTTCTAGGTCTTGGAGACGGATGACCAGAACACACTGAACCCCAAATTCCTACCCACCCTTGAAACCCTTTTCCTTCCCAGAATTTTCCTCCCCATCTTTTCCTTAAAAAAAAAATCCTCCACACAGCATCTCCAAAGACGAAATACGCCCTGAGGGAAATCATTTTCCTGTGTGGAGCTCATGTAAAAAAAAATCCCGTATTTTTTCACAGGTCCGTTCTAGTAGTTATATCATTATATTCCGGCACTGTAACTCATAAATAGATTCAGTGTCTTCGTTAACCCGGAAAGAGAGTATTTATAATAGTAGGTGTATTTAAAAATGCATTTTTCCATTAGTCGTAAATCACTTTTAATGTGCAACTGCAGCTTGTCCCCTCGCTGGGGGACGCGCGCCAACTTGCCCCGGGGCCGGCCAATACCAACTGTAATTAGAGCGCTATCTATATTCATAATGTTACTATTCTATTCTATTCTGTACTATTCTATTCCAAGTTACACCATGTAGAAAAGTGGAATCGATCACATATCTTTGTCACATGTTTTTGGGTTCAATTGGCGTTGGAAGAATTATTTAACGAGATAAAGACACGGCTTCGATGTCAAAGAAAACTTCGTAGATGAAGAGAAATAATTTTTTAATTTAAGCACTAATTTATAATAACCAACATGTTTTGCTTTAGTCAAGCTTCATCGGGGCATGATTAATACTAGTATAGATTCCTGGCGTTGCCCGGACTTAAAGCAGAGTTCTTCAAAAACATATGCAGAGAGAATTTTTCGTGTTATTTTGAACATATAATAAAGATTGCTAAATATAAACATAATAAATAACAATCTTTTCGTATTTTTTTTTTGATTATTAAAATAACTAACTCACATTAATGACTTATATTTCTACTTAAATCTAGGTGCACTACTTGCAATTATAATATATTATTGATTAAATTATAATCGATGGTCTCTTCAATATCGATACAATAATAACAAACTTTAATACTTATTTATTTTATTTTTATTTTATTTTATAGCTTCTTCACAAGTTTATTCATTTAAGCATATAATTATTAACCCCACTAGGGTTCGCCTGTATCGGGGTTAATAATTTTACAAGTTATTCAAAATAACACATAAATATTGGTCATAAACAAACAGTTGAAAAAGCAAAATACTAAAATTAAAATTTTTAACCTCACTTGGACGTAGGTTAACAATTTTATAAAAATACACAAAATAATACAAGTATTTTTTTTAATTTTTTTTTTTTTATTTTTATTTTTATTTTTTTTTATTTATTAAATTACAGAAAAACATTTTGTACAAGAATTTGTATACCCACAAAGCTGTCATATAGCAGCTTGTCTGCAGGTTCCAACAATTCAAACATTCATAATAAAATATCCAAGAAAAAATTTGTAAATACATTTAAAGTTTTAAAGAAACATTAGAATAGATAGATAGATTTGAGAAGAACAAAATTATTAACGACCGTCAATACGGATTCCGGCGGAACCGCTCGTGCGGTGATCTTCTCGCGTATGTGACACATGTTTGGGGGCGGTGCCTGGAACGCTTTGGTGAGACCCAAACCGTTGCACTGGATATTTCCAAGGCCTTTGACCGGGTTTGGCACCGAGGGCTTGTCAACAAACTGCCTTCTTACGGACTTCCCGCTTCCTTGTGTACGTGGATTGCCGACTTTTTGAGGGAGAGGTCGATTCAGGCGGTTGCTGATGGTTTCACCTCTTCCTCGCATTCGATAAATGCTGGCGTCCCACAGGGATCGGTTCTGTCTCCGACTTTGTTTCTGTTGCACATCAATGACCTCTTGACATGTGCACCGATTCATTGTTACGCGGATGACAGTACAGTCCATGATAGCTTTTTGTTTGACAAGCCTCCAAAGGGCTCACAAATCCCAATGGCTCGGAGGGCTTTGAAACAAAGAATGGACGGTTACCTCGAGAGTGTTTTCTCTTGGGGTAAGAATAACCTCGTCGAATTTAATGTTTCAAAGACCCAATCATGTCTGATTACGTCTAAAAGGGATCGGAATGATAATCTAGTCACCTTCAACGGAAGCAATCTCCCGAACAGGCCTTCCATTGATATGCTTGGTGTAACTCTAAGTGACCAGCTCAGGTACGGGGGCTCCATCGAGGCCAGAGTTAAGTTAGCCTCTCAGAAACTGAGCGTACTGTACAGGGCCCGCAGATACTTTAATAGTACACAACTGCTAACCCTGTACAAATCGCAAGTGCGCCCCACGGTTGAATTTGGCAGCCACCTCTGGTCTGGAGTCCCAAAATACCTGAAAAAAACCCTCGACTCTGTGCAGAAACGGGCGGTCCGTTTGATAGATTCTCCTAACTTAACAAATGGACTGCAATCTTTAGAGCACAGGCGTCAGGTGGGAATGCTGTCCTTGTTCTACCGGTATTACAATGGAAGATGCTCCGAGGAACTAGCGTCACTGATCCCCTCGGCACCGGTGCATAGTCGGGAAACACGCCAAACACGCGCTCAACATTTGTACACGGTTGACATTAGTCACATGAGAACGGGTCGTTTCTACGACTCGTTCTTGAGTTCAACAGCCCGGCTGTGGAACGATTTGCCGGCTTCTGTGTTTCCTCCCTCCTACAATATGGGTCTCTTCAAGACCCATGTTCACTCCTTCCTCTCCTCAACAGCACCCTCCACACAGCATCTTCAAAGATGACATAGGCCCTGAGGGAAATTATTTCCCTCAGGGCCTCCTGTGTGGAGTTAATATAAAAAAAAAAAAAAAAAAAAGATAGTAGTATTAGATAATTTAACTTACAACTACAAATATATAAGATATTTCAATATACCTACCTAATAAAAGATATGTAGGCAGCTATATTAAGATATACAAAGATACATGGAGTTTTCGTTCATCAACCATAGTTTTATCATTTTAGGACTCAGTCTCTCATTTTTTTCAAACTTCATGTTATTATTGATTCTATTGAAAATCACTGGTATCAGATACTCAAGAGTACGGCTTCCATATTTATTTAATATTCGAGGAGTTTTTAGGCCCTTTCCTTCTCTAAATCTTGTGGTATGTTTGTGTACAAGTAGGTGTTTGTAAGGGCTTTCCTATTATTGTAACAATATTAAAGATAATATTGTTACAATAATATTTCTCGCAGAATATAGGCCTATAGGCCTCTACTAAGCTGTAGGAACTAATATTTTAAATGTAAACAAGTAGGGTGACCATGTTTTGAAATCAGCTTTGAAATAATTTTTTTTTTTTGTAAGCTATTTACTATCTTAATATTTTATACATAGATTACCTAAGTACACACTTTTTTGTACTCTCTCTCTCTTTTGTACTATTAATAAATTTGAACTATTTTATGCATTTGTATTATCATATTATAAACTTGTTGATCTCATTTGTATAACTTTTTATGATAATGCAACTCATGTATTTTTTGGTATGTTTTTAGGTTTTCACGGCCAAAAGTATTTTTGTTATTTATTTTTGGGGTGTTATGCCGTGTTTCGCTACCTCCTTCTTCAGCCAACGTTTCGGACAGCGTTACAGTGTCCATCATCAGGGCAGATGAGCCCATCAAGGAGGTAGCGAAACACGGCATAACACCCCAAAAATAAATAACAAACATGTATTTTTTATTTATTTTTCCATGTGCAACTCATGTATTTTATTTTTTTATTCCTCTGTTAATTTTGCTAACTTCTGTAACCCCTTGCTTTAGAACAAACTATTCATGATTAATTTTTAATTAAATGAAGACACTATGAGCGAAACTCAATCGAAAATCTGGAAACGTCACTGACACGTCAACTTCTATTTTTTTAATGTGAGTACCGCACAAGAGTCCCAACTGCTCCCGCCTAGAGCCAATAAGACTATGGCATCCCCAATTGGGGAATGTTGTGAGGCTAAAGGTAGAGGGGTGAGGAAGGAGATGGGGAAGAGGAAGATAGGGATGTACCTGGCTATTCAGATCTGGTCACCAAACACGGCTAAAGCCATTTTAACCAACGTTTAAATTCTGAATGGTGGTCTTACACCAAGGCGATACTGAGAGTATCTTCCACTCTGGAACGTTCCGCAAATATACTACATATTATTTTAAATGATTTAATTGTGAAATAACACGAATTAATCAAATACAATTTATTTGCCATGCCGGGATTCGATCCCACGACCTTCGAATTGTGAGTCAAGAGCCTTACCGCTAGACCACGCCGGCCGTCGTTGGAACTCTTGTGCGATAAATACTAGATATAGGCAAAATCACATACACGATCCTCACTTCTGAAACTTATATAAATTGAAGAAAGTGACAATTAAAGTGAAAGATTTTGAAACCTTTCGTTATTTTCTAACAAAGCGCTATTTTGTGATAAAATCAACTCAATGGCACTGATTTACTGTTTACCTAAATGTTGGCAGTGTGACTGTAAAAAATATTTCATGAATTTTATCACCTTATTGATTACTAAATGTTAAAAACTACATTCAACTACAAACATTAATTTTCTTATTGTTACGAGATCGGTTTCATCCTGCTATGGCCATTTTACTTGAAACCCTTAGAAAATTTAAACCGGTGTCAAGCGGATATACGTAAAAAAATAATATATTTATAGAATACTAGCGAGTTCCCGGCATGCGTTACAATGCCACTTACATAAAGAAATTGTTTCTCCCTGTTGGTCTTTTTGCATTTCCCTTTCACCTCACACGTTCCTCCTTCATCTTCCCCGCCTTTCCACTCCCCTCTTACTCTTCTCTCATTCCGGAACTGCCCCCTTCCCGCGTTCTCCTACTACCTTCATGTCTTTCCCGCATTCCTTCTCCCGGATTCACACTCCTTTCGTCCCTGCCGCTAAAGTATATGAATTATACTCAATTTTCAAACAACTTGGGCGCCACCTATTGCAAAATATTTTTTCAAATTTCATAACACCAGAGCTCACCAGTTTATATAGAAACCTTCGCAGGCGTGCGCACAACAACTCACCAAATTTTTAATAATCGGATGAATAGAATAGAAAAAAATTTAATGTGACAAATATCAACCATGTTTATATGTTGGGCACGCGTTTCGCGTGTTTCCCGACTATGCACCGGTGCCGGAAGGATCAATTACGCTTATTCATTGGAGCATCTTCCTTTGAAATACCGGTAGAACAAGGATAGCATTTCCACCCGACGCCTTTGATTTAAAGATTGCAATCCGTTTGTTAAGTTAGCAGAATCTATCAAACGGATCGCTCGTTTCTGCACAGAGTCGAGTGTTTTTTCAGGTATATTGGGGCTTCAGAACAGAGGAGGCTGCCAAATTCAACCGTGGGGCGTACTTGTGTTTTGTACAGGGTTAGCAGTTGTGTACTATTGAAGTATCTGCGGGCTCTGTATAGTGCGCCCAGTTTTTGAGAGGCTAACTTAACTCTGGCTTCGATGTATTTACTAAAATCAAAGGTTCGGACTTTGAAATTCTACACTAATATTAAAATTTTAATATGCACAAATCTTACCTATATTTGGAGGAACATTTCCAATACATAAGTGGTCTTTAAAGCCTCTCAAGGTTTTGCGGAATGAAGAAAAAATAATCAAATAATTCCTGGATCAACCACAAACAATCTTCCCGATTTGCCGATGCGCCACTTCAAAAGGCTCTTGACCTGGAATCCAATGCGATACAACCGTATCCAGTGTGGGGTGTGGGAGGAGGGCGGTGGGAGGTTTTTATAACACCCCAGCGCCCCCAGGGGCCCACCGACCCTCGCGTGTCCAAACACAATGCATGTGGTGAAAGGTAACCTACAGGAATTCTAGACAAATAAGTGTCTTCTGTTTCCTATGTTCTTGCTAATAGCACAATTTAATAACCAAGTATAGATATGGTTAGAAATATTTATAATATAGGCACAGTACAGCTCTTGAGAGATCCACCGCAATTGAATTGCATATCGCAGTAGGTATAATAATTAATTATTTTAACCATTCATAAATCAATATTACAATAAAAGAGCTCCATTAAATAATAGCACGTGTTCCATAATTTCTTCATGCATTTATTTGATGGCCTCCGTGGTCAAAGGGTGAGGCTCTCGAGTGTAAGTAACTTTTATTTGTTTGATTGTGTTATATCAAAATTTAAACATTTAAAAATAATGTCAGGTTTGCAGCAAGTTTTAGAGTGGAATATAAAAGAATTTCAGAATTAAAACGTTGCTTGAAATGGCTTCGGCCGACTAAACATGAATAGCCTGTTAGCAAGGTACTTTCCCCCTCCCTCTTCCCCTTTTGCTTTCTCTCTCTACTGCCTTCAGCCTAACAATATACTTCAATTGGGTAAACCATAGTCGCACTGGCTGCAGTCGGTTGAGAGCAGTTGGGACTCTTTTACGGTATTCACATGAAAAGATATTGATAACAATCATTCAATATTTTGGAATGTAAATTTTGGACAATTATTATGAATGTTTGTTATAAACGAAATGTTTGTTATAAACGAAATTAACTTTAATTAATTTATTGGGTACTTCTATCGTCGTGCGAATTGATCACAAATAACATTTAATCAAACATAATAACTTCAAAATTTGTCGATTCAATTCAATGTCTCGGTTAAATGCATCCCCGTGAAATGTAATTCACTCAACTCAAATTTACTATAAATTTAAGGGCCATTTTCAAAAATTGAAATCAGTTACGTAAAGAATTCTTACAAGTGGTAAAGTAACTCCCTGTAGTAAAAGATTTAAAAAAATTGAGCTATTTGTCAAGAACTAAGAATTCCCGTGATTTTTCACGGGTCTACTCTAGTATACCATTTTTTTGATAACCACTGGGTACATACTAAAACTTAAAAAATTTTTCAGCCTAATTTCAGATACCAAGGTAACATTTTGTGTCAAATGGTTCACCATCAATAATTAAAAAAAAGTTTTTTTTTAAGACTCGATCAATTTTGTCTAGTCAACACTAGCATGTCGGAATCAGTACGATTTCGATCAACTGTAAAAGATAATTAAAATAAAATTACGCGACTAGCAGCCATTAAAAATTCCGAGAATCTGACATAACGTTTGGTTGGGGCGACGCCAACAAAAATTAAGCAAAGCTCTCTTCAAATACTATGGATAATAGTCTGCATTTAAAATAATAGTTTGCAGCCAACTTTACGATGAGATAATTAGAACTAGAATTTTTATATTTTAACGATAACTCCATACTGGAGGCCCCGAAGAAAAGATATTTTCTTCAGGGCCTAGATCATCTTGGATGCTGTGTGGAGGGTCTCTTAAAGGAAAGGAAAGACAGGATGTTCTGGATAGGAAAAAAGGTATTAAGTGTGGGTAGGGATCTGGGGGTTATTGGGTACAGGAGTGACAGACTTATGAATCCATCCCTTCCAAGCAATGCAAGGCTGGGTCGAGAGAGGCTGAGTGGTCTCCCTCAACCAATCTTTCCCGATGTGGCCCGCCACGTAGTTGTTGGGCAGACCCACATGCCACATGCCACCAAAGAGGGTCTGAGAGGTCTGAGGGTCCAAGACAAACCTCACCCCATGATCCCGGGCATCCCTGCAAGATTACCTAATGCAGAGAACCACCTGGAGTGATCTACGGCAGAGGTGTTGGTTATCCGATAAATGGTTGCCGGGGCGGCGGTACCCATACCCGCCTCGAAAATTATATGAATATTGCAAAGCCAGCCATTTTCACATTAGTTCCATAGAGGACGCCCTGAGGAAAACAATGTCCCACGGAGCCTACGTCATCTTTGGAGATGCTGTGTTTAGGAAAATAAGTTCTAGGAAGAAACAAAGTATGAAAGACGATAGATCAAAGTTGGTGAGCAGACGCATCCGCCGCCATGACCCAGACAAACCTCACCCCATGAACCCGGGCACCCCTGCAAAGTCACCTAACGTAGCGAACCACCTGGAGTGACCTATGGTAGAGGTGTTGGTTATCTGATAAATGGTTTCCGGAGCGGCGGTACCCATACCCGCTTGCCAAATTAAGATGGAAGTAAAATTGAAGTTTCATGCAAAAGCCGCAATGATTTTATAACGTCAGAGCTCACCGTTTGAGAGTTTCAATAAATTTTATGTTTTTATAGTAAAGATCTTTTCATGAACGCGATTGCGAAAGTACCCAGGCGTTAGTAGAGTGATGGACTAACCAGAGTGTCCAGTTAACCCAGTGCCTACCCTCGAGGAATGCGGGGAGATGCGGGTAAATGCGGGTAAGCGGGTCTGATATAGTATTTATGCGGCGGATTGAAACTAATAGGTCTCCAAAGCAAAAAGTTGCCGGGATAAATTCCCAGATTGGGAATGAGTGACGTCACGGGCTAAACACGATTTATTACGCCGAGAAATAACCTGCCAAGGATACACTGCCCGCTGCCTGATGTACTCCCATCCTTTCTTTTTCTATTCCCCTCCCCACACCATCCAGTCTCACAGCAAACCCCGGGGATGCCATAGACCTAATGCCTTCACACGGTTGGAAACAGTTTTGTGACAGTTGGGCATATTTTTATTTTTGATTCATTAAATACTTACATGGTTACCTATATCCTAATCTAAAGCGGCCCTTAGACGTTCAATATTATAGTCAATATATTGTGGAATATATTGATAGACACGTTGCAACATTATTGTACAATAATTAGTCTTACTTTGTATCATCTTTCCATGCTATTAAATATGTTTTACTAACACCATTGTTTCAAGTTTATTATGTAAGTACTTGCATACTGCTTACTAACAACGTATGCAGGGACATTGGAGGTCTAGATTCGTTCTAAACTAAATGTAGGTTCGTTCTTTAAAAAAAAATACCTTGCGAGAGCCTTGAAGGAGTAACCATCTGTTACTTATACCGGGGCGTTTAAGTGGTACATAACACAATTATGTCTAATAATTTAGTTTACAACTCAACATGTCGAAAAGTAAAGCATGTGTGGCCATTGTTTTAGTCGTAGCTTTGAAAAAAAGAGAAAAAAACGCAGATGGACAAAAGAGTGGTTAAAAAATTGAAAAAATTACTCAATTTTTTATAAGAAAAACTCTCTTTTTATAACTTTTGAAGGTTATTCCCACCAATGTAATGTTCCCATTGAAGAAGAAGATAACAATAATAATCTAAACGAAAATATGAAAGAGAACAAGACATAGAAAAATAGAAAAAAGACAATGGTCGCAACTGTCCTCTAATCTAACCGGGACGTGCGCGTTAACCATTTTCGCTATTGCCACCTTCTGTCAAACCGTCATATTTGTCAATCCCCTATTTAAAATTTTAGAATTAACAATATTATCTTCAACTTTCAACTTCAATACTTTTTTCCATATTATGGGCTACTACCCTTTTTATTGGAAACAATCATTCTAAGAATTGGATAGCGTCCCGGATAAATATATCCGAATTTATTCATATGGAACTATTGACTTTATAAAATTAATTGGACCGGTCAGTGGTTGAGTGGGCATCGCGTTTGGGTCCCACCCGGGCATTGCGTTTTTGATTCCTCGGCTGGCTAAGTCCTCCATCACGACTCAAAGCAACATTTTCGAATCCCAGATTCCTACCCATCCCTCAAATTTTTTCCCTTCCCATAACTTCCTATCCTTCATTTTCTAAAAATACCCTCTTCACAGCGTCCCCATCAGGACCCCCCGTGTAGGCTCTACACATTGGCTCAATGTTAAAAAAATATATATACATGTTCGACAATTGCATTTAACTGACTAAATAGAGTAAATCAATAAATATGCCTTTCCTATATTCTATAATATAATACGTAATAATAATAATAATAATAATAATTGGACAATTTGTAGAGCGCCGTTTTTGTGAAAAACCTGTCAAAAATGTGAAACAAGACAAAAATGAAATGTTCATACTTTGGCGAAAATACTCAATAATTACATCCACTAAATAAACCCATCCCTTGTATTGTTAAGAGATAGATCTACGTTATTTTTCTTAATGAAATAATGTCGAAAATACAACAGAAAGCCTAACAGAGAAGCCAACGTAATCAAAACGTCAAAACAAAATCCCTCGCAAAATTGTCTATGATTCAAGTATGAAGCAGGGGCGTGCCATACATAGACTACAGATAGAGGCTGGAAAGCTGTGCACGCGCCCCAAGAAAAGAAAAAGAAAATATCTACCCGTACATGCATTTTATCCACTCCTTTCTTGTTACTATTTCCGCTTGATAAAACAACTTTAAGTCTTTAGACCCATCCTGTACGTTGCAGAATAATTGTTGTGGGCCGTACAGGTTTTTCATTTACACAAATTTAATTTATTCAAACTGCTATTCTATTCAATCTAATATATAATACTGCCGCCATGGGTGGAACCACAGTGCCCTACTTTAATGTTTCAAAGAATAACTGTGTTTCTACTTATGACAGAAGGAAAACACCTTTTCAAAAGTATGCGAACCCTTCGGCACATGTTCCAATAGTGAGATGTTCTCAAAACGCAATTACTAACCTTTTTACATACACGTTTGTTACTGGTTTTTAACATTTTCTGTATTACTGGAACTTTGTTTAGGTAAAGTGTAATCATTTGTGTATGTGGAGAGTGGATGCGAATGATGGCAGGCATGGTCTAGCGGTAAGGCTCTTGACTCGCAATCCGAAGGTTGCGGAATCGGCCTGTCAAATAAAATTTATTTGATTAAATTGTGTTATTTCACAATAAATTCATTAAAAATAATATACAGTATATTTGCGGCACGTTCCAGAGTGGAAGATACTCTCAGTATCGCTCTGGGTAAGACCACCGTTCAGAATTGACACTTGGCTTGAAATGGCTTTAGCTGTGTTTGGTGACCAGATCTGAATAGCCAGGTACTTCCCCACTTTTCTCTTCCCCATTTCCTTCCACTCCCTACCACCTTCAGCCTCAAAACATACCCCAATTGGGGATGCCATAGTTTCACTGGCTCCAGACGCGAGCAGTTGGGATTCTTGTGCGATATTCATATTAAAAAAAGTCAAATTTGTGTACGAGAATAGAAATAAATAAATAAAAATAAAATAAAATAAAATGGTTGAAGAATCTGTCAACCATGTTCAAATTGGGAGACGAGTATGGGTAACACCGCCCCGGAAACCAATAATTGGATAACCAACACCCCTGCCATAGGTAACCCCAAGTCCTTCGCTACGTTTGGCGACATAGCAGGGCTGCCCGGGTTCATGGGTGAAATTTTCTAGGTCCTGGCGGTGAATGAATTTGCCCATCTACTGCGTGATGGGCCGGGCCGGGAAACTGGTTGAAGGAGACCCAATTTCTACCCAATCCTGATACTCTTTTCCTTCCCAGAATTACCTATATTTCTTTTCCCTCAAAAACCTCTCCACTTAGGATCCCTTAATATGATATAAGCCCTAAGGGAATTTGTTTCTGTGTGGAGCTGATTTAAAAACCTAAAATAAATTAAAAAAAACCCATCCAAAAATGAAAAGTTATATTTTTGATTAATGTAAATATTTTTAAACTTAACTAATATGATAAATTGTTTTTGGTATTTTTTTTTTATGAAATAAAATCAGTTCGAGAAAGTCGTGTGATTTTAATGTAACATTTCTCAATTGAAACAATAAAGGTGCGAACACTTCTGAAACGACGCGCGATCTGTTTTTCACACATAATTCAGGATTCAAATTGGAATAACACATTTTTGAGGGCAATCATTTTCTCAGACAAAAACGCGGGCAAATTGTCAGGGACCTGTGCAAAGGAGACGCACCTATACCGCCCGACGAGAAGAAGCTAGCGACATGCGATTGAGAGTGGAATGCGACATGTGGCCTAGGGTTGAGCCTCTGCAGTGCTGAAACGAAAAAAAAACGCCAAGCAAACTACCCCAACGAGTAAAAAAAACTAATTTTCCGCAGAACTTTTCCCGGCAGCAATAAAAGAAAAGTTTCCCTTTTTGCGTATTGTTATTTTACTGAAGCTTTTGCAAAGAGCGGCAGAGCGGGACAGATTCTCGATTCGGGTCTTGTTGAAAGCTGGTGCGAGCGAGACGAGCGTATGGTACGAATGTTTGCCGCTTGACCCACAAACCCAGATTCACCTGAAAATGCGGCGATGCCGGCTCGCTCGGGCCTGCCGACTCCGCGCTGCGTTGCCGTTAAGATTACGGCAGTACTCCGAGTAGGTACTAGGTACCCGTACAGACAATCATTTTCTTTATGGCTGTATAATATCAGGCCTACCGAACCTACCGCAAAAAGAGAATAAATTTAAAATTCGTCAAATAAAAACTGAATTAAGAATTGCGTTAATTTATCAGCTTTTTTATAGGAGTCATATTTTTTAGAATTTTAACCCCTAAGTTTAATTTGTTCGGTTTTCGAAACAACTCGGTATCTCCCTTACTACCATGGTTAGAAATATGATGCAAACGGTGTTAGAAAGAGAAAGCACCAAGCTTTGTATTCAAATCTAAAAATTAACGACAGCATAATTAAAATGTACACCTCTATGAATCCAAAGTTTCCCGCCGCAATTTTAAAATAAATTATGGAACTTCGGAAATTTTTTAAAATAATTATTTTTACACGAGAAAAAAAGAGTGCGTTATCGATAATGTTTGTAATACATTAAAGGGGGTATTCTAGTCTAGAAGCATGAATTGTAGGTGTTTTTTCAGATGCAATTAAAAAAAGACCAATCATTATATCTTACCAAATATTTACTAAACATCAAATAATTTACAATTTTTTTTTTTTTTAAATACAGGATGTTGAAGTGGGGGGTCTCAAAAATATGGCGCGCCCTGGTTGACACGATTGCAACGTAATTTGAAAAAAAAAAAAAAATTTAATCCAAAAAAGCCTCTATGGCACCAACCTCGGAGAAGTCATAATTTTTTTTTTCGCAAAATGGCGGCTGTGTGAAATAAAAAGACGTCTTTTACCAGTTTTTTTGACTTTTCTGATTTTTTTTAGAAAAGTAAACATTAAAATTTTGTTATAGTTCTGGTTCATGCGATAAAGTAATGTATAGAGAAGGCTCACACCAAATTTTAAGTAAATTGGTTTAGTAGAACTTGAGATATCGTGTCAACCGTCTCGAAAAAGTAGTCTTGAGAAAAATTTTGTTCTATTTAGATTCCGTCTAAACCGCGACATTAAAATGGTTGTAATTTTCAAAATAATGCGAATTTCGAAAAATCCTTTAAAAAGATATATTTGAATATTTAAACTTTGGAAATATGAAGAAAAAAAATGTTTTTGTTTATTTAGAATACTGCCTTAACCTGTATATGATATGTATTCGTTTATGTTCGTTATCAGTAATTTTAGTTAGAAAATTGCTTGTTGAGCTATTTTCAAAATTTTTGCATTAAAAAATTAAATGTTCATTTTAAATTATAAATTTTGAAAGCGTATTTCACACACTTTCAAAAACAGTTTTTAGTTTTTGAATGCGTTCATAAATATTCCATTTATTTGAATTTTATTGCAAAGCCGAAATATTTTGACTTTTCGACAAAATACGCTCGAGGCCTGAGTGTTTAACGGCATGGGGCGCATTCCTCACCCCGCGAAGACGATAACGTTTGAGGGCAGAAATAACACAAATAACGGTTTAGTGTTATTTCGTGAGATGGGCACATTAATTTTCAAAACATAAAAATTCTTTATATTCGGTCTGGCGGAACAAATTATAAGAGTTATGTAATGCTTTTAATTTAAGTCTCGCGCCGGCTATTAATGTTGTCGAGTTGGTAAGAATCGGGCCAGTACCTGCCCACAGAGTGGTGACAGCTTGTACTAATGCAGATGGTCCTTCGAGCGGGATTTAAAAAAATATATATTAAGCTGTAATTTAATAATTAAGTAAAACATTGAGGCAGTAAATGACCGTCATAATTTAAAGTCATTGAATTTTACATAACTCGCACTATAAATTTAAGGTAACAATTTCACGTATTTTCGCGGTAGAACTATTTCGTAATTCTCAAAGTAGGTGAAATCGCCCCTTTTGGGGCGTTGGAGTGATTCGAGAGGGGGTGGTTAGGTTAAGGGTAACATCGGGGAATCTACGGTCAGAATTGCAATAAAAAAGCTTTTTTTAAAAGAAAAAATTCAAAATGCACTCTTAATATGCCGTATCCTCGCTCGAAAAGAAGAAGATAGAGAGATATTTAATTACGAATGTTGGAGAGATAAGATTTAAAACGCCGAAATTGAAGCGAAAATTGTGAAAATGTTCAATAAAATACGATTCGTTTAGAATAAAGCAAAAATCTCGTTCTAAAACAACATACAAAGAAACACTGTGATTTTTTCATACGTATAACTTGTTAAATAATAGAGAAAGACGTGAAAATAAAAATTTTCGTAGCATACTTTGCGATTTTTTTCTATCGAGGGAATTTTATGTAATTTACGTTTCGGCGTGGTGAATGTAAAGATGTTATCTTAAAAAATAACAAATATTTTTTTAAGAGCTTAAAAACTTAAAATGTTCAAAGGAGATATGCAAAAAATCGATAGAAATTCGGGTAGCGGTGGCTTAAGCAATGCAGTTTCGGCTTCATTAGGTGTTTTTATTTTTAATCCAACAATCGATCAATTCGTCGCTTTATATATTATAAATGTGTTTTAAATTTTACGCCATTGATAAACAACCCACCCAAAGATCACCCCAATAGATCCGCTAAATCTGTGTTTCTATTACTAACTGCATGCACACTAGGTACAAGCAAGTGTTTGAAATACTCAGCCCTGGTATTGTTACTTATTATTTATTACATTTAAATGTAAAAACAATATGCTTCATCATATACTTTTCCATTACGGTTGAGTAAAAATATTTAATTACTAGCTGACCTGGTCACGCATAGCTGTGGCTAACGAAACACAACGCCATCTATTGAATGGTTACCCAACCTTTTGACTCACATCGCCATCTGTTAATTTGCATACAAATCAAATTCTCACCGCCTGCATTTCTTTTTATTGCTCGTTTTTCTTAATGTAGGCATAGCATTTCTGACTTTATGGATTGCTTGCCGCTGTTTGCCACAGCATATGGAAAGGAGATTGTTCCTGTTTGGATATAAATATATATATTTTTTACATTGGCTCCACACAGGTGGCCCTGAGAAAAATAATTCCCTCCAGGGCCTATGTCATCTTTGGGGATGCTGTGTGGAGGGTTTGGAAGTACTGGGAAAGAAAAATGGTAGGAATCTGGGGGTCAGTGTGTCCAGGAGTGACGGATATATGAATCTATCCCTCCAACTGCGGTACAAGACGACGTTTCGAGAGAGTCCTGATGGAGAGGTAAAAAAGTGTTCCACAACCAGTATCTATTGATCTGGCGTGCAACCCAATTGGTGGGCAGACACACCTGCCGCTAAGATCCAGATAAACCTCACCCCGTGAACCCGGGTACCCCTGCTAAGTCACCAAACTTAGCAAACCACTTGTCACGACCTACGGCGGATCTGTTGGTTATCCAATAAGCGGTTCCCGAGACGGCTCTACCCATTCCCACCTCCCAAATAATAATATTATTAAATTTGATTTACAATTACATTTACATGATGGCCGGCGTAGTCCAGCGGTTAGGCTCTTGACTCGCATTCCGAAGGTCACGGGATCGAATCCCGGCGTGGCAAATAAAATTCAGAATTGAAACGTTGCGTGAAATGGCTTTAGCCGTGTTTGGTGACTAGATCTGATTAGACAGGCACTTCTCACCTTCCTCTTCCCCATCTCCTTCCCATCCGCACTAACTTCAGCCTCACAATGTACCTCGATTGGGGATGCATAGTCTCACTGGCTCCAAACGGGAGCAGTTGGGACTCTTGTTCGGTGTTCATATTAAAATAAAACATTTAAAAATTTTAAAAATTCTTCGAATGTAATACAAAATCAATCAACAGAATGCAGCCCGAAAAACACCGGGAATTCAGCTAGTTATCAAGTTATATATTTGGCTATTTTGTACGGTAAAGAGTTAACTAGATATAGATAAACTCACACCACTTAGTCACCCCTCCTAAGTTCTTAAATACGATTTGCGGCTTTGGGGGTCAAAGGCCTACATTTTTGATGCAAATTGATATCTCTCCGCACGCAATATGGCCACAGTCGCAACCGCAAACCTTAACGGAACCGGAACCGCTAATGTCGAAGGGTTTAAACATGTCAAATATTCATTGCGTTGTGTTGGTAGAGGGGAAGTTATGCATATTTATGTTGGAAAATCATAACGACTTTGTGGTCCAGTGGATTCAATTTTAGTTAGTTCTCAGCGTGGTTCAATGATAATACTTGGGTCGTTCTTCTTTTTAACCTACATAAAGTTGTCTCCACCAGTTAGTGGAGAAAAAGTCAATAAAATTACCAATATTTTTATTTTATAATTACTTTAAAATCTATTGTACTAAAGACGTAACGACTGTGTGCGTTTAAAAAAAAGTGTTTTTATTTTCGTGGTAAAAATTACGTTACAGAGTTGTAACTCCTCGTGATAGAAGTTTATTTCATACAAATCACAGTTGTCTTCCGCCACCTCGACTTGCGTATATTCCATAATTTTACAAAAAAATGATTAAAACTATTATTATATATTAACTTTTTTTAAACTCCAAAAGGTATAACCTATCAAGTAACAGATATTATTATTTTTTATGATGTTTAATAAAAAAATTTAAAAATCTCAAAAATTGTCTCCGACAACTTTTATGTTGTACGTTAATTTTGTCACGTGGGTTGTCATTCGAAATAGGTATACACGCAGCTCGTGTTTGTCACCCCCAATAGGCATTTTAGGCCTCCTTCCCCTAAGCTACAATTTTCCATCTGAAATCCAGAGAAAATTAATTTATAGTAAAAACAAAATGTGACAGAGTGGTGGAAATGTGACAGTGGTAAAAATTATGTAAGAAATGCGACAGATTGGTAAAAGTTATGTAAGAAGAACAACCCACTTACATTTTTATTTGGAAAGTTTTGATATTCAAATTAGATGGTAGGTATGGGTACCGTCGCCCCGGGAACCTTTTATTGGATAACCAACACCCCTGCTAAAGGTCACCCCAAGAGGTTCGATACGTTTTGTGATTTAGCAATGGTGCCCGGGTTAATGGGGTGAGGTTTGTTTAGGACTTGGAGGCGAACGCGTTTGCCTGTCTACTGTGTGGCGGGCCGGATCGCGAGAGATTGGTTGAAAGAGACCTAGCCTAGACTTCTCCAGTCGAACTCTTGACCCATCGGCTTGCATCGCAAAAGGATAGATGGATTCATCCTTCTGTCACTCCTGGACACGCTGACCCCCAGATTCCTACCAGCATTCCCAAAGATGACAAAAGCCATGAGGAATATTTTTCTCTGAGCCTCATGTGTGGAACTAGAGAAAAAAAATTTTTGAAAAGGGAAATGAAGATAAAGAGAAAAATCGATAGGACAGAAGTGTTTTTGTGACTAAAGTAAGGTAATTTTTATCTCACTATCGATAAAATATAAAATATCGATTAAGTCGATAAAATATTTTTATCGATAAAAATATCGATAAATTATTTTGCGAATATCGATTTTTTTTCTGAACAGAGGAACAATTATTTTATTGGCCATGTTTTTGGTAAGTTTGCAATATCAGATGTCTTTCAAGATGGAGTAAAACATAAAACTTGGTTGGTTTTCTGTTAAATGACTTTTACATATGCAAAATTATTTGTCTAATTCCAACACAAGTTCATATTTCTAAGTGAATATTTTAATCAGTTCCCACAACATATTACTTAAGTGAAAATAATTCAACTTTTCCCTCTACGTAATATTATTTAAGTTACTATACGCTTTCCCTCAACATATTCCTTAAGTTCGCCTCTTCATATTGCAAGTTAACATAATTAAAAACTTTCTTCCAACATATTACTCAAGGGAATGTAATTTAACATTTTCCTCCAACATATTACTTAAGTGAATATAATTAACCATTCCCCCTCAACATGTTACTTAAGTGACTATAATTATATTGTCCCGTAACATATTACTTAATGAAGATAATTTTAAAAATTCCTCCAGCGTATTACGTAATCATTATCATTAAACACATTACTTGATAATCATGAATATCATTAAACATTTTCTGCCAACAAATTACTTAAGTAAATATAATTAAACATGTTTAATACAATTTCTTACTTAAGTGAACATAAAAATTTTCCCCCAACCTAAAACTTTAGTGAATATAATCAAACATTTTCGCTCAAAATATTACTTAAGTGAATACAATTCAAAATTTTCCCTTAACATAAGTGAATATAATTAAACATTTTAAACCAACATATTACTTATTTTTCAATTTGGGAGGCAGGAATGGGTACCGCCGCCCCGGAAACCTTTAAAATTCAGATCTGGTCAACAAACACAGCTAAAGCCATTTGAAGGTTCAATTCTGAATGACGGTCTTACGCCAGGGCGATAACTTAGAGTATTATTCACTCTGGATCGTGCCGTAAATTTACGTTTAAATGAATAAATTTATGTTCAATTTGGGAGGCGGGAATGGGTACCGCCGCCCCGGAAAACTTTATTGGATAACCAACACCCCTGCCACAGGTCACCCCAAGTGGTTTGCTACGTTTGGTGATTTAGCAGGGGTGCCCGTGTTCATGGGATGAGGTTTGTCTAGGTATTGGAGGCGGATGACCAGGACTCACTGAACCCCAGATTCCTACCCACCCCTTAAACCCTTTTCCTTCCCAGAACTCTTCTCTCCTCCTTTTCATAAAAAAAACCCTCCACACAGCATCCCCAAAGATGACATAGGCTCTAGTGGAAATAATTTTCCTCAGGGCCTCCTGTGTGGAGCTCATGTAAAAAAAAAGTGAATACAATTAAACATTTAAATCCAACAAATTACTTAAGTGAATATAATTAAACATTTTAACCCAACATATTACTTAAGTGAGTATAATTAAACATTTTATCCCAACATATTACTCAAGTGAATATAATTAAACATTTTAACCCAACAAATTACTTAAGTGAGTATAATTGAAAATTTTTAATACAATTTCCCCCCTACCTCTAGCCATCCTCATTAATAATGCAAGACGCGATTGCTCGTCGATAAATACAGAGAAATCTGCCCCGGACTATCTCGGATCAGTGGCGTGTCTCGGAGCGAACTTTAAGACAGCCCGCCGGGGGTAGGTGGGGGGCGAGCACAATGGCCCGGGGGGCGGTAGGGGAGGCGCTGGAGGGGGCGGGGGCACTCGATTCAGAGTATCCACTAGAAGGGAGACACATTTTAATGGACACCGAAGGAATTTTTCGATACGAGTCATCTCCGCTTTGTCGTGAAGTTTGTTGTTAGGTTCGAGGTTGTTGGTAGAAGAGCTTAGAGAATTAAAATCTGTATAATTATATGGTTTTCTGTTTTATTTTTTCTCTTGTGGGGAGCGGTGTGGCATTCGTGTCAGAATACTTCACAGGGAATGGGAGGGGTAGGTTATGGGGAAGAAGAATATGGAGACGTAGATATCCGTTTATTCAGATCTGGTCACTCGTCATTGACGCCAGAAGAGCTATTCTCTAACTTTTGTGAGATCGAGATAGATCTCAGGCGAGATCTCCTGTCAAATTTGTGATTTTCTACGGCTGTTAAATGAATAAATTACCACGCATACTTGCAGGAATTCGTGTTTAAAATGATCTAAAATAAGATACGTGACAGCTCACAGCTGAAATTTTGACATCGGCCGATAGAAAAAGCAAATAACAGCCGTAGAAAATCACACAAATCTGACAGCACTTCTCGCGAGAGAACGATCTCTTATCACAAATTTTAGGGAATAGCCTTTCTGGTTGAAAATATATTATAAAAACTGTACATCCGATTTGCATGCATTAAGTCTTAAATTGTTCAAAAATCCAGTCTCTATGGCACCACGTGGGGATTTTTTTTATAAAATGCTCCCTTCAATTTTTTTTTTATGAACGATGAATGTTTTCCATAAAAAATCGAAAATAAATTTCACTCGTCCGCTATTTATATCAAAATCCCCCTGCATGGTGACATAGACACTGGATTTTCGAACAGTTTAAGACTTGGTGCATGTAAATCGGATGTATAGTTTTTTTTTTAATATGGTGTCAACAAGGTTGAAAAACGTGTTAAAAAAGTTTCAAGAAAAACGCATTCAAAGTTTTGCTGAAAGACAATTCAACATACAAACTGTTTCAAACGGTTTCGGATTTGAATTTCTTTAAAACATTTGATGAGCAACATTTTTAACTGATGCATATTTGAAAATATGAAATAAAAAAATTAAATAATTTTTTTTTGCAGTGTTCTGGTGCCTTAAAGCCTTGTTCAGGATTTGATTGAGGGAAAATGGACCCAAACCCTACCACTGTGGTTTTAGACAAAGGGTCGAGAAAGTCTGGTTAAAAAGGTCAAAGAGTCTCCTGCAACCTCTTTCAAACCGGCCTGCCAAGCAGTTGGTAGACGGACACATCCGCCACCAAGACCTGGACAAACCTTATCTCATGAACTCGGGCAGTAGTTTAGGAATTGTAACAAAAGTAGGATCTGAATTCCCCATATAAGAAATTATAAAATTTGTCCAAAGAAACGTCACTTTTTCAATGACATTTTTTTTTACATACTTTCTTCAGGCAGGTAGGTACCATAATACAGAAAAAAATGTGATTTAGAAAGTCCATATGAACAAGAGGAATTCACGTCTGAAAATTGAATCTTTATTGAAACGTCAAAGGACACCATCTTAAAACGGACACGGAACGTTAAAACCAATTTAAAGACAGACGAAATGCCAAACTATCGAGTTAAAACCGGACATCCCATGCTAAGTCAAAAGAGATAAGCAAAAATTGATTTTCAGTTCTGTAATTCCAGCGATGCAGCGTGCATACCAAGAACTGGTGAAAAACAGGTAAATCCATACCAGTCTCCGACTTTTTGGTCGCGTAATTACCTACTTTTAACAATCAGTTGTTAAAAAACGAAATCAAAAGATTCAACATTTTAAATGAGTACACCTTTCCGGGGCAAATAGCGGGGAAATATGGCGGATCAGACTGGTTAAGTACCCAAATAATAATTCTCACTAAAAGCCTCTAATAAACCGCTAAAATTATATAATCCCCTTCGTCTCCCCGTCACGTAAATGGCTGTTTGAATTCAGCACAATGAACGAGGTGACGGAAAATTAAAGTTGCCTGGAATGATTAAAAATTATGAAGCAATTATCGGGAAGGTAAAGTTAGCGGATCCTGTTCGGAATGGGCGGGTAGGTGCTGTCTTCAAACGGGCGAGCTATATATTATTATGTTCTAGTCTATTACAGTCTCATAGCTGGCAACACAGGAATCTCTGCAGCGAAATTGAATATTAATTTGAATCGGTTCGATCCTGGCGGCGAAAATTAAAAGTTTAATTAAAACGTTGTTTTTTTTGTTTGTTTGAACTTTAATGAAGATGTGTGTGATTTTTTTTAATTAACTCCACACAGGTTGCCCTGAAGAAAACAATTTCCAGCGAGAATGTCATCTTTGCGGATGCTGTGTGAAGGGTCTTTTTAGGTAAATGAAGAGGAGAAAGTTCTGGGAAGAAAAAACATATGATCGGTAATTATATGAATATCATACGAATACCATAAGAGTCCCAACTGCTTCCGTATGGAGCCAGCGAGACTGGCATCCCTAATTGGGGTAAGTTGCGAGGCTGAAGGTGGTGGGGAGGAGAAAAAATGGGGAAGAGGAAGATGGAAAGTACCTGGCTATTCAGATCTGGCCACCAAACACGGCTAAAGACATTTCAAGCAACGTTTCAATTCTGAACGGTGGTCTTACACCAGGGAGATACTGAGAGTATCTTCGACTCTGGGTAATATGGTCGGTCAGTGGTTGAGTGGGCATCGCGTTTGGATCCCACTCGGGCGTCCCGTGTTCGTAGTAGGGGATTTTCAAACATTTGATTGGTTATTCGTGACCCGGAAATGTTTGTCTTTTTAAAAAAAAAAATAATAGGAATCTGGGGGTTAGTGTGTCCAGGAGTGACGGACGTATGATTCCTCTACGATGCTAGGCGATGGGTCGATAGAATCTGGCTGGGGAGGACAAAAGGTCTCCCTCAAACAGTCTCTTCCAATCCGGCCCGCCACGCAGTGGATACATGAATCCAACGCCAAGACCACTTAGGTGACTACTAGCTAACCTAGTGATCTAGTGCAGGGGTGTTGGTTTTTCAATAAATGGTTCCCGGGGCGGCAGTACCCATCCCGCGTTCAGAATTTTTAAAGCTATTTCAAGCAAGGTTTCAATTCAGAATAGCGATACTGAGAGTATCTTCCATCCTGGAACATTTAATTTTTTTACATGAGCTCCACACAGGAGGCCCCGAGGAAAATAATTTCCCTCAGGGCCTACGTCATCTTTGAGGATGCTGTGTGGAGGGTTTTTTTTAAGGAAAGGAAATCTGGGGTTCAGTGTGTCCAGGTCATCCGCCTCCAAGACCTAGACAAACCTCACCCATGAACGCGGGCACCCCTCCTAAATCACCACTTGGGGTGACCTATGGCAGAGGTGTTATCCAACAAAGGTTCCCGGGGCGGCGGTACCCACTCCCGCCTCCCAAAATGAAACATCCCACAAATATATCTTATATAGTTTTTAAATGATTAAATTAATAACACAAATCAATCTAATAAAATTTTCTTGCGAACACCGAAATTTCAACCCGCGACCTCCGGAACGTTAATCGTGAGTCTTACCTCTCAACCACGGAGGTCTGTTTTGTTGCAATGTTTTGGTCTTCGCTAATGGCGCATTCGCACCTGAACTATTCTGTGAGTTTGTACAGTCAATAATTTAGAGAACGAAAGTTGTTCATTCGACTTTGGGTTTCTGTTCCACAGAAAAGCCTATTCTCGCGGCATCTATTTCAAAGATTCCATGAAATAGATCAAATAATAGACCAAAAAAATCACATTATAAAAATATCTAAAGCTAAAGTTTTTTGAAGTAATTGGACGAGTCTTTTTTCAGACTAATAATATTTTTGGCACGGAAATTTACGAAAAGGTTTAGTTTTTAAATAATAAAAAATATACAAGTGTGCAGTTCACACGCGGTAGAAGTGAAATTGTCGTCCATCCAATCTCAACCAATAGGAGCCATGAAAAGTGAGCGCATAATCAAAGTGACCAATGCGGTAGGTTTCATTCTATATTGCTGGTTAAATCCTACAGGTATATGTGTTGGTCTCTTTTTAGTGTCGTTTTTTCGTTTCCATGATGTTAAAGAAGTTTCATTTCAAAAAAATACAAGTGTGCAGTTCACACGCGGTAGAAGCGAAACCTTCAGAAAACTAAAGTAGACAATAGTGGGAAGACTACGAAGCAAAGGGGAGACCGATTTTTCTATCTCATTCTCTCGCAGACTAAATCCTATAGATGTATGTGTTGGTTTCTTTTTAGTGTCGCTTTTTCGTTTCATCGAGTTTCAAATCAAAACGATGACAAAGAAGTTTCACTTAAGTGTGCAGTTCACACGTGGTAGAAGTGAAACTTTCAGAAAATTTAAGTAGACAATAGTGGAAAGGCTACGAGGCACCGCACAAAGAGGAGACCGATTATTCTGTCTCATTTTCTCGCAGACTAAATCTTATAGATGTATGTATTAGTCTCTTTTTAGTTTCGCTTTTTCGTTTCATCGAGTTTCAAATCACGACGGTGCTAAAGAAGTTTCACTTCAAAAATGCAAGTGTGCAGTTCATACGCGGTAGAAGTGAAACCTTAAGAAAATTATAGTAGACAAGAGTGGGGCGGCTACGAAGCACTGCACAAATAGGAGACTGATTATTTACGAAACACCGCACACAGAGGAGACCGATTATTTTATCTTATTCTCTCGCAGGCTAAATCCTACGGAAGTATGTTTGTCCCTGTTTGTTCCTAGAATGCGATTTAATACATTTAGTCTGTAAAATAATATCATTTATAATATTCATTTTATTTTAGTCATTTAAGTTACGCGTAGTTTCTCCTTTTAAAATGTGCAAAATGTGCAAACAAAATATTATCTCACGGTTTCATGAATAAGGTCCAAACCTTGAATAATATGGCTGGTATCATATAAATGCATTCCCTTGCAAATTTGGGACAAATTCCTTTATTATTTGTAAAGTCGGTACTTTGAATAAGTACCCTCAAATAACACCTACTTATGTTTATGACACTCCCTAGGAGAAGTGTCTGCTGGCGGCTTTAGCCCTAAGTGAAAAAAGTAATAAAATTTTGCAATATTTGTTAATCCCTGTAATATTAAGATGTATTTTT
This sequence comes from Glyphotaelius pellucidus, assembly GCA_936435175.1. Lineage (NCBI taxonomy): Eukaryota > Metazoa > Arthropoda > Insecta > Trichoptera > Limnephilidae > Glyphotaelius > Glyphotaelius pellucidus. Next base: position 26,723,983 of record OW386559.1, read on the forward strand.
ATTGGTAGGCCTCTAGGGCCGACTTTTAGGTAATTGTTTTATTATTGTCTGTAAGTTAGATTTTAAAATTAGTGTGGGAACTGCTAAAAATGTATTTTCTCATCATTTTTTTATGTACCATGTTTTTGTAAGATTACTTTAAATAACCACGAGGTTGATATGGTTGAGTTAGTATTGTTTTGACGGTGAAACGGGAAGGTACATGTTGTACCTTCGGAGTTATTTAATCAAACTCGAGCATGGGGGGTACATATAGGTGCCTATCTCCAGTAGAGTGTTGTAATCAATCTCTGATCTGAGGGGTACATGGGTGCCTGTGTTCAGTAGAGTGTTGAGATATCGAGGGAAATAAAGCCTTCGATATTTGTCGGTGTGGTGGGGTCTTGGAGATCACTATTTTCACCAGTATTGTATTTTTATTTAATAAATTGTGTTGAAGAATAACAAGAAGTGTTTTCCTGCAAATTCCATCGAGTTGTGCTTTCGTACCACGATAGTAAGAAACATATGGTCCTTCGAGCCGGATCGAGAGCACAGGCATCATGGAAACGGGACGACAATCGAAGATGACATCCATCTGCGGTAGCAAGGCGGGGTCCAGCACCAGCTGGTCGGAGGCTCAAATGAAAGCAGCAGCTACCAGGGTGCACATCACCAGACGAAGGGCCCGCCTACAAGCAGAGTTCGAGGAAGCAAAGACTTCCGAAGCAAAGGCAAATGCTGAAAAGGTGCTCGCGGAAGCAAGGACTTCCGAAGCAAAGGCAAAGATGGCTGCTGAAATGGCGGTCCTGGAAGCAGAGGAGCAGTACTCAGCAATGGTTCTGAAAGTTGCATCAAGGACTTTCCGACGGACTCAGGACGATCGAGTTAATGACTGGGTGGACCAGTCGAGCCACGGATCACTGTCACGACTTGGAGAATGCGATGAGCAGCCTCTCCTAGTTCAAATGGAGCAGCAACAGGAGCTGCTCCGTGATGGGCGGTTCTCGCCTGCAAGTACATCACATCAGGAGCCCTTGGAAGGGCAGTCTCTCCCATCACAGTTAGAGGATCGGGCAGAGAAGAATATTCCGCTGCACTTGGAACGGCGGATGGAGCAGCAACATGGTGGGCGGTACGAGCTACTCCCTACCAAAGGATCATCGCACCAGCAGCCCTTGATGGGGCAACCTCTTCCGCTGCAGTCGATGCAGCATCAGCAGCCAGGCAGTAGCTGCTGGGAACAGCCATTCGGTGAAGCAGGGCAACGCGACGGACCGCAGCATCCTGAGATACACGGCCGATTACAGAGGCAGGCGCCTGAAATAACTGAAGACCGTCTCGCGGAATCAATCGGTAAGGCTATGTTTTTATATGATACCAGGCCCATAATTAGATATTTTCCCGCTTTTAACGGCAAACCGATTGACGAATTTATAAGAATTATTATTTTGTTTGTTTTCTTATGTAGACAATACTAGTTAGTGGAAGAAATGAAATCCCCAGATATGGGGAAAACGCAAACAAAAGTAGGGAATAATGCAAACATTTAGGGAAAACAAAGGCTGCATTCTCTTATATCTTTTATGACTGTTTTATTAGGGTTTTGATGCCTGAACGTTGGAATTTTCATCAGCTATTCGTCCATAAGGTTGGCAATACGACAAGAATAAAGAAGAAATAGGGCCCCAACAGCGTCATTTGAACACGGATTATGCATTACGGCGCAGAATTACGTAGTAAGGATTATTAAGACATTTGGAATTGAATACTGTGATGGGGAAATCATCAAAAAAGAGACGCGGTTGTAATTGAACCGGTTAGAAATCTTGAGCTATTAAAAGGAACTTATGCTCGACCCATTTCGGACAGTTTCATACAAATCTTAAATTTAGATTTGAGATCAAAATACCCAACCAAACTGAAAAATTATTTTTGTAATCAAAAGGTGTATCAAATATTTAGTACGGATGGGAGCTATTTTATTTATTTTTGCTTTAAATTATAAGACACAGGCCATTAAAATTTTAATGTTTCATGATTTTAGAGGCAACTTGGGCAATTATTTGTAAGTAAATCAAAAACACTAAAAAAATAATTTTACTTTGTTTATTTTAAAAAAACAATGAAAAGTAAAATAAAAAATAAAACATTGTAAAAATGCATTTTTTTGGTAGTAATTTTAATGTATAAACGACGATAGGTAATTTGTATCTTAAATTTACACCTATCAAAATGATTTTTTTTTCTAATTTTTGTTTTTTGTTTTTTATTTTGCATTTCATTATATTTTTAAGATAAATATAGTAAAATCATTTTTTTAATGTTTTTCATTTACTTACAAATAATTGCCAAAGTTGCGTCTAAAATCATGACTATAATCTTTAATGGCCTATAATTTAAAGCAAACATAAATAAAGTAGCTCACATCCGTACTAAATATTTGGTATACCTTTTGCAGTTTGGTTGGGTATTTTGATCTCAAATCCAAATTTAATATTTGTATGAAACTGGCCGAAATGGGCCGCGCATAGGTTCCTATTAAAGTGAATTTAATAGCATTATTATCTTCTTATAGTTTTGGGTATTCAGAAGTGCTGTGCTCCTTTCTTGAGCTAATTCTTCGGATAGCCTTGCAGCGTACAACTAAAGGCCCAAGAGGAAGATGATTTTCTCTAGTAAACAGATTTAATTTCGGGGTATTGACCGACTATTTTTTTACTTGTGCCAAACCTAAGCCATTTCTCATACGGTATTACCATTTGGAGAATGTTGTGAAACTAAAGAATGCGGCCTTCGTGGTCGAGAAGTAAGGCTCTCAAAGGTCGCGGTTTCAAATCCCGGCGTGCGTAAGTAAAATAGTGTGGGAGGTTATTTTTAAGGGAAGGGTGGAAAAAGTTTTGTGAAGTACACATGTATGTGGGGTGGGTAGGAATCGAGGGGTCAGTGTGTCCAGGAGTGACGGACGGTTGAATCCATCTCTCCCGCTGCGGCGCAAGACGATGGGTTGAGAGAGACTAGCTGGAGAGGCAAAAGGTCTCCCCGAATTGGACTTTCCACGCATCTGATGGGTAGGCGCATCCGCCGCCATGACCTAAACACCTGACCCAATGAACCTGGGCATTCCTGCTAAGTCATCAAACGCAGAAAACCACTTGAAATGACCTTAAGGCAGAGTTTTATTTTTATTTTTTTATATGAATTCCGCACAAGAGTCCCAACTGCTCCCGTCTGGAGCCAGTGAGACTATGGCATCCCCAATTGGGGTATGTTGTGAGGCTGAAGATAGTGGGGAGGGGAAAGAGATGGGGAAGAGGTAGGTGGGGATCTAGCTACTCAGATCTGGTCACCAAACACGGCTAAAGCCATTTCAAGCAACGTTTCAATTCTGAATAATGGTCTTACATCAGGGCGTTACTGAGAGTAACTTCCACTTTGGAACGTGCCGCAAATATACTATATATTATTTCAAATTAATAAATTGTGAAATAACACTAATTAATCAAATAAAATTTATTTGCCACGCCGGGATTCGATCCCGTGACCAGACATTGCGAGTCAGGAGCCTTACCCCTAGACCACGCCGGTCCTCAAAAAAATTCATGGGTTCAGAATCATAATATTTAAAAATAAAAATAATAATTACGAAAATATTATATTGAAGTTAAAAAATTTAGGAATTGTTACATTAAAAATGTCGATATCATTTGAATATTTGTTTACTAAACTTGTAAGCGAAGAATTGGCGAGTTTGCTACATAATTTGATTGAGAATGGTGACATTGAAATAGGTCTTTATGCCTAGTACATCGAGTAGGTACTCTTAAATTGACTCTTCTGGGTGGCAAGCCGTGTATACCTTTAGATCTCTCCAGCCAGACTCTCTCGACACATCGACTCGCACTGCGTTGAGAGGAATGAATTCACATGTTCGTCACTCCCAGATCCGTTGACACCCCATTACCTATCTATCTCTCAAACCTTTTTCCTTCCCAAAACTCTCTTTCCTTCCTTCCCATAAAAAGACCATCCACACAGCATCCTCAAAGATGATGGGAGGCGCCGAGGGAAATTGTTTTTCTCGAGACGTGTGGAGTTAATCTAAAAAGTCACATTTTGAAAGAATTGTGCTTCTTGGGGCCCGTGAAATGATTTGACGGGGTGTAGTCTGATGTATTTATATGAATTTGTTCCTATTTTAGGGATGTTTGAATATTTTTATTTATAACCAGGACTAGTAGGAGAATACCAATAGAAGTGAGACGTGGCCCTAGTCACGTATTCAAGTGTCATAGATACCCAGCTAGATCATATTCCCGTAAAGAGTTTGGCACGTTGTCAGTCAAGGTCATAATACACCACCGGCCAAAGTTAAAGTACTGAACACAGAGCTATGCTATGAATGTAAAGGAGTTTTATTTTTTTACATTAATTCCATACAGGAGGCGCCGAGGAAAATATTATTCCTCAAGGCTTGTGTCATCTTTGGGAGAAGGATCTTTTTAAGGAAAATAAAGAGAAAGAGGGGTGGGTAGAAATCTGGGTAACATTGGGTACAGAAGTAACGGATGCATGAATCATCTCTCCAACTTCCCTACTTTCCTTTTCCCTATCTTCTTCCCCTCCCTACTACCTTTAGCCTCACAACATACCCCAATTGGGGATGCCATAGTCTTACTGGCTCCAGACGGGAGCAGTTGCGACTCTTGTGCGGTATTCATATAAAAAATAAAAAAGCTGATGTGAAAGGATCTCCGTCAACCGGCCTCTCCTGACCCTGCCCACCAGGCAGGTGGTGGGCAGGCGCATTCGCCGCAATGACTTGGACAAACCTCACCCCATAAAACCAGGCTAAGTCACCAAATGTAGCGAACCACTTCAGGCGTATTCCAGCGGTAAGGCTCTTGATTCGCATTCTGAAGGTCGCGGGGTCGAATCCCGGCGTGGCAAATAAATTTTATTTAATTAATTTGTGTTATTTCACAATTTATTAATTTAAAATAATATATATTATTTTTGCGACACGTTTCAGAGTGGAAGATACTCTCAGTATCGCCCTGGTATAAGACCACCATTCAGAATTGAAACGTTGCTTGAAATGGCTTTAGTCGTGTTTGGTGACCAGATCTGAATAGCCAGGTACTTCCCACCTTCCTCTTCCCCATTTCCTTCCCCTCCCCACTACCTTCAGCCTCACAACATACTCCAATTGGGGATGCCATAGTCTCACTGGCTCTAGATGGGAGCAGTTGAGACTCTTGTGCTGTATTCATATAAATAAAAGGAGAAAGAGGGGTGGGTAAAAATCTGGGGAACATTGGGTCCAGAAGTAACAGATGCATGAATCATCCCTCAGACTGACGTGAAAGGGTCTCCCTCAACTGGTCTCTCCTGATCTTGCCCACCAGAAAGGTGGTGCAATTACCTGGACAAACCTCACCCCATAAAACCGGGCTGAGCCAACAAATGTAGCGAACCACTTCAGGTGACCTCTGGAAGAGGTGTTGGCTATCCAATGAATGATTCCTCGGACGGATACCCGCCTCCCTAATTGAATAATTTTACGCTTGTGCAGGAATACAATTTGAAATCACTTTACGCATGCATCCACGCACCTAAATTAGTATCTTTATTCGTAATATAATTATTAATTAAATAACTTTAAGAGTTAGATAAATATTATTTTTAAAATAAAAAAAATGCCAATAATGAATATTTAATATTTATGTTCAAAATTTTAAATGGTAGAAAAGACAGTCCTGATTTAACTAAGCTCATTGAATTTCATATACCCACGAGAGCCACTCGTTCTAAAATCCTGTTTAAATGCAACAATAACAGGACTGAGTATACGAAACACTCGCTTATACCTAGATTACATGAAGTTACTAGTAGATATGCAGATGTGGCAGATCTATTTAACTGCACGAAAGCTAGGTACAAGAGGGCTATACTATCAAATCTTTTCAATCAATATTAATTTTATTTGTACTACAGATTTTTAAATATAATTGCATCTTTGGAGTCATTTGTCATTCAAACGCCACAATTATCTGTTATACTCGTGTTTTACTATTTCTAAATTTTTTCCTATGATTTTGTGACATTATGGTATATTTAAATAAATAAATAGATCGTTATAAGTCCAAATTTGAACAAGACACAAAAGATATTAATAAAATTATATTACGGGTATCATACCATCACAAAAGTTGGACTAGAATACCTTTATCAATGTCTGATTGATATGTAAACTGCTCGAAATACTGGAACCGAAGGGTATAAATCTCTTACCTATCTCTTTTGCTAAAACAACTTTTGGCCAAAGAAATTGCAACAAAGCTACACCATGCACTTCCACTGGCCATTAGACAAAACACAACTTATTTTAAATATAAATCAGACATCTTGGAGCATCAGCCAAGACAAATTCAACATCAAAGATTTTATCAAAACCAATTTAGAGTATGGTATTCCCAATGGTACGATGATGATTGTATATTATTTTGAGGGGGGTATTTGACCATCCTCCTGATAGCTCATCCATACGATAACGAATATTAATAAATAAACAATAAAACACTCGCAACAGGAAAAACTCTATATAGCCGTTGTTTAAGGTTCACCGTATAGTAAACTTGTAAAATAATTTCATTTTAATCGTGTTTAATTAATCGAAAATGTACGTTATCGTATGGGTAATCTATGAGATGGATGATGACTTATCCTTTAATGTGATATTGTGTTGTTAATATTATAAATCGTAATATAATAAATTGCTTATGTTTAAAACGGTGACCGGACAACTCGGAATGAAACCAACTCAGAACCATCTCATATAAGTCATTTAGAGTGATAAAAAAATGATTAAATAGGTTACGTTAGGTTAGGGTTATCGGCTAACTTAAAATTATTTTCTCAAAGCTTTTAATGACTTGGAGTTGTTGAGTTGACTTTATTCTCAGTTGGCATGGAACTGTTTTAAACGGTGACCGGACAATTCGGAATGAACTCAAGTCAACACCTCATTTGAAAAGTCATTAATTGATGAAAAAAAAAATAGGTAAAAAATGCTCAAATAGGTTACGTTAGGTTAGGTTATGAATTTTTTGTTTTCATAGCTTTTAATGATTTTTCAACTCAACATTGAGTTGATTCTGAGTTATCATTGAACCGTTTTAAACTGCACCTGCTCTCAACGGTGACTGGACAACTCAACAATGTACAACTTCGTCACTTCTTTGAAAAGTCATTAAAAGTGTAGAAATAAAAAAAAAAAATAAAAAAAAAAATGGTTCAATAGGTTACGTTGCGTTAGGTTATGGGCTTTTTTTCATCATTTTTAATGAATTTTCATAGGGGTGTTGAAATGCCATTTTGTTGAGTTGTCATGGAACCGCTCTCAACATCCATCACTAATTGTATTCTAGAATTAGAAAAAAACCCTTTAATGACAATTTCAAGAAATTACGAACTCCCATTTTAGATAAAATACATATAATATAATGTGATAGAGTGAGAACATCGTATGTAAATCATAAGAAAAATTTAAAATTATCACAATATTACATTCTCGTTACGCGAAAGACCTTCAATGCCGAGTAATATTGCTAATATTGTTTCGTAATTTTAATTAATTTATAGCAGCAATTTTAATTTCATTGTCTCGCGGCGGCGAATGCCACTAAACGTGACCACCCCCTCCCCCTCTCCCTCCGCGACACCCGCACGGCAAACAAACACCTCGGCACCTACCTACTATCCACTCCTACTACCTACATATAATACTACACACACGCGTGAGGGGCGTCCATTGAACAAGTCTGCGCGTGCGCCGAGAACCCGGCCCGTCTCTAGTCTGGAGCGATGTACCAACCAACCCCCCATTCCCCTTTATAGGTACGGGGTACAGGAACCTATAATACAGAAATGTATAACCCTCTGTGGATCGTAACAACCGACCCCGATAGTCCAGGCGACGCGGCGGGCGGGCGGGTACCATCCATCTATGGTCGGGAATTTTTAAAGTAACGTCCTGGCAGCACTGGCTTTAGAATTTTAAATCGATGTGACAGATAAAAAGGCGCGAATTTCATAATACTCGCTTTAAACATTTGCAATTAAATTTTATGACATCTCGGAGAGACAGGCGTTGAACAAACTACTCCATGATCTAAGAGTGACTAAAAATTCGTTAGTATTCAGGGCGAAACGTATAATTCGTGACTTCCAAATCATATCAACACGCAAATCAGCTGATCAGGAGAATTGGCGGTATGCGGGGACTATTGAAATGTCAAAATGGTGCTGGTTTCTGCACTTTGCTCAATTCTTAACTTCTTCGATTCACACAAATAATTATTTAAATGACACTTTGTTTGAACTTAATTTATAAGCAACAACTATTTACGTCGGGGAGATGGTAAAAAATGCATTGAAGTTCCTTTTTTTTCAAACAAAAATCAAAATTTCCCTTGTTTTGATCAAAGACATTCGCCATTTTTGATTTGGTTAGTATGATGTGACTTTTGATTTTGTTAGTATGCCGGAAGATTTCTCGTCAATCTAAATAGGCACAATTTTTTATATAAAATAATCGTTTTTTTTTACAGTTAATACCGCACAAGAGTCCCAACTGCTCCCGTCTGGAGCCAGTGAGACTATGGCATCCCCAATCGGGGTATGTTTTATTTTATTTTATTTGTTAGCGTTATAAACAGTCATTACGAGTTCATATATAATAGTGTTAGAGATAGTCATATCATTGACCAATAAAATAACGACATAAAAATTTGAGACCATAATAAAAAGAAAAACAAACAAAACAATATATGTATGTAATATAAACAGTTCTGAAAAAGTGCATCTACTCAGTTAAATCTACAAAAAATGTATTTTCAAGGTAATATATACTGTAACATTTTTGAAGAGGTTATTTATTGCAAACTGCTGAAATCAAAAAAGAAAATGTAATGAAAATGAAAAAAAAATGAAAACTGAAAAAGAAAGATAAGGAATTAATGAAACATTAAGTTTTCCGTTGAATATTACTTTTTACGAATTTTACGAAGTTAGCAAGGTTCGTGTTAAACATGTCAATGTTGTAAATCTGAGAATCTGATGTTGTCAATGTTGTGAATCTGAGAATCTATTAACATATTTTGTTCATTTTTTCCACCCGCCCCGACGTAAATAGTTGTTTCATGTACTTTTTTTTACGTTAGCCCCGCATTAACGTAATATAATAATAATATATAATTCCTTTCAGGGCCTGCGTCATCTTTAGGGATGCTGTGAGGAGGGTATTTTCAAAAAAGGAAAGAGAGGAAGTTCTGCGAAGAAAAAATGTATGTGGGGTTGGAGGAATCTGGCGGTCAGTGTGTCCAGGAGTAACAAAGGTATGAATCCAATCCTTCCACTGCGGTGCAAAGAATGTTCCGAGAGAGTCTCGCTGGAGAGGTCAAAAGATATCCGTCAACCGATTCGGCCTACCACGCAGTTGGTGGGTAGACAAATCCGCCACCAATATCCGGACAAACCTCACCCGTGAACCCGGGTACCCTTGCTAAATCATCAAACGTAGCGACCCACCTGATTAAGTTGAAACGAAGTGTTATTTCAATATTTTGGAGCTTGATTGACGATTTGATAATCGATTTGACGAACTTCAAATACGGCGAGAATTTTCAACGAACAAACCCAATTTTAACCAAGCTTTGTGAAGAACCCCTAAGGTAATATTTGTCAAAAATGGCGCTAGTATTGAACAGTATTAATAGGCTTGCGTCTGCGTGGTTGAATTTAAGAACCCGGCTTCAAATGCACGTCTGCCACCGCACCGTACCCGCTGCGCCATGTAAACATCTTTGCACGTGAAATTTCAGACTGTAGTTCGACAATCGTAGTTCGGTTTGAATTAAAGAATTCGGCACAAGATGGCACCACTTCCGTTAGCAGGTCGCTTGGGGACGTGCCTCTGGCAGATGTAAGTACTACGAATTTGTGAATTTGTAGTATCTCTGGATATCGAAAGACTGACGGTAATACTTAGCTGTAATCACGATATATTTTATTTTTATTTTTTTTATTATACAACAAATTAATAATACAATTAACGTACAATTTTCTCATTTTCACAATCTTAACACCTAAAAAGATGATCATTATACAAAAAATCTTATATTACATATGACGTCATTGCCTGTCTCGGTTATTTTGTCCGGTGACTAGCTATCACTGGATGACAGTGGATCCAAGGAACGGGCTATTTTTGGAACCAGTTCCTATTGGATTTCTAAAATGGTCCCCGACACTAACAGTAAAAACGGAGCGGATTTTTAACTGCTAGTTCTTATTATTATTATATAGGAATCGCATATTTATTTCTTTTGTTTGGCTATTCCTGTAATGAATCGCCTGATTTTTGACAGAAGTTTCCTATTTTTCGCAAGAACTCTTTTATCGTCTGTGATATTGACATCTCAATGATGATTGATGTCTTTGGTAAAAGCTACTGACCCCATTAACCCCATAGCGAAATGCTTTCCTAAAAACACACGCAAAATATTATTAATTGCTGAAGTTCGTTCTTCTTTGGTACATACACAATTTGTATGTTCAATGACAATAGGGTTTTAAAGCATTTTGTCTGTTTTCATAAACGGAAAATTAGTTCTTTACTTATTATTGAAGAGATAAAATTTGATGTGATTTGCAATTAGAAATGGCAGAAAAGAGCACCTGCAGATGAGAGTGACAATTATTGGAAAACTATTCACACAAACTTCACACAAATTCAAAAAAGTCTCGTCTGCGGGTGGCCTAAGAAAGTAAGTATTTTAAAAGAAGAGATTTTAAAATTATTAAGAAATGGTATCAGTTTCAATTTTTAATAATACACCAGCGCAGACCCGTGAAAAATCACGGGATATTCTGAATTCTTGGAACATCAGTACCAATTTCGTAAATTAGAATATATATTTTTTAATATTAGCTCCACACAGGAGGCCATGAGGAAAACAATTCCCCCTTGTCATCTTTGGGAATGCTGTGTGGAGGGTCTTTTTAGGAAAGAAAGTTCTGGGAAAGAAAAGGGTATTAGGGATGGGTAGGAATCTGGGGGTTAGTGTGTCCAGGAGTGACGGACGTATGAATCCATCTCTCCCTCTGCGGTGCAGGATGATGTTCTCAGAGAGTACGGCTAGAGAAGTCAAAGGGACTGCCTCAACCATTCTCTCCCAATCCGGCCTACTATACAGCTGGTGGGCAGACGCTTCCACCGTCAAGACCCAGACAGACCCTACCCCATGAACCCGGGCACCCCTGCTAAGTCACTTGGGGTGACTTATGGCAGAAGTATTGGTTATCCAATAAATGGTTCCCGGGGTGGCGGTACCCATACCCGCCTCCCAGATAATATATTAATAATATGTAGGAACTTTATCGCTTGCCTTATTTCTTAACACGTCAGTTCCAATTTTGAAAATGGCACTTAATGTTCATATTCATAATAAGCAAATTCTAGTTCACACAACCAACATAAGTATTTGAATTGATTGATGATAGGTAGGTGCCTTATCGCTTGTCTGAATTCTTTACACAATCAAATCCAATTTTAAAATTGACACTTTAAAAGAAAATCCGAATTCATTGAACCAGTTACACAGACTCACAGAAAAACAGACCAAAAACTGAAATTAGGTATTTTTGATTTGGGTATTGTTGCGGAATCTGGAAGATGTAGCACACTTTCGGATATCCCAATTTGCAAATAGGTACGTTAAAAATTCAAATACGATAATGTGTCAACTAGTCTCCCGTACAACATGGTCGCTTTCTTTCCTCTAAGAGAGCCTCCACACAGCAGCATCCCCAAAGATGCCAAAGGCTCCCTGAGTAATTATTAACCTAGGAGCCTCCTGTGTAAAGCTAAGGTTAAAAAAATTAAATCATTCGATATTTCTTGCACTTGTCGATAACAAAACAACATTTCATTTAAATAGGAGCAAAGCCAGAGATAGAAAATCCTTTATTGCTTTCGTATATAATGTTTGTATCCATTTTGTGACCCTGGGGATCAAAAAAGCCTTGAATGTGGGATCAATAGTAGGGAAGTGTATTTCACTTGTTATTTGTCGGAAATAGTAGATCACTATTAGGTTAGGGTGTTCTCGTCAAATTTGATCACCATTTAATCGACGATTGGCGCCATTTTGAATTTAAGACAGTTGAACGGTCCCCCTTAAGGTCAATTCTCCGTGATCAGCTGACAAGCTAAGTGATACTACCGGCAGCACGTACAATGTCAGCAATGGTAAACGTGAATACCTAATAGACTCACACAGAAAAAAATGAAAAGACGTACTTATAAATATTATCAAAACAAAGACGAAAGGTTGCAGGGTTTTAATATTTTTTCAATTCGGGAGGCGGGTACAGGTACCGCCAAAAAAATACCAAAACTTTTGACTTAGGTCACCCCAAGTGGGTCGTTTGTTTGATGACTTTACTGGGGTGGCCAGTTTTATGGGGTGAGGTATGTCTGTGGATGGATGCGTCTGCTTACCCACTGCGTGGCCGGCAGGATCGAGAGAGACTGGTTAAGGCGGCGTATCCTCGCTCAAAAAGAAGAAGATGGAGAGATATCTGATTACGAATGTTGGAGAGAGCGTCCTCACATTTAAATCGATAAAATTGAAGCGAAAATTGCAAAAATGTTTAATAAAACACGACACGTTTAGAAAAGAGCAAAAATCTCGTGGGAACTTGTCTAAAACAACATTCAAAGAAACACTGTGATTATTTTCATACATATAACTTGTTAAATAATATAGTTAGACCTGAAAAATAAATTTTTTGGAGCATACTTTGCGATTTTTGTTTCTATCGAGGGAATTTTATATAATTTGCGTTTTGGCGTGGAACGTATCTAGGTAGATATTATCTTAAAAAATAACACATATTTTTTTTAAGAACTTAAATACTTCAAATGATCAAGGGAGATATGCAAGAAATCGTTAGAAATCCGGATAGGGGCGGCTTGAGGGAGACTTTTTACCTCTACAGATGGACTCTCCCGACCCATCGCCTTGAACGATAGCGGGAGGGATAGATTTATTTCACCCCTGACACAATGACCCCTAGGTTCAAACCCACCCCTCATATCTATTTCCTTCACCGAACAGCCTCTCCAACCTTTCCTTGAAAATACCACCCAGCACTCCCAAAGATGACATAGGCCTTGAGGGAACATTTTCCTCTAGGCCCTTTTTATGTGAATTCCTTACAAGAGTTCCAATTGTTCTCAACCGCCTGGAGCCAGTGAGACCATGTCATCCCCAATTGGGGTATGTTGTGAGGCTGAAGATAAGTGGGGAGGGGAGGGATATGGACAGAGAAAGATGGGAAAGTATCTGGCTGTTCAGATCTAGTAACCAAACACGGCTAATGCCATTTCAAGCAACGTTTCAATTCTGAATGATGGTCTTACACCGGGGCGATACTGAGAGTGTCTTCCACTCTGGCCTCCCGGGTGGAACTGATAAAAAAAACGTATTACATTTAAATTCATCTTATTAATACTAAATAACCGGCAATTTTATTTATTGTTTGAAACATTTACAGAGGGTTAATAATTATTACAATAATATAATTGCCGTTGGGATGTACATAGATATTAACACTCCAAGAAATTTTCACAGCATAAGTAATCAATGTTTAGTTGTTACTAGACGAAAATGCTTGTAGTGATAACAGAAATAATGATAATAAAAATGAAATATAAAACATAGTAGTGTCAACAATAATAAATTTTCTTGTAGAAATGATGACAGATAGATAGATAGATAGGGATCGAATCTGTGAAGATCGGGTGGAAACCTGTCGCCTTTCTAACCAACTACCTAAGTGATGATTTTAAAAAGATGCCCCAATCAAGCTTCTCTGGCGCCATTTGAGTCAGGACCGGGTTTGGGAACGATTCAACAACAAGTTTGTCGATATGACAGCTTATAAAATGATGGTCACCATAGAGCGCAAGGTTCCCATCTTAAATTCCCAGACGACTTTTTGATTGATACATCAACCGTTCAATCAACCAGCCAGACGATGTCGCACTAGGTAAAAATTGACGAGGACGAATGGGAAGAAATAGACAAATTAAGAAAAACTATGTCCTTGGTATAGAATTGTACCGTTTTTGCAAACTGCTAATATTTGTTTATTTTTATTAAATAATTGTAAAGTAACTGGGGATAATAAGGAGATGGAGAAGAGAAAGGGGGAAGATCTGCTCGTCAAACATGGATAAAGCCATTTCAAGCAACTTACAATTCTGAAAGATAATTTTTTTACATTACTTCTACACAGGAGACCCTGAGGAAAATAATTTCCCTCAAGGCCCATGTCATCTTTGGGGATGCTGTGTATAGGGTCTTTTTAGGAAAGAAAGGAGTGGAAGTTCTGGGAAGAAAAAGGGTATTAGGGGTGATTAGGAATCTGGGGGTCAGTGTGTCCAGGAGTGACGGATATATGAATCCATCCCTCCCACAGCAGTGAAAAGCAATGTTTCGAGAGGGTTCGGCTGGAGAAATCAAAGTGACTCCTTCAACCATTCTCTCCCGATCCGGCCTATCATGCAGCTGGTGGGCAGTCGAGGGCACCCACCACTTTACCGAACCGTTTTAAGGACCAGATTGGTCCCTCTATCGGTTCTCACATCAAGACTCTATATTTATTTTTTAAAACGAAGCTACTTTGAAATGATTCTAAAAGCCCCCGACTGTCCCTACACGGCACAACATACAATTAAACATACCAAAAAAAAATTTTTAAGTGTTCTCATCCGAGACAGTTTGTTCTCGTTCTTGAAGCTAGCGGAGAGACAGCATTTAAAGAGAAATATAAATTAGAAAGAAAAAGCAATTGAAACATGTTCCCACGGCAGCCACAGCACAAGAGCAGCATCTAGAGCTTCTGGCAAGCCACAGGCAGTCCTGAGGATAGACAGTGAGCAGTGGAAGGAAAGTTGGCCCTGGTCGGCAGCTGGTGGGCAGACGCATCGCCGCCAAGACCCTGACAAACCCCACCTCATGAACCCGGGGACTCCTGCTAAGTCACCGAATGGTGGTCTTACAGGGCGATACTGAAAGAGTCTATTATTTTTAATTTACAAAATTGTTAAATAATACGAATTTGTCGAATAAAATTTATCTGCGCACGCCAGGATTTGAACCCGCCTGGTCGAGGAGCAAGTAAGAAAGGAGTCTCTTAAAATTTCAGATAAAGACTATGCAAGTTGACACCCGAGTTCACCGTTCGAGGGATTTTTTATTGTTTAGGTAACAGGTTTTTTGTTTTACCACCTATTTTCAAAAACTTTTTAACATTGAATAATTTATGAAAAAAAAATTGTGATATCATAACAATTAGTTGGCGGCCACATTTGATGATTTGGCAGGGATCCGGTTCATGGCGTGACGTTTTCCCGGGTCTTGGCGGCGGATGCATATGCAAAACAATTACGCGGCAGGCCGGATCGGGAGAGATTGGTCGAGGGAGGCTCTTTGGTCTCTCCAGCCAAAATCACTGGACCCATCGTCGTACCGCAGTGGAAAGGGTGTATTCACGGGTCCATCAATTCTGCATACACTGACCCTCAGATTCTAGCCCCTCAAATCCATTTCCTTTTCAGAACGTCCTTTCCTTCCTTCCCCTAAATAACCCTGTCTCTGAGGCAAATGATTTTCATCAGAACCTCCTACAAGGTAAAAGCTAAGATAAAAAGCTACTTAAATCGATTATTACCAATTAAAAAAAACTTAAACAACCAAAATGTATGTAAGTAAATAGGTGTTAATGAGATTGCCTATATTCAGGCGCCATTCGCTCTTTCGAGTACACTGTTTCTACGTGCCCAACCAAAGTTAAATATACTTTAAATCAGCCCAACCAGAGTTAAACAATTTCAGTATCTTCCTGGTGAAAAACCACCGTTCAGAATCAAAAAGTTGTTTGAAATGGCTTTTGCCGTGTTTGGTGATATTTGAATATCCAGGTACTCCTCAGTAACGTCCTTTATCTCCTTCCCCTCCCGATGCCTTTAAGCCTTAAAACATACTCCAATCTAGACGGTTGGGAGCAGTTATGACTCTAGTGCGTTATTCACGGTAAAAAACTGCTTATCGAGAATCTACTCTCCCAATTTGGGAGGCGAAAATGGGTACCGCCGCCCGGGGATCCATGGAACCATTTATTAGGCAACCAACACCTCTGCCAAAGGTCACCCTAAGTGGTTTGCTATGTTTTTTTAGGTCTTGATGGCGTCTACCCACCTTCTATGTGACGGGCCGGATCGAGAGAGGCTCGTTGAGGGAAGCCTTTTGACCTCTCCAGCAGGACTCTCCCGACCCTTGCACCACTGTTGAAGGGATTGATTCATACGTCCGGGACTCCTCCAGATTCCTTCATACATTTTTCCTTCCCAGAATTTTCTCCCCTCTTTTCCTCAAGAAGACCTTTCATAGAGCACACCCTAAGATAACATAGGCCCAGAGGAAAATTATTTCCTCAGGGCTTCCCACATGGAGTTAAAAAAAATAATATCAAAAATATTATTCCTTGGGGAAAAAACTGTTATTTTGCTTTGTAATTTGCTGAGAAACGAACCTGAGCCCACCGCCTATATAACACCCTTACAATGTCACACTTTATCATTTACTATCATCAGTTGAAGTTTCATAATTAACTATTTTACTATCGTATTATTGTGTAATCTAAATTTCCCCAAAAAAAATCAACAGTTAAACTTAAGAACTCGAAAATTATTATAAAAGATGACTTATTTATTACAGGCGTTACATATATTTTTCGCAATACTTCTATCAAACAACATTTACAGCTTCAGCAGTGTCATAGATTGTATATCTGTGACCAGAGCAATACTTGAGCGGTGTACACGACAGAAAATAACGTGATAAGTTTAGTTACATAGGGCAATGACACTATTGGTAATTTCTCTAAACCTTATCGCTATACATCTATTTATAAACATCACAATGAGATGACGTAACACCTGAAACCCTCTGCCGAATTTAAGGACTACCGCAAAAGGATTTTCTTTTACTCAAAGGTATGTTTTATAAATGAAAATTTTAGTTTAATTTCATGTTAAACATTTTGCACTCAATCGTTGTATGTTTTAAAGCGAAAATAAATACCAAAAAGGAATCGATACATCCGAAAGATTTATGAACCAGCTAGCCAGTTCTATGCTAGTGATTTTAGCATTGCTAGATGAGATCTTTCTGCCGACGCAAACATATGACTGGTCCTGAACAAACAAGGGCGCAGATTGCGAGAACTCACAGAAAACGTAAAGCATTGCGAGAGAAACGATTGTTTAATGAAAAAAGGGTTGGAACTTTTTTACTTTGCCGCGATATTTGGCAGCCTGGTTGGTTTTGAGAGGAGATTCATCTTGTGCGAAGCTCGGAGCGATGTGCAAAAGGTTCTGCGCATAGCGGCACAGGCTGTACGCCCACGCCGCGGCTGTATAATATCCGAACATCTGATTATGAGGGTAGCTGGTAGGGGGTGCAGGGTGGAGGAGGGTAGCTACTTACGGCGTTAGATAAAATGTATCGGAGCAGAACGCCCAAAGACTTGAAGGCTCTTTTTTCGTCGCGAGGGATACGGCCAACAGTTTATTTTTACGGCCAAAAGAGGGCGTTGAAATGTGGAATCGGGCGAAATTAATCTCTGGCATTATTATTTTCGCTAAATGTGATTCATACATTCGGGGTTCGCGAAGTGGCAATGCAGAAATTCCCTTTGCTCCAATTTCACGCCACTTACAAGAGTATAAGGAAGTGACAGTGAAATTTATCAATTTACGGCAAGTCAGAAAGCGGTAAACGTTTTGTTATTTACAAGCGGTAATTATTCTAGACAGAATTTTATATTTTAAAGAAATTATTAGGACAGATATGAACCATTAAATGAACACTCTATTTAATAACATATCAGCGACACCAGAGTGTCGTACTCTTAGTATTGCCATGGAAACAGACCACCATTCAGAATCATTTAACCACTGGAGCGATTATGATCGAAAAATGGATCACTTTTATTTTTCTGCGATTGATAGCGGTCCAAAATTCGAACACATTTTCCTACCATTCGTAAAAAAATTATTGTAATTATTCAAAACATTTTCATGGCCATCCATTTATTTTAAAACGAAACTATTGAAATGTTTTATCTATTATGACCATAGATGTTGCAAATCCGAACTTCTTAGACTATTTTAGAACGATGTTAAAAATTTTTTTTTAAATATTTATTTCACGCAGAATTGCTGATCAGCTGTTTACGGCTAAAATTTAGTCCATTTTCCGTGAAAATGCATCTTGCATTATCAAGTATACCACAGACAACATACAGAAATCAAAATATTCTACGTTGATTCAAATAAGTACCTCTCACGGAGTTTCAAAGTAACAAAAACGCAGGATTATATAGCACTAAAATATGTTTTTTTTATCTCCAAGATCAAATTCGGAGGTGTGATTTAATGTAGGTGAAAAATTTAAAAAAAGATCTTTTGGAAATCTGGAGCAATCGAAGCAAATTTATTTATTTTGCGGGGTCGCTCCAGTGGTTGTAATAACACAAGGTATATTTGCGTGCGTTCCAGAGTAAACGGTGTTCTCAGTATCGCTCTGAACGTATCGCATCGGTAAGATCACCATTCAGAATTATAACGATGCTTGAAATGGCTTTAAGCGAGTTTAGTGACATGATTTGTTTAGCCAGGTGCTCTCCCATCTTTCTGATTCCAATCTCTTTTCCCTCCCTATTTTTAAAATGGTTGGGAACAGTTGGGACTGACACGGTATTCATATAAAAAAAACTATGAACGTAAATTAAACAACGAGTGTTTTAAATCGAAAAAACGAGTATGTTTCACGACAACGGTTCATCCCCACGCCAACGCCTTTAAATGGGCGACCGTACAACTCAACAATGTTAACTTTATTACTCCTTTAAAAAGTCATTAAATTTGATGAAAAAAACTAGGTTAAATAGATTACTTTAGGTTATTTATTTATTTATTTATATACGCCTATTTAGGTTTTTACATATATATAATAATATTTTCAAAATTAAACTCGTAAATAGTGCAGGAAACGACTATTTAAAACACTTGCACAAAAATAAATATACAGTAAAAATATTATTGAATTTGATCCGCACAGTATGAAGGTACAAAATATAAAAAATTCAAAAAAGTTTTTTGTTTTTCTTTCAGCTGACAAAATACTGTTATTGTGTTAGTCAATTTAAATAGCTTTATCAAGATATTCCCCTACTTGATGAAAAAAACTTCAATAAGATATGCTTATATATTAAAATTGATGTACTAAATATATCAACAACATCAGAGTATTTGTTTCCTAGCTGTTGAATCCGTCGCATAGGAGTGTAATATTGGGACGTTGATGAAGAATTGTTGCAATTATATGGTAGGTACTATCTTGTAACTGACCTGCCTGGAGTATGAAAAGAGATTGCATACAATAAATCAGGGGTATCAAACATTGAATTTACCGTTTTATACAAACAGGTAAAAACAGAAATGATTCTATGATCAGATAATTTTATTAAATTTAATGAAAAAAGTACGTTATGATAATTTGGGCATTATCTAGGAATGCCCATTTTAAAATTTACATATCTTAAAAATTTATTTTGGATTCTTTCAATCGCATGTGAAGGAACCTCATAATTTGGGGACCAAACCGTGGAATTAAATTCTATGTTAAGGGCTATTTAAAAAAAAAACTTTGAATGTCTTTTCAAAGAGGTGGTTAAATGTCACTTTGTTGAGTTGTCACGGAACTCTTTAGATGACATCATAATAAATGTCTTCATTATTGTCATTATAATGAAACTTTACTAGACCCAAGGACAAACAAGTAAATGCTGTTGATTCTCATCGTTCGGAATGTCAGATTACAAAAAAGATAGTTTTTGATAAGAGTTTTTGTAACATTGTGACAATATCTTTTTGGAATTTTATGAAACGGAACCTTTAAATTGCATTAATCGTAGGTAGATCTAATAAAAAGCGCGGAATTATTTGCAGTATTTTTTTAACAAAGTAAGACTGTCGCTTAAAACCATTTTTTTTCATGGCTTTTCACCCCAATAGAGTGTTCTGGCCAGTGTTAAGTGAATGATTTTATGAGTGTAATTTTGGGTTAATATTTACAAATTAAGTTTCAATAACAAGAACCTATCTACATTATATAATAATACTATACAAATAATAATAATACGCTAAATTCTTACAATACGAGATGATTTTAATTACATTTAACAAGTGGAAGCAGCAGGAAATTGATAAGTATGTTGATACAATTTATTATGGATACAAAATTAAATAAATAAATACGTGAAACTAAACTTACAGTTACAAATTGATGCTGTTAATATTCAGGAAATTAGCCAAGACTTTATAAACGCGTTTATTCACAGAAGATAACAGACATGCAATGTTATAGGGGGGCAATATGCCTGAACTGATTAGGTGAGGGATGAAATTTTTGTATGAATTATTTAAAGGGCAACTGAAAAAAATATGATTGAGGTCCTCTTCACCAAGACGACATTCACACATCGCAGAATTCTTAACATGAATTTTTGTCAGGCAGTAGTCACCATACAGTAGTGGCCGATTTAATTCGCTTGTGGGGCGATATGAAGTTTTTTGAAGAGTGATTTTAAAACCATATTAAAATCACTCTTCAAAAAACTTCATATCGCCCCACAAGCGAATTAAATCGGCCACTACTGTACGGTGACTTCACTTGTATATTATATTGACCATATTAAGTTAGTACGATTCTAATATCTAGGGGTTCCCGAAGGTATCACACAAGAATCCCAACTGCTCGGATATAGTAGGACTAAGGTATTGGAAACCTTAGAAATAAATAAAAATAATAATTTACGATATTGTTATTGTTAATTAAACAGTGGTGTACACAAAGTTATTTGTTTTCATTTATTTTTTAAGAATAATTTAGTAAATATAAATAATAGCAAACTGTAAATCTTTTAACTATGTTTCCATGTAATGTTGATTCCTCCCATCGTTCTTCCCCTCCCCCAAAATCACCCCTCCTACTACCCCACAATTACATCTTTTGTTTTTTTTACTTGTATAGAATTAAGTTAATTTTAAGTTTGCTAGTGAATGCACATTGAAAATTAAAACTCTTCAAAACAAAAGGACTATGGTACCCCTAATGGAGATCCATTATAGAAATAATGAAAATCAACCTATCTACATAAACTGATAAGATTTAGAGTAAAGTAGTCAATCAAAGACACTTTTTAAAGAAATTCGCATCCTTAAATATTCAAAAATCGTTTATTTTTTTTTTACCTATGTCATCTTTGGAGATGCTGTATGGATGGTCTTGGTAAGGGAAAGAAAAGAGAGGAAGTTCTGGGAAGGAAAAAATGTATGAAGGGTGGATCGGAATCGGGGGTCAGCATGTGGTACAGAAGAAAAATTTTTGGCAATCCTCGACTAACACAAATAATTGAACAATCTTTGAAGTAAACAAGGAGTTAGTGAGGTTATTGAAGTGAAAACTTCTTTAGCACCATTGTGATTTGAAACTCTGTGTAACGAAAAATAGCGACACTTAAAGGAAACAAACCCATACATATATAGGATTTAGACTCCTGAACACATTGATGCCCAGATTCCGACCCACCCCTCATACACCCCTTTTTGATTCCCAGAACTTCCTCTCCTTATTATCCCTTAAAATACCCTCCACACAGCATCCTCAAAGATGACAGGCCTTGAAGGAATATTTTTTCCTCAGGGACTACTATATGGAGATAATGTAAAAAAACAACCACCGATACAAAATGAACATCTCCACATGTTTCTTTTGTCTACATAATTTTAATTACAATATTTCTCGAGGTAGTTGGTCATTAATTAAACTGTGGGGCCCTTTTGCGGCCCTTCTGGAATAGCAGGCTGCGAGGGTTTTTGTCGAGTGACCGTTCATCCGTTGTCCTTGAAAAAAGAACCTCCGGAGCCGTCATCCTCCAACTCCCTCTTTCTCCCACCCCCCACAAACCGCCCCCCACACACGGTGATGAGGGTGTAGCAATTCAAGGTGTCACTCGCTTTGTGTACACATGAAAATCTCACCTCTCACCCTCAAATGAGGACCATACTTAGAATTTTGACATAAGCAATAAACACACTAAAATATACGATTTTTAGCAACCTGCAATTTGAGATTATCACGCAAAAGTGTTATCTTGATTCTTTTTTAAGTAAAACTTCTTTACGCACGCTTGACTTAGGGAGTAAGCTGGTGAATGCGTGACGAGAGCGTTACGAAAAGTGTCGGGCGAGGCGAACGGAAGTTGAGAGGGAGATCAAGTTTGTGAAGATAGAAAGAGAAAAAATTACGTTTTGTTTATAACTGTAGGGGCAAGAGAGAGAGGTGCGAGCACACATTTTCTTTCTCTCTTTTTCTCATAGCCTGTTACGTTTTGTATATCTAAGACAAAGTGCAGGCCTTTTGTCTGTATCACACTGTAGGAGCAAGAGAGAGCAGTGCGCGCGCATATTTTCTTTCTCTCTTCCTCCCATAGAAGTTTTATTTCAGTCGTGTGGTCTAAAGCACACTTGTTTTAAAAAAAAATATTATGCCGTTTTTCACTTCCTCCTTCTTTAATCAATGTTTCGAACAGCGTTACAGTTTCCACCGTCAGAGCAGATATGTAGAATGCCGTGTGTATTTATGTGTGTGTGTGTGTGTGTGCGTGTGTTTTTTTTACAAAAGCTCTACACAAGAGGCCCTAAGAAAAGATTTTCCTTCAAGACTTATGTCATCTATGAGTGTGCTGTGTGAAAGGAAGGAGAGGAAATTCTGGGAAGGAAAAATGTTTGAGAAGTGGGTGAGAATCTGGGTGTTCAGGAGCGACGGACGTTCGAATCAATCCCTCCCACCGCGGTGCAAGGCGATGGGTCGAGAGAGTCCGGCAAGATAGGTCTAGGTTAGTCCGATTCCTCTTCCGATCCGACCTGCCACGCAGTAGGTGGGCAAAGCATTCGCAACCAATTTATTTATACTTTAATATTGAAAAAAAAATCATGCATTAGAAAAATCCCGAATTTTGCTGAGAAATTATAAATACAACAAGAGTATATTCAACAGATATACTACCCTCATCGAGTGTAAAAATTATGTGTATATCTTGCATGAATATTTTTTAGTGTTTTTAATTAGTAAGGTTTTCACATACACGGTCGTTTATCAATTGAATAAAATTTTCATGACGTTTTTTAGTAAGGCTGTTAATGTATAAGAGGCTCTCGAGGTAATAACATGAATTGAACAGTGTCTTATTTAATCAATTGCTTGTTATAGTCCTTGGCTCCCTGCGCACACTGCCTCAGTTACCTGTCCGCCACACTGCCCGCTAAATTATCTGCGGCGGATGAGAAGGTTTTAGTCTGTAGAATCTACTACCTTCACACAACAAACACGTAATAATTGAAAATATTATTATGCCTAGAGCGAGGAAATGACTACTAACTGTAGACTAAACAGGTCCATCGATTATCAACTTTCTTGGATGTTAATGAATTTAAATCGTAAGTTAGCAGTTTTGAAATATGTCAATTTGGGAGGCGAATACGGGTACCGCCGCCCCGGAAACCATTTATTGATTATACAGAGTGCGGCAGCATAACTTCCTTTTTTCAAAACATAATAAAACCCTTTTTTTATTAACTTCACACAGGAGGCATGTCATCTTTGAAGATGTTGTGTGAAGGGTGTTTTTGAGGAGAAGAAGGAGTGAACGTGAGTCTTGAAGAGACCCGTGTTGTAGGAGGGTGGAAAAACAGAGGCCGGCAAATCGTTCCACAACCGAGTTGTTGAACTCAAGAACGAGTCGTAGAAACGATCCGTTCTCATGTGACTAATGTCAATAAGGAACTCCAGTGAAAAATATTATGGCTTTAAAAAAATATGTTCATATAGACCAATATACGCTGATTCTGAATATATAAGTTTTATTACATAATATTTAACGTAGAGTTTTTAAAAAAATATAAAAAAGTCCATTTTAAAACGTGTCACGTAAAACGTGTTAAAACACCCTATTGCTGGATTTTGGCGGCGTGACGTCACCGCGCCGCGTCACCTGGGTCAAAGTTGTATAGAAATCAATAGAAATAAGACGCAAGCCGTTCGGCATTCCGTGTTATTGGTTTATAGAGAACTGGACATTTAAAAGTTTTTGTTTTTATTGAAACATTATTTAGGCCTAAATAATTCAGTATCAAAAATAAAGTATCTCTAAGTTTATCTATATTATTTAAAATATTCAAAAACTTTAACTGTACAAAAAACGATCGTACTGCCCAGTAATGTCTATGAAAACGCTCCAATGCTGAAATTCAAAATGGCGGGAGTCGAACAGCTGATTCCAGTTCCCTACAAGACTCATACTTCGGTTAGTCATGATGACGTCACACTAGATTCGGTGGTTTTCGTGGGATCTTGAAAAATTAAAACTTTGACATTTATTTTAACTATTAAAACTAACTATAAAAATAAAAATAAATATGCAGTTATTTAAGTTAGAAGGTCATTATTCATAAAAAAAAAATAAAAAAATTGGACTGGAATTCTCTATTGTGTACAAATGCTGGGCGCGTGTTTGGCGTAGTCCCGACTATGCGCCGGCGCCGAGGGGATCAATGACGCTAGTTCCTCGGAGCACCGTTGTAGGAATCAGAAAATTTTTATTTGTTTTTTTATAATGTAGGCACATACCTAAAGTTTTGTTTTACTTGGTTTTTGAAGATCAGATCAGGTAGGTGACGTCCTAGGCGCAAGTCGTATGCGCGCTGGGTTGCGATCACAGAACATCCGTTCGAAAAGTAGGCCTCAACGGCAGACGCACGCTCCTCACAGTTCCACGATGGCGACTAAAGTGTGTCGGAACAAAACTTTATAGTTCCGTCTCTCGAATGAGATCACTAGCGCTCCGCTACGACACCAACCGACTGAATGGCGCGCATTTAAAAAAAGGAAGTTATACTGCGGCACCCCGTATAATCAACACCTCTGCTATAAGTCACCCCAAGTCGTTCGCTACGCTTGGTGACTTAGCAGGGGGGCCCGGTTTCATGGGGGGTGAGGTTCGTCTTGGCGGCGAATGTGTTTGCACACCTACTGCAGGGCGGGTCAAATCAGGAGAGACTGGTCGAGGGAGATCTAACCTAGTCGGACTTTATCGTCCCATTGACCTGCATCGAAGCGGGAGGAATGGTTTCATCCTCGATACATTGACCCCCGGATACCTTTTTCCTTCTCAGAACTTCCTCTTCTTCCTTTCCCTTAATAGTCCTTAAAAGACCCTCCAAACAGCATCCCCAAAGATGACACTAACAAATTTTTTCTTGTGTCTTATTCTCTTTCACATTTTCGTTCAGATTATCAGTGTTATCTTCCTCACCAATGACTTATCATTGGTGGGAATACCTTTCAAAAGTTATAAAAAAGGACTGTTCGAATAAAGAAAAATAATAGTTAAACCCCGAAATATAATTTTCAATCATTGAACAGAATATTAAACAAAATTACTTAATCTCAAACTAAAATATCTTCTTCAAAATTCGCAAATTCACTTTGTGGCGTTCACTATTTAAATAGTGGTGTACACAATTTATTTGTTTTCATTAAAATATCTTCAATTATAAAATATTATTATTTGATTAGCACTATAAAAAATATAAAATGGCATTCGAATACGTTATATTCGTAGGTCGTGGACTGTAGAAAATTAGCTATATATTTATAATGAAACCATACACGTATTGCGAAAAAACTATTTTATTTTGAACCCACAAATTTTCTAGCATAAACGTGAAGAACCTTATTAAAAACTACTTGTCACTTCAATAAATGGTACATTTAAACCTTCTGTGTGACATTTGGCCGCCGTAAGCACTGTGGGCGGAAAAGCCAGAGACACGTACCAATGAAACATACTCAGAGGGTTTAACTTGATTCTAGAAAGACACAGTGGAAAAGTGTCAAAATATTTTAAAGATTCACGTGAGGCACCGATAACCTTCAACCAAAGCTCATGGAACATTGAAATATCACCATAATAGTAGACAAACGCAAATTTCACCATATAAAGTTAAACGCAAAAAAGCTCGAGCTGATAAATATGAAATATACCAAATGCTATCATATAAATGATTCTTTCTTTTTTAAATCTAGGTTGCAAATAATCTGAATCGGTATATTATACGAATTCATCCTATTGCCAACATTATAAATGTAAAACGTTGTTTATCCAATGGTGGATGGCTAGTCCAAATGTTTATTTCTCTAAAGCATGGGTCGGCAACCTGCGGCCCGCGGGCCGCATGCGGCCCGCGAGGCCTCTTCGTGCGGCCCGCAAGATTTTTGCCACAATCACACACATAAAAGTGAAAGAGAGCGAGAAAAGGAGCGTAGGGATAGCGTTACAACTTAAAAACTATGTTTGAAAACCGGTTTTCTAATTTTTAAACGATCTCACGCTCGATGGAGATTTTTGAAAACCCCTTCAAAAATGCAAGCTAATATAAAAAAAAACAACTTAGAATGCAACCACAAAAATCTCGTTGATTTTATTAACTA
The DNA here is from genome assembly GCA_936435175.1 of Glyphotaelius pellucidus. Taxonomy (NCBI): domain Eukaryota; kingdom Metazoa; phylum Arthropoda; class Insecta; order Trichoptera; family Limnephilidae; genus Glyphotaelius; species Glyphotaelius pellucidus. The sequence continues at coordinate 26,750,712 of OW386559.1, forward strand.
CAATAAATGTAGTAAAAATACACAAAAAACGTTTTATGTTTAAAACTAAAATATTTGTACAAAAGTATTGTAGGTTTTTTTTTACATTAGTTCCACTCAGTAGGCCCTGAGAAAAATAATTTCCCTCAAGGCCTATGTCATCTTTAGGGATGGGATGTGGAGGGTCTCTTCAGGAAAAGAAGGAGAGGAAGTTCTGGGAAGGAAATGGTTATTAGGGGTGGGTAGGATTCTGGGGATCGGTGTGTCCAGGAATATGAAGGTCCGTATGAATCTATCCCTCCCACTGCAGTGTAAGGCGATGTTCCGAGAGAGTACGGTTGGAGAAGTCAAAGGGACTCCCTCAACCATTCTCTGCCGATCCGGCCTGCAATGCAGTTGGTGGGCATTCACGTCCGCCGCAAAGACCCGGAAAAACCTCACCCATAGAACCCGGGCACCCCTGCTAACCACCCCTGCTCACCAAACGTAGCGAACTACTCGGGGTGACTTTTGACAGAGGTGTTGGTTATCCAATAAATGGTTCCCGGGATGGCGGTACCCACACCCGCCTCCCATATTGGAATAGGTATAATGTAATGACACGTGACTCAAGTGACATGTGACCCAAGTGCGGCCCGTACTAATCTCAATGTAAAATATTTGGCCCTTTTACAACAAAAGGTTGCCGACCCATGCTCTAAAGTATAGAACATCGTTTACTCCCCCTGTAACACCATCCTTCCCACGTAAACTAAGGGTTGAGTTACCGCTGGTAGCTTTTGAGAACACCCACGGCTACCAGTTCAGAGTACAATAAGGGTAGTGAAAGTGTTTAGGAGTTGGTAGAATATAAACTAACAGTATTGACATTGTAAGCAAAAGGGTGGAGGCGTTTGGCTTCCCTACAATAGCTTTTACCTTTATTGTTATATAATTTGTACAATCACATGTTTTATTCACACTCTTGCTTCATTCACATTCATCCATATCCTATACAAATCTGATATTTATTAATAAAAAACAAAATCCAACTTGAGAATATTACATCTTCAAAAACGCTAATTTCGGTAGTGCGTTCTGTGATTCACAATAATTGGTTACGCAAATCAATTTGTTCGCAGACGGGTGCGGTGTGAATCTAAACAACAATTACTGAAAAACTACTGAAAGGAAAGGAAAGGATAGGTTAGCCAAAACTTACCGAATTCACTAGACATTTGCCGCTGGTTCTGTGGTCCTTTAACAATTGTCCCTTTGTCTTTATAATAGTTCACTTATGGTAGTAAACACGGTTACTTCTGCAGCCGCGGCGGTGATCCAATAAGTTTCCAAATTGAACTTATGGCGTTACTTTCAATTAAGAATGCACAAAATTTTACCCCGAACTCGAAACGGATGCGTTTTCAACAAGTCAAATAAAAAACAAGTGAATGCGGAAATCGAACGTTTTATTTCGTTTTGTCTTGGCGTGGGATGGGTAGGTACTTGGATAAAGGAACTGGGCAGGTACTTGGGTAAAGGAACTGGGCTAAGGAACAAACAGTTTTCCAGTACTAAATCAAACATTGATTGGCGCAAACGATAATATAAATGTGTTTTTCTAATTGGAACTGATTATAATAAAGCGATAAGTTATTAAAATACCTGCCTGCAATTTAATATATTTTTAGCAGAATTCTTTTGTATAAATGTCTTTAGTAATTAAACTACTCACCCATGTTATTATGATTTATTTTAGGGGTTTTTTAAAAAAAATATATTTCTTTTATGTATTCAATAATATTATTATTCAATTTATTAAAAAAAAACTGTTTACTTATAAACAAGTTCTGCTAGGTAATTATTATAACGTCTGACAGCTGTTTCGCCTTCAGAGGGCAAACAGGTTATGCGGCCGCAGTTGCTGTGTTTCAAAACACGACAAAATAAAAAATTTATTGAATTATACATGTATTATGTATGTACGAATCCATCCCCCCACACTTCATTGCAATGTGATGGGTCGAGAGATTCCGGCTGTCTCTCTCAACCGGTCTCTCCCGATTGGGAAGGCCTACAGAGGGGTGTTGGTTATCCAATGAATGGTTCCCGGGGCGGTGGTCCCCACAGCCGCCTTCCAATTGAAAACTATTTTACAGCGAGTAACAAAAACATAATTTGCAATTCAATCTCATATATCAAAACTACGCTATCTTGGTGAATTGAAAAATGTTCGACTTTTGACATCAAAACCACCCTATAACAGACAATCCACGAATCCAGTCTGTATGGTACTGAAATAATATGCTAATAAATGGCCGAATGCGCTGCATCTAGAATACCACAATAACACGTACATTCAATGCAGTTTCCACTAGTGGCCAGATGATCGATTGGACCAGTATTGATGTGGTTCCATCGACTGCATCCCAGACAGGAGAATATTAATGCACTTTCAGACATTTAAAAGAGATGCATCCTCAAATGCAGTCAGCAATATTATCTGGATGCTGCTTGATTAATATATTATTACAAAGTAATAATGTTTAATAATAATAATGTTAATAATTTGTTTAATGTTTCAAAAAACTAACAGAATTGCAATGGCGTTATTGAAGTGAAAACTTCTTCAGCACCGTTGTGATTTGAAACTCGATGAAATGGAAATGAGCGACTCCAAAAAGAGACAAATACTTACATCTATAGCAGAGGTTACCAAAATTTTATTTCTCGTAGACCACTTTCTAAATTTTACTGGTCACGGTGGACCCCCTGCTGGTACATTTCTAACATATTCCCAAAACTCGACACGCGTTGTACTGAATATTGAATGGCGAAGTGTGGTCTGTCACAACGGAGCAGTACCGGATCTACGACTTTTTCAAACGGGGGCAAAATGGACCAGTATTCGAGATTATATTTGCCACGACGGAGGGGGCATAATGGGATATGGGATGGGGGGGGGGGGGGTATGGGTATGTTCTCATCCTAGTATAGTACACCCATATCCCACTACGCCCCCCCCCCCTGCCTAGCTGAGCATTTTAAGATCTCATGCATAACCGGTACAACAACATGCGCTCTACGCCAGTCGCTCTGTTATGGAGGGGGCGTAAAGGGATATGAGACGGGGGTGGGGTGGGATATGGATATTGGGCACGGGATGAGCCTCAATCGAAACCAGTTCATGGACCCCTACTTACAACGTGTGAACCCCCATTTCTTTATCGCGCCTACGTGGACCTCCGTCCAGGGGTTCACCTGGATCACTTTGGGAATCGCTGATCTACAGGATTTAGCCTGCGAGAGAATGAGATAGAATGAAACCTTACCTACGTTCAGTACCTACGAAGCGTCGCGCTCCGTCAAGCTGTCTTTTATACAGATAAAACAGTGTTTTAACAAGTCTGTCGGAAGACAAAACAGATTCGTCGTAGAAAGCAACGAAAATTTTACATACGGTAATGATCTCCGGTGATTTTTTAACATTTTGTGCATTCTTCTTGAATATTACGAACTATTAATTTCACTGTTTCCCTAACCGAGGTGTGGTGTACAATGGTCCAAGTGCGCGTATTGAACGCTACGGTTATGAGCTCACTTTTCAAGGCTACTATTGGTTGAGATTGTGTGGGCGAAGGTTTCATTTCTACCGCGTGTGAACTGCACTCGATTTTTTTTTTGTTATTAAGTATAAACTTCTTAAGCCCCGTTGGCAGTCACTTTATCAAAAATCAACTTATAACTTAAACAAATAAACTGCCGTCGTTTTTGAAAGATTGCGTTCTCCCGGTGCATAGATTTGTCTCGATGACAGTAGATAACATAGACATGCCACTCATGTATAAGGTAGTTTTGTTTTTCAAAGAAAAAAGAAACACATTCCTCTATTAAAGTCATAGACAATTCGTGTAATATTGGAGACAAACGGTTCCATACCAATTCAGAATCACGTCAACTCAACACCTCTTAGAAAAGTCATTAAAAGCTGTGCGAAAAATATTTGACAAATAGTCCATAACCTAACCTAAAGTAACCTATTTAAGCAATTTTTTTATATAATTTTTTTTAAATCTCTTTTAATGACTTAAAGTATTGTGAGTTGATTTCATTCTGAGTTGTCCGATCACCGATACAACCAGGCTTTCGACCTAGATACGGATAATGTTGTAAGTCGTGCTAAGCTCGACATTCCAACCAAACCTAGCTTAAAATCAACTGATATATCGGGCCTTAGAAGATGGTCGTGATTGTCTGAAACCTGTACGGTCGAAAAGAAATAAAAAGTGAAATAAAGTAAAAATTATCATGAAGTCTGTTGTGTTATAAACATTTCCTATATCTCCGCGTCAGATGGTGAATGCCTTCGAAATAAGGCTTTATCTTCAGTATCGATGTCCCCGGTGCCGACCCTTCCACGTGTGCTTTTACGACCCCTATAAAAGTGCGAGTGTTGGGCGGGTGTTGGGCGACCCTGCCGGCCAGACCAGTAAACACTGACGCCTTTAATTTTGTCATCTGGCAAACAAAAAACGGCGGGAATTTTGACAACTGGCGCCGAATCGAGGACTAATTCTCAGAATCAAACAGAATACGTCATTTTCAGAAGAGATCGATTTGTTGGATTTCGTTTATTTTTTTGAGCAAGCCTATAATTGGCGTTTCTGGGATGAAAAATGGACCTTTGGGACGTATGTTTATCTTTTACGAGAGATGGGAAGACTGATAGAGATATTGAAAGTAGGGTAAATGCAGGTAAATCCATTAATGGAGGACCGTACGCGGTTGGCGCTTGCAAAAAAACTGCACACGAAAGCGAAGCTAGTACTCCAAAATGGAGTGTCGGTACCTGCCCTGATGTGTGAGGCATGGAACTGGCTGAGGAAGAATGAAAGTAGGCTGAATACTGTTGAAATTAGATCCCTGATTGGAATGTGTGGGAAAATCATGTATGATCGTGTGAGAAATGTGGAGATTCTCAAAGGCCGTTGTGGTTTGTGTCTCATTCGCGTAGACCTGCGACTTAAAAAAAACCCACAAGAAAAAGTCTAATGGGATCAAATTCCATGATCTCGGTGTCCAGTTCACATCACTTCCGCATGAGATTTTATCAGTAAACAATTTTAAACAATAAATTAAATTTTAAACAGTTTTATCATTTGCACGTGTTGTTGAACGTTATATCCATCCAAGGTGATTTGGCAAAGCTGACTGAATAAATGAAAGCCAATTTGACAAATATCGCTTCAACAATATGGCTGCTATCAACTGTCAAAGTTCGGAAGTCTCTATTGGAAGACCCTTTAGTTGTTGAGTATAAAAGTATTGTTATTGTTTTTGTCACTTTACCTACATTTTTACAAATATTTTTAACGAAAATTTAAATAAATTTATTTTACTTTCTAAACGATTGATTGAACCCGCTTTTAGAATGACAACAGTCCACTTCTGGCTGTATCCACTACTCCACGGGGCAGTTGTTACGTTGAAGGTGAAATACGAGGTCTATTTATACTCTTGACAGTAAAACACGACACGCGTTGTTACGTTTTTTGTCAGTAAGACCCAATATTATGTGACGTAATCATGTAACGTAGATACAGTAGACTCGCCATTTACCGGGAAAAACTCGATACATAAGATTTCCCGGTAAATCTAAATAGATGAACAACTCTTTAATAAAAGTAAGAATTATCAATATGTATATTAGGTAGGCGCGTAAATATACCGTCATAATAAATATATTTTATATTTTTAAAAACAAAAAATTACTTTGTTTGAAATCCACTGTATTGTGTTATCTGTGCGTTAGTCCTGGGTGAAATCTGGTTCAATGAACTCAAGTTTGCTTTGAAATTAAGCGTCATTTTTTAAATTGGAAATTGATTGTTTGAAGAATTCAGACAAGTGTTTAAGTACCTACCTATTATATAAATTATTACAGAAAATTATGTTAATTGTCCTTTTCAAAATTAAAACCAACTTGTTGAGAATTTTTACATACTTTTATGTACTGCGTTTTTAATGGTGACCGGACAACTCAGAATCAACTCAACTCAACACCTCCTTTGAAAAGTCATTAAAAGTGATGAATAAAAACAAAATTGGTTAATTAGGTAACGTTAGGTTAGTTTATGGACTATTTTAAAATTTTTTTTCATAGCTTGACTTCAAAGAGGTTTTGAGTTGAGTTGATTCTGAGTTGTCATGGAACCGTTTTTAATAATTAAGTTCACTAAAATATTAATTTTCACGGCCTCTGTGGGTGACAGGTAAGGCTCTCGACTAGCAATTATTTGATTAATTTGTGTTATTTCACAATTTACTCATTAAAAGCAATGTGTAATATATTTGCGGCAGGTTGCAGAGTGGAAAATGCTCTCAGCATCGCTCTGCAGTAAGACCATTATTCAAAATTAAAAAGTTGCTTGAAATGGCTTTAGCCGTGTTTGGTGACCAAATCTGAATAGCCAGGTACTTTCTCATCCCTTTCTCCCCCAACTCCTTCCCCTCCCCCACCACTTTCAGCCTCGAAACATTCCCCAATTGGGTATGCCATAGTCTCACTGGCTCCAGACGCGAGCACTAGGGATTCTTGTGCGGAATTCACATTAAAAAAGTTTGTAGTTTGGAGAGCTCCAACACAACATATTACGACTTTTATTTAATTTTTTTAAAGCTTTACAAAAAACCAAAAACACATTTTATTCCTCCAACTACCATTATTTTAAGCGGAAAATCTAGCTTGAACAAAGATGAAGGACGTAACTAGGAGGGTATTGTATCTGCGAAGCCCGGTTCGTTGTTAAGTCGATCGGGTTGTCCAAAGACCTCCAACATTGCCACCACACAAGCAACACGTTTTCCTTAAATGAAGGAAGTACGAAGATTTAAAATCGAGTCATTTAATTATTTTCCTTGGAATATTATTTGTCTATATTTAAAAAAAACCCGTGGAACGTCCTTGTTAAGCAGCCTCCCGAAACCCTTTCGATTTCGAGTGTCTACTGTACTGTGACTAGGGAAGCCTGAAATTTCGGTAGTATTGCCTCACAGAGTTGTCGAAATCAAAGAGGGTTCATGTAATATGGCTGATCCAAGGTCAGGGGATAAAAAAAGATTTTGACGGTGACTCTTTGGCAAGGATTTGTTGTCTGGTAAAAATACAATGTCGAACGAGAATACTTTATAGTTATTCCGATTTTTTTAACAGAACGAAAAACATATCAGAATTACGAATAACCAGACAATATTTAAATCCTTTCAACTTGCATTAAGAAACGTGCCTTAACTAAGAATTTAAATAAAAATTCCACAGATCTTGAAAACAAACTTTGAAATTTGATGAATTGTTCAAATTCTGTGAAACAAATGGCCCTAAGTCATTTGCGATAGTTAAAGATGAATTTTTGAAATGGGAACACATAAATCAGATGCGTTATTTTTTTTTATATTAACTCCACACAGGAGGCCCTGAGGAAAATAATTTCCCTCAGGGCCTATGTCATCTGGGATGCTGTGTGGAGGGTATTTTTGAGGAGAGGAAGGAATGTACATTGGTCTTGAAGAGACCCATGTTGTAGCAGGGAGGAAACACAGATGCCGGCAAATCGTTCTATAGCCGAGCTGTTGAACTCAAGAACGAGTCGAAAAAACGACCCGTTCTCATGTGACAAATGTCGACCGTGTACATATGTTGGGCGCGCGTTTGGCGTGTCTCCCGACAATGCACCGGTGCCGAAGGGATCAATGACGCTAGTTCCTCAGAGCATCTTCCATTGAAATACCGGTAGAACATGGATAGCATTCCCACCCGACGCCTGTGCTCTAAAGATTGCAATCCGTTCGTTAAGATGGGAGAATCTATCAAACGGAACGCTCGTTTCTGCACAGAGTCGAGGGTATTTTTCAAGTATTTTGGAGCTCCAGACCAGAGGTGGCTGTCAAATTCAACCGTGGGGCGCACTTGCGATTTGCAGAGGGTTAGCAGTTGTGTACTATTATAAAAAACACCATAAAATTGATTAACTAACTAATTAACAATGCTACGTTTGGTGATTTAGCAGGGGTGCCCTGGTTCATGGGGTGAGGTTTGTCTAGGTCTTGGAGGCGGATGGCCAGGACATACTGAATCCCAGTTTTCTACCCACCCTTTAAACCCTTTTCCTTCCCAGAACTCTCCTTCCCCTCCTTTCCTTAAAATATCCTCCACACAGCGTCACCAAAGATAGACATAGGGCCTGAGAAAAATTATTTTCTTCAGGGCCTCTTGTGTGGAGCCCATGTAAAAAAACAATATCGTTTAAGAGGAACGTATGCGCGGCCCATTTTGGCCCATTTCATCCATATCTTAATTCTGGATTTGAGATCAAAATAACCAACCAAACTAAAATATTATTTTTGTAATCAAAAGGTCTAGTACGGATGAAAAATCACAAAAATTTAAATTTCTAGAACATGTGATGAGACATCCGGAGAAGTACGATATCTTGCATCTCATAATGCAGGGAAAGATTGCCGGAAGACGGGGTCCTGAAGAAGGAGAACATCATGACCAGTGGTTTGGCCAGTCTGTTCCGGGCCGCAATACAAAGCCTGCATATCCAACGTCCGTTGAACGGACGGGGCACGAAAAGAAGAAGATTGTTTTTAATTTTTAAAAATATTCCATTTTTATAAGAAAAACTCTCTTTTCATAACTTTTGAAGGTTATTCCCATCAATTTAATATATCACTGAAGGAGAAGATAACAATATTAATCTAAAAGAAAATACGAAAGAGAACAAGACATAGAAAAATAGAAAAAGACAATGGTCGGTTTTCTTTAAAAAGTCAATAGTTTCATATGAATAGATTTGGGTATACTTATCCGAGACGCTATCCAGGTTACAAACCAATTCTAAGAATGATTGTTTCCACTAAAAAGGGTAGTGGCCCATAATATGGAAAAAAGAATTAGTTGAAGATAAAACTGTTAATTCTAAAAGTTTTAAATATGAGATTGACAAATATGAGGGTTTAACAGAAGGTGGCAATAGCGAAATCACAGCGCACGTCATGGTTAGACGAGAGGTCTGGGTTCGAATCCAAGTTGCGACCATTGTCTTTTTCTATTTTTTTGTGTCTTGTTCTCTTTCATATTTTATTTTAGATTATTATTGTTGTCTTCATCTTTAATAAAAAATATAAATATCATCGGACAGCAAAATGACATCTACATTTTTTACTCCAAATACGCTCAGGAATCGCTTGTTAAAATCCTTCGGGTACGTGCTGTTTCGTCCTGTCTACCATATTGGTCTTCCCGAATAACCTGTTTGTAAAATAAGTTATAACCGCCACGCAGTGTCCTGCCCATTTAGGTCACGTTACGCCAGGTTAGGTTAGGTTGTGTTGTTCATAAAGGGAGGGTCATTTCCTGTCGCAACAGTTAAACGACCAAATCGTACACACAAAACCAACCCTGCATTTAGTAGCTTGAATTACAATGCCTGCGTGAAACATTATTACTGCGATGGTAAACTCGCTTAATTTGATAAACCACAATGTGTTTCGAATGCAAACTATTTCAGATGCGGTATTGACACCTGATAATGCATAAGTAGGTACTTTCAAATTAATATATATTTTTTCCGAATTTATATCGATTTAAAACATACTAGCTTTTCTCTGCGGCTCTTCTCACATGGTATTACGGGAAGTTCCCCCCCACCCCCACCCCCTCCCGCATTCCATACATTCATTCCCTTACATTCAGTTTTCAAACATCTCGCCTGCCACCTAAATTTCATAATGCTATAGCTCAAAGAAAAAAAAAATTATCCAATGTTGTTCATTCGTTCGGAATTTATGCGCTTACAAACATTTCGGATGTTTATTTTTATTTAAATATTTGGAAGTTTGTAAATATAATAAAAAAATTACCTATTTATTATACAGTCTTTCAGAACTCTCATCTAACACTTATTCCAAAACATAAGCTTGTCAAAAAAAAAAACAAAACTTATTCCGATATTTCAATTTTCTGGATCAGTAGCCGACTAGTAAGTAAGGGGCTGAGTACCTACCAGCATAGAGCCCACAAATATATCAACATCGTTTTCACGGAAACGATGTTGATATATTTGTTTTTTTGACGTTAGCAAAAACTCGCTTTTGTTAGCGACAGAAAACGTATACCAAATATAATATATTAATATTTATAATTTCATAACGCCAGAGCTTACCGTCATACATAGCCTATAGTCTTCGCATAGAATCTAGCTTTCTATTGGTGAAAGAATTTTTAAAGTCTTTTTATTGGTTAATGCGTGAAAGCGTAGCAATCAAACTCGAGCAGTTTCGCATTTATAATATTAAGTATGGATTTCCCTTGAATGCTCTAAGTTTTTAAGAACTTTACAAAAGTCTACACATTAGCCAAGTTAAAATATTGTATGAATTTCCGTCGATGAAAAAAAATCAGAGTGTGCAATTCACACGCGATAGAAGTGAAACCAGAAAGTCGCTAGAGGTCGCTTTCTTTTCTTTTGCCTGTTTATTTTAAAGTAGTTTGAAGATTGGATATAGATTTAACAAAACTAAAAATGTTTTTTTTTTAATTTCATAAGATTCGAACCTCCGTTCGCTGGATATCTCTTTCTCTGGTTGCTGAGATTTATCAGGCGCTCTACGCCGCCGCGCTATTGGAGGCCCGCGCCCAGCTGTGAATTAAACGCATTATATTAGAACCGGGGACCCACCAAACACTAAATTTTAGTGACGCGCTTCCGTTTCATACGACTCTCAAATCATAACAGGGCTAAAGAAGTTTCACTTCAAAAAAGTATCTCGATAGCAAGTAGAATCATGCAAAATTGTCAACATCATATCAATTTATATATTCGCATTTTTATTTGCAAATCGTTGAATTCCAGAAATTGGCTTGTAAATAGAGTTATTTAATATTGATATCATTGGTACCTTCAAAATTTTCTTTGCTTGGATTGGCTCTGAAAGTTTAAAAAAGATTGAATTTTTACTGCATATTTTGCCATTTCAAAGCATAAAAACGTATGTTTTTGTGCTCAGTTCTGTGGTTTGCAGCTAACTTAACGTGTGCCTATTGTTCTGTAGAGTGAAATATAATGACTAATGATTCTGTGGAAACTCGTAGTTAAAACTCGTGGAAAGAATTCATAGAAGGGAAGACTTCATTGTCTGGAAGATTGTATGGAATGGTATGAATAATTTTCAGGCGCATTTAAGTGGTTAGTTTTTAATATCGCACAATGCAACAATCTTGAAAATGCGTCATTTGAAAAAGTAAAATGTTACCTGTTAAAAGAGAATGACCTGACAATGGAATTAAATCAAATTCTAGATGTATCGATTCTTTTCTACAATCTACACTAATATTATAAATGCGAAACTGCGTGTGTTTGTTACGCTTTCACGCATAAAAAAATAAACCGATTTTAAAAATTCTTTCACCAATAGAAAGCTACGTTATATGCGAGTAATATAGGTTGTTTATAATGGTAAGCTCAGGCTTTATGAAATTATAAATAATTATACGTTTTCTGTCGCTAAAAAAAGCGAGTTATTGCTAATAAATGTCAGAAAACAAATCGTTGCCGTGGAAACGATGTTGATATATTTGCGGGAAATCGTAGTTAATATTTATCTATCTATAGAAATAAAAATAAGTCTCCGAAATGTTTGTACGCGCATAACTTCCGAACGACTGCACCAAATTGGATGTTTTTTTTTTATCATTGGTGAGTTCTGGATTTTTTTTATATGTATACCACACAAGTCCCAACTGCTCCCGTCTGAAGCCAGTGGGACTATGGCATCCCCAATCGAGGTATGTTGTGAGGCTGAAGGTAGTGGGGAAGGGAAGGAGATGAAGGTGGAAGAAGTGGAAGGTGGGGAAGTACCTGGCTATTCACTAAACACGGCTAAAGCCATTTCAAGCGACGTTTTAATTCTGAACGGTGGTCTTACACCAGGACGATTTTGAGAGTATCTTCCACTCTGGCATTATGAAATTTAGGAGGCAAGCGAGTTGTTTTAAAACTGAACGAACCGGAAATGAATGTATGGAATGCGGGAGGGGGAGGGGAGGGGGATAATTGATGAGTGCAAGCGCTACAGTTATTTCCCCTTAATACCATGCGAGCGGAGCCGCGGGTAAAATATAAATCGATTTTGAAAGATTGTTATTTTATCTAGTAAAGTTATATTTTAAATTTTGAAAAAATATGTTTATTCTAATTATAATAAGGTTATAACGTTAGTCGTTAAAAGATTTGATAAATTTTCATAAAATTATTCAGTAAAATAAATCAATAGCAAAGCTACTTCATTCAGAATTTTAATTTTACTTAAAATAAAATAATTTAAATTATTTATCTATCCGATAAGATTTTAACGCTATTAAAAATTTTAATTTGAATACGACTTTTAGGTGCTTAAACATATTTTGTTTGTTGTAAGCGTTTCAGGAAATTAAAAATAATCTCTTTTCAGTTATTATTGTATATTTCGATATAAAGTCTATTACGGAAGTAACCCAAAAATGTCACTGTCTTTCATAAAAATAATCACCAACTTCTCATTTGAAATTATCGCCAGCTTTCTCCGGTCGAAACCTTTCCTACGTAAATTTATCCAGTAAATGTTCAATTTCTACGTAGATTATTCGAAATATTTAACATAAAAAGACCATAACATTATGACAAACAAGGCTTGTAAACGTTGCCATGGTAATATTGGGAGTATGTATAACTGTAAAATCTGTACGCGCACAACTCTACAAACTTTAATATGCAGTTTGGGGCGTCGCCATCGTAGATATTTAGCATATGTTATTTTCATATTGATTGTTTGACAATATTCTTCTTCTTCTTCGTGTGCCTGTCCCCCCGACGTTGGCGATCACTCTGGAAAATGTCTCTCTACATTGTGCAGCCCGGAATAGCTCCTCCGCACTTCTAATGCCGGTCCACTCTCGTATATTTCGTAGCCAAGACATTTGTCTCCTACTAGGCCCTCGGCGACCTTCTATTTTTCCTTTCAATATTAATTGGAGCAAGTGATACTTTTCCCCTCGAAGTACGTGACCCAGATAAGAAATTTTCCTGACTTTTATTAATGTGAGCAGTTCTCTATCTGCTTTAGCCCGCCTGAAAATTTCTATGTTAGTGATCATGTCGATCCATGGAACCTTGAGCATTCTCCGGTGAAGCCACATTTCAAAAGCTTCTAACCTGTTCATGATATTTACTTTCAAGGTCCATGTCTCACATCCATACAGCAAGACTGACCACACATAACACTTTAACATTCTCTGCCTTAGTTTTAAATTGAGCTTGTCATTGCAGAAGAGGGATTTCATTTTACTGAATTGACAATATTGAAGGTTGTAAAAAGACCGCCTGTAAATAGTGATGTAGGTTTGACGGGTCAGTGGTTGAGTGGGCATCGCGATTGAGTCCCACCCTGGCGTCGCGTGTTCGGTTCCTCGGCTGGCCAAGTCCTCCTTCACGACACAAGCAACATTTTCCGTTTACTGTGGTGGTAGTAGGAGATTTTCAAACATTGTTGGGTTATTCGTAACCCGAAAATATTTGTCTTTCTTTTTTTTTACAAAAAAAGGTTCTAAAAAGACAGCCTGTAGAATGGAGACATATGTACGTCGATTATATGATTATATGTCAAGGACATTAATCCTTGGGTAAGGTAGGTAAGTAACCATCTACATACTCTCAGTTTCACGCTGGACCACGATCTAGAATCGAAACATTGCTTGAACTGGCATTAGCCGTATGGTATAGCCGTAGATAAACGGATTTGAAAGAAGCAATTTGAGATATGTATGACCATTAAATTAAGAAGAAAACTAAAAGTGTATTCCATACAAATTTGAATAGAAACAATTGTTCATTTAGCACGCGCTCTGTGTCAGTTAAGACGGCTTGTTTCAAAGAATTTGAACAATTCATCAACTTTCAAAGTTAATATCCAAGTTCCGTAAAAGTCCTGTTCAAGTTCTGTTATTATCCAAGCAGCGTGAAACAACTGGCGCACAATGAAAAGTTAACACTCGCCTGACATGGTAGTTATCCAGCCCATTTGAATTTAATAATAATGGAGAAACACAGTTTGTATTGGAAACTTGAAGGTCGATAACCAGGACACACTGAACCCCTGATTCTTACCCACCCCTTATACCCTTTTTCTTCCCAGAGCTCTCCTTTCCTTCTTTTCCTTAAAAAAACCCAACACACAGCATCCCCAAAGATGACATAGGCCCTGAGGAAAATTATTTGTGTGGAGCTCTGGAGTAAAAAAAAGCAATAATGACACAGTTACATACGCATTCAAAAGTTCAACTTCATCGTAGAATTATTAATTCTTTCTCAGAAATGTTAAGGCACCGTTTTGGCACCGTTTTGGCACCGTTTTGCGTAATTTCGGAAGCGCTAATATATTTATGAAATGGATCCAGTGGAGTAACGGGTTCCCAAAGGGGTCTGCCTCGCCGGGCCCGCTCAGGGGCATTGAAATGAATAAAATATACTTATTTTGTTTAAAAAATACGCAAAATTTTACCCCACGGATTAATATCTCTATTATACTTTCTTCTGACTAACGCAACCGCAATGCGGGTGTAATATATATTAATTAAAACATTGTAATTTTTATAAAAAATAATAATATTATTAATTTCACCAAAATTTTACTTGATTTATAACAACATTTATGACCCGTAGAAAAAAAATGCCAGTCATAATATAACTAAATCTAAAATTCTTTTTAGTCGCAACAACAATGTCAGGACTGAGTCATTTAGATAATCGCTTATACCTTGATTGCACACAGTTGGCAATACTTTCTTTTTTCTCGTAAATGTGTTCAACTGCACGGAATATAGTTACAAACAGGCTATTTTTTGTTTGTTTTTAGGTTAACTCCACACAGGAGGCCCTGAGGAAAACTTGTCTCTCAGGGCCTATGTCATCTTTGGAGATGCTGTGTGGAGGTTTTTTTGGTGAAAGGAAGGAGAAGGGAAGGAATTCTGGGAGGGCTACAGTAACATACCTTAATAATGACTGTCACACAAAATTATTTTATACCTCACATGTTTGTAAAAGCCAGGCGTATATTGATATAAATAAATAACTTTAAGTGGGTGTTTCACCATCCTCCTGATAGCTTATTCATAAGATAACGAATATTAATAAATAAACAAATAAATACTCGCAACAGGTAAAAAAACTCGGCTAACTTATCCTACACATTTAACCACTATTCATAGGTTTAATTATCGAATAGTAAACCCAGACTTTTTAAATAAACAAATCGTGTTTAATTAATCGAAAATGTACGTTATCGTATGGATAAACTATGAGGAGGATGGTGAATTACCCCCTGAAAATATTTTAACCTCAAATTTACTTTGTGGTGTCATTTATATGTTTAATAAATATTTTTTTTTTAAATGACTATGTACGTCGAAGTTTTTATAATATTACACTGTTAGATGTACCTACAAAATATCTAATTCTATTATATGTGGCTAAACCATTTTTTTTACATTGGCTCCACACAGGAGACTCCGAGGAAAATAATTCCCCTCAAGGCCTATGTTATCTTTGGGGTTGCTGTGTGGGGAGTCTTTTTAGGAAAGGAAATTTTGGGAAGGAGAAGAGTATCAGGGGTGAGTAGGAATCTGGGGGTCAGTGTGTCCAGGAGTAACGGACGTATGAATCCATCCCTCCCACTGCAGTGCAAAGTGATGTTCCGAGAGAGTACGGCTGGAGAAGTCAAAGTGACTCCCTCAACCACTCTTTCCCGATTCGACCTGCCATGCTGCTGGTGGGCAGACCCATCCGGGACGAATCTCACCCCATGAACTCGGACACCCCTGTTAAGTCACCAAACTTTAGAGAACCACATGGGTAACCTACCGGGGCGGCAGTACCCGTACCCGCCTCCCAAATTGAACAAAGTTTTATTTAAAAGTTAAATACTATCGTACGTCGTTAGAACTTATTAAATGCATTAAATAGTCACATTGTTTATAAATAAATGAATACCAGAAACTTAAAAGGGTGTAAGTGCCATTTACAAAAAAGAGCTAGACTGGAATTTAAGATACGTTCAAACATTAAAAGAAAACCATTTTTTTAAATTTTTGTGCCAAATCAACAAATGAACATATGTTCACACCTATTAAAAAAACAACATGTGTGCAGTTCACATGTGGTAGAAGCGAAACCTTCAGAAAACTAAAGTAGACAGGAGTGGGGAGGTTACGAAGCACCACACAAAGGGAGACCGATAGGTTACAAAGCTCGGCACAAAAAGGAGATCGATTATACCACCTCATTTTTTCGCAGGCTAAATCCTATAGATGTATGTGTTTGTCTCTTTTTAGTGTCACTATTTTTCGTTTCATCGAGTTTCAAATCACAAAGGTTCAAAGAAGTTTTCACTTCTATATATTAATTAATTGAAGACAATATTAGCAAAACTCAATCGAAAATCTGAAAACAGAAAAATCAGAAAAAGATAGGTCACTTCTAGGACTCGAACCCAGGACCTCTACCAACTGAGCTCATGTGTCTCTATCCAATTCGGTCATATTTAACTGTATTTAACTAAGAACCATTAAAATTTTTTTCATTCTCTTTAACGCATTTCGGAAGGTGGGAATGGATACGGCTGCCCCGAGAATCTTTATTGGATAACCAACACCTCTGCCATAGGTCACCCCGAGTGGTTAGTTACGTTTGGTGATTTAGCAGAGATGCCCAGGTTCATGGGGTGAGGTTTGTCTAGGTCTTGGAGGCGGATGACCAGGACACACTGAACTCCAAATTCCTACCCACCCCTTACACCTTTTTCCTTTCCAGAACTCTTCTTTCCTTCCTTTCCTTAAAAAACCCTCCATACAGTATCCCCAAAGATGACGTAGTCCCTGAGCTCATGTAAAAATACATATCTATATTGGCTACTATCTTTATGTATGATTGCAAGATTCAAACCCGAACTAAACGTTTTCTAGACAGTGTCGCGGAATTTTTTTTGTTTTTTTTTTTTAATATGCGACATCTATTGACTTTTTTGCTAAAAATATTTTTAACTTAATGAGTAAAACCCCAATTGTAATATTTATATTAGCGAAACTCAATTTTTCTGATATCAAATTTTTGATTGAGTTTCGCTAATATTGTCTTCAATTAATTAAAATATTACAATTTGAGGTATTACTCATATGTTAAAAATAAAAATAAATAAAAAATATTTAATTCGGAAGCTTTAGTGTGATATTGAAGTGTGTAATCCGAAACCATCAGAAAACAATTATAATAAAAAAAGCGATAAAAGTCAATTGGTGCTAACGAGATTGCCTGAACTCAGGCGCACTCGAGGAAGTACACTAATGATGATAAGCACAAATGTTTTTGTATGGGGAAAGTTTGGACATTTGATAAAAACGGGGAAATAGTATAAAAACGGAACGAAATGTGGGTATTTATCAATGACGTTATATATAATATATAGACTCGCCATTGTCTCAGAAACTCAAGACGGAATGTGGAAAGTAACAAACACTATTGTGATTGATTTTTGAAAGGTTGTCTAAAACAACGTTCAAAGAAACACTGTGATTTTTTTCATATATATTACTTGTTAAATAATAGAGGCAGGCTTGAAAATGAAAATTTTTGGAGCATACTTTGCGATTTTTTTCAATCAAGGGAATTTCATAAAATTTGCGTTTCGGCGTGGAAGTTGTATAGATATCATCTTAAAAAATAACATATATTTTTTTAAGATCTTAAAAACTTCAAATGTTCAAGGGAGATATGTAAGAAATCGGTAGAAATTCGGATAGTGCCGCCTTAAACAATATGTGTGTATGAATGACAAAGTTAGAGCCGGCTGCGTTTGAGTATTTACGCCAAATACTACATTCTACATCACGGGTGTGACTAAGATGCCAAGATAAGATCGCTTACACTAAGAAGAATACGGAATTCTATATGATGAAAACAATGATTATTGACTATTGAATATATATTAGGAATAACGATTAGCGCACTTAACGACCTTCAGTCGAATTTAAACAATATAAGTAATTGGGAAACTTTAAATAGGGTAATAACCATTAATAAAGTCAGTCAGTTTACTCATAATTAAAATTAGTCATCAAAATCCTATCTAGAAATAACATAAATACCTCGTCTGTATGTGGCATGACCACAGTTTGATAATGCCTTCAGAAGGCGAAACAGCTGTCACGTGTAATAATAATTACCTAGCAGAACTTGTTTATAAATAAACTGTTTTTATAAATTGAATAATAATATTATTGAATATATTAAATAAATTTAAAAAAACATAAAAAATAAGGTTAGTAATAGGTAGATTTTGCAGCTGTGATGCTTCTTGCATCTAAAGGATCTGGTAAACGAGTAACAATGACAATGTATTGCCGGCATGAAATTGCAGTAAAAAGTTGCTCGTTCAAGTCTTACGAGACAGAAAAAAACACTATTAAAACATTATCTTTTGAAATACGTCCAAAAAAATCGCAATTTTACATTATAATTTATTTTTTATTTTTCCTGTCCCTTAGTTTTAAAAGTAGGTATACCTAATTTCTGATTTTTTTAATAAATACAAAGACCAGCATTCCCTCTCTTCATTACACAGTGAAATGGTTGTTTTTAAAATATCTACAAGCCTTTTACGGAACAGTAAAACCCTTTGACTCCGGCCCGAGAGGTCGCTCGTTCAAACTCAAGGAAGGCAAACAAAAATATTGCTTTTATTTACATACTTTGAACTTAACAGCTCACAGAGGTCTCATATAAATCGTTGTATCTCCCTTACTGTCATAGTGAGAATTATGATTTTAACGTTGTTAGAAAGAGAAAACACTACGGTTTGTAAGTTAACCATAGAAAAAAATAAATGTGCACCTCTATGTAACCATAGTTTCAGATTGCAATTTGAAAAAAATTATATAACCTTGGGAATTTTTAATTAATTATTTTTATATGGAATGACAAAAAAATTAAGTGTCAATAAAGCTTATAAATAATAATAATTGGACAACTTGTAGAGCGCCGTTTTTGTGAAAAATCACCTCAAGGGCTGAATTATAATACATAATATGTCTAATAAAATGTGTAGGTGATTTTTTATTTTGTTTCGTTATAAGTCATTTAGTTAGAAAAACGTACGGTGAGCCATTTTTAAACCTTTTTTTATTTTTATATTAAAAATTTCAATACTTCCAAAATTATATTTTTATTTCTAATAATAAAATTTGATTACGTATTTCATCACCTTTCAAAAACAGTTTTTAATTTTCGGATATGTTCAGAAATATTTCATTTATTTGGATTTTAAACGGAAATATTTTTACCTTCTGACAAAATACGCCCGTTTTTTTAAGGTTAACCCAAAAAGGCAGATTAAATGTTTTGTTTATTTGCACCTCCCACAGAAGGGAAGATATCATTGTTTCGCATTGGTAAGAGACCTCAGTTCAGAATCTAAATGCTGTTTGAACCAAATGGCTTTAGCTATATTTATGATGTAAATAGACAGATAGTTCTAAACATCCCTATTTCTTCCCCTCTATTATTTCTACCCTATCTTAAATCCCTAACCTATTTTTGTCGCATTAGTCACAGAGTTTTGAAAACAATAGAATGTCACTAATTTGGCACTATCTAGGTTACACCACATCATGTTTTTCAAAAAATACTTTCGCGAGAAAAATTATTTTTCCTTCGAGTTTTACGTACTGCCGGATTTCTACTTTACTTATAATTTAGATGAAGCTATACGTGAAATCCTATTTAGATTAATCTTTACGACGAATCGGTTTACATTATGAACATCAAAAATGTGCTATGGATAAATTGAAGCTTTTACTAGATGGAATTACTGGAATTACAATAAAATTATTATTTACATAACAAAAAACAAAAGTGTGAATCACTAAAAAAAATGTTTTTGCATGACTTTACTATGAAGTAATGTACGAAACAATTTTTTTTTAAATGCCATTTTATGGCTAAGACTATTTTTAAGGTTTTGTATGTTCTAACTTTTAGTCGTTCTTATAAAATTATGCACAAAATAAATAAAAACCACCTTTTCGCTTCCTTGCCCCTTGCAAATAAGATGCTCGATTTTGAAATTTTGAAGAAAAATCGAAATATTTCTAGCGTTTATATTCCTCTTAAGTATTGACATCTATGCACATCTACTTTTCTTCATCCAACCTACTTTCCATGTATATCTCATCGGACAATATATGCTAATATTACCTACATGTGAAATTTGGAACAACAAATCCAAGGAACAAGTAGTCTATTAAATTAACTCGTACAATTATCATTATCGGTGACTTTAATATCTAATTCTTATAATTAATATAAGATTCTTACGGAAACTTCTGCATTGAGCAACCCAGTAATTCCACGGTGCCATAATATCGAATCTCACAAGAACCTAATGTGTGAAATTAATATAAGTCAGATTCCTTCCCAATGTCCACTGTTCACCAAGCTATTCTCTAGTTGTGTCACGTTGAAAAACCATATTTTTTATAACAGTTCATTGATTCGCAGTCAATTTATCTGCGACTGCACTAATGTTAAGTTAAAATATTAATTAATTAAGAAATCAGTTCAGATTCCAGTCTTAACGTTCGGACCGCGATGCACACGTAATTCCTTCCACGCTATTCCTCTTCGTACAAATCCTCGCACAACACGAATATTGTGTGGAACCTCCACCGCCCCCTGCTCCCGGAGCCGCCCTCCCCGCCCGCCCCCGCCCTCCCCGGGGGCGGTGTGGGCGGGCTGAACAACTAGAGAGAGCCAACCTATAGAGCAATCGATCGCGTAGCAGACGCGGCGATATTATGGGGAGATTTTACGGACGAGCTTAACTTCCACCTCATTCAAACAACAAAAAACTCCCTAAAATACATTAAAAAACAACCCCTAAAACAATACCTTTATTTTTAAAATACATTTCGTCACGATTTTAACACTAATTTATGAATGATTACGTTGAATCTGACGTTTTATGTGCGTATGATTATTACTATCATGCTAAAAATCACAAAATTTTAATATATCTTCATAATAATGTATTGTATACTTTTGGATATCGTTTTGAATGAAATCACTTGGAAAATAAACAAATTTTGACAGTTTTCAATGATGTCAGCTCGAAACAATATTTAAACTAATAAATTACGTAATGATAAGGTTATTTCCGTACATAAAAACACTTAAATTGATGCTTTAATAAGGCGGTTGTTTTATGATGTGTTTGGGGTGGTTTTGAGGCAGATTTCGTGATATTTTTCAGGATATTTGCGGAGGCTTTCACGCTCAAACTGACGTCTAGTCTTGAGGCTGCTTTTCGTGGCTCTACCGTGCTCTGGTCTCCCCGGGCAGAATATAGATCTCTGTAGGGGGATTGGGGAGGGCATACTCCCGCCTAGGGCCCCATTTCAGACGAAAAGACGACTGTAGTGAATACTATTCAACTTTGAGAAAATTCACTAAAGGGTTATCGAATAAAATAAGCAAACTTTCACGTTGTGGAATGATCCAAAGATTTTGAACGGCACTGATCGGAATGACACACAATTCACTAAAATAATTTTCACTCAAACAGAAAGACAGCAATTATTATTTTAACATAAAATATAACATCAAATATTATCTATGAATGTGAGGTTATTACTAATTCGCAATGATCATTACTGCAAGTTTATTAAACAAGAGTTAGCTCGCAAATACTGGTACAAACCTTATCAAAAATGATTGTTTATAGTAGGAGTTATTTAAATGATACACCGATAAAACAATATATGTAAACAAAATATATAATTAGTTTCACGTTCAGTTCCATAATAGCAAATTATTAATCGTATAAAATATCAATTATAATAAAAAATGGAGTATTATTATTATTTATTATAAATATTATACATCATAATATTGTAAATTTAACGAAATAACGATGAATTAATTTCATCGAATTCCCAGAGAGATAACGTAGTAGATAGATATTTATTCTCTAACGTAAATTTTCGTATATAATTATAAAAGCAATCAAACTGTAATTTTTAAAGAAATATTACATATCTGATGATGAATTTAAAACTTCTTAGAGGAAATGAATGCAACATTTATTAATTAACACTAATTTACATAAATATATAAATGAATTAGAGTGATATTGCAGATTATATTTTTGAATGATTGGAAAGAATCAAATAAATTGTCTGGAAGAAAAATGATTGTAGTTGAATTGGGTGAAGTGATCTTTTGGCAATCAGTGCAATATAAAGTTCCATATTCCTATTATACCTTTGATAGTTTTGGACATGGAAAAAAAGGTTTTGGCTTCGGATTACGCCTACATTTGCAGAATTCGTTGCCTTTTAAAGCTTAGCATTCTTATCTGCTAAGAATGTTAATTTTGAAAGTTGATAATAAAAATATGTTTATGTTTGTTTAAACAGTTTTTTAAACATAAATGTTAGGTTATAGATATTAATAACTTTGAACCCTTGTGTAAAACACAAAAAGGCAGATTAAATGTTTTGTTTATTTGCACCTCCCACAGAAGGGAAGATATCATTGTTTCGCATTGGTAAGAGACCTCAGTTCAGAATCTAAATGCTGTTTGAACCAAATGGCAAGCATAAAATAGGATGAGATTTCTATTTGAGATGATACACATATGAAAATGTTAAGTTATGATAATATTTTTATGAATGAATTGAGTTTAAAGGTCAGACAACTATTATGGTATACATAAATTAGAAGATAATGTTTTGCTATTATTAAAGAAAGGTCAGTGTATAACAAATATCTAGAATGTTCCTACACCCACGGATCAAATCAAAAGCCAAAATATCATTAACACTTTTAAAGGATTTGTAACGTTATATGGTTCATAAATATGTTCATTCTAAGGTTGTTATTAAGTTAAAACGTATCTATGTTGACTGATAAACGTTTAATTTAGATATTTCTTTAGCTACATTTCAATGGTGGCACAGATTAGAGCAACACGCAGAGATTTTGCAACGAAAAAATAAAATATGTCACGCTTCAAATTACGGATGAATTTTTGAATACCGTTGTTTTTTATGAACTTAAAACAATGATTGTTGTTATTGATATAATAAATTATTGGTTTTTTCTCGTATTAAACGTCCGAGGCGTTAGGCAATCATTCACGAGGCTTGTTATAGATTCGTTAGATAGAAGTCAGATTGAGAAATATATCGTTTTTCGTTAGGTTTTCAGTTTAATAACGGGGGTTTAGAAATCACTCAAAAATACCCCAGGTATTTAATTAAATAGCTGAGGAAATCCATCGCAAAACTTAGGACACAAATTGACACTTCACGCGCGAGATGAATATCGGAAAATCGAATAATGAAATTCTTCGGGAACGCAGAAATAGCCATTGTGGGGGCATTTCCTGGATTGTTAGCAAATTGATTAGGAGACCTTCGCTGTGTCAGGATGTGAACTTTATCGAGTTTTTCGCGGGAACTGCGCGAGCTGGATCCGCGAATCAGGGAGTTGTTCAGTCCGCGAGACGATAATGCAGAATAGCACAGGGCACTGATGGAACATGACACAGTTTGACAGGAGCGAGGGTTCGGTATTAGAGCAGTATCACTGGCACTAACCTGACAGTCCTCGCAGGTGTGGATGACGGAGAAGGGCTGAGCGCAGTCGTAGCGCGCCAGGATGGAGGCCAGGTCCCGGGAGGCCCTGGCGGCCATGTCGTCCACGGCGGTCAGGTCTCCGAGGGCCCGCTCGCAGCGCGCGCCGCCGCCCAGCGCGTGCCCCAGGGCCGCGGGCTCCAGCGCCTCTCCGAGGGCGCGCTCGCGGCAGTGCCTTAGGCGGGTGTCTCGCAGGGCGCGCTCGCGCTCGGCGGGCGGCAGCGCGCACAGGGCCCGGGGCAGGACGGGCGCGGGGGGCGCGGGGGGCGCGAGGGGCTCGGCGGTCACGTCGCACGCGCTCAGCCACGGGTTGGTCCGGCGCAGCTCCTGGGGGGCGGCCACGGCGGCAGCCAGCAGCGTCAGCAGCAGGCGGCGCATGGCCAGCGCTCATGCTGGCGAGGGCACTCCCCTGAGGCGGGGGCGGCGGACGCGGCGGGGCGACTGCTCCGGCTCGGCCAAGGGCCGTTATGTAACCTGCCCCAAGATGGCGGCCTGCGCACGCGCACCTCGACCCGCACTGCCTCCTGCCTCCTGCCTCCTGCCCCCCACTCTGCAGGGGGGCCAGCCTGCTATCCCGCGCCCGGTGTTGCCATACTCACCACCATCCACAGCTTTTCAAGTTCTGTCATTATTTCATTATGGGCCAATTGTTAGTCAACAGAACTGAAATATTAACATGACTTAAAGAGGATTAGCACTTTCCTAGAACTTTAAAATTATATTATTGTAAATTGTTGAATTGTTCTCAACCCATCCTTAATGATTTTAATTAAAGAGATTTGGCTTCCTTAGTGAAACGTCTCAAATTCTCGGGCCTTCCCATACGTCTCCAGTCATCTTCCACGAATTCTATCCTCCTCTTCCTAAAACTACTTCTGGGTTGGTTCTTGCTTCTACTAGGTCATCCACTTGATCAGAAATTTTTAACTCCGTCATCTGCCACCCCTTTCAAACTGAGAAACAATATTGTGTTCAAACGCCGATAATATAAAATTATACTTAATAATTTTGAAAACCTCAAAATATTTAATAAAATTTACTCAAATCCTAATATAAATAGTTTAGCACATGTCACACATATCTATATGTTTTCGTTGAGTGTTGCCATTCTTGAAACAACCCATCAAATACACATTGAATACTCATTCAGTGAGAAAATGATCAAGTCAGTTTTTCCGCCGCTCGCTGTCAGTGGCGCAGAGCGGGAAAATTCGTGACATCTGTTGGAATTTTCCTAAACTAATTTTGCAGAAATCTGCAATACCATTAGGGTTGATTTTGTTCGGAACATGTGGAATAGATAGAAAAGGTGGTGGAATATTCTAATTTCAGTGACAGATGTCACCATTTCGACATTTATCGTTAAGGTAGTTTTGGGCAGTAAATCGTAGGGATCAAGCCGATATCAGAATATAAAACGATATCCTAATATATTTCTTTATTCAGTTATTATTTTCCGTTTTATAATGGTAAACCCGTTTGGGTAACGGAGCGGTGATTTAAAAAAATATATTATCAGTGCTTTAAAAACAGGTGTGGTTCTATATACATTTTTTTTATTTTTATTTTTATTCTAGTAAAAAAGAAAATTACATTTTCACTCATATTAACCAGAAATAATCAAACTAAACACCACAATACATCGCTACTCCATTTCATTACTTGTTTATCAAGAATATACATTAACAATTTTTTTTTAAATTTACCCACCTTTTTTTCTTTTTTAATGTCGTTTGGTAGGCAATTATATAAATTGCCCCCCTCGTAACCAATGGATTGTTTACCATAGTTAGTGTGGATGGTGTTTAAATGTATGTTATCGTGTTGTCGTGTAAAGTGTTTGTGTACTTGGGATGTTTTAATGAATTCTGTGTTTGTATGTATGAGTTTATTGTTTATTTTGTATATAAGGAGACATGTATTGTATTCATACAGTTTTTTTTTTAATGTTAATAGTTTTGTTTCTATATATACTTTTTTGTGGATGTTCTAGGCTTGTAGTGAAATAGTTTTTTGATTAACATGTTTTGTATTACTTGTAGTTCATTTATATATGTTTCACATGTGTTTCCCCAGATTTCAATCAAATAATTTAAGTGTGAGTGTACGAGACTATAATATAAACCTTTTTTAAATTTATTTGGTGACAGATGTGATAGCCGGCTGAATACACTAATTAAGGGGATGATTTTGTCTTTAATACCTTGTATATGCTGTTTAAAAGTCAAATGCTGATCAATGCACAACCCAAGATATTTTTCCTGGATCAGGATTTGCAGGTCGTTCTTTTCAATTTTTAAGGGTACATGAGGAGGAATTATTTTACGGGTTGAGCTTAAGATCATGTATTATGTTTTTTTTACGTTTATTGTTAAAATATTTGATTTGAGCCAATTTCGTGAGCTATAGTGCTAAGATTGAAAAGTAAGACAATATTGATGTTGTTTTAGTTGAAAATGATTTAAATTTCAAATTTTCGCATGAAATTTTTTCAATCTATCAAAATAAAAAAATAAATCCTCGTACAAAAAATTGAAGTTTTGAAAAAATAAAATAACATCATTTTCAGCTACTCTAGCTCACTGAAAAGTCACAGACCGCCACTGTTTTTTAAAAACATTATCATTTTAAAGCATTTCGATACTTTCATAAATTATATAAAATTTTGAAGGCGGGTAATGATACCGCCACTCCGGAAACCTTTTATTGAATAACCCTGCAGTAGGGGACCCCGCCATAGACCACCCCAAGTGGTTTTCGCTACGCGCCCGAATTCATAGATGAGGTGAGTCTGCGTCGCCCATCTACGGCATGACGGGTCGATTCTTGAGAATCTGGTTGAGGCAGACCTTATTTAGATCTCTCCAGCAGGACTCTCTCGGCCTTGCACCGCAGTGGGTAGGATGGATTCATACGTCCATTACTCCTGGACACATTGACCCTCAGACCCACCCCTCATATATCCTAAAAAGATCCTTCGCACATCAACACCACAGTTGGCAAGCGCATTTGAAGTGAAATAACACAAAACGGCGCTAAAAAAATATTACAATATTATTATTATAGGCCTTGAGGGTTTCACCGACCACACGGCCGGCCGGCGTGGTCTAGCGGTAAGACTTGCAACCAAAGGTCGGGATCGAATCCCGGCGAATCAAACACGGCTAAAGCCATTTCAAGCAACGTCGTCTTACACTAGGGCGATTCTGATAGTATCTTCCACTCTGGAAACTGCCGCAAATATACTATTTATTATTTTAAGTGAATTAATTGTGAAATAACACAAAATAATGAAATGAAGACATTATGAGCGAAACTCAATCGAAAATCTGGAAACAGAAAAATCAGAAAAAGATATTTACACCTCTGGGACTCGAATTTGAATCTTGCAATCATGCATAAAGATGGCAGCCAATAAAAATATGCGTTAAGAAAAATGAAGATAATATGGGTGGTTCTTAGTCGAAGTATGGTGACCGAATTGGATATCGAAACCTTAAGTCAGTGGATAAGAGCACCCACCCGGAAAGTAGGGAGGTCCTGGGTTCGAGTCCCAGAGGTGTAAATATCTTTTTCTGATTTTTCTGTTTCCAGATTTTCGATTGAGTTTCGCTCATAATATATTCATTTAATTAAATATTACAGTTTGAGGTTTTACTCATAAAAGTTAAAATAAAAAAATAAAATAATAACAAATTAATCAAATTAAATTTATTTGCCATGCCGGGATACGATCGCGCGACCTTCGGATTGCGAGTCAAGAGCCTAACCGCTGGACTACGCCGGCCGTTAGTATATAAGTAGATACTTCAAATTAATTCACTAATTTAAAGAGTTTTGAAAATTGAATTTTAATTTAACAATCATTGTCTTGCAAAATGTCATTCTCAAATTTTTGACAGTTTCGCAAGAATTTTTGTAATGATTATAAAACTTTTTAAGCGTATTGTCACGTGGTTCTAATAATCCAGAAACCTTCGCGGGGGCTTAAAGAAGGTATTTTGAAAGTTTCAAACATTTAGCAATACATAGACATCTCACTAATCCCCAAACACATTTTGATTTTTATATACTCGTATATAGATTAGAAATGAAACGGATGGTTGTTTTGCCGGATACCGGATATCCGGCCAACCTTGAAACCGGACAGCCGGTTATCCGGCCGCCGGATATCCGGATGAACATAGCCGATTGGCGATTCGTTAACGATCGGGTAGACTCGGGTGAGTTCGGGCCCTTTCGTTTGAGGTGATTTTATTAGTGTTTCTTTCTATAAATTCAAAGAGATTCAGTTACCGAAGAAAAATGTTTCCGAAAAAAAAAAAAAATTGCTACTTATTTATTTATTTATTAGCAAAAACAGCATTACACCAATATATTGCAAAAACGGTTGTACAAGATACATAATCATTACGTTTACAGTTAAAACATTTATTTAATAAGTGCTATTTCACGCTTAAAATCATTGCAGGAAATGTAGGGTTTGTTATTTAATAAGTGGAAAGTTATTTAATAAGTGCAGGGGAAATGTTATTTAATAAGTGCTATTTCACGCTTAAAATCATTGCAAGGCAGTTAATTAACCTAGTAAGTCTTCCCAGGGGCATCACCATTGGTAAGTTAGTTCTGCACCTGGGAAGAATCAAAAGCCTGTGATGGCGACCTCGCGTGAAATTATCCGGGACAGAATCCTATTTCAGCCAGAATATCTGGTACCGATATAAAACCATTTAGAAGCTTATATGCCATCAGCAGTAATGCGACATCATCTACTTGTTCGTTACATAATGTTAAAATTTCTGGTGGTGGGAAGGAAAAAGGGAAGTATGTACCAAACGAATAGCTTACCTCTTTTCTTCTGTTTTTAATTACTTAATGGAATTTATCGCTGAACGAACGATTTATCTATTGAATTTTATGGTTAGATAAATAGGTGTAACTGGTGTTAAGTTCAATACACGAAGAGAAATCAATTTTGGCCTACACGAAAAAATGACTTGTCTTCTTAATAAAACATCCATTTCACGATGTTTTATCGATTTTCTTTGATAATATATCATGTTGTTACAAAGAAAAAAACATTTTGATATCGTTATATACTTTTAAAATTAGATTACTAATAATTAGAAGTCTTACTCTTTGCTGATGACATGAAGCTGTTTAAAGTCATAAATGATGTGCACGATTGCATAATCTTGCAAGAAAACCTTAATAACTTTTTCAAATGGTGTTCAGATAATAAACTTCAGCTAAATATTAACAAATGCCAAGTTATGAGGTTCCACAAAATTAAACATCCAATAATATATAATTATGCACTCTGTAATGTTGACTTAATCTCTGTAGTCGAAATACTTGACCTGGGCATCATTTTTGATCAGAAACTCTGCTTTGTATCTCATGTAACTTCTATAGCTAACAGGGCTATGAAAATGTTAGGTTTTATATTAAGGATTTCCAAGGATTTTAAAAATATTTACACATTAAAAATTCTGTTCACATCTCTCGTTAGAAGCATTCTTGAATATAATTCAACAATTTGGTCACCTGTCTTCAACAATCACATCAATACCATTGAAAGAGTCCAACACAAATTTTTGAGGTGTATTAATTTTAGACTTGGAATTCCCTTAGAATCAATAAATTATGATTTTTTGTTGCACTCATTAAAATTGTTGAAATTAAGTGACAGAAGAAAAATTTTTGATCTGATATTTTTGTATAAAATCGTTAACTATCAGTTGGATAGCCCTGATATATTAAAGTTGATTCACTTTCATATACCTACAATAGGATCAAGGTTCCCTAGTTTTATTGTGACAACTACATGTCGGTATCAGGCTCCAATTCAGTTGTAAATAGATTACACACCATTGGAAATTTTTATGCCAATGTGGCTGATATTTTTAGTATTTCCATACTGAAATATAAGGTTGTACTGATCGAACATTTCAGCCAATTATACGTTAACGAGGTCACTACATAATGAGTTTTTGATATTATTGTTTATTTTTAATGCCTGTATAATGTACTATGACTGTAATTAAATATACACAAGCTTGTAAATGGCACTTTGTGCCGGAAATTTTAAATAAATAAATAAATTTATTCCTACACTTTACTGACAAGTTACGCGTCAAAAATCAAAATATTGCATTTTATTCTAATCCTCTGTTATTTAACATTATCCGGCCGGATTTTAAATTTAGGCCGGATAGGCCGGATACCAGATATTTACCGGATATCCGTTTCATCTCTAATATAGATGTACGTAAAACGATAAGAAAAACATATATTATTGTACTCATATATGTTTTTCTGTATGATGTATGTAAACGTTCCACATTAGGTATATTATGTCTGCAAAAGCCCGACGGGAGTTAAATGAATAAATAAAAAATAAATAAAATTATGTTTTCTTTAAGAGCTCAGCAGATCGCGCTTTTGCCGACTTACTATTCAATGTTATGAACCAATCTGTTATAGCATTGTCTGTGTCGTACCGAATGAACTTCCTTGTCTTTCCATGAAGCAGGTCATTGCAGGTAGTGAGCTACGCCAATACACCGACCCTTTATGTCTACTCTGTGTACTGTATACTGTGTCTTCTGTATACTGTGTGCTGTATACTGTGTCTTCTGTATACAGTGTCCTGGTTGTACCTGACCAAGTGTGGAGTGGTTAGCGCACGTGACGGGACAAAGGGAGTTACAGGATCGAATTCTAGGATCGTGATATTTCGTCGATGAGGGAATGGGTTCTATTTAAAAATGTAACTGAAGAGTTATAACGGAAGCATAAGCGGATTTTTTTATTTGTTTTGCGAATGCGTGTGCGGAAGCGGATGTGTAATTGGTATTAGAAATTCAAATGACAAATACAATAGAACGTCTCTAAGCAATATAATGGGATGAAGTGTATTTAAAAAAAATAAATGAAAGGTTTGTGGATGTACGGAGGAATTAAAATATTTTGTTAATTACTAAAGGAAATAAAATTAGAAGCAAATGTAAACAAATTTAAACTCAAATTAAGAAAATATGTGATTGATTCACTCAAAAAAAAAAATTAAATCTATACTAATTATAAATGCGAAACTGCGTATGTTTGTTTGTAACGCTTTCACGCGTAAACCAATAAACCGATTTTAAAATTTCTTTCACCAATAGAAATCAAAATTATGTGCGAGTTGGTACTAAAGGCTGTATATAATGGTAAGCTCTGGCGTTATGAAATTATAAATATTAATATATCATATTTTTTCTGTCCATTCCGTCAGGTTGGAATGCTGTCCTTGTGCTTACATCAGCCTTACATTCTTTGCGGATCTCCACATTTCTCACACGATCATACATGGTTTTACCACACATACGCCTCAAGGATCTCATTTCTACAGCATTCAGTTTACTTTCATCCTTCCTCTGCCAGTTCCATGCCTCACTGCCATACATCAGGGTAGGTACCAGGACTCCATTGTGGACTGCTAGCTTCGCTTCTTTTGACAGTTTTTTATTAGCGCCAACGGCATTCAGTCCTCCATTAATGGACTTCCCATCTCTCGTAAACATACTACCCAGATACACAAACTCATCCACCTGCTCCAAGTATTCATCGTTTACAACTATATCACACACTATATTCACATATATTCTCTTTCAAACACCATGACTTTAGACTTACTTACATTCATCATTAACTCATTCTTCATACATACTTCGTTCATCCTAGACACCAGAGACTGTAAATCTTCCATAGTGTTAGAAATCAGCACCGCATCATCAGCGTACAACAGACAACATACTTTCAGATTACTCAATTTCGCACCCAATCCCAACTCTTTCAATTCTTGCATACAATTATCCATGTATAGATTGAATAACCATGGTGACATTACGCAGCCTTGCTTAACACCTTTTGTGATGTCAAACCACCCCGTAAAACCACCGTTCACCCTAACACAAGCAACGCTTGCCTCCATAGCTTCCATAGCTTTTTTCTGTCGACTCGGTCGTATGCTTTTTGTAGATCTACAAAGACGCAGAAGAGTTTCTGGTTTTTCGCCAGAAACTTCTCAGTGAGCATACGCAAGGAGAAAATCTGGTCCATGCATACCCTTCCACTCATAAAGGCACCTTGCACACAATTTAAAATATGGTGAAAGGATTGATTGAGAATTCGTATGAAACTTAAAAAAAAACAATTCTATTATGATGAATTAATTTCAAAATACATGATATATTTGTATTTTTACAACATTTTAAAAAAGGGGTTAATCTAACCTTTACCAAATTTAAAATTGTTATTCTCTTAGTTTGCGAGGAAATTAAGAATGTCCAAAAAACTTTAAAGTCATTAATTACAAAACTAGCTTTTAGGAGATATGATGGTACGGGCACACTTGCTCATTTGAAGCCAAAGAGCATGCTACCTAGTAGCAATTGCTACCTAGTAGCATGTGTGTCCGTGACGTTGCTAGTAATGAGCATGCTCATTTGAAGCCAAATGAAATAGCTCACGAATCAACAGCCGTTTGATTTATGAGCATGCTCATTGGATTATCGGGTGGAAGGGGAAGCCTCTAAGCAAGTGTGAACAGGCTGGCTTATGAGCATGCTCATGTCATTCCGATCTCAGTTCGCGCCAGGGATGGTATGCCCAAAAATTTATTTCCCTAGATTTCGTTAAAATAATCACTTTTACACAAGTTCGTAGTCACCGTTTTTATTATCTTTCTTACACGGCAATTTTTAATTTTGCTAATGGAAATTCTCGATTCTCGATAGCAACACTGGAACAACTAATCTGACACAGCTCTGTCACAGTGTCAAATGTATACATACAGAATAATAATCATCAAACAGTATTAATACCCTTGCATCTGCGTGGTTGAATTTCAGAACCCGACTTCGATTGCAAATTGACGCCACGCCTTACGCGCCGCGCCTCAAATAACATCTATGTTCATGAAATCTCAAGCAAATCTACCGTTGTAATTCGGTTTTAATTCAAGAATCTGTCAAAATATGTCGCTACTTCCGTCAACAGCCGCATGTGTAAATTTCACCCCTAGGTATACGTACTACGAATTTATAGAATTAAGTATCTTTCAGGATATGGAAAGGTGGTACTTGACGAGTTGCGAATAATAAAATCACGCGGCTATACGCGATATATTTTGGCTACATATTATGAAATTTGGGAGGCGGGAATGGGTACCGCCGCCCCGGGAACCTTTATTGGATAACCAACACCTCTGCCATAGGTCATCCCAAGTGGTTCGCTACGTTTGGTGATTTAGCAGGGGTGCCCGGGTTTATGGGGTGAGGTTTGCCTAGATCTTGGAGGCGGATGACCAGGACACTCTGAACCCCAGATTCCTACCCACCCCTTAAACCCTTTTCCTTCCCAGAATTCCCCTCCATTTCCTTTCCTTAAAAAAACCCTCCACACATCATTCCTAAAGATGACATAAGCCCTGAGGCAGATTATTTTCCTCAGGGCCTCCTGTGTGGGGTTCGTGTAAAAAATATAAATTACATATGACGCCATTGCGTGTCTCAGTTACTTTTTCACGGTTACTTTGTCTCGGTGACTAGGTGTCACTGGATCACAGTGGATCCGAGGAACTGGCTATTTTTGGAACCAGTTCCTATCGGATTTATAAAATGGTCACCAACACTCAAACTGGGTGAAGCCGAAACAAAATCCGCCCGCAGGGCCTAGCATCAAAAACCTGTGGAGCGGATTTTTAACTACTTGTGAGATCATAATTATACAAACGTCCCATTTCTTGCTGTACTTTTCCAAATAAAACACTTTTTGCCAAATGAAATAGTAATTTCAAAATATGTATACACTTAAAACTGAATCAAAAACGATATTCCTATTAAAAAAATCACTTTGCAAAATAAAAATCAACCGCAATCACCGAAACTGAAGAAAATATCTTGTAATAAACATATTTAGATAAAAACGCAACTTGAAACCTAAATTTAATATCATTTTGAGTTGTCGGTGTTAAAAACAACATTGCTTGATTTATGTCAGTATATTAACAGTATATAAGATTCACGGAAATTAAAAATAATAATAATTATCGACTAGCAATACCAGTAATATTGTCATACGTAAAAAAAAATTGTACAAAATGTTTGAGTTCGAAATTTCCCTAGATCTAGGGAAATTTCCCTAGACATACCATCCCTGGTTCGCGCCTGCGCGTTCTTGGCAAAAATGTCAAAATAGATCGCTAGGTGGACGAAAAAACCTTTCTTTTCGTGATTTATTATGGGAATCACGAATGTGTTTGGATTTTTATTATTACAAGGTCACCACAATATCCACAATAGACTTTCAAATTCCCCAACAGTTCCTTTACCTCTAAAATGAAACCACATTCTATTGAAAATAGTATTTATTTTTTATAATTTAGACATATTCGAATTTGTTGATGTCTTTGACGAAAATCAACCTATAGAATAGTACCCTTTACACGCAGAGTTCGGAGCGGGACGTGCCCCGCGCCACTTCAGGCCGCCGCGCAGAAAAGTCTCACAGTGAACTGCTCTGTAAACCGTTATCTTACTTTCGGTCACGTCCCGCTCCGAACTCTGTGTGTAAAGGGTACTATTATCATATGCGGAATAACCGGGTATTAGTTAATTTATGGGAATAACATTCCGCGTATGAGTATCTCGTTTTTATATCACGCTTTCAATTTTAGAGAGTAGCTCGTCAAATTTCTGCGGAAGCATTCATAAATGATTTTTATATCCGTTGATATCTTCTTTTCGCATTTCTACTAACAAATGATTACTTGCTCCAAGGTTTGTTCTTCTAGTGATCCAATTGCGAACCCAAATCGAACTTTTTATTTTGTTTTTTTCTTTCGCCAAAAGTTTCTTCAGTAAATGAGTTGCAAGCAATACAATTACTTTATTGACTTCTGTGCGGACAGAACTGACTCTATTATGTCCCTGTAATTGTATATCCGTTGACATCTTGGACCCAAATCAACTGTTTTGTTTTCTTTCGTCAAAAGATTCTTAAACAACGAATAATTGCGTTGCAAGCAATACGATTACTTTGTTTAGTTCTGGGCGAACGGAACTGACACTACACGATGACATTTATTATTTGACATGAGCATGCTCATTAAATAGCATGTGTGTTCAAATGTTGGCTTTGAGCACGCTCATTCAAGAGAAAGCTCAAACCAAGCCTGCTCGTTAATGAGCAAGTGTGTACAGTTGACTATTTGACATGAGCATACTCATTAATGAGCATGCTCATAAGCCGGCTTGTCAATGAGCAAATGTGTCAGTACCATAACGGGCACGCAGAAGCGGATGGCGGAAGTGAAAAGTATGCAGAACTTCCGCGTTTGCGGAAACAGAAGCAGAGGTCCAAAACATTACTAGTTGTATTGTATTACAATGCACTTTATAGGATCGCGCTCCGTTATTATTTTACGGTCATTCATAAACATCGTTTTAAAATTTTTATATACGTAATGGATTCGCCTAAGTTCTTTTTTTATGTGTGTATCGCATAAGAGTCCCAAATGCCACACTATTCTTCATCTAGGAGTAATTTAGAAGTCAGGTATGGGTACTGCCGCCCCGGAAACCATTTATTGGATTACCAACACCTCTGCCATAGGTCACCCCAAGTGATTCGTTACGTTAAGAAGGTGACTTTGCAGGGATCCTTGAGGTGAGATTTGTCTGGATCTTGCACCTACCAGCTGCGTGGCAGGCCGGATCTGAGAGACTGGTTGAAGGAGACCTTTTGTTTGACCTCTCCAGCAGGACTCCCTCGCAACATCGCCTTGCCCAGCTGTGGGAGGGATAAATTCATAAGTCCGTCACTCCTGGAAACATTGACCCATGGATTTCTACCCACTCTCTTACCTTTTTCCTTCCCAGAACTTCCCCCCCTTCATTTCTATAAAAAGACCCTTCACACAGCATTCCCAAAGATGACACAGGCTCTGAGGAAATTATTTCCTCCAGAAAGTCATTACATTCTGGAAATAAATTTTAGTTGAAGAAGGGAGATAGTTTTTGAAGTGACAGAAATAGGTTTTCCCCAAGACTTCACGAGATAATATGCCGCCATTTTGGAAAACGTCGATCCTACCTGTCAAATGCCAAGGAGAAAACGACGTAAATTTCGCAAAGTTTTGACTTTGACGTAATATTTTGTGGGTTTATTTTGGGCTATCGTATATTATATTTACCGAAACACATTCTTTGAACAATAAACTACGCACAAAAACAACATACTTGCGTTTATTTGATAAATTTATAGGTTTTTCGCTACCTACCACGCTCCATGTTTGACAGTTCAAGTTCAAATCGCGGCAAAAATGATGGCCGGACGCCATAAAGAATTTAATTCAAATTATTCCGAGTGGCTAGACGTATTTTGGGTACCTGTTACGTCAAGAACGAGAACGGCCGAAGTGATTCTGACCTTGTCCTTCATACAGTTTCTTTATGCATATGGGTTAAAATCGCATTCTAAAAAATATTTTCGAAAATTTTGTTCCGAGCTGTAATGTACCTATTAATATGGGACTTCAGTATCTTTTGCTCTAACCTATCTGGTACACAATTTTTTTTTGTTGGACTTCGGTATTAAAAGTCCCTAATATTTGAGAAAATTGAAGGGAAAACGACATATTTATAATATTTTAAAGCCATTTTTCGGTGTGTCAGTATGCGAAAATGAAGTGGTTTTTTGGATATTTTATATAGCCGTAATCCAAATCGAACATCGGCTAAAGTTTAGCCTGTCACATCACTATGTAGTATCGCACATCACTAGTGAGCTACCTTATTATAATGGTACTGACACATTTGCTCATTGACAAGCCGGCTTATGAGCATGCTCATTAATGAGTACGCTCATGTCAAGTAGTCAACTGTACACACTTGCTCATTAACGAGCAGGCTTGGTTTGAGCTTTCTCTTGAATGAGCGTGCTCAAAGCCAACATTTGAACACACATGCTATTTAATGAGCATGCTCATGTCAAATAATAAATGTCATCGTGTAGTGTCAGTTCCGTTCGCCCAGAACTAAACAAAGTAATCGTATTGCTTGCAACGCAATTATTCGTTATTTAAGAATCTTTTGAAGAAAGAGAACAAAACGGTTGATTTGGGTCCAAGATGTCAACGGATATACAATTACAAGGACACAATAGAGTCAGTTCCGTCCGCACAGAAGTCAATAAAGCAATTTTATTGCTTGCAACTCATTTACTGAAGAAACTTTTGGCGAAAGAAAACAACAAAATAAAAAGTTCGATTTGGGTTCGCAATTGGATCACTAGAAGAACAAACCTTGGAGCGAGTAATCATTTGTTAGTAGAAATGCGAGAAGATATCAACGGATATAAAAATCATTTATGAGTGCTTCCGCAGAAATTTGACAAGCTACTCTCTAAAATTGAAAACGTGATATAAAAACGAGATACTCATACGCGGAATGTTATTCCGCATATGAGTTCCTATATTCTAAAGTTTGTTTTGCGTCAAAGACGTCAAAAAATTCGAATATGTCTAAATTATAAAAAATAAATACTAATTTCAATAGAATGTGGTTTCATTTTAGAGGTAAAGGAACTTTTGGGGAATTTGGAAGTCTATTGTGGATATTGTGGTGACCTTGTAATAATAAAAATCCAAACACATTCGTGATTCCCATAATAAATCACGAAAAGAAAGGTTTTTTCGTCCACCTACCGATCTATTTTGACATTTTTGCCAAGAACGCGCAGGCGCGAACCAGGTATGGTATGTCTAAGGAAATTTCCCTACATCTAGGGAAATTTCGAACCTCAAATACTTTGTACATTTTTTTTTACGAATGACAATATTTCTGGTATTGCTAGTCGCTAATTATTATTATTTTTAATTTGCATTAATCTTATGTACTGTTGATATACTTACATAAATCAAGCAATGTTGTTTTTAACACCGACAACTCAAAATGATATTAAATTTAGATTTCAAGTTGCGTTTTTATCTAAATATGTTTATTACAAGATATTTTCTTCAGTTTCGGTGATTACGGTTGATTTTTATTTTGCAAAGTGATTTTTTAATAGGAATATCGTTTTTAATTCATTTGTAAGTGTATACATATTTTGAAATTATTATTTCATTTGGCAAAAAGTGTTTTATTTGGAAAAGTACAGCAAGAAATGAGATGTTTGTATAATTATGATCTCACTAGTAGTTAAAAATCCGCTCCACAGGTTTTTGATGCTAGGCCCTGCGGGCGGCTTTTGTTTCGGCTTCACCCAGTTTGAGTGTTGGTGACCATTTTATGAATCCGATAGGAACTGGTTCCAAAAATAGCCAGTTCCTCGGATCCACTGCGATCCAGTGACAGCTAGTCACCGAGACAAAGTAACCGTGACTAAGTAACCGAGACACGCAATGGCGTCATATGTAATATATATTTTACATGAGCCCCACACAGGAGGCCCTGAGGAAAATAATCTCCCTCAGGGCCTATGTCATTTTTAGGGATGATGTGTGGAGGGTTTTTTAAGGAAAGGAAATGGAGGGGAATTCTGGGAAGGAAAAGGGTTTAAGGGGTGGGTAGGAATCTGGGGTTCAGTGTGTCCTGGTCATCCGCCTCCAAGACCTAGACAAACCTCACCCCATAAACCCGGGCACCCCTGCTAAATCACCAAACGTAGTGAACCACTTAGGGTGACCTATGGCAGAGGTGTTGCTTTTCCAATAAAGGTTCCCGGGGCGGCGGTACCCATTCCCGCCTCCCAAATTTCATAATATGTAGCCAAAATATATCGCGTACAGCCGCGTGATTTTATTATTCGCAACTCGTCAAGTACCACCTTTCCATATCCTGAAAGATACTTAAATCTATAAATTCGTAGTACGTATACCTAGGGGGGAAATTTACACCTGCGAGCTGCTGACGGAAGTAGCGACATATTTTGACAGATTCTTGAATTAAAACCGAATTACAACGGTAGACTTGCTTGAAATTTCATGAACATAGATGTTATTTGAGGCGCGGCGCGTAAGGCATGGCGTCAGATTTGCAATCGAAGTCGGGTTCTGAAATTCAACCACGCAAATGCAAGGGTATTAACACTCTGTGATGATTATTATTCTGTATGTATACATTTGACACTGTGACAGAGCTGTGTCAGATTAGTTGTTCCAGTGTTGATATTGAAAATTGCCGTGTAAGAAAGATAATAAAAACGGTGCCTACGAACTTGCGTAAAAGTGATTATTTTAACGAAATCTAGGGAAATAAATTTTTTGGGCATACCATCCCTGGCGCGAACTGAGATCGGAATGACATGAGCATGCTCATAAGCCAGCCTGTCCACACATGCTTAGAGGCTTCCCCTTCCACCCGATAATCCAATGAGCATGCTCATAAATCAAACGGCTGTTGATTCTATCAGCTATCTCATTTGGCTTCAAATGAGCATGCTCA
This sequence comes from Glyphotaelius pellucidus, assembly GCA_936435175.1. NCBI lineage: Eukaryota > Metazoa > Arthropoda > Insecta > Trichoptera > Limnephilidae > Glyphotaelius > Glyphotaelius pellucidus. The sequence continues at coordinate 26,789,946 of OW386559.1, forward strand.
TTACTAGCAACGTCACGGACACACATGCTACTAGGTAGCATGCTCTTTGGCTTCAAATGAGCAAGTGTGCCCGTAGCATTATGCTACGGGCACACTTGCTCATTTGAAGCCAAAGAGCATGCTACCTAGTAGCAATTGCTACCTAGTAGCATGTGTGTCCGTGACGTTGCTAGTAATGAGCATGCTCATTTGAAGCCAAATGAAATAGCTCACGAATCAACAGCCGTTTGATTTATGAGCATGCTCATTGTATTATCGGGTGGAAGGGGAAGCCTCTAAGCAAGTGTGAACAGGCTGGCTTATGAGCATGCTCATGTCATTCCGATCTCAGTTCGCGCCAGGGATGGTATGCCCAAAAATTTATTTCCCTAGATTTCGTTAAAATAATCACTTTTACACAAGTTCGTAGTCACCGTTTTTATTATCTTTCTTACACTGCAATTTTTAATTTTGCTAATGGAAATTCTCGATTCTCGATAGCAACACTGGAACAACTAATCTGACACAGCTCTGTCACAGTGTCAAATGTATACATACAGAATAATAATCATCAAACAGTATTAATACCCTTGCATCTGCGTGGTTGAATTTCAGAACCCGACTTCGATTGCAAATTGACGCCACGCCTTACGCGCCGCGCCTCAAATAACATCTATGTTCATGAAATCTCAAGCAAATCTACCGTTGTAATTCGGTTTTAATTCAAGAATCTGTCAAAATATGTCGCTACTTCCGTCAACAGCCGCATGTGTAAATTTCACCCCTAGGTATACGTACTACGAATTTATAGAATTAAGTATCTTTCAGGATATGGAAAGATGGTACTTGACGAGTTGCGAATAATAATGGATAACCAACACCTCTGCCATAGGTCATCCCAAGTGGTTCGCTACGTTTGGTGATTTAGCAGGGGTGCCCGGGTTTATGGGGTGAGGTTTGCCTAGATCTTGGAGGCGGATGACCAGGACACTCTGAACCCCAGATTCCTACCCACCCCTTAAACCCTTTTCCTTCCCTGAATTCCCCTCCATTTCCTTTCCTTAAAAAAACCCTCCACACATCATTCCTAAAGATGACATAAGCCCTGAGGCAGATTATTTTCCTCAGGGCCTCCTGTGTGGGGTTCGTGTAAAAAATATAAATTACATATGACGCCATTGCGTGTCTCAGTTACTTTTTCACGGTTACTTTGTCTCGGTGACTAGGTGTCACTGGATCACAGTGGATCCGAGGAACTGGCTATTTTTGGAACCAGTTCCTATCGGATTTATAAAATGGTCACCAACACTCAAACTGGGTGAAGCCGAAACAAAATCCGCCCGCAGGGCCTAGCATCAAAAACCTGTGGAGCGGATTTTTAACTACTTGTGAGATCATAATTATACAAACGTCCCATTTCTTGCTGTACTTTTCCAAATAAAACACTTTTTGCCAAATGAAATAGTAATTTCAAAATATGTATACACTTAAAACTGAATCAAAAACGATATTCCTATTAAAAAAATCACTTTGCAAAATAAAAATCAACCGCAATCACCGAAACTGAAGAAAATATCTTGTAATAAACATATTTAGATAAAAACGCAACTTGAAACCTAAATTTAATATCATTTTGAGTTGTCGGTGTTAAAAACAACATTGCTTGATTTATGTCAGTATATTAACAGTATATAAGATTCACGGAAATTAAAAATAATAATAATTATCGACTAGCAATACCAGTAATATTGTCATACGTAAAAAAAAATTGTACAAAATGTTTGAGTTCGAAATTTCCCTAGATCTAGGGAAATTTCCCTAGACATACCATCCCTGGTTCGCGCCTGCGCGTTCTTGGCAAAAATGTCAAAATAGATCGCTAGGTGGACGAAAAAACCTTTCTTTTCGTGATTTATTATGGGAATCACGAATGTGTTTGGATTTTTATTATTACAAGGTCACCACAATATCCACAATAGACTTCCAAATTCCCCAACAGTTCCTTTACCTCTAAAATGAAACCACATTCTATTGAAATTAGTATTTATTTTTTATAATTTAGACATTCGAATTTGTTGACGTCTTTGACGAAAATCAACCTTTAGAATATCATATGCGGAATAACATTCAGCGTATGAGTATCTCGTTTTTATATCACGCTTTCAATTTTAGAGAGTAGCTCGTCAAATTTCTGCGGAAGCATTCATAAATGATTTTTATATCCGTTGATATCTTCTTTTCGCATTTCTACTAACAAATGATTACTTGCTCCAAGGTTTGTTCTTCTAGTGATCCAATTGCGAACCCAAATCGAACTTTTTATTTTGTTTTTTTCTTTCGCCAAAAGTTTCTTCAGTAAATGAGTTGCAAGCAATACAATTACTTTATTGACTTCTGTGCGGACAGAACTGACTCTATTATGTCCTTGTAATTGTATATCCGTTGACATCTTGGACCCAAATCAACCGTTTTGTTTTCTTTCGTCAAAAGATTCTTAAATAACGAATAATTGCGTTGCAAGCAATACGATTACTTTGTTTAGTTCTGGGCGAACGGAACTGACACTACACGATGACATTTATTATTTGACATGAGCATGCTCATTAAATAGCATGTGTGTTCAAATGTTGGCTTTGAGCACGCTCATTCAAGAGAAAGCTCAAACCAAGCCTGCTCGTTAATGAGCAAGTGTGTACAGTTGACTATTTGACATGAGCATACTCATTAATGAGCATGCTCATAAGCCGGCTTGTCAATGAGCAAATGTGTCAGTACCATTATGGTAAAATGTGTCAGTACCATTATGGTACTGACACATTTGCTCATTGACAAGCCGGCTTATGAGCATGCTCATTAATGAGTATGCTCATGTCAAATAGTCAACTGTACACACTTGCTCATTAACGAGCAGGCTTGGTTTGAGCTTTCTCGTGAATGAGCGTGCTCAAAGCCAACATTTGAACACACATGCTATTTAATGAGCATGCTCATGTCAAATAATAAATGTCATCGTGTAGTGTCAGTTCCGTTCGCCCAGAACTAAACAAAGTAATCGTATTGCTTGCAACGCAATTATTCGTTATTTAAGAATCTTTTGAAGAAAGAAAACAAAAAGGTTGATTTGGGTCCAAGATGTCAACGGATATACAATTACAAGGACACAATAGAGTCCGCACAGAAGTCAATAAAGCAATTTTATTGCTTGCAACTCATTTACTGAAGAAACTTTTGGCGAAAGAAAACAACAAAATAAAAAGTTCGATTTGGGTTCGCAATTGGATCACTAGAAGAACAAACCTTGGAGCGAGTAATCATTTGTTAGTAGAAATGCGAGAAGATATCAACGGATATAAAAATCATTTATGAGTGCTTCCGCAGAAATTTGACGAGTTACTCTCTAAAATTGAAAGCGTGATATAAAAACGAGATACTCATACGCGGAATGTTATTCCGCATATGAGTTCCTATATTCTAAAGTTTGTTTTACGTCAAAGACGTCAAAAAATTCGAATATGTCTAAATTATAAAAAATAAATACTAATTTCAATAGAAAGTGGTTTCATTTTAAAGGTAAAGGAACTTTTGGGGAATTTGGAAGTCTATTGTGGATATTGTGGTGACCTTGTAATAATAAAAATCCAAACACATTCGTGATTCCCATAATAAATCACGAAAATAAAGGTTTTTTCGTCCACCTAGCGATCTATTTTGACATTTTTGCCAAGAACGCGCAGGCGCGAACCAGGGATGGTATGTCTAAGGAAATTTCCCTACATCTAGGGAAATTTCGAACTCAAATACTTTGTACAATTTTTTTTACGAATGACAATATTTCTGGTATTGCTAGTCGCTAATTATTATTATTTTTAATTTACATTAATCTTATGTACTGTTGATATACTTACATAAATCAAGCAATGTTGTTTTTAACACCGACAACTCAAAATGATATTAAATTTAGATTTCAAGTTGCGTTTTTATCTAAATATGTTTATTACAAGATATTTTCTTCAGTTTCGGTGATTACGGTTGATTTTTATTTTGCAAAGTGATTTTTTAATAGGAATATCGTTTTTAATTCAGTTGTAAGTGTATACATATTTTGAAATTATTATTTCATTTGGCAAAAAGTGTTTTATTTGGAAAAGTACAGCAAGAAATGAGATGTTTGTATAATTATGATCTCACTAGTAGTTAAAAATCCGCTCCACAGGTTTTTGATGCTAGGCCCTGCGGGCGGCTTTTGTTTCGGCTTCACCCAGTTTGAGTGTTGGTGACCATTTTATGAATCCGATAGGAACTGGTTCCAAAAATAGCCAGTTCCTCGGATCCACTGTGATCCAGTGACAGCTAGTCACCGAGACAAAGTAACCGTGACTAAGTAACCGAGACACGCAATGGCGTCATATGTAATATATATTTTACATGAGCTCCACACAGGAGGCCCTGAGGAAAATAATCTCCCTCAGGGCCTATGTCATCTTTAGGGATGATGTGTGGAGGGTTTTTTAAGGAAAGGAAATGGAGGGGAATTCTGGGAAGGAAAAGGGTTTAAGGGGTGGGTAGGAATCTGGGGTTCAGTGTGTCCTGGTCATCCGCCTCCAAGACCTAGACAAACCTCACCCCATAAACCCGGGCACCCCTGCTAAATCACCAAACATAGCGAACCACTTGGGGTGACCTATGGCAGAGGTGTTGGTTATCCAATAAAGGTTCCCTGGGCGGCGGTACCCATTCCCGCCTCCCAAATTTCATAATATATAGCCAAAATATATCGCGTATAGCCGCGTGATTTTATTATTCGCAACTCGTCAAGTACCACCTTTCCATATCCTGAAAGATACTTAAATCTATAAATTCGTAGTACGTATACCTAGGGGGGAAATTTACACCTGCGAGTTGCTGACGGAAGTAGCGACATATTTTGACAGATTCTTGAATTAAAACCGAATTACAACGGTAGACTTGCTTGAAATTTCATGAACATAGATGTTATTTGAGGCGCGGCGCGTAAGGCGTGGCGTCAGATTTGCAATCGAAGTCGGGTTCTGAAATTCAACCACGCAGATGCAAGGGTATTAACACTCTGTGATGATTATTATTCTGTATGTATACATTTGACACTGTGACAGAGCTGTGTCAGATTAGTTGTTCCAGTGTTGATATTGAGAATCGAGAATTTCCATTAGAAAAATTAAAAATTGCCGTGTAAGAAAGATAATAAAAACGGTGCCTACGAACTTGCGTAAAAGTGATTATTTTAACGAAATCTAGGGAAATAAATTTTTTGGGCATACCATCCCTGACGCGAACTGAGATCGGAATGACATGAGCATGCTCATAAGCCAGCCTGTCCACACATGCTTAGAGGCTTCCCCTTCCACCCGATAATCCAATGAGCATGCTCATAAATCAAACGGCTGTTGATTCTATCAGCTATCTCATTTGGCTTCAAATGAGCATGCTCATTACTAGCAACGTCACGGACACACATGCTACTAGGTAGCAATTGCTACTAGGTAGCATGCTCTTTGGCTTCAAATGAGCAAGTGTGCCCGTAGCATAATGCTACGGGCACACTTGCTCATTTCAAGTTGCGTTTTTATCTAAATATGTTTATTACAAGATATTTTCTTCAGTTTCGGTGATAACGGTTGATTTTTATTTTGCAAAGTGATTTTTTAATAGGAATATCGTTTTTAATTCAGTTGTAAGTGTATACATATTTTGAAATTATTATTTCATTTGGCAAAAAGTGTTTTATTTGGAAAAGTACAGCAAGAAATGGGATGTTTGTATAATTATGATCTCACTAGTAGTTAAAAATCCGCTCCACAGGTTTTTGATGCTAGGCCCTTCGGGCGGCTCTTGTTTCGGCTTCACCCAGTTTGAGTGTTGGTGACCATTTTATGAATCCGATAGGAACTGGTTCCAAAAATAGCCAGTTCCTCGGATCCACTGTGATCCAGTGACAGCTAGTCACCGAGACAAAGTAACCGTGACTAAGTAACCGAGACACGCAATGGCGTCATATGTAATATATATTTTACATGAGCCCCACACAGGAGGCCCTGAGGAAAATAATCTGCCTCAGGGCCTATGTCATCTTTAGGAATGATGTGTGGAGGGTTTTTTTAAGGAAAGGAAATGGAGGGGAATTCTGGGAAGGAAAAGGGTTTAAGGGGTGGGTAGGAATCTGGGGTTCAGAGTGTCTGGTCATCCGCCTCCAAGATCTAGGCAAACCTCACCCCATAAACCCGGGCACCCCTGCTAAATCACCAAACGTAGCGAACCACTTGGGGTGACCTATGGCAGAGGTGTTGGTTATCCAATAAAGGTTCCCGGTGCGGCGGTACATTCATTCCCGCCTCCCAAATTTCATAATATGTAGCCAAAATATATCGCGTATAGCCGCGTGATTTTATTATTCGCAACTCGTCAAGTACCACCTTTCCATATCCTGAAAGATACTTAATTCTATAAATTCGTAGTACGTATACCTAGGGGTGAAATTTGGGATGAATTACAACGGTAGATTTGCTTGAAATTTCATGAACATAGATGTTATTTGAGGCGCGGCTCGTAAGGCGTGGCGTCAGATTTGCAATCGAAGTCGGGTTCTGAAATTCAACCACGCAGATGCAAGGGTATTAATACTGTTTGATGATTATTATTCTGTATGTATACATTTGACACTGTGACAGAGCTGTGTCAGATTAGTTGTTCCAGTGTTGCTATCGAGAATCGAGAATTTCCATTAGCAAAATTAAAAATTGCCGTGTAAGAAAGATAATAAAAACGGTGACTACGAACTTGTGTAAAAGTGATTATTTTAACGAAATCTAGGGAAATTTTGTCTCAACATCTAGGGAAATAATTTTTTTGGGCATACCATCCCTGGCGCGAACTGAGATCGGAATGACATGAGCATGCTCATAAGCCAGCCTGTTCACACATGCTTAGAGGCTTCCCCTTCCACCCGATAATCCAATGAGCATGCTCATAAATCAAACGGCGGTTGATTCTATCAGCTATCTCATTTGGCTTCAAATGAGCATGCTCATTACTAGCAACGTCACGGACACACATGCTACTAGGTAGCAATTGCTACTAGGTAGCATGCTCTTTGGCTTCAAATGAGCAAGTGTGCCCGTACCATTATTGACTTCTGTGCGGACTCTATTGTGTCCTTGTAATTGTATATCCGTTGACATCTTGGACCCAAATCAACCGTTTTGTTTTCTTTCTTCAAAAGATTCTTAAATAACGAATAATTGCGTTGCAAGCAATACGATTACTTTGTTTAGTTCTGGGCGAACGGAACTGACACTACACGATGACATTTATTATTTGACATGAGCATGCTCATTAAATAGCATGTGTGTTCAAATGTTGGCTTTGAGCACGCTCATTCACGAGAAAGCTCAAACCAAGCCTGCTCGTTAATGAGCAAGTGTGTACAGTTGACTATTTGACATGAGCATACTCATTAATGAGCATGCTCATAAGCCGGCTTGTCAATGAGCAAATGTGTCAGTACCATAATTGTCGTCAGTCAGTCTCAAACTAGTCTTGGGTAACTGGCCAGAAATTCAATAACATAACCAACTGGTTATTAGTATGTAGATAACTGGTTATAAAACGGTTATTTGGTTATCTCAGTTATTGCCGGTTACAGTTGATGGTACGGTGGTGAGGTATTTGGTTTTGTCCGTGGGTATTGGGTATCGGGTGAGTTTTTGACCCACGAAAAGGGACAACGCTGTGCGAACTATCTAATATTACCGTTCCACGTCACCAAAGAAAAATAAAGACAAAACATGTGACCCGTATGGCGCTGTCGATTTTTAACGAATATAATCACCAGTTACAAGCAGGGAAGCAATCAGAAATTTTTTAGAAGGGAATAAAATAAGTTAAATTAAATTTTAAATAAATACCTCCAATGGAAAATATATTATAAGCTTGTAAAAATGTAAATTTATTGCAATGCCTGATAAATCGAATGTAGTGAAATTTCACACGACTGCTATACACAACAAAGATTACATAAATAAGAACTGAAAATTTCTCGAAAGAAATACATGTAAATGAAGGTAGATAGCTTGTTGCCATTATTACATAGTTATTACTTTCAGAAGTATTTTATTTACGGCATCACTCTATTATTATAACGGACCATTATTTTTTCTTTCAATGTGAAACAAACCTGCATATATCAACTACAAATATTTTTACAAAACAATATTATATTTATGTACGTTATTTCCCAAGCGCAACAAGTAAATAGATTGTTAATATTTTGGCAAAAAGTTATTATTATGAACAATATTCCGGCCAGAGTAATTATCAAATTACTGGAAATCGAGGAGTTAAAATACTTTAGCAATTAGGATGGGAAATTCCGACAATAAACACACTTTCTTCCACCAAGCAAAAAGGCTGGAAACTATCGGTGAGCAAACCCATGTCGATTATTCCCTTTTGCTGTGCGTTCTTCTTTTTTGGTTTATATGCATCCATTTACCTTTGGGTTTTGGTGGTCCTGATGAAGTAGATGGAGCATCATAAAGTGAAACGCTTTGGGCGCTTTAATAATGGCGTTCGGCACTGTAGCACTTTTGATTTCAGTTGGTGAAAACGCATTTAATTCAGCAAATGCAGAAATATGTGTTGTTTTTAGATGGGAAGTTTAATTTCCCGTTGAATTTTTATAATTCAGAACAAGTTTACACAATTTACACGGCGCTTTTTTATCCACGTTATGTTTGTAAAATCGGCCCAAATATTGCCTGCAATATTTATAATGTCACAATTTTTTAACAAAACTTTCACAAATTATAAACAAAATGTTTTAAACTTTTACACTTATGTAAAAATACCTAAATATACTAATAATATTCTAAGCGAAGCAATAAACTAAAATAATTAAACACTATTTTTTACTTCTAAAAAATTCCGCAATCGTAAGATTTTTCGAAAGAAATTCAGTATAATATTACAAGAATATAGCTCCGCACGCCACGCCGGCTCGTGGAGCTACAACTGATGGCTTAGGGTGCCAGTTGCCAGTTGCCAACTACTGGTTATGTATGACGTATGAGGTTGTGATAGTTATCTAGTTTTCTAGTTATCAGTGGTTATCATGGTTGTGTAGGTTTTGGTTTTTTCAGTGGTGGGAATGGGTATTGGGTATCAGGTAGCTTTTGACCAACCGCCAACAACCAACAACCCCCGCAACCGCCACAACCAAATAACCAAATACCCGAGCTGCCGCTAGCGTAGTTGTGGGTATTTTTAAATAACCGTTATTTATTTATTTATTTATTTGTTTGAGACACAAACAGGATATTTATACAACATTATTTTGGTTTATGTAAAACAAATTAAAATACAAGTATAAGTATCCCTAGACTAATGTGTCTGCAGTGTGATCACATTTGCATATACACTGACAAATGAAAAACATATTTTTATACATAACTTTAAACAAAACTTAAATAGAAAATTTGAAATACTTAATAAATTAGTTAACAAATTGGCAAATGAAGATTTTTTTTTTTAATATTATTAATATCTTAAAATCATGGTTTGATAATAGCTTACTCACACTTAATGCAATAAAAAACCACTTATTTTCCTTACAGAAAATACCTGATCATAAAGTTAATATTGTGATCCACGATGAAAGATGTGATAATGTACTTTGTAAACAACATAATCCTGTAAGTAACTCTTCTTCCGAAATTAAATATCTCGGTGTGATCATTGATCAAAACCTGACGTGGAATAGCCACATTTCAGAGCTGGTGAAGAGAATGAGGAAATGTATATATATATTTATTTGTTAGATAGAAATATTTTAAATGTAACAATAATCAAAAATGTGTACTATGCACTTGTTCATTCTTTACTTATCTATGGAATTATAGGTTGGGGAGGATCTTACAAAAACAATCTAAACTCAGTAAAAGTTTTGCAAAGAATCATCATTTAGGTAATATTAAATAAAAAAAATAAAAAAATCCACCTTCCCAACAGAACCATTTTTTAAATTTTTTCCAGTACCAAGTGTCGATGACATATTCAAGCAAGCTTCTATTATGTGTAAAGAAAAAATGTGTAAAGAAAAAATGAACTTAAAAATGTGTAAAGAAAAACCAACAAAGAATATCAAGAATTTTACAAACCAATGAGAAATGGAAACCAATTTTTTAAATAAAACTTACAGTAAAAAGTAAATATTTTACACAAAACATATTATAACTTACAACCTCAATAAGAATCGTGGCTCTCTTATCAGGCACAAGAGCTCCTCTTTTCCGATAAGGTATACATGACGAACGACCTTTAATAAAATATTTTTTTAAATATATATGTATATATTTATGTAACCCATATTTTTAATATTACAAAAAAAAAATATAATAGGTAGGAAATATTCAAAGTGTATTAAGCATTATTAAATACGTCTTTTTGTACAATTGATGTGGAATTCAATTATTGAAAAATAAATAATTATGCTTTGAAAGGGGCAATTATGAACATCATAATTTTTGGTTTGTTTGTGGTACATGATTTTGTCTGTGGTAACAGATGACATTGTTGACAGAACTAGGTTAGGTTATTGTAAACAAAATACCGAGCATATAACAGTTACATGAAAGTATGGTATTGTAATACAATTATTTGTAATAGATTGCGATAGTTTTTTGTAATTAACAGATTGTATGTAGTTCGTGAGAATAGTGACAAATCGTGTAAGTCATATTTTGTTGTTGTTTTACAGAATAATTATGTTGAAAAGTTTGCGACAGTTTTTTGTAATATTTGAAACAATCTAATGATTCATTTATTACTACAATGGAGTGCATATAATTAAGGTAATTCCAACTTCCCAAGAGGTTAACTTTTAAGTAGCTTGTATGAGGGGAGTAATTAAGTAATATTAGTGATTTCATATTCATAAAAGGACGGCAGCAGATCCGGTAGCTTCATTTTGTGTTGACTTCAATGTTAAAAGCTTGTTGACATCCTCTTGTTCAGTAATTAGTGTTATGGGGGTTGAATCACTTATACGAGTGAAAATTTTACAATTCCTTACCCAACAATAGCGAATTTTACCAGTCATTCTTATATCACGACATTGTTTCAGCAGAGATTGGTTTTTTGGGGTTAGATGGTCGTTAATGTATATTTTACTGGTTCCAGGAAGTTGTAATTCAGAAGCAAGCATCCCTTTCCTCTTTCTTATTGCAGTTATAAGTTCGTCCTTAAGATACCTGCGTGTTAGTTTGACAACTATGTTCCTTGGTTTTCCATTTGTTGCATCACGGTTTGTCCTGGGGGCAATTCTGCTGGCGAAATCCACATCATGTCGGGTTATATTGCATCCAGCTGTGGCTCCGATCTTGGAGAGAATGTCATACACATTTTCATTATTGGTTTCGGGGACACCACTTATTATGACGTTATTAGAACGATTAAATTGGTCGTTGCTTTCAATTTGTTTTTCCAAGTGTAACACTTTTTTATTTAGCTCATTAATTTCCTCCTTGAACTCGTTTTGTATGATTTCGACTATATTGTTTTTAAATACTTCAAATGTTTTCTCTAGAAAATGAATTTTGAAGTCTTCAAACTTGCTGTCCAAAAGTTGTAGAAGTTCCGTATTAAGGTGACTGCCAGACTTAGAGTTTGATCGCGTAGACATTGTTACTTCTCGTAATAATTTTTATAATTATAACTTATTAAATTGATTGCAATTTTATTATTTTTTATAGAAAATAGTGGAAGAGCAAAAATTTGACAGCAAGCACAAGTAATGTTATTGTTGTATTGTTATTATATAGTTGGTTATGTTATGCAGCTACCAAGACTATCTCAAACAGTCTCTAAGTAATGTCAATGGAGTTAACACTAGTCAATAAAGTCTATCTTGTAAAGTCGTAGTGTTTATATATTAACATCCTCAAACCAACAAGTCAACGAAATAAGCCATTCTTAGCGAAAACAAAACAAGTCTGTGGTGAGTTTTTATGTCAATTAATTAGCGATTTTTCTTCTGCCTACCCCATCGACCAAGTATAAGATAGACGCGCCCTGTGAAATTCAAAATGACCCCAGAAACCAAATAAAATTGGCTCACGGCCCATTTATAAAAAAGTGCGTGCATTTTTTTGCACCGTTTAAATCGCATAGTCCTTTGTGTTGTACCTTTTATTGGTCTATAATGAAACTAATTTGTGACCCAGTCGTCCGGACCGATTTAATTTTTTCAAACACAAAAATATCCCACTTCCGAATATTATACAAGGTACACGCCGCGGACTTTAATTTTGAAAATGTATTTAGCTATTTGAATACAAAAGAAAATGTATGGCTTGCCGATAGCTTTTGGACACCGCATTCATTAACGTGAAAAAAGTAACATTTTTAAATAGTGTCAGGCAAAGTTTCTGACGTCATTTCACTTCGCCCGGTCCGTTCACTAATACATTGAAGAGGCTCAAAACATAATGGCTTCTCGTTTCTTGTGTGTTGGTCTTTACACACTTTAACATGCCTAAATGTATAATTAATAGTTGCTACAATTCGTTGGACATCAAAAGTAACAATAGCGTATTACCTTTCCATCGGTAAGTTATTACAAATCTTATTAATTTTGATATAATTATCAAGTCGACGCGACGCACGCATTCATCGCGTGATAAATTGTCGATGTGTTAGTTCACAATATTGAAACACGCGTTGGTACGCGTCACAAACTATACAAGTGTGCGTAATGTCCGGCTGACTGCTAAACAGGGTTGTATTATGTCGATATTGCCCAGTTGGAATCGTTTCGGAATGTGTGGTTTTAGATAAAAAAAATAAAATTTATTTGTAAAATAATTTACCTACAAATATAACCACGCACAGATAGATTTCCACTGAAATGAAAACCTTTTATTATGTGCTTACTATATAGCACTTACTTTACCGTATATACTTTATCTTATATATTTTATAATAACATGCTTTTTATTTTCTTTCATGTATACCTATGCTTTCTTTTCTTTACACTTTTAGTGTTCTTTACTTTACACTTTTAGTATTCCTGTGTTCTATGTTCTCTGAACTCCCATGTTCTTCCTATGTTCTACACTTTTAGTACTACATTATTTTTTTTCTATATTCTACTTTATTTTTCTTTACTTTTTCATATTCGGGAGGATCGATATTCTATTTGGGAGGTGGGAATGGGTACCGCCGCCCCGGGAACCTTTATTGGATAACCAACACCTCTGCCATAGGTCACCCCAAGTGGTTCGCTACGTTTGGTGATTTAGCAGGGGTGCCCGGGTTCATGGGGTGAAGTTTGTCTAGGTCTCAAAGGTGGATGACCAGGACACACTGAACCTCAGATTCCTACCCACCCCTTAAACCCCTTTCCTTCCTACCCACCCCTTAAACCCCTTTCCTTCCTACCCACTCCTTAAACTCCTTTCCTTAAACCTTAAAACCCTTAAACTTCCTTAAAAAAACCCTCCACACAGCATCCCCAAAGATGATATAGGCCCTGTGGGAAATTATTTTCCTCAGGGCCTCCTGTGTGGAGCTCATGTAAAAAAAAAAAAAAAAAAATATTACTCCATAGTCATTTACATTATTGTATATTCTTTTGTATTCAATAATATTCTTTCTTATTATATTATTTTATATTTTTTTTTTATATTCTCGCACATTTTTTATATTGCATATATGTTAAAGTACTGTATAGAAAATCGACCACCACAACACAGGCATGTGCCTAGCATGGTGGTCAAAAAATCATCAAATTCATGTAACAAACATTTAAATGAATAAAGAAAACTTAAAAAAAAAAAGATCATTTTTTTAAATCAATAATTATGAATGAAAATATTAAAATTACGTATAAGTACGATAATCAAAATCAGAATAATAATCTTTAAATCTTCTACACGTTTTAACGATTTTCATAGTTTGCGAAAATCCCCATTGTGATTTCTTTACACGTGATAGGAATAAATAGAGGGTATGGGGTACAATAGGTAAGGGGTACACAAGATAGAAAGAGGGTACAACAAATTTGTAGTAAGAGTTAAGGGGTATGCAGGTAAAAGGTTGACAACCGCTGCTTTAACCCATCTCCTTCCCCTCCCCACTACAATCAGCCTCACATCCCCAATTGGGGATGCCATAGTCTAACTGGTTCCAGGTGGTTGGGAGAAACCCATAACCGCCGCCCCGCTGACCATTTATTGGATAACTAACACCCCTGCAATGGGTCTTTCCAAGTGGTTAACTACGTTCGGTGACTTAGCAGAGGTGCCTGCGTTCAAGGGGTGATGTTTGTCGAGGTCTTGGCGGCGAATGTGTTTGTTCACCTACTTCGTGGCGGAACGGATCGTGGTTGGGGGAGTGGGAGAAAGTGGTTGGCGGAGACGTAACTTAGACCTCTCCAGCCGGGCCCTGTCGACCCATCGGCACCGCGGTTGGAGGAATAAATTCATAAGTCCAATACTCCAGAACAATCTGGACGTTGATTCCCAGATTCCTACCCGCCCTCATACCTTTTTTCCTTCCCGGAGCTTCCTCTCCTTTCTTTCCATCAAGGCCCTTCACACAGCATCTTTCCAATTTTTTTCCTCAGTGCCTATTAATTTAATGTACCTACTATCTGTATTTAGGTTAGTGTACAATAGAGCTGTCCTGAAGAATTAAAAATAATAGTTGATACAATAATAAATAAATAACTCCATTTAATTATAATGTCAAGCCACAAACTTTTTTTGATGATTATCTACTAACTATTTTATAAAAATATTTTTTACCAAAAAAAAAAAAACCTTTGTCCAATAATAAAAACGTACACGTTTCCTGTTTTGGTTCTACAGGTACATTGAACATCTGAACACATTCAGAATGTAAAAACTAAAAATGAAAGCTTAAATGTTTCTTGTTATTTATTTATCCTTTACCTGATTCAGCCCTTTGCTTTGGTTTCGTGACGTATTTGTTGACGTTTGTATACAAACTAAAACAACACTTCTTGTCACACAATGAATGCTCTCAGGTTCTTTCTTCAAGCGACTTTACGAACTTGTACGGCTAGTTTATACCAAGTAGGATTGTTAAATTCATCTTCATAACATGTGACGTATGATATTTGAGGCATCTTATTGGTTGATAAATGAATAAACTACAGAATGGGATTTGAGAACGAACTTTGTGATCTGTTTTATACTGTAGGGAACTTGCAAATATTATCGAGGCTTTCTAAGCGAGGCGATGGAATACGAAGAAGAGTTGTATTGTGAAATTAATGTTACATGGGGTCATTTTTCAAAGGCGAGTTAGTAAGGTATGGCCTATCTAGCCATTATTGATCGAAGGCCTACCCTAATTAAAAACCCTGTGCACTGTGCAAGCTCGTCGCCTTAGTTCTTAATTGTCCAAACGACCACTTTAGTGTTTGTTCAATCTCCACTTTAAAATGAAAATTAAAGTATAAAAAATGATAGCTTATAACTTAACTAAGAATTATTTGAACTAATGAGACCTTTACCTTTACGGAAATATCTTTATCTCAAACACCTATCATAATTTTTTTTTTTCAATATTATTTGGTCATCTGCCCTGATGATGGACACTGTAACGCTGTCCGAAACGTTGGCTAAAGAAAGAGGTAGCGAAACACGGCATAACACCCCAAAAACAATAACAAAAATACTTTTTGGCCGTGAAAACCTAAAAACATAACCTATCATAATGTTTCATTGAAATTATGGAAGAAAACCTTCTCCTGTAAAATTTTCTAATGGTCGTTTGGACAATTAAGAACTGAGGTGACGAGCTATCGGCATTTTATTTCAGTAGTGGTTTAAGTTTCAATAGTTATTTCAGTGGTGGTATTCTGGAAGACTCCAATGTGTTCAGCATTTTAACAAAATGTGAATTAACAAAATATGAATACATTAACAAAATGTGAATATATTCAAAATTGTGAATATATTAACAAAATTTAAATATTTTGACAAAGTGTTAATTTATTAACAAAATGTGAATACATTCTTAAAATGTGAATATATGAACAAAATGTGAATATATTGACAAAGTGTGAATTTATTAACAACATGCGAATAAATTAACAAAACGTGAATACATTCTTAAAATGTGAATACATCAATTAAATGTGAATAAATTAACAAAATGTAAAAATACTAAAAAAAAATGTGAATATTCAAAAATTTCCTCAGGGGCTTCGTCATCTTTGGGATTGCGTGTGAACGGTCTCCGCCATTGAGGTGATTTTACACAAAAACGGCGCTATTCAAATCATCAAAATATTATTATTATTAAAGGGAGAAGAGGAAGTTCTGTGAAGGAAAAGGGTATGAGGGGTGGGTACTAATGTGTAGGTCAATATGTCTAAGAGTGACGTACGTATGAATCCATCCCTCCCGCTGCGGTGCAATGCGATGGGTCACAAAGTCCGTCTGGAGAAATCTTTTTTTATGTGAATACCACATGTTTTTATGTGAGTCCCAGCTGCTTCCGTTTGGAGGCAGTGAGACTATGGCAATTGGGGTATGTTGTGAGGCTGAAGGTAGTGGGGAGGGGCAGAAGATGGGGAAAGCGAAGGTGGGGAAGTACCTGGCTATTCTGATCTGGTCACCAAACACAGCTAAAGCCATTTCAAGCAACGTTTCAATTCTGAATGGTGGTCTTACATCTGGGCGACACTGAAAGTATCTTCCACTCTGGAATGTGCCGCAAATATACTACATATATATTATTTTTTATTAATTAATTGTGAAATACCATAAATTAATCAAATAAAATTTATTTGCGCACGCCGGGTTCGACCTTCGGATTGTGAGTGAAGAGTCTTACCCCTCACCCACGGGGGTCGTCGTATACTAACAAAACATGAATATTTTATCAAAATGTGAAAACACTAACAAAATGTTACTTAAATTTTCACAAAATGTTATTTTTTTTGTTAGTTCCGTACAGTAGACCCTGACGAAAGAAATTATCTTTGGAGATGCTATGTGGAGGGTTTTTTTAGGTAAAGGAAGGATAGGAAGGAAAAAGGTATGAGGTGTGAGTAGGAATCTGGAGGTCAAAATGTCTACGAGTGACGGAAGTATGAATCCATCTCCTCCACTGCAGAGCAAGGCAATGAGTCGAGAGAGTCCGGCCGGAGAGGTGTAGGTTAAGTCTCCCTGAACGAATATCTCCCGATCCGACCCGCCAAGCAGTAGATGGGCAAACGCATTGGCCGCTAATACCTAGATAAACCTCACCCCATGAATGTGAATATATTAACAAAATGTGAATATATCAACAAAATGCCATTCATGACTCTCTTTTCAAAGAGAATGTGACTTCCAAGCCCAGTATAGATTTGACTATCGAAAAATTATTAGGTCAATTAAATAATAAAAAAACATTTAATATTTTTAATTTTCATGTTTTATTTTATCTGTCTTTATTTTGAAGGAAATTCAGTCTCTCATTAAATGAAAAATATATAATACAGACATCATTTCATCTAATATAAGAAACTTCAACAAAAAGGAATAATTGTTACAAAGTAAAATTTTATAAAAATATTAGTGATCTAAAAGTAAAAATACAATATTTATTATTTAAAATCACGGTGGTTAAACAAATACAGGAAATATAACAAAAAAAAAATTATGAAAAATATAATAAATTACTTAAAAATTGAAAATATCAAAATTAAACTCAAAAGTTCGATTATTACATTATTTGTGTTAGACATCTTAATGTTAAATTAGTCAAGAGGTAGGTAACCTTTGATTAAACCAACTGGAAGCTGTTAGTATTGCCCTAGTATTTGGCAGGAAATAAGAAAAATATTATTAAATGAAAAAAAATTATTATTGGAATGTAATATTGTTGGAAATTCTTATAAAGAATTACTTTAAATATCACTGGTAGCAAATAAGTACAAAGTTACATTTTAGATAGTTAGAAAAATATAAAAAAGATAGTAGTTTTTGATTGCTAATGAATAGTTATATATTTATAAAATATAAAAAAAAGTGGAAGACTTTCCGCCATATAGAAATCATATTTGAAAAGAAATTATTTTAAAAAGAATTTTTTGCACATGAAAATAATAATGTAATAAAATGTGCAATTTTTTAAAACATTTTTTCAGCTTTTGGTAACTCTGCCTAATTTCTAAACGCAAACAATTGTATTTTGACATCATTTTGATCAAAATGCCCAAACGGCTGACAATACATTTTTAGGATTAATTCATTTAGCACCAACTGATTTATTGAGAATATTTTGGGCCTTGTGTTACTATTTAATTTTCAATAAATTGTTATTCTGTCTTCTTCCAGCAAAAATAATAAAGTTTTATATTTTTAGGAATATCATTTTTTATAATTTTTTAAAGCCTTTGTTGTAACTAACAGATGTCACAACATTGTTAAAATTGTAAAAGTTGCAAATGCGTACTGTGTGTAAAACAAAATGTGAATTTTCTGAAATTGCTTCTATATTTCTCTTCCTTGTGATTTGCAAAGAAGCAAATATATTAAAAGCAAAATAAACACTACAATATTAAAATCTTTGCAGTAAAACGCAATGATCCATATTCATTTATAAAATACAAACAACATAATATTCAATGATAGTCACACATGAGGGGTGTTTTTAAAAACTGACTTTTGCCCATGTTTCATTGGGAAATCGCTACAGAAAATCGTGTCAAATGATTTGTGATTTATTATCTGTGTTTTTTCAGAAATAGATTGCTTTAATAATATTTGTATTTGAATCATAACATATAAACAAATATTGAAAAGAAATAACATATTTACAATTTATGCTTGGAATAAGTCTGTTTCGCAAGACAATCCTGTTTTGCAAACAACTGTCTTGGAATAAGCTGTTTTTAAACGCCATTTAACCATAGAGATGCACTAATGCATTAAATGCAATGCTAATGCAATAACTAATCAATAATAATATATCAACACATTTAACACAACTGACAGCAATTAATACAAATCAACTAGACGGCCATTTTGTCACATGACCAAATTCTGTGTTTCTATTGACTGAAATACAATAACCTGTTTTGATATTAAACATTGGATGGAATAAGGCGAATTTGCAAGAAAGTCATTATAAAAGTTATTTTTCTGTGGGAATAAGTAGTGCCTTTTGCAACATCATATTGCAAAAATGTTGTTTAGAAATGTATTTAGAAAAATACTGCATTCACAGTTCACAGGTTGAATTAGATAAAAATTTGAATAAGTCAGTTTTGAAAATATCCCCCTCATATATTATATTACTATAGAATCATCAATAGGCACATTTTAAATACATAAGGCACAACATTAGATTATGTACTTCAATTTGTCTTTTATTTTAATCTTTAAAAATCTGAAACCTTTCAAAAGTCATCTATGAAGAAACAATAATTATGTTTTCAGTTTTATTTGAAAATGTTAATGAATTTAAAAAAAAAAAATAGATTTGTTTATAAAATACAGTGTGGAGGTTAGGCACATCTAGATATGTAAAACATATTAGGATACATAGTTTTAAAAACAAGATATTATTATTCTATAATTTGTATAAAAATATTTTACGATTCTCATTCCTCAGAACCCTGTTTTTGTAAAAGTTTACAAAGTAGAAAAATGACATTGTTGATGAATACTTGAGATATTTAATATGCAGAATTATTCACCTAATTAAGTTCAGTTTCACTTTAGCCTATGACTTGTTTGTAACTTGTAACACTCAAAAACTCACAGCATCTTAAAATAACACATTACATACAAAAATATTTTATTATAATATTTAACTAACATAATTTTATTATATAAATAGTTTAATGATTATTCTCTTCAAATGTTCAACATTAACCTTAGAACACAACCACAATATTATTACTGTCTTGTTATTGTTAACTCCGCACATTTTAAAGTGAGCCGCCATTGATAAAAATTATCGACAGAACATATGCAAAAAATCTTATCTTGTGAAAAAATTCTTTGTCGAGTTTGCGATTTAAATCCATAGATGGCAGGCACGTCACATTTTTTCAATTAACTACATTATTTTAAAATGTATCAGGAATTATTTAAGTAAGAACCACACGTAGTATTGCAATTGCAAGCTGTCGATTGAATCACGGGATATTTATCTGATTGGCTTCTTTACGTCAGAACTCTGTGACCAGTGAACAGTAGGATGAAGGTTGAGAGGAGGGCGGCCATCTTGGAGAAGTCTCGGGAAGAGCCGGAGTTGCGAGCATCCTCAGAATTTTTTTCGTCTGAGTTCGCTGTTTTTCAAAATAAAATTTTATTAGTACATCATCAAATAAAAGTGCTTGAATAAAAGTCATGCAATGTGTGCAAAAATCTATTCAAAGTGAAAATTTAACAGCTGTGCTAAGCGATGAAAAATTATACAAAAAAAACTATGCAACAAATTTGATTTCAAGTTAGAAAATAATTAAAAATTTTGGTATGCGAGTTTGGTTTAAAAAAAAAAAAAAAATAACCCCACCATTAAAAACAGACATTAACAAATCACAAACAAATAAACAATGCGACCCAAAACAAAACATTAACAAATATTTTTTTCTTTTCTATAAATTCACATTAGACTAATTAAAAACGTAAATATTAACCACATTAAAATATTTAATTAAATGTGCAATCATTTTGTGCATATTATTTAACCCGTATATATAAAAATATTTTATTTTAACCACATTAGCTATTTTGTTTTACCATTTTTCGAAGAATTTCAAATTAATGGGGAAAAACAGATAATATTTAAAAATAAGTAATCGTTGACACGAGTGCTCAAAATTCTTAAATATACAATCAAAATCTCCTAAGTTGTGCACGCTTTTACTGTCTGGTCGGATATTATTGGCATAACAACTTGTATTGCGGCGTATTACGTCAACAGCTAGAGCCAAAAACGACGTGTTGAATGGCCAAATGTGAGCCTGGCGTAAGATTTTTAACAGTGCAGAACTTATCACAAAGCATGTCTTGTTTTGGAAGTCAGTCAGTACCCACTATCAGAATCAAACTCTATCCGCCCGATTGCTAGCCGAGCGTACGAGAATATTAAGTAGACTGTCTGCATAGTTCCAATGCCTGTTCTGTCTGCCATGTTTGATTTTGTTCCTATGTTCATCAGGATGGTCATTGGGTATTCGGTAACGTCTTCTGGTTCCACAATGTGGCTTCGTATATCGGTAAGACAAACGATGGGCGCCAAACTTAATTTGGTGAAATGTAATTTGTAGTTTTGAGCACTCGTGTCATTTGAGATGATAATCACACAACCACTGGAGCATTCCGCTGTATAATGAAATTCAACCTAGAGCACTCGGAAATTTTTAAGCGTTCGAAATTTCCCGTTCTCTTTCAAAAAACATACCACAGAATTTTATGAGAAATATGAACTGCTTATAGTGTTAGAGATATTGAATGCACCGACATTTAAACGTCTATCTCATGTTTTTAGGATTCATAAAAAATTATTATCTTTAAATTTATAATTCTGGGTAGAATTTACTTTAAAAATGCCGTTTGTGGTATCTACTTGAAGCAATTTTAAATTTTATGACTTCTGTGTGTTGTCTATGGCCTAGTTGATAATCACAGATATAAAATTTTTAAATTCGAACATGCATTTTTAAATTTGTAAACATGATAATATTTGAGAAGAGATGCGAGACTTCTTTTGTTAGAGTGTGTAACTCCTAAGTTAACTTTGTGATCAATTGTAGATTCCAATGCGCTGGAACTTTTGAAATAATTACAATAAATGCTTTAAAATATCTTCAAATCGGCCACATTTTGGTCAGAGAACGCTTGTGGATGTTTGAACGGTTGTGGAAAATTGGCCAAAAATGCTCCAGTGGATAGACGGGATGATGAACATAAAGTAAAGAAAAGACAAAACACACGTACACAATGATTGGAAATTCTTAGGCCGGCCGATTCACACTGGCAGTTGTACGCTGCTTAAGTGTGGTCGGTTGAAATGTAAGAGAGGAGGATAGAATGTAGAATGTGTGGTGGGTGACAGGTGACAGGTGACAGTCTTGCGGTGCTTCCTATGGCTTTGTATCCTCAGAGTTATCGTGGAACTGTAAAGAGAGGTGCGTCATGTACTCAACCGGAGGGAAGAAAAAATAGAGAAAGGGAGAGATGTTGCTAAATTTACATTGCAAAACAACTACTGGATTTCTATTGAATCATTTCAGTACAACCAAAATGACACAAATATTTGAAAAAATCAGCTTTTAAAATGTATCAATTAGTACACTCAAAAACAATGTTTATTTTCTCTTGTTTGTAGATGTTTTGCAATCAATTTTACACTTGCAACATAAAATAGAAAATCTGTATTTATTTATTTATTACAACAACTCATTCCGCAGAAGGTACAGCTAACCACGTCGAAGAAACATGTACTTCTTTTTACGGTTATTTTGACAAACTTTGCAAAAAGACAGATTTCTGAAATATGCTTGTAGAAAACTTAGAAGTTAACATTGAAGGTTAGGTATTCGTTAAGGAGGATTATTTGGTTTCATATTAACGGCCATTAGATTTCGCACCTACACAATTATTTCCGATTAAGTATTATTTTAAGTTGAATCATGCAAACTACGAAGAAACACATTCAAACATTACATAAAATTGTTAAAACAAAATAGCTTTGGTTAAAATATATATTATTATGTTTTACGAGCTGTAAAAAATACACAAAATAATAGTGCGAACATTACGTTACACACATCATGTTAATCACAAAACAATAAACTATCTAGAGGTTATGTTAAACATTTTCAGTTCAAAAAGAACATACTGAACTCTTTGAAAGTTCATTATATCTTTTTCCACGTCAAATGTCACGATAAAGGTTACATTAAACACAAAGTTTATTGCATTATTTGTGTTTTTTTTTTTTTTTTTGAATTGCCTTAAACCAAAAAAAAAAAAACACAAATAATGCAATAAACTTTTATAAATAATTATACATCTTAGTGGGATACCAAATATTATCATTTACTATCAAGTGCATAAATGAATCACTACCAATCTAATCAAAATGTATATGTACTTCAATTCTACATTATAAAATCTATTTAATTATTGTATATTGTCTCATATAAATAATATTATCATATGCATTAATCTAATTGTTATTACAATAAAATAATTTAAACACTTGTAGGAAGCCATTTCTCATTACTCATTATACAGTCTACCATAGACAAAGCATTAATTCTACGAAACATAAATATTTATTTAAAAATAATGTATTTTTGGAATTTTATAACTATTTAAACGACGGAAGTTAGTTATTTGAGAGCTACATACAATATTATAATTATGTAAAAATATATGTTATACGTACAGAAATACCATAACCAAAAGCGTGTGACATGATAATAAAATACGTGCAAAGCTTCAAGCCAACTGAACAAATAAAATAATATAAAATAAAAGACATCACATACAATGGAGCAAATATAGAATCGGCAAAAGTAGTTGCCAAAACTGCAAAACTATTTCATCGTTTCGATGAAAACCAAAAGTTGGACGATGATTTGGCATCTAGAAAGAAATTGTTAAGCTCAGTTACAACTTAAAGTAGCGAACAAACTCTTTCACTTCCTGACAGAAATACCAATAGACAGATTTTAGTCAATATGTTAATTAGCAGTAATTTAAAAAGAGAAAGCAGTTTCGGAAAATTCCAACAGATGGCAGAGAAGAAAAAATAATTGAATAGTTGCCAACAATAAAAATTAGTAATTATTTAAATGTTTTGTCATTCTTATTTCTGTCAGGATTGCAAAACGTTTGGGACGAAACAAAATTGAAAGATGACCTCACTTGAAAACTTGGCAATCTATTTATTTGTTAGTATAGACTCAATTAGATCATAAATAAATTGCCAGACATTTTAATATTTTGAAACGAGGTTAACTTGTAAGTACAAAAAAGGCAAAGACAACAACGAAACAACCATTACGTGGTTAAGTGTAGATAAAAACATTAAAAGCAGAAAAAATATTGACTTTTCAAAATAAATCTAATAAGTAAAGGAATCTTGAATGAAAATATAAACAAATTTCTTTTCAAAGCATTTAAAATTGTTGGTTTCAAATTTTATCGTTTCTCTGTCAAAATTCCATATATATTTTAGGTGAAAGAGGTTAAAAGTATGTGATTTTTATAATAAAATTTAAATTTTATTAGTTCCTGCGTGAAAATATATATGAAATATAGTTCTCCAAGAGTTTTTCAAGCAGAAACTAATTTTTTTAATATCACAATTGTTGGAAAGTTTCGCAGAAGTTTAAATTTAAACTTTAATCAATTATCACAATTTTATATATTATTATTTTGAAAAACTATTAATGTTTTTGTAGTTTTATTTCATCTTTAAAACTCTCCAACTATACTCGATGCATATGAGGCTTGTTTTGGATGCAAGGTTTTACAACCAAAAACTGTTAATTTTTTATCCCATCGAAGATATATTATGTTGAATTGTTATTATTTAAGGTTATGTATGAATGTCATAAAGAATCATGTATGTAGATTGGCATAACAAACACCAAAATAAATGTTTATTTGTATGTAACTTTGCAGGCAATAAGTATTATGTTTATGTAATTGTTGGTTTTGATGAGTTATTTGAAGTGTTAGAAGACTTTTGTTAATATCAGAAACTTTAATCCTGCATTGTCCGGTCCATATACACATATATATTATACTTATCTGTCCCATCGTCCCAATAACGGCAAAAAACGTTAATTCTCATAAACCCTTTACAAGATAACATTTTATACCGAGTAGGGATGATATATTGTTATCCTTGTTAGATTATAAGCACAAGTTATTTTAGGTTTTTATAATATCTGTAATAAATTCATGGAATATTGTAAAGCAAAGCAAACGTCTTTGAAGCAACATCAATATTTTAAGATTTTTCAAGGCTGATAGAAATATTTTGTTGGTTGATTGTGTTAAGTTGTGTCGTGGTATTTTCTCTTTCTTGAGCCAACATTTCGTACAGCCTTACAATGTCCAGCATCTGCCTTGATAATGGACACTTTAGGGCTATCTGAAATGTTAGCTCAAGAAGAAGGTAGAAACATAACACGGCTCATCACTATAAAAGTCAATAAACACAACAACGGAACCAAGATAAAGCATATGAACAATCAAGATTTAAAACGGACAAAAAAAACACAGAGATACAATATAAAATTGCAGAAAGCAAACAGTTTTGACTCTTAATAAGACAAACTGAAAAAAGATGGTATGGAGTACCAACCTACCAAACTTAGGGCACGTTGAAAAAATAAATCATTTCAATTTTGTGTATTTTGCAAGAAACATAAAAAATGCAATATACAATTTGAAACAAATGGAAAGAATATTAGAAATTACGTGTTACATAAAAATGTATGTATTAAGAAATTTACTTTAAATGTTGGTACATGAAGATTTTGAAACTGCCGAGTAAATTCAGAATAAATGAATCAAGTTTGTTTTCACAGAAAAGGTAGAGTATAGTATTTTGAATATTGTCAGTATTGCGTTAAGCTACTTTGACCCTTGCATCCCAAGAAACCTCACCTGCGTCGAAACCAATGTTGCTGACTTCTCCGTAGCCGCCGTTATTCAGCGTCTGACGCGCCCTACCTCCAATGGTGCCTTGGGGCGCCGACTTGCAGCCGAACCACCAATAACCTGTGGAGCGAGGGAAGGCAGGGTCTGCCGCATCCACCTGAACAAAGAAATCATTCAAATTAGGATAGGTTGATTCTTCTCTCGTCTGCTTCATTGATGGTACATCTGTATCTAATCTATTGAATTTTATAACTCGGAATATTAGAAATCATCCATAGGATAGAATAATAGAGACAGAATGGGATGAGTCAATTAAAAGTACTCATAAATGGATTTAAAATTCAAGGGGAACCAGGAAATATGGACAGAAACTCACTGAGGAAACTGGAAGGACTACTAACGGCACACTACCATCTTAGGAGAAACATGCAGTTGTTGAAAGTGGAAAGCACTAAAAAGTGTAGAAAATGTGAAGTGGATGAAGAGACTTAAGTTCACTTATAGTGCCTACTTCCCGCCCTGATGGAAACAAGGCCAAGATACCACGGAAGACACATTGTGGAACCAGTAAGAAGCCAAACATCCAATGATAATATTGGTGAAATTTATCGTATCCGGGTTGTTGTTAAAGGAATGAGGTGAATTCTGAATACTCACGCTGAATGTTCTATCGTTGAATCGCCAGTACGCTCCGTCTTTGAAGAAGTATGTGTAACCGTTAGTGTACTGCAGCGCGGCATCGATGTTATTGGGTACGCCCTCCCAGTTGGCCAGGGGCTTGGGGTAGGAGTTCTTGACGGGAGGGCGCTGGGTGGGGTCGAAGCGCCAGAACTTGGCCCCCTTGAAGAAGTAGATCTTGCCGTTGCCGGACCAGACGAGAGCGGCATCCACATTGTCGGGGATTCCTGTGAAACCTATAGAAGAAAATAATTTATTAAATTTATAAATAAATTTTATGTCGATACATGTTGCATTGCACCACTCCAAACTCATTAATAGATAGACGATAGACTATTGAGGTCATAAAAAAGGGCATTTGGGAATTTGCTCTAACCAACAAAGCGGTCAATAGTTCATTAACAAGTCACTGCAAAAGTATAACATGCAGTGAATTTACTGCCATCCGTTGACTGCTTATATTACATACAAATTTGTACAACAAATTCAATATAGAATAAAACAATGTCCCCGAAATTTTAACGTTCGTGTCCATGTTTTATGTTACAACATGCATGTATATTTTTTCATCTTTATTATTGTAATTTTTGTAATGTTTTTCTTTGCCAATTAGGTTTATGATATTATGTGTTCCAGCCAAATTTAAGTAAGCTATTTACCATGGATTATTTTAATAATTTTTTAAAAAAGTAACTTGCCGTCACTGATGTCCTTGGGGTAAGAACCGTCCAGTTTCTTGCCCTGATATCTCCAGTACTTGGTTCCCTTGAAGAAGTAGGTTTTGCCATTTTTGTATGTGAAGGCAGCATCAATGTTACCAGGCAGATCGGGCCATGACTTCTTGATTAGACGAGGGTAGTTCGATGCGATACCGTCAGCGGTCAGCTTCCAGTAGTAATCTCCTACAAATTACAAACAGATCAATAAGACACTGAATCCATAAAAACGTACTAGCTGTATTTATATTTTATGTGATTACCATGAGTCCCAACAGTCAGAAATCGGTGGGATTAAAACAATGGCATCCCAATATTTACGTTCAAAATTGTAAATGGTAGCATAGACTGATTTAATTAACCTCATTGAATTCCATTTATCTACGAGAAGTACTTGTTCTAAAATCAGGTCCAAATGTAACCAGGATTTTGCATTTAAAACACTCGCTTGTACCTAGACTGCATGAAGTTAGTAACAGATACGTAGATGTGGCAGATCTATTTAACTGTACGAAGGTAGGTACAAGAAGGCTACACTACCATATTTTTCCAATCAATATTAATTTAATCAATGTCTACTTATATGTTTTGCATGTGCTTGTATCTCTCACTTTATGTATCTGTGACATGAAATTATTATTGTTTATGGTGTATTTACACCGTTGATATTAAATAAACAAGTCCCCCATTAGGAAGCTGTTTAAGTAAGGAGGGTTTTGATGGTGATTCGTACCTTTGAACGCATAAGTATCTCCCTCTGCACTGTTGAACATGGCGTCCACCTTGGAATCCACACACAGCTTCTCGTCAGATCCTCCCGTTTCCGGGGCGGGGGTGGCTGGTCTTCCTGCTGCTGGGACGTTTCCTGTCTTCCTGCCGTACAGTGCCTGGAGAAAAATCGAACAAATAATTATATTATTTTTATTAATAACAGAGAATAACTTGTTTCAATGAAAGTATAGAGGATTAAGTAATAGATTAAAGATTTAGTAGAAGTATTGTCGGCAGGACAATTGCTGACAAGATAAACGTCACTACACATCCAGTATCTTTGGGTATTTGCTGAGTGAGAAGGATTGTTCAACATGCTTGCATGAGGATCTACAAATAAAAGCCAGCTTACCTGGATGCCTTGGACATCGTCTCCGTCTAGTTGGAAGACGGGGTCGTAGCCTCGGTAGAAGGGAGCCATGAGTGCGGACTTGACATCGCTGTGACTGAGGCCGAGAGAGTGACCGAACTCATGAGCTGCCACTTGGAAGAGGTTGGTTCCGCGGTAAGAGTTGATGCTCCACTGTTCGGCGTCGTCGAAATGAGCGTCACCTCCGTACACCTTGGAAAAAACACATTGTAAATAAACATAATTTTTATGGATTATCTTGTAATTGAATATGTTTAATTTTTTTTTTATAAAGCTCCACAGAGAAGGCCTTAAGGAAAATAATTTCCCCCCCCCACCCCATTCCTGGATCGACCCCCTCCTCCTTAGAGTCGACTCCCTGTATGCGCATGCTATAGTTACGCCCTCGATGATAACACAATATACATAGTGTCCGAAAAGCGGGAAACTGGTGAATGTATAACAAATTTCGAGTCAGTTTTAAAAATAACTTTTTTGTTGAAAACGCAAAAATGGAAAAAACATTGAAACACAGAAAAAAAGCCCATTGTAAATATTCCATAATAGGCCCGTTTGAAAAACTAACATTCGCGGGTGACATTGGAGTGATTTGAAATAGGCCATTACCACAATATACATAATATTACATGTAGTTTATGCATGTGGTAGTGCTAGGAATTGTGATTGTCACCAATACACGTGGTAGTGCTGTACATAAGAGCTACTTCCTGCTATTATTGGGTACCAATTCTATACTGTATTGTATAAAAAATACAATCATTTGTGTAGCTAGGTAGCTACATAAATTTAGCCAAGTTACATTGATAAATGAAGTGAAACTAGTTTAGATTCATTTGCTAATTCAATATTTTTGAATGCCTTGTTCAGATTGGGGTGAAAAAGCTTCCAACATCTTTTTAAAAATGGTGACCCAACAACTGATTCCCCGAAATGATATTTACTATAAAATTATAATTTTTTGTTCATTATTTACCAATTCAAAAATACCCAATAATAAATTGAAATGAATATCAAAGGAATTTATACACAGTGTCGATTTTTTTGTGCTTAAGCGCTGGTGTATACAGTAAATAGAGAAGCAGATTTTTCATTGATGCATTTGAATGAAAATATATTTTATTCTTTTGTTATTCGGCGGTACATCCTCTCTGCACATCCCTATGGGGTCACTTAGTTATATTTTGTACAATTAAGTATAACGCATTTTCTCTAAAGCGACTGCATATTTTATGTAGGTACGCCAGGGCACGAATTGTTGTATTTATAATAAATCGTTTGTCATGGAACCTTTAAAAATGGTAACAGCTTAATCGTTGTTATTCTTGCCACGACATTTGTAATAATTACATGCGAATTTCCCATTTAAATAAATTATTGCAATGCTCTAAAATTTAACCCCTGCACCCCTTATGTGATAAAACTTTTTTTAACTTGTTTTTAAAGCATCAACATGTGGTTTAAATTTATTGTCGAATTTTGCAATTTTCGATTTTTAGGCCATCCAGAGGACTTGTCTGGTTAAAAATTTGACACCACAATAAATATTAACTCACTTATTTTTAGTAATAATTCGTAGGTATTCAAACGCACATATTAAATCTATTGTAGTTAACGTGTGATTTGCGCATAAAATTCAAGCCTTAAGTAGGTCGGTACGTGAAAAGTTTGAGCGTTGGAACCTCAATTATTGACCATTATTAATAGTAATAATATTACATTTATAAAGCTGATTTTTTCAAATATACTAATGTATTTTATTTTGAAATCCTTCACTCAGTGCTTGCAAAATAAAAGCGACAATTAATTCTTACAGCTGACGGTCTCCTTGGACGAGGAGTAAGGCTCTCGCAATCCGAAGGCTGCGGATTTTATTTGATTAAATTGTCTTATTTCTCAATTTAATAATTTAAAATAATATAAGAAGCAAGTTCCCGAGTGGAAAATACTCTCAGTATCGCCCTGGTGTAAGATAACCATTAAGAAATGAAATGTTGCTTGAAATGGCTTTAGCCGTGTTTGGTGACCAGATCTGAATAGACAGGGACTTGCCCACAACATGCCCCAACTGGGGATGCCATAGTCTCACCGGATCCAGGCGGTTAGGAGTAGTTGCGATTCTTGTGTGATATTCACATTAAAAAATCCATATAATTTAAATGAATAGTAATGCACACCAAATCACGAATTTCATGATTTTTTTACGCCCCCCGCCCCCCCCCCCCCCCGTACCTGTCACATTTGTGAGACCCCCTCCCCCCTAGTGCGACGTCACATATTTTGCAATTTTACATCCAAAAATAGATAAAATTTTATTTTTATTTTTATTAAAAACATTTTTTAATAAAATCAACAAATTACATGTGACGTCACAGAGCTGATGACTCTCCCCCCATACCCCTTGTCACCCAATGTCACACTTCTCTACTCCCCTCCCCCCCTCTTAAGGTTAATTTTTTCGAGAAGACTGTTATATTATTTAAAGGTTATAAACTCAAGAGAAGGAAATCTTATAGAAAAAATAGAAAACAAAGGCTTGAAAATTTGGCTTATTTTATATGCAAAATCACGGTTCACAAGTTTATACAATAAGATTTTATGGTCATTTGAATTTTTGGAACCGTTTGAATAGAGCAATAAACAATTTCCGTTAAAATGGAGTTGTTCTGTGTACATATCCACATTCGCATTATATTGGTAGTACATAAATAAATCATTTTGAATGTGAAAAATAATGATTGTACTTCCTACCTGAGTAGGTACGTACTACGAATGATATTGCGGATTAATTTTCTCTCTAACACGTCATTATTTATACACGTAAAACGAACTGAATAAAAATAATAATTTGCTACATAAACTAATGACGTCATGTCGGAAATAATAAAAAATCGTTAGTTTTAATATTCAATGAAATATCTATGCAAATTGTTTGTTTATATTTTCTAATAATTGATCGACGTTTTGAAATTCAGGCGAGACTGCAATGTCTTTCCCTGCTGTTGCTTAATTATTATTACTGTTCTATTTGTGATTTATATTATAGAATACCCGGTATAAGTTTTCAAACAGCTCACGTGCCACCAAAATTTCATAATGCCAGAGCTCACCAGTAGTAAAAAAAAATAATTATCCAATTTGGTGCAGTCGTTCGGAAGTTATGCACGTACAAACATTTCGGAGATTCATTTTTATTTATATAGATAGGTAGATATTAACTACGATTTCCCGCAAATATATCAACATCGTTTTCAAGGCAACGATTTGTTTTCTGACATTAGCAATAACTCGCTTTTGTTAGTGACAGAAAACGTGTAATAAATATAATATATTTATAATTTTATAATGCCAGAGCTTACCATTATATACAGCCTTTATTACTCGCATATAATGTAGCTTTCTATTGGTGAAAGAATTTTTAAAATCGGTTTATGGGTTTATGCGTGAAAGCGTAACAAACAAACACACGCAGTTTCTATGTATAAGGGTAGTAACTTACGGGGAAATAGGCGTGGGCAAGGGTGCCTCCTGGTCCGTCGAATGGATCTCCGTCTCCATGTTCTCCTTTCTCGAACCTGTTTAAAATACACACACATTAATTAAACGATTTTTAAAAACAATAAAATTTATTTATAGTCCTTTCCCCATGGGTCCATAGGTATAGGTCCCTAACTAATGGGTTACAACCCCATTTGGGGTTTTCTTTCTTCCCGCCATTAAAAAAGTTTTAGTTAAGCTGCCGAAATGAGGTACTTGATAGGAGTGGCAGGGGTTACGAAATGGGACGATCTAAACATCGAACCACTGCTACTCTTCATAGAAAAAATCGCAAATGAGATGGCTTGGGCATGTACTAAGAATGCCTGATGACCGAATTCCGAGGAAGATACTAAGTGCGATTCCAGAGGATAGACGTCCAGTGGGCCGGCCCAGACACAGCTGGTTGAGATAACTCCAGAAATTGTGTGAGGAGAGGATGGGACTACCATGGACGGAGGCCGAACAGTCAGCACAAGACAGGGACGTATGGAGAAGCCTTGTCGATGCAATGGATCCCCGACCCGAATAGGATAAGGGGATGAAGATGATGAAGTTTTAGTATCTTTAGGATCTGCAGAACGACCCATCAGTAATATCCAAAAGTTATCATGAAGCTTACGAGTTTTACTACCATTCGCTTTTATATAATTTCGGGAGAGTGGATTTTCACCGCTTGTTAATTTAAAATTCAAAACAAGAAACAAATTGGTTGTCAAGAAAAACAATTTATGGTTAGCCCTAGCGACAACCAAACCATGAATTTCGAAGTTGCTAAAAAGGTAAAATGTCCAGCATCGCACTAAGGCCCCATACCCGAGCACGAAAAGAAGAAGATGGAGAGATATGTAATTACGAATGTTGGAGAGAACGCGCTAATAATAACGATAAAAGTGAAGCGAAAATTGTGAAAATGTTTAATAAAACACGACTCGTTTAGAATAGAGCAAAAATCTCATGGGGGTTGTCTAAAACAACGTTAAAAAAAAACTGTGAATTTTTTCATACATATAACTTGTTATATAAAAGAGACAGGCTTGAAAATAAAAATTTTCGGAGCATACTTTGCAATTTTTTTCTATCGAGGGAATTTCATATAATTTGCGTTTCGGCATGGGCATTGTATAGATATTATCTTCAAAAATAACATATATTTTTTTAAGAGCTTAAAAACTTTAAATATTCAAGGGAGATATGCAAGAAATCAGTAGAAATTCGGGTAGCGCAGCCTTAAATAAGCAATTCGTTTTATGTTTGCGAATTCAGGCTTAGATTTCCAAGTTATTAGAATATTTATCGTTTTTATGGCACAATTATAATGTTATAGGTTAGAAATTAGTTTTGATGGAGTGCTCTTCGTTGTGACCTACCTGACTTCGATGTGAACGGCCTGAGATTGAGGTTTCTGTTTGAATGTCAGATCGGTGTATCCGCTCCACACATCGAAAGCCTTCGCCACTTCGATGTCAACGTCATCCTTGTTCAAGAGGCGAGGGTACTTGGTGATCTTGTAGGTGAGGTCCTTGACTCGCCATCTGGATCCTGATGGTAAATGAAAATACAAACATTAATAAACTATTTTAATTTGGGTGGAATGGTTGGTTTTACCGCCCAGGGAACCATTCTTTCAATAATCATCACCTCTGCTATCATAGGTCACCCCGAGAGGTTCTCTACGTTTGGAGAATTAGCAGAGGTGTCCGACTTCGTGTGAGTTTTGTTCAAGTCTTGGCGGCGGATGATATTATTTGACTTCTCCAGCCATAGCGGCCGGCGTAGTCCAGCGGTATTGAATCGCATTCCGAAGGTCGCGGGATCGAATCCCGGCGTGGCAAATAAATTTTATTTGATTAATTTGTGTTATATTTGCGGCACGTTCCAGAGTGGAAGATACTCTCAGTATCGCTCTGGTGTAAGACCACCATTCAGAATTGAAATGTTGCTTGAAATGGCTTTAATCGTGTTTGGTGACCAGATCTGAATAGCCAGGTTATTCCCACCTTCCACTTCCCCATCTCCTTCCCCTCCCCACTACGTTCAGACTCACAACATACCCCAAACGGGGATGCCATAGACTCACTTGCTCCAGGCGGGAGCAGTTAGGACTCTTGTGAGGTATTCATATAAAAAAAGCCATGCACCTTTCGAAACTCCACCTTGCACCGCAGTGGAAGGGATGGATTCGTACTTACATCACTCTTGAACACACAGATCCCCTGATCCATCCATCATACCTTTCTGAGAATTTCATCTGCTTATCCAAATCCAAATAATAATGAGTGTGAACGAATGAATGAAAGTATAGTGCACGCCAAACATTAAGATCAGATCAGATCGCCAATCATTGATCAAAAATCATCGCAATAGGCGAGTTTAAGGTAAAAAAAGCGGCATTTTTCCCGCCCACACCTGTCTTGTCGCACTTATGCTTTTACGCATATTTCCATTTCGCTTACGTTCATTGTAAAGTCAGTAACTGCGCGAGAATGAATCGTACCACGTTCAGGCCTTTCTTAAAGTTTGGCTTATAATAAACCTACCTAAGTACCTGCCAACAGTAAAAAACACATGAAAACAATGTAAGCAATAATTGTATTGATATAGTACGATGATTTATTGACTAACTATGCAAAGTTGATTAGGATTTGTATCAGTGTTCGACGGATGTTGACTTTTCTACAGACAAACAAGAGTTGAACAAAAGGTTCGATGAATTTTATCTATCTTGTATTCAAAATGAATAATAAACGTTATCTTGTATTTATTCAATACACCCCCAAGGTTTACCTTCAATTAACAAAATAGATAATCCTACCTTTTACGCGAAACAAAATCGGGACTGACTTTTATTTGTTTTCAAACTGTTATGTTATTATAATATTAACCTTTCAGGCCTCGGATCTATTTTGTCGGAAGGCCAGAATATTTCTGCTTAATTAGGGGCCGTTCAAATTTTACGTAAGCAGATTTTTTGCAATTATTAATCCCCCCCCCCCCCTCTCCCTCGTCAGCAAAAGTAAGCAAAGCTCGTACCCCCCATTTCATCAAAAATAAGCAAAGCAAAGACCCCTCCCCCTCTTACGTAATACTTGAATGGCCCCTTATCCAAATAAATGTAATATTTCTGAACGCATCCGAAAACTAAAAACTGTTTCTGAAAGGTGATGAAATATGCTTTCAAATTTTATAACTCGAAATAAACATATAATTTCCTAATGTAAACTTAAAAAAGTTTTCAAAATGGCTCACCTTGCTTTTTTTCTAACTAAAATTGCTGATAACGAAAATTAAATAAAAAAACACACATATTTTACTAGGCAAAAATAAAAACGTCATTGTCCCCTCACTTTTATGTCGTTTCATGTTTTAAAAATTTCAATTAATGAAAAAATTCCCAAAGTTTTATAAACTTTCTTCAATTTGCGGTCGGAAACTTTGAAACGTTTCATACAGGTGTACATTTGATTTTTTCTGATTTATTATCTTTGAATATAAAGCGTGGTGTTTTCTCTTTCTGACACCATTTAGACCATGCTTCTAATCATGATAGTAAGGGAGGCACAATGATTTCTATAAGACCATATTATAAGTTGTTCCGAAAAGAGAGGTTAACTTAGTAAATATTTGCGCCAGCTTTTAGGGTGTGTTTCCCAATTATTTGTTTTAATTTAACTACCTCTGACATTGAACGCATAAAAATGAACTTGGAAGTGATATTAAATAATAAATATATATATATATATATTGTCTTATCAAATATCCGGGAATTCCATACGAAAATTAAACAGAATTATTGAACCAAACGTTACACATTGTCATTTCGGCTTTACCACTTGTGTACCTATCCTTTATGTGTGTGGTTAGCAGATAAAGTGAAGGTTTGTTAATGACATCGCGGGTTATGAGACATTTTAAACGGTGATTAATAATTTAAATAAATTATTTTATGGCCTTGTTGTTTATATTTTTTAAAACGTCGTGGTTTTCTTGAGGTTTTTGCTAACATAAATATTTAGCTTTTTATCAATTCGTTTTAAAAAAGATTGGATTTAAATTTGAAAAATGTGTTGAAATGCTGAAAATGTTATAATTACAAGTGTGTGGCAATTTTATGGCAAGAAAGGCAAATAAACACGGTGATAAGTTTAATTATTTGTAAGAGGCCTGAAAACTTTCTAGATAGTTGGTAATTAAAAAAAAAATATTAAAAGCTTTAAAAAACCCGCTTCTGTGATATAATAGTGAAAATTATCTAAATTCGAGTTCGCAAGGAATCCGCCACCAGCAATTTCATTGAACTGTAGGTGCTTTTTAGTTCATCACAATGAAGCAACAAGTTCATCACGATGATGCCACAAGTTCATCACGATGAAGCCACAATTTGGTGAACTGTAATGTTGCTGCAATTTCATCAAACTCTGTCCAAATCACTGCAGTTCATTGAGATATCTAACCACAACTACATCATCGAAT
Source organism: Glyphotaelius pellucidus (assembly GCA_936435175.1). Lineage (NCBI taxonomy): Eukaryota > Metazoa > Arthropoda > Insecta > Trichoptera > Limnephilidae > Glyphotaelius > Glyphotaelius pellucidus. The sequence goes on from OW386559.1 coordinate 26,826,158, forward strand.
TTTTAATTTTTTTTTTGTAAAATAACTACACACAGGAAGCACTAGGGAAAATAATTTCCTTAGGGCTTATGTCATCTTTGGTGAATCAGTGTGGATGTATTTTGGAAGAGAGAAACACAGAAGCCGACAAATAATACTACTGTCTCCAAAACGAGTCGTAAATACGACACTTTAAAATTTGGTGTCAGCCATGTAAAAATGTTGGACGCGCAAATGGTGTACTTCCCGGTGTCGAAGGTATCAATGTCGCTAGTTCCTCGGAGCATCTTTCATTAAAATGCCTGTTTCCAAAGGACAGCTGAGGCCTGTGCTCTAAAGATTGCAATTCGTTTATTAAGACGGGGGAATCTGCTTGTTTCTGCACAGAGTAAAGCATAAACAAGCATACAATATTATTTATATACCACCATTGTTCATTGCCATATGCTCACAATTTCATAAAACTATACATCTAGAAGTATAGTTTTATGAAATTGTGACCAAATTATGACTTCCATACAGTGAAGTACGATATATATCAGACCCCTAACATCTCAAGCTCACATGAGACTCTTCAGGTTGAGATGGGCTGGACATATACAGAGAATGCCGGATACACGCGTCCCAAAAAGAATTTTGACTGGACACCCAGGTGGAAAGAGAAAGTGTGAAGACCCAGACTGAGGTGGGAAGACGAGGTGAGAGGGAATGCAGCACAGCTTCTCCAGATAACAAACTGGAAGTCAGCAGCTGAGGACAGGAGGAGTTGAAGGTGAATGTTGCGGGAGGCCAAGGCTCAATATAGGCTGTAGCGCCATCGGAGAGAGAAAAATACATCTAGAAGTGCTTACCTTGCAGTGCGTAACGTTTTGACCTAGAGTCTGAACCGAATCCCACTCTGTCTTTCACTCCACATCTTGGCAGGGACATCAGCTCCGTTGTTTCAGGATCAAGTTCACCTGAAAAAAAATAATCATAATTCATATATCGTTACCAGGTGTGCTGTGGTAAGTAAATGACTAGGACCTAATTACTGATTACGAGTGAGGTTTGCTAAACGAATGTTGGTGATTAGATAAATATTGGATTACAAAACAACCAAATTCGAAATGGATGAACCACAGAACGTCCGTCAAAACAAAACAGTGATTCACGCGGTTTGGGATGACGAATATTTCAAACGTAATTAGTTATTAGTTGTTACGATAATAGTGGAATGTAAAAAAAATCATCAAACACATCTATACTAATATTACAAATGCGAAACTGCGTGTGTTTGTTTGTTATGCTTTCACGCTTAAAACAATAAAACGATATTAAAAATTGTTTCACCTATAGAAAGCTAAATTATATGCGAGTACTATAGTCTGTATATAGTGTTAAGCTCTGGCGTTATGCGCATAACTGCATCTATGCCGAACGACTGCATCAAATTGGATAATTATTTTTCTGTGTTCGTTATTTTGTATAAAACTACTGGTGAGCTCTGGCATTATAAAATTTGCAATAAATGGCAAGCGACCTGTTTGAAAACTGAATGTACCGGGAATGAATGTATGGAATACGGGAGGGGAGAGGGGAACTCGGGTAGGGGGTTCACGGGAGGGGGGAGGGGGAAAGGAACCAGGGAGGGGGAGGGAAACTCGGAAGGGGGGTTTGGGGGACGGGAGAAGGGGGGGGGGGGAGTGAAGTGGGGAGAGGGAAGGTTGAGGAGGCGGAGATGGAACGGGACGAATGGGAAAGGACACGCAGGGAGAAACAATTTCTTTATTAAATAGCATAGCAACGCATGCCGGGTACCAGCTAGTAAAATATATAACGAAAAGTTAAGATTTTAATCAATGTCAAGATGATTTAAAATAATCAAAAGTTTTTGTCTGGAAATATGCAATAGAATAATTTTATTCAAGTTTCAATGGGTGAAATTTATATTTTAAGCTCTTTACGTCTAAAACCTGGAGTAAATTTCTAGTTATCTATTTATTAAACTGTGCTTCAATTAACAAATTTCATTACAATAAAACGCTTCTAAAATGGTCGAAGTTCTAAAATGTTAATTCGTTTCCGGACAAATAAGCATTTATAATATGACACACAATTTTATAATCAAACCATACTTAATTTTCAGTAAATATTGCAATGCATAAATGAAAGCATGTGACTTGAAGTCAAACAGGAATAAGAGCAACACACATTAATTCATTATTAAAATGTTTGTTTTAAAGATGCACGTTAAGCTGCATGGTTTGCTTGTTGGAAAGGTTGAATACACTTTAAATAAATAAAATAAAATAAATAAAGTGTAAAAACTGAACAATTTACGAACGCGAACAGACACACGCTTAAATTTCTTTTGATTTTGTTTTCAGCTAATTAAAAATGAATTCAGAAAGGTTCAAAGGTTTTGCTTTTAAACATTTAACAAACGGATTCATTCATGATTCATAACATGTTGTGGCCTGTTGCATATTTTCATTAAATGATAGGTCATTAATCTCGCAGATTTAAGCCATGCATTTTAAAGATCTGAATTTTTCAAATGTTTAGTTTAATTTTAAATGAAACTTTTGTTTTTGTTATTTATGACAGTATCAATGACCGGTCGCTAGCTAGGTTGGCATTGCGTCTGGGTCCTATTCGTAGAGGTAGTAGGAGGTTTTCAAATTTTGTCAGGTTATTTCGTAACCCGGAAATTTTTGTCTTTCATTTTAAAAATATCAGGAGATAGTAAAAATAATTATTCCCACAACTGCATTTTGATTCATACAAATTTATTCACGTACATTTCTTTTAGTTTAGTGTGAATTTTGGCTCAAAAATATATGCTATTTAAATGAAAACATTCCGAAATTTAGTACACAAAATCAGTAGTGTTTACTTTTTAAAATGATTTTTGACGTGATAACGTCTTATAAATCGATGAACGCCGGCTGCACCAACGAAAAAGCATGACTCATTGTCACGTTGTCACGTTCCGCCTAAGCCCAGCGTGCAAGCGAGAGCGCGGAACAAGCATCTCTTTTCAACTCCATCGTTATTATATGACGTTATCACGTAAAATTATCGTCCGTAAACCGACTTTACGTGCAAACAATTTTTTTTCAGGCAATGGTTTTTCATCAGGCAATGTTTTTTCTGGTTGCTATTTTATAAGGCAATGGTTTTTCTGGTTGGTATTTTTGGCAAGCTTAATGAGTAGATTTGAAAGTTTATAATTTTTTTTCAAAAATATTTTGTACTAGAGTTTAATTAGAAAATTTGTGATAATCCATTGAGTTACTTTGTTGTGTTTTTTAATGAAATAAAGAGTTTTAAACAAGTGATGGTTTGTTCGTTCTAATAATTTCTTTTTTAAACAATTTTCAGTATAATTCAATACATATTAAGGGCTGGTAACGATTGATTTGTTGAATATGATAACATTGGGTATGTAATTTGAAGGCACTTAGTAAAAGGTAACTCACCAGTGGCGTTGATCCCTGCAAAGCTCTGAAACTCGTAGATGGCTTTTGTCCAGGTGGCTTCATCGATGATTGGCCCACTAGTCTTACTAGCTTGAGGGTTGAGGTATCCAAATTGGGATAGATATATCTGTAGACAAAAAAAAAATAATACAAATTAGTTGTGGGAAATTGTATGTAAGGAAAATAAATGCTTAATTTGGCAGTTGTAGAGGGGAAACACAAAACCTGAAGTTCTTTCTGTTGAAAACAAGAACGAGTCGTACAAACGACTTGAAACGAAAAATTTTGGTTCTTTTTAGAAAATAAAGGAGAGGAAGTTCTGGGACGGAAGAAGGTATGAGGGGTTGGTAGGAATCTGGGGGTCAGTGTATTCAAGAGTGACGGAGGTATGAATCCATCCCTCCCACTGCAGTGCAAGGCGCTGTTTCAAAAGAAATTGGCTGGAGAGATGAAAAGGTCTCCCTCAACCAATCTCTCCCATTCCGGCCCGTCACGCAGTAGTTTGGTAGGTACGACTGCCGCCAAGACCCAAACAGACATCACATAATGAGCCCGGGATCTCCTGCTAAGTACGCAGCGAACTACTTGGGGTTACCTATGGCAGAGGTTTTGGTTATCCAATAAATGGTTCCCGGGAGGCGATACCTACAACCGCCTCTCAAATTGTATTGCCAAAGTAAAAAATGAACACTAGAATGACGTAGTAAAAAATGAACTTGAATGACTTAGTTGAAAAATGTTTGTCGTTTCTCCTGGCTGTGTACAGATGTCAAAAGGATTACGCTAGCTCTTCGGAGCACCTTCCAAGTGAAATATCAGTATAACCATCATGCGGCAAGCAGGGTTACGTCAGGAATTACCACGGGCACCAGGAGATGATGTGTGTGTTCGATCAACGTGACGATAAAATGATGACAAAATGCAGCAAAACCTCATCATTTGATTAAATTAATTATCTCATTATTCCGTCAATTGGTCAATTATTGATATTAATGACACAGACATTGTGCCAATGATTGGCTATGTTTTATGGAAATACATTCATGAAACCGTCATGTTTCAGATGTTATCGTACGGTGAATAAATAAATTATTAAAGAATCTGTCGCGTCCTAAATGAAATCATTCACCTGGCTGCAAAAAAGGCTTAAATCACACGATGTTAAGTTAAAGGAAGCGTATCGTGGATTTACTGTGTACAGATCGTAAATGTAAGTTTTCCGACTATTACAGAAGTACCTGAGACTTTTTTGAATAATATTAAAGGTTTTCAAATTTTTTTTTGATGCGTTATTCAGTAATTCTCGTTTGTTGTGTAAAATTAAATTCTTTCTGTCCTATGAACGAAATCACATTGTCGAATAATATCAGTAGGTAGTAGAGTTTTTTTTTTTTAATTTTCGTATATTATTCAATCGAATGAACAACATTGTAAAAGGTAGCTTTAAATCTTTGCACAAGAGGTGTAAGAATAAATAAAATCTACTGGTTTAATATATATTAATAATTTTCTGAGATACCATTTCAGCGTTGTCAACTAAAATAATAACATAAATAAAAACTGGTTTTGAAATGAGAATATACAGTACCTGCGTCGTCTCCCTTACCACATCACCTTGATGGAAAAGCATTTTGAATTTGGAGCAATGATAAGAAAAATAGCAAAATCGAGTGCATTTGTTTTTGAAAAACATAAGAAAAATTGGGACTACCTTGGAAACAAATCGTTGATGTTTTTGAAGGTATTTGACCATCTCGAAAGTTAACAATACAGTTTTGTACTTATTCGTGTTGCTATAGCTGTAATTACCCTGAGATATCATGGTGAAACTATATTGTGATGAGGTGTTTATACACCTATACTGTAAAGTGGTGAGTAATTGGTTATCCTTTTTCCTTGCATCCATTGTTTTTCCTACACATACATGGTTTTCCAATAAGAGGTATTATTTTGATATTCAAATAATTTCAATGCGTTTTTGAAGCGTGTATCGTTCCATTTTTATTAATGGCGTAGTTTCTACTTGTCAAATGTCAAAAAATGACAGCTTCAAAAGTGACATCTACCGAAATAGCGGGCTATTCAAAATAACACCTCTTATTGGAAAACCTTCTATTATCACCCTTTTTCGTCTCGTTCCATTTTTAGTTTTTGTAGTCTATTGCCAAGTGGGTCTAAAGCTGTTATTCTTAAGCAGTTTTGGATGCAACAAAAACCATGCATCTTTAATGATCTTTGCAAAGGGCAATTTTGCACTATTTTCTCTCTTTTCTTGTACAAAACGAGTCAGAGAACTAGTGACTTTTTTATTATTTCCTTACGCCTTCTACATCATAACACATGACGCATTCTGAATCTTGGCTATTGAGAATAAAGATGAGAAGTTAAGGATGTAGCCTGCATTAGAGCAGATGTTGAAGAAACCGAGGAATCTGGATAAAGCGGATGTGACTCACGACAGGCTGGTTTTGATGACTAAACAATGATCAACAGAGATACAAGCGCCAGCTAATTCTTATATCGTATAATACTTTAATGCTTCCGGATGACAGTCAAAACGAAAATATTTACAAAAATGACTAAATTTTTTATGATACTCCTTATCAAACCTACAGGCGTTCCAACGAAAAAAACTCAACCCATAACTATATACATATAAACAAACGTGATTAAAATTATATGATTCATCTGACATCGATCGACATTATACATCGATCGTTTAGTTGATTAGTCAGATATCTCTGAACAATCTAAATTTGAGTTGAGTATGCAGTTATATGCAAAAATGTTTTCTCCATCTGTTACAATACTCGGATTACTCATAAACACCACCAAATCAATTACAATGCAGAAAAACTTGTAGTAAATTAACCGAAATGTAAATTTTTCTGTGTGACTTTTAGAATATTTCAAAACTAATATATAGGACCGTTATGTCTCTCGCGCTTTATATTCAAATCAAAAACTTTAATGTGAACCCATATGAAACCAAAGTTTCCGATAACATGAAATTCCGATTTCAGAAATATATTTAAATTTCAAAAAAAATTATGAAAGTTTGTTTTTCATTTTTTCGTTATCAGTCATTTTAGAAAAAAAAAACATAAGTAAGCCATTTTTAAAACTTTTTTATGTTCGTATTTGAGTTTGAATATTTCAGAAACTACATGTTTATTTCTAATAATAACATTTGAAACCATATTCTATCACCTTTCAAAAACAGTTTTTAGTTTTTGAATTCATTCTGAAATATTCCATTTATTTGGAATTTTTTGCAAAGCGAAAATTTTCTGACCTTCTGACAGAAATGGCCGAGGTCTGAGGGGTTAACAATTAAATTCACTACACGAGGCAACGTGTTTTAATTATTCGTG